>CM059998.1:34289219-35489219 GCA_030463065.1 Aphidoletes aphidimyza
GTTCGGTTCTCTGGCTCCTAATGATCTATCTATTTTCAATAAAAGGTTTTAGAAAAAGAAATCGATAATATTACGTTATATTGAATGTGAACGAATGAAACGAACGAAAGCGAAAGACCGACGAATGAATGTCTATGTGGACGTGTGTGCTTGTGTGCTTGTCTATGTGATAGTTTAGCATTTACATTGAAACTTTAGGACTGATCGAATTTTTGCACAGCATTTATCCGATTGTTGGGAATCACTTGGAGACATTACGTATTCGCCAGCACACTCACAAGTAATTGACCGAACCAGAAAACCGGGATAGAGAATTACGATTTTTTTTCCGGAAAATTATCTTATGACAGTGCTTTTTTTTCTCATTCGTCCTACAACTTGCTTTTGAAATGCGTCTCGAAAGGTTCTCGCAATTCGGTAAATAGCGTATCCACTTTCTGATACGTTTCAACTACCACACACAAATAAGAAGATGAAAAACAAGAGAAATGAAAGGAACATCAACCGAAAGATAGAACCGTTTGTAAAAACGAAAGCGAGCCAGAGCGAACAACAACAAAAAAACATCAAGCTTAAATATTGGAATTTTTCCGCATTTATTTTATTATACTTAAAAGAGTCAAAAATCGATTCGTATAGCTTCAGATAATAGAAGAAAGTGCAGAGTAAGGCGATTGAGAGAGAGAGAGAGAGAGAGAGAGAGAGTGAAAAAAAGTATGTAAACGTTAACAAAGCCAACAGCATTCGGCACGATAACGAATCGATGGAGCAAAACAAGCAAGAAAGAAGAAAAAAGGCCAGCGAAAACATATATATTTTATAAGTGTTTTGTATCCTGTGGGCTAGGGTACATCATCAACAAAATCGCCACTCTCTTTTTATACTGACAACTGAAATCTTAAAAAGTATTGTGTATTATTTGACAAAATTAATTATTTTGACTTTATTCCTGTGCTGATTGATCTTGTATTGTACACATCAGTTGTGACCAAAATAGTATCACTTGGAATACCTCCGACTGCACTCCACTATTCATTAAATGGAATGAAATGTTTTGATTTGTGAAAATATCGTCAGCGATGCACCCTACTGTGGGCACTACTTGTACTCACTGTTTTATTAGCTATTCAACAGCGCCCCCTCGCTAGCATGCCAAAGAAATATATTCATTTTTTGTGGCATATCGCGCACATTGAAACAAATTGGAATTGTGGAGGACGTTATGCGCATTCAGACCAATGAAACACATGCATGTGTATTGTGTATTGATATAGCGCGTAACCGGTGTCTGTAGATTTGTATCGGCTCAACTGTGTATGTGTGAGTGTGTGTGTGTGTGTGCATATGAATGCGAGCGAAAAACGGTGAAATCGGAGCACACACACACACACACACAAAAAGAATAAGTAATCAGACCATCCATTTTTCAAATCAACCGAAGCATTTAGCAAATAATGGAAAATCGCAATTCACCCGAGCCAATGATTCAGATTCACTGTACCTCCGAGATAATCACACTGGGCCCTCTATTTTTCATTCTCTCTCTCTCTCTTTCTCTCTCTCTCTCTCTCTCTCTCTCTCTCTCTCTCTCTCTCTTTCTCTCTCTCTTTCTCTATGATTCTGTGGCGCCCTTTTGTGTTACGGATTTTCCTACAGAATTCTACTTTAACTATTGCCCGAAAACAAATCATTTGTTACGTACTTTTTTAAAATCCATGGAAAGCCAAAGGTACTAAAAAGAAAGCGAAGAAAAAATTGGTAGAGAATCGAAAATCAATCAATTGTAACGAAAAATTCCGTTTGAGTACCGGCCATTATATTGGAAATATGTCATTATAAAGCTAATACTTTGACTTTATTGTTGGATAAATTTGTTTGTGATTGATCACAATTTTACCTGCAATTGAAAATGTTTGATGTTTCATCGTTCACATTAACTATACACACACACACACACACACACAATTATTTTAAGAGCCGTGCTTAATATATGAATTTTATAGTTCTCTAAAACGCTCAACCATAGTTCAGTTTTCTCATTTTAATTGTTGTTTTATTAAACTTGCTGTTTTTAATCCATTTAAATCCGAATTTATTTGTACCATTTTCCAAAATGAATTCGTCTACTAAAACGAGGTTTGCATGTTGATGTTTCAATTTTACGCTTCGAATTCTCTCTGTTGGTTGTTGGTCTCTGTCGCGCTCTCTCTCTCTCTCTCTCTCTCTCTCTCTCTCTCTTTGTCGCTACAATCAGAGTTACGCTGCTCTTGTCATTCACATATTAACTCATTCAACTACATGCTTATGTAGCAACATATTGAAACAACAAGCTCAAAAGTGAAACAAAGCCACTTTCGAAATGTTCCGAAGCATGTGGGAGAGAGCGATAGTGTGTATTTTGTCATCTCTTTTCAATCACCATATGATATTTAATTCAATAATTTTTTTTTTTTTATTAAAAATAAGAACAACATGAATAAATTCGATTATGCAGATGTTATGCCAATTTTAGACGAAAGTAAAATGCACACAAAAAAAACAACGAAATCGAACGACATTGAAATGTGTGCATACACACTATACGCTTGGCATGCTACACTCACAACATGCAAAAATAACTCTATATACTTTATGTTGACGGAGAAAAAAAACACAGAACTGAAGATATGTGAAAAGTGAAACATAAAAATAAGATCATAATACGACGGAAGACCCTTGTCACTAGGCATGACAACCCAACTGCTGCCATTGCCATTGACGCTACAGTTATTGTGCGTATATATATATGTGTGTGTGTGTGTGTGTGTGTGTCTGTGCCGCTCATAATTTCCTTTATTTTGTTTTCTTTTCTTCAATTTTCATTTAAATCCGATTTCATGGATAATGATTCAATGTGTTGTAGGGCGAGAGACACAGGGAAAAGGAGTTTCATATTGTCATTTAAAGTTGAACATACATTCGATCACATTGTCAATTGTGCTCTCAAACGTATCTCAATTCGCCACTTTGGTTTGATGGAATGTAAGTAGCAAGTGCTGTGATATTATCAAATGGACGATTAAAAGATACATTTGGATCACACACACATACACATTTTGTTGAAACTATGATTAAAATATTAACACTTAACACGATTCGTATTCCCCAAACCCCGTCCTCAAAAAAAGGAGAAATTCGGTTAGAAGTGGTAAAATCTGAAAATCTGTTGTTATTGAAACGTGTAACGCTCCAAACACATGCGAATTAAATAAAACAATAAAATGTTTTCTAGCCTGACATTTTATTGACATTTTCAGCACCGATGGGGAATTAGATTATGGAATAGAAACCCCAAAATAGGCTTGTGTCACTTGAAATTCAAGTCGAATAGATAGACAACGTTTTTCGAGTAAATTACTTTGCGTTTGAACGAAACAAGAATACGAAAATATTATTTCCATCAAAACTGAATATGTGATTTGCAACTCACTTACCGGTAATGGTTGAAATAATTATCACGTCGCGCTATGTACAGACATGAGCGGGGATGTGAGAGTGAGTGAGAGAAAGGGAGAGAGAGAGAGAGTTTGTGCACGCGAGAGCGGTCGGGCCGATCCCAATATTGTAGTCATGGGACTAGTTGTTTCGAGTCACACCAATTTTTCTCGTTGTTTTCGTGTTAATTTTATGGATTCGAATGGTCGCAAACCGTCGAATATAACGTCAAATTCTCAGCCTACCATTATAAAACAGTCGAAGTTTTTACTGCACACGCCCCAAAACAATTTGAGTTCATCAATTTGGTGTGCTTGTAATTGGCATTCTCTTGCTCTTTGCAAACTGTAACAATTTGTCGCGGGGAAGGCGATAGCATTAAAGCACTCAACCGTCAACACTGACGGTTTCGTTGTAAATTTTCGTCGTGGGCGCACATTTATAGCTCAATTATAAACGTTTCCATAAACACGCATCCACCACAAAACTATATATATATATGTGTGTAAATAAAAGCTCTAATGCTGTACTAATGCTTATAAGGTCTCAAGTGAAAAAAAAGAAAAGTCATACGAAGTTGCGATTGCGTTGGTACAATAAGTATTTGGTATTTTATGTACGGATTTATAGATCATTGAAATGTGTGTTGTGATTTTGGTTGGCCTAAAGATATTGCTAACATCTAAAACGTATCAATAGCATTTCCGCATTTAAAACTGGCACGTGGAGTGAATTCGAGCCCAAATTCGAATAAAATCGAATCGCTTCTAGTGGATTTGATGGTCAAATTCGAAGGTCGATTGAGATGTACTCGATCAGAATGTCCAATAAAAGTAAACAGAAGTTCACACACACACACACACACACACACACACACACACACAATGAGACTGGGGGAGAAAAAGAATCCACAGTAATACAACATTTTACACTTTTCAATGGCACTAGTGCCTTATGTAAATATCTAAATCTATTGATTGTAATATCTTATATTGTGTCGATTGTTCTGTCATACCATATTGAATTCTTATATGATACAATGGAAAAACATTCGTTTTTCTCTCAGAAAACAACAAACATAGATTTTGGGCTGTCAATTGTGAGCGATGCAGGTTGAAATCATATATATTTTCTTCTGTTTTATAGAGACAAATCAACGACATCAAATTTCACTTCCATCTGTGAGTGTGGAACGAAAATCTGTTTAAATATGCGTATCACATTCACTGCGACACAAAATAAAATGTGTGTGTACAAGAGAGAGAGAGAGAGAGCAAGAGAGAAGGCATTCCAGCCGATTCCCAGCATTTCAGCAATTATAAATGCCTTTTGTTATCGGTAGTTGGGTGTTTTGTTCATTATGAGTGTTTTATGCGGCATTCTTTCGTTCGAGATTATACATTTTCCCTTCGATTCATTTTCATTTCAAATGCGCGTGTGATTGTAATTGTGTTTATTTGGGATTTTCTTTTTTTTTATTTCTTTCGTTCCTTTATTTAGGTTCGGCCCTGCTTTGCTCTGTTCACCGTTTTTCGCTTCGTGTGATTCTTACAGAAAATTAATCACCGTCGACAACGCGAATTGTGATTGTATTTCTTGATACTCGGCCAAGCGAATGGATAATATTCAAAATTATTTCTCATGGCATGGATTGTATTTTGGTGTGCAATCGATAAGAGTGTACCGCCCTGCTAAAAGAATTCAAATTAAATAGCTAGAATCTGTTTCGTCGTCAATAGCTAGAAATTGCCAAAGTGTTGTTTTGTGTCAGACGGAAAAACGTCACCTTGGAACTGTTCATTGGATCCGTTGTGCCGGTTGTGTCGTTTCGATTTCACTTAATCATATCGGGGTAGTCTGTTTTAGTTGGACGGTGGCATGGAATGGCATGGCATGGCTGCTTTTCGCATACCTTGTGTTGCTATACATGACAAATGCGACACACACAAACACACACTCACACAAAATCATCAAGATGCCGTCATCAACGAACACCATTATTCACCGCGCTGAAAATGTGAAAGAGACACCGTACAGCCAATGACTGTGAATTATAAATGGGGGGGTCGAGAGACAAAGACATAATCGAGAGACGCATTACGAATCGATAAAAGGCAAGTGGTACTACATCAAACAAACTAGTGAAACCATAATGAGTACCCGCACCGAGTACACAGTATGAAAGTCGATACTATGTAGAAACGAACAAAAGATTCAAATGTGCACAAATCGTAAATACTCTTCGCTTTTTTCCACTTCTTTTTTTTCGCTTATTCCCTCTCTCTCTCTCTCTCTCTCTCTCTCTCTCTCTCTCTCTCTCTCTCTCTCTCTCTCTCTCTCTCTCTCTCTCTCTCTCTCTCTCTCTCTCTCTCTCTCTTGCTCCCACCCTCGTCTTTTAAATCGTATACTCAGTTTGCGCTAAACTCTAATTCAATGCATGGTATGGTATGGCGAAGTCGCATGAATTGCAGCCAATTCCAAAATGAAATTGGAAATCTGCGCTCATTCCTCATCCATTTCAATTTCATTCGGCGTCGATATTAAAAGTGAAAACAGTATCAAGTTTCTGTCATGCATTTCAAGAGAGCTATAAATGTAGTTTTACAGCGTTATTCTGTGCCACTCATTTCATCTTCTTCAAGTTTGACTGCACTTTATGCATTTGCCATGAACTTTTTTGTTTTTGTTTTATTTTTTATTTCAGCCAAGTATTTTTCCATTTGCATTACGATCACTTTCAAAACTGATAAATTTTTATTTCCAATCTTGCATTTATTTTGGTTTAACGATTGTCGTTGTGATATTTCATTTTTCGCTCGCTTTCATCATATCATGCAGATAGTTTTTGATGGATTTGAAGTAATAAATCGAAATATGTACGTGTGTTTGTGTGTGTATGTGCATCGTGTTGTACACGATTTGCGGGACTTGTTCAATGTGGTGCTAGCACACAAACAATCTTTAACATTTCCATCAATTATTTGATCGCCAATATATTCTAAAATTTGTGAATAAAATTATATTTTTGTTTTGATTTATTGAACTGTTAGGTGTTCGTTTGGCATATTTTTATTTAAAAGTTTTTTGTTTTTGTTTTTAAAAGATGCAAAATAAACTTATAGCTCAACATCAATCATCATATGACTCGAATACTTTATTTTCGAGCTTTGACAAATGTGTTGTTTTTTTCGGTTTTTGGTGTGTAACTTTTTATTTTTTGGGTGAAACAAAAACTGGGTGAACATGCCGATATTTGACTTAATGGAGGTATGCTCTTGCGTATCAATCACGATTTGGTTGTGCGAGTGAGCATTAAATACAGCGATATGATGTCATAAAACCATCATCGTCAGTGTTGATGACTGTGTCGAATTTTCCGTCGATATATTTACGTTAATTTCGCTATAATCAAGCGCATCAACCGAAACAAGTATCGATGCGAATGGCAACGGGTAAATGTATTTCTGATGTGCAGCTGTGTGTTGTTGAATATAATTTCATGAGCCATCGAAATATCGAGTAATGCATTTTGCTAAATATAATTCAACAATTCAACGAAAAGAAACGAAATAGGATTGAGATTGTGTTGAACACACGCTTAGCACTGCGGTTTTCTTTTATGTTGAGCAACAACAACAAAAAAGTCGAACAACAACATGAACATGAACACCAACACAAACACCCAGCCACAAAATGAAAAAAAAAATAGAGAAAACAGAATATGGAACGAATACCAAGATGAATGTTCACTGGTATAAGCGAACGCTCACAAAGCGAAATGAATGCAACCGGTCGTAATCGCAAATTCACTGATCTGGAAAATCTTAGTAGCAAATGTTCGTCGAAATCGTTTGAGAAAGTGTACGTAATGCTATGCTTTGTGTACAAATTGCACAAGACCATTGAGTTCGCCGGGGTGCAGACGAGCATACCGACGCACACACATACATACACACACACCCGACCCACACAGTCACATTAAGTCGTGGAAAAGAAATTGGTATTTTATCTGAACTAACACAAGACCGAAAAGCTCCATAATTTCCTCATCTCTTTTTACAGCCATTTCATTTGGTCTTTCTCTGTCTCTATCTGTGTTTCGGTGTATATGAGGATTAAGCAATTGTTAAGATAAAACGGATTGAATACGAGGAAGATTTTATTATCTTTTCTACATAAATAGATTATTAAAATTCCATTGGTTACTGTGATGACAAAGAACGGATGAAAATAAGTGAGCAGCATTAGCAACAATAAAGATAAAAAAAAGACGAAGGAAAAACGGAATGAACATTAAAAAACGGCAGAACCGAGAATACGAGAGAGAGAGAGAGAGGGGGGGGAGGTGGAGACCAAATGGACGGGAGAAATGTGGCTCCCGATTAATATACAAAACCACAAATAACTATATTTCATTAAAAACGATTGAGCAGCTTGCACAAAAGATAATTCAGTTGGCTCGATGATGGTTTCGATAAAATTAAGCTTCTTGTGAATCCTCTACGATTTCCACTTCACTCAATTGCATTTAGAGAATTGATTTATATATATATTTTTCCGAATAGTTGCGAAATGAAATAAAAAAAATTGAAATCATTGTACAGTTGTATATTATTTACAGAGCCGAACGGTCGGTTTATCAAGCAAGAAGTTGCAAAAAAATATATTTATATATAACGATCGCGAAAGGGCAGCACTGTGGCTCTGGATATTTGATGGGCTATGCAAATGAGTGAAAATGGATGTTAATTTGGGTGCAAGTTGTTCAAATTGTACGTTTTACAAAATGTTGTTGCTTCCCAATTTTCCGCTTAGATAAACCAATTTAAATTTTCTCCCAATCTCATTTGATTTCGATTGTGTGTGTGTGTGTGTGTGTGTGTGTGTGGTGGTCGCAGTCGCAACATCGATATTTCGAGAGGCAATCCAATGCCATTCATGGATATTTTATTAGCTTTTTGATATATGCTATCGCTGATAAGTTAAAGAAAATTGAATTGTTCAGCTTATCCAAGCGTTATTCACCATCTCCATCCATGACATTCAATTTATTTATTTTTTTCCTCCGAAATGGCGAATAGTCAACGAAAGACTTCTAGTATCTTCATGAAATATTTGATGTGCTTTAGGTTTGGTGTAGAGAATGTTCGTGCTTCACAATCTTTTCGGCGATATTTTGTTGGTGGTTTCATTTCGTCAAACGTACACACACACACACACACACCAAAGCACACTAACGCAGTATTAAACTACTGGCGGCTATTACTGTGCGTCACATTTTGTATGTACAAACGAGAAAATGCGTCCCAATCGCACACGCATACACCCAATTAGCGATAAACATTTCGCTTGCGTATGTTCCGGCATAAAATCTTCCATAATCTTTGGTAAATTATCTTCTGATCGTAACCGCTTATCATTATTTCATTGCAGGCGTAGTCAACCACTGTAATCGGTTTAAATGGTTGCTTAAATGTCATGCGATTGGGGGTATGAGTGACTAATGTGAGATCAAAATTTGGCAGCCTCAGATAAAATCGTGATTACACTATTGAACATGACGAAGCCGCACAAGCTCTCAACACATTCAAACTACCAGATGTGGACAGCCTCAGTTTAGTCATCGGAACGGAAACCTTTCGATTCGTTAAGATTTCCTCCAAATTGAATGCTACACTCCACTTCACTTCCAAGAATCACCAATTTATGTTCCAATTCCTTTTTTTGTCGGCTCGAATTTATACATATTTCGGTTGACACTGTAGCTCTGCGGATGTTATTTCTTTTTTTCGATTTTCAAACTGCGTACTAAGTACACATATTTATTTTGTGCGTACGCAAAAAAAAAGAATATCGTGAACCATTTGTGAGCGAGTGACAATGAATAATAATGATAAAAATAAAGCATGAAGAGAAAACGACACTCATTTTCGAAGTAATGAAAAAAAAGCGATGGATATTTTGTACGCAATCGTTTTCAACAATCATCTTCTACATGAAATGCTAGCAAATCGGCGTTTTCAGTGTGCTTCGTAGAAATCGGTTGAAATGAAAACAGCATTCCTCTCTTTGTGAGATTGAATGCAGTGTCTCTTTAACCAACTAAATAAAAATCATATTTTTCTAACAATTTGATAAGAAAAAGTGTCAAGATTCAATCAAATTTAACTCTTTACGTCTGATTTAATGGAAGAAATAGCAAAAATATTCCAATGTTCCACGGAAAAGTTCAAACCATGAATATAATTCATTATATTTTTCAGTATTGTTTTCAGCAGAACAATATGTATCCTTGAATGGAACACAGCACAGCATTTCTGTTTTGTTTTGTTTTTTTTTTTGCTTTTGCTCTATATATTTTCATAGCACCTACACTTCATCGTATTTATAGAGATTTTGGTGGCAGAGTCGGAAGAGAATAGCATATAAAATATTTGAACGGAATGAAAAATGATAGAAACAAGAAACGCGATCATTATGCGCAGATCGTATGCGTGACTAATGATAACTCATTACGTGTGAATGTGAATCAGTTTCAACACAAAGCTTCTGTGATTGCGAGCGCTGCTTTGTCGTGTTTCAATGTTAAAATGGATTCTACCACTCTGCTAAGTGGGAGGAGGGTTCGGTAGATTTTCAGTCAAAAATTCACACAAAATTACGAAATTTGTGAATTGGACGCACTGTGAGAGCGGAAAATAATCTCAACATTTGTTTGGCACATAGAGGCATCAAAATATACGCATGACAACAAAGCATTTGAATCCGGGCTGCAGACTTTCGCTTAGGCATTTGTGTAAATCAAATACACCGAAACAAATGACAAGCATTTGCGTTGTGGCATATTTTTTGTGTGTGTGTGTTTTTCGTATGCAAAACAGAAATACCATACTCATTCTCCGTTTGATAGTTAGGTGCTTAGTGCATGGAACACACATGCATCAAATGATACCACCGTTCATAGCTGTCAACTGTCTCAATAGTAATCATTATATGGATTTAGTTTGAGAAGCTGAAATAAAGACGAACCTTGCATCAAACATGAGCATTAAGCACCAAAACATACCACGGATGAAAAGTGCGTTTTGCCGTACTTGTTATTAAACAAGAATGATTTTAACTTCAAAACATTTTCAACACATATTCACTATGGAATGCGTTGACAGCAACAACAAAATCCATCAAATACAAATAACGCCTGTCACTGGCTTACAAAATTTCTTAACATTGAATTAGTGTTAGCGCTCTGCATACCCTTGGAACACAACATCTTTATATAGACGGTAAAGTATGTGAATGTGGATGAGTGTTTATGTGTTTACAACACACAGTTTCTATCTTCAATCCTCTACTACTTGTATTTGTTCTCGCATACCAATGTGAATACACGTTCGCACATATCACTTGAATGTGATGACTGCTCGTTTAACTGCATTCTTTACGAATATATTTTCTACTTATAACAAATAAATGAAAACATACAGCAAAAATAAACGCAAAACTGCAAATCACATATTCAAAGAACCGTACAGGAAAAAAAAGACTCAAGCAACAAAAAAAAAACACGCACACACACAATTACACACGATCGATGTGGGTAAAGATAAAACGGCCTTTCCCCGACAAGTGCTTTACTCTACGTCAAGAGACTCTGGCACCGAGACATTGGCGCGCTTTGTAGGCATCCAACATCACTTTGCGCAAAAATCGTTTTGAGCAGCACAGGCACAATCGTAGTCAGAGCTAACGAGACAGAATGAGAGGGCGGATACGAGGGATTTTCATGTGTCATTTATTATGTTGATGGATTTGCGCTTGTTCTTAAATTGTTTTTCTACCCAGTACACAGCACATTTACAATTTATAAAGCGAGGCTATGTGCGCGCCAGTTCGTTTGTTTGAATCGGGGGTCCTGTCGCTGGCAACCGAAATTTTCAACTACTTCTGCTGATGATGCTTATGTTTATGTGTTTCTCTGTACAGATGTGCCTCTCTCTCTCTCTCTCTCTCTCTCTCTCTCTCTCTCTCTCTCTCTCTCTCTCTCTCTCTCTCTCTCTTTCCCTCTCTTTTTGTGTGTGTGTGGCTGTGTATGCAGTGCAAAAAGCTAAGCTCATTCTGACATATGCCCATAATATCTCGCTTGCACACAGAGCACACTCAACCAATCTGATAGTCAAACCAAAATAAATTGAACTGGATCTATTCCATTTCGTGGCTGAAAGAGCAGTCGAATTCTTATCCCATTGAATGGTCGGATCATTTACACAAGATTCTCAAGCATATATACACCATTCAAAATCTTCACCATCTTCAGTCAACCCCGTCGCATCTAGACTCTGTGTAATACTCTGTGTGGAACGAAAAAAAATGGAGCGCGTTTCTTATGTCTCCAAATTGCGTGCACAATTTTTATCACATTTCAGCGTGTGTAATGCAAATTCGTTGTCGTAAAACCATGAAATAAGCCGTAGTTTACAGATAAAACCGAATACCCAACTGATATCATAGAGCTGAAATTCATCTTATTTTTTTTTTTTTTTTTTTTTGAAGTACGTAATGCCTTATTCGTTTTCGTTGCACTCAACTCAGGGATCAGGTTTAAGTGGTGATGATTTTGCGTTTACGAAGCGACACACAAAGTAAAAAAAAAAATGAAGACGAAATGAAACCAAACCAAACCAAACTAAACCAAACGATTGATCGTATGAATAAGCACATGTTCCAGTCGCATATCTATCAGAGGCATCCAAAATTTCCGCAAAAATGATAAAAGAAAAAATTGTCAAAAATATATACATACATAACATCATAAAATCGGAATAAGAACCGTACCACTCTAACAACTGACTGATTGAGATTCACATTTCATAGCGAAATGTCTGATTGAATTGAAAATAAAACTGTCATAATAATGCACGTATAATATCCGAAGAGACGAAAAATACACCACATCACAGAGTAGATGAAGAAGAAAAGCCGAATATCTATAGCTACACAAGGGATGTACAAATCTTCCGTAATTCGTCATAAGCCTCATTTTTTTGTGGCTTGAAATTTGTCGCATCGTCATGTAAAAAAGATGTCTGTACAACTACGAAAAATAATTGAGTTGGGCTCAAGTAGCACCAACGTCATATATATGTGCGCGTGTGAAAAATAGCGAATGGTTAAATTATGAAGCAACCAAATCCATCTCGAACTTCAACTGAATGCAAGTAGATTTTATGAACATGAACACTATTTTGATGTCACAAATGATGAAAACATGTGAGAGCTATACGACTCAAGGGGAATTGATCCAAAATATTCTATTGCGATTTAGAAATCGCCACTAAAGAAATGTATTGCAATTTGCAATGAAGAAACACCGTCAGAGAAATTGCGATTTTTTAAACTAAATGTATGGGGACTTTTTGTCGATTCTGGCCACAGTCACGATTGATTTTACCGTTGTGACCTCATATTGCTTCTATATTACACCAATTTAGATGCAAAAAAAAAACAGAGCAGGTCCCCTGAATCCTCCAAGATTCAATTGAATTCTTGAGCTATGCTTATATTTCAAGATATTTATTTGTGGCAAATTAAGAGTGTTCGCTTTACTTCTAGATTTGAGCCAACGTTGACAGCGAAAAATACCATAAACGCAAGTGTTTAACATTTTATAGAGCGAATCTTTTAAATCTCCACAAATATATATAATAAAATTGCACCGAATCAAATGTTGGTTTTTCTTTCGGTTGAAATAAGAAATGTGACGCTAAATTTGAATACAGTTGAAGTATTTAGCATCATCGTTGCATATGCACTCGAGAATGCAGACAATAAATTTCGTTTTCGTTGGTATTTGACATCGAAAATTCATTTGAGCCATTTACATATGGTTTCGTGTACCAATATTTTAAATGTTGAAAGTGGATTCGTTGCACGTATGAGTGTTGTATGTGTGATGATGGAAAGTTTCAACCATTTTACATAGCAAGCGACGATGTACCGATGTGAAAATGCAAACGTACACATGCATAATCACAATGAAAATCGCTAGCTAAGAACATACCATTTCATATACTATGATATCATGAGCAACCGTTGCACAGTGCACACCGCACACCGCACACTGCACACTGCACACTGCACACTGCACACTGCACACACACAGACACAGACATAGACACAGACACAAATCGGGCGCAAGAATTCCAGATTGGATGAAATTGACAGTGTCAACCGAATAAGTGGCATAATACAATATGCATCAGCACCACCATGCTGAACATCCATCGATCTAAATCGAATCTACAACAAAATGTATAAACATAGGTTTGGATCAATTTGGTGTATGGCACAGCAGCTGACATCGGCAATAAGATAAATTTGAATATCAATTTTATACCAGACTCTGCCCCCTTCCCCCCTGCCCAGTTCTCTTGTACACATCAAAAGCCACAGAGACACAGCAAATATTGAAATTGTAGCCACACGATTCATTGCTATCAGTGAAATATACAACTCAAAATGATTTCTCTCTGGCAACGGTGAATATGGCTTTGCGAAATGGAAATTGCTTCTGCACATTATTAATTTCTATCGTGTTTTTTTTTCTTCTCTTTTCTTTTCGTTTACACTTCCTATGATACAGATGCGAGCACATTTTTGCTTATTGCAAATGTTTTTGCGTTTCGATTTCATATTTTCATATTTTGTTGTCTTGGTAGAGGAACATTTGAGTGTTAGCTTATTTGGGTGTTTTCGGTCTGAATATTCCGGGAAAATTTCCCTGAAGGAAATGGTAAAATTAAATACTTTAAATATTACATGCTATTTGTTTCAATTAAGAATGTCTGAGCAACAAAAAAATCACTTAATTCAATTTGAAATTATTGTGTCAATGAAACAACTTGCAATGAAATGTTAAACTGCAATTTTTTTTTTTTAAATGACTGATTATCCCACATGAAAAATGTCATGCGGTGATGTATAGAATTTTTCACTCTTTCGCATGAATTACATTTTTTATGTGTGGATTTGAACGTTAAGTCAGTTGCTTGACACTCGACAACGACAGACAGACAAACAAATTGACAGACAAAAAAGATATCTTGTAATAAATTGCGAAAATTCATCAACAATTTGAGATAAATGTAAGCTATTCTAGGGAACAATATCACTGCACTCAAAGGAGTTTGAGAAATTATGTGTTAATTTGATTACGGACTTTTAAATTGGACAATACACATTGGATTATCATATCGGATGCTTTAATAAAAGTAACAACACCAAATTGGAATAACAATCGAGATAAATCTTTAGACAAAATGTAATTAAATCGATATTTGTGTGATTCAAGCGGCTGTTGTCAATGTATACAATCAGCAGACCAAAGAGTGCTACCGACGATAGTCATTAGAGATGGTGGCTGGGTCTCTTGATCGAGTGTAAATTATGTAAATATTGTTAATTAAAGGATAAATTTTACTGTCTGTGATCAAACGTGGAATAAACAAAAAATTAATAAATAAAATGCTGCAATTTAAATGTCGTGTATGAATATGAATTTATTACCGTAGAATGTAACAAACTGTGTATGCACGCATATAGGTCGCATACACATATGTCATATGAGAAAATTCCACAGTATTTTTTTTTTGTTCCAATCCCTTTTTTCACATTTTTTCCGTTTGCAATGCTCCCTATTCATTTGTTTGTGAGTTTTTTGTGTGTGTGTGTTGATTTTCAGTTATTAACTAAAAAGCTTGCAAAGACAACCGAAACACTGAGAGTAAATTCAAACAAAACAAAAAAAGATGAAAGAAATGCAAAAAGAAGCGCAACGAGAAAGAAAAATTGGCGATATATGCAAAATAATGTATTCCGTTTCCCCAATCCCATGTTGAAGCTAACATAGGACGACAGGAAATGATTAAGTTGTTATTTTGGTCCTTTAAATTGGCATTTCACCAACGAAACTTTTCAACGATCATCCATTCAAGACATTTTTTTCCATTCGGTCCCCCCCTTTGCCCCTTCGCGTTTTTGTTGTTGTTTAGTCTTCTGCATCTGTGTCCCTTTCTTACCCTTTCGGGCTCTTTTTATATCTCTGTTTCTGTGGTAAAATTTTGCCTCTCCTCTTGTTCATTTTGGTCGGGGTTGTTTTTTTTTGTCATTTTTTTTTGGTTTTCGCCCCATTTTTCACATGTATAAGCATTTTAAGTTTATGCTATCATGCAAAAAGAAATGTGAATATGAATCCATAGCCAAGTCATACACATACTTATGTACATATATAGAATATGATGATGTATACAGTTAAATTTTAGGAGGTTCGTATGTTGTCGGTGTTTTTTTTTTCTATTCTTTGCGATTTTTTTTTTCATTTCGCTTGAAGTGTTTTGTATTTCAAAATGCGCGTGTATTTTCGCTCCATTTTTCTCTCCCTTTTGTGCTTTTGTTGCTGTTTTCTTGTTTTCCATTTGCCATTGATGTTTGTGTATACACTTTGCACTTCACATCAGCGTATATTCATATTACAAACAGACCACAATCTGTCTTATGTGTTATGAAGATTTATGTAATATTCGAAATAAATCTTTGTCTACAACGTTATTTTGTTCGTTTAGCTCTTTCACAAGTTTGCACAAACACACAATCACACACAAACACAAATACAACACACATACAGACAGTCTAGGTGCTCATAAACAATGAACAAAGCCATCATCGTCATCGACACAAACGCAGTAACCCAGGCGCACATCGACACACCAGAATAGAGAGCAAAAAAAAAGGAGACATTGAAAGAGATTTTCATTACAAATAAAAGAAACGACAGGCCGTGTCAACACAGAAAACAGGAAACGAACACAGGCAAAAGAATGGAAAGAAAAAAAAATTAACATAAAAAAAGAATCAAGAAAACGATGTGCAGAAATTTCATGTTTCTATTTCTCTCTCTCTCTCTCTCTCTCTCTCTCTCTCTCTCTCTCTCTTTCTCTCTCTCTCTTGAGAAAGAGCAATCTCTCTCTTTTTCTCTCTCACTTTTTAGTTACCCAAAGCTTTATACTTACAGACTAAATGAAGTGATTTTATTTATTTGTCGACTATTTCTTGTTCTTAGCATTTGCCATATATATATTTTGATAAATATGTAACAATGATTTTTAGCTGGTGTTTGTATTACAGCGTCACAGCAAGTCACTTACCTAAAAAGAGAAACGAAATGAAAAAAAAATCAGTCGGATTCGGTTAAATATATTTCATACCAATTTATTTTATTTCATGTTCGATGGAACAAAACTTTTATGTGATCTGGTAAACAACTCCCGTAAAAATGTGAGCTCTTTCGATTTAATTATGTAATGGTGTATTTACTTATTCTTGAAATTCAATTGAAACTTTCGAAAACATTTACTGTCTATAAATATTCCAAGTTAAACTGAAACTTTGATGAATTGAATGCCAATATTTTTTACTATAACACATAACCAAATAAATTCTGTTTACAAAATCACTAAAAAAAAAAAAAAAACAGTTCAATAACATCGTTGAGAGTCCAGAACAATTGTTGTACACTTTTAAAAGGGTAAATCGAGTGACAAATAAAATGCTTGCACAAATATACAACAATCGTTCAACAATTGTAATTGCATTCGATCGAACGAATGGCAGCAACATTTATGGAAAAATAAGCAATAAAACGGAAAAAAAGCGTCGGCTACCGCACTGATCAGTAGCCGGATTATCGTTTTATAAAGGCGCCCAGTGTATAATAATTCAGTTAGATTGTTATTATTATGTGTAGTGATATGGTACCGCTTTTAATTTTCGTACCGTTCATCAAAGTGAGTGAAGACGAGTGATGCAAGCACCAAATGCAAACTCAGAATGAAAGGGTCTCGAGTTCTAGGGTTAACTAAAACTTAATCCCGTTCTCAATAATGAGATGAAAATGAATTCATCCTACAACTATATGTAATAAGGTTTCTTTTAAATGTGGCTTTGTTCTACTCAATTGTGTCTCTAGCGAAAAGAGATAACGGCCGTAATATCTTCTACCTAGGTTCTTTTTTAATAGTTCAATTCGTCTCAACTGTGGCTTAAAATATTCACAATTTCATAATTATTGATATGAATTTGTGAATTTGTCTAAAAAAAAAAAGTCAACATGATTTTATTTCGTAATGTTTGCGTCACAAAATTACTGTATCACATTTGGTTTCTTCAATTTCGCTTGCGGCATGGGAATTCACCTCGTTGAGGTTTTGTTTTTGTTTGTTTCATTTGATTAGCTGAATACTGTCAATGATTGGTATATTTTAGTCGTTTACGAGTGTTGTGTGCACTTGGTTTTTTGTTGTTGTTGTTGTTCATCTCTAGCCCACGTTTGGTGGCTGCTGTAGCCCATTTTCCTCTGATTCTGTGGTTTGCGCAAAGCCATTTATTTCTTATTACATAAGCAAACCAACGTTATTTCACCCTCTCAATCAGGCCCCAATCTGAACTATACAAAGTACACAATGTACAGATATACACACTGTGCATCTATCGCATTCACATATTTACTGAAATATTTAACAATTCAAAGCAAAACAAAACGAGAAAAAAAACACACACACACACAAACACACATACTCACACGAAGAGAGGAAAAAAAAAACTGAGAAGAATAAACCAAATGACCATTTGGTATGTGGGAGCGGATTGTTGTGCTATTGCATATTTTCAATTGCGGTATGTTGAGGCATTTTGTTCGTATGTTCATACTGTGTGCATGATTTTCGTTCACGTTCTCCAAAATAGAATATTCAAAATCATCATGGAAGCGAGCCGTAAAAAAAAATATGAGGGAAAAAACAACAACTCCATAGAGGCAGAAAGAAAAATCAACCACGACAACAGAATACGCACAACCAACAGCAAAGGGCGAGTAGCCACACAAATCCGAATCAAGGTTTCACTTAGCCAAATTCTACGGCGCGTACTTCGTGTGAGCGGATTTCGGTGCACTTTTTTTTTTGGTGTGCCAAAGCCCGTTCTCCGTACACTTTCTTTTTTTTTCGTTCGTTTCGTAGCTCGTATATACATATAATTTCACTGGCCGACGATTCAGTATGCGCCTCTTGTGGAATACATGAGCATAATGCGCTTTCAATTTTCGTTTTGTCTTCAGTTGGTCTCTGTTAGGTAAATGCGTTTGTTTTTTTTTTCAACTTGTCGTGTATTTTCATGCTTGGGATAGCCACAGTTAGCCGATAAACGGCTGTATGTGTATGGTTTTTTTTTTCTCTCTCGAAAGTTGATTTCGGTTTAAGCCTTTTATATACACTTGATGTGGTTTCAGTTTTAAAATGTTTACAAACATACACATTCCATTGCATTCATCCCATGCATACTCTAATCGGTTCGTTTTTATTGTCCAATAGTTGATAATTTTAGTTCTTCAGTATGTAAGCGCGTCCTCGCTCGTTGTTTTCAGGGTTTTTTCTTTCTTCTCACTCTCTATATTCTTGTTTTGTGCGTGGTCAGTGTGTGGTGCATAGAGGAGGAGGTAAGCTCATGACCTCCCACTCTTCTTTCTGTGCTACTTCATAGATTTACACCAAATTCAATGGAATATTGAGCTGAGAACATTGTATTTGGTCATCATTTGTTATTTTCAAGAGATCGAAGCCTCCCTCCCCCTGGGTTATTCGAAAGTACCCCCCTCAAATTGCTGACCGTGCACCACACTATGCATGGTGAATATGAAACGATTGCTCACTTGCCTGCCTACTCATCGGCATGACTTTGGTTATATTGACTAAGTCTACATAGTACAAAGTGTAAAGCACATATGTTGTGGATGGCTCTCTGGCCAAACTCCTCTCATTACTTTTAACACAATGTCTGTACTTGCGTTGAATTGGCTGAACGTGGACCGTTCACTACAATAGTTTTTTAATACGTTTTTATTGTGGATTTTTTTTTTTGGTTCGTTGTTTTCGACTGTTCAGTGCATCGTTTTAGCTACTGCCAAATAAAACCAAACAACCCCCAAAAAAAGAGAAGAGAAAAAAAAGGGAGAATGAGGAAAAAAAGTATAAACGAACGGGCAAACGCGAGAAAGGAGGTATGGTAGGAGGCGCACAGATTCATATGAATCTACTATGGTTTTTTCAAAAGCACCGAATATTTTATTTAAACATGAGATAAAAATAAGTTTTAAAACTTCAGATCTTTGGAAAGCTGAAAATGTAACGATCTACAAAAAGGACGAGGAAGAACAGTCAGCTGAACTAGAGAGAGAGAGAGAGAGAGAGAGAGAGAGAGAGAGGCGCACATACATGAAATTCGCACATATTATGGGAACAAAAGTGTACAAAAGTATAGTAATGTTTACGAGACAACAGCAATAAATGGGGAAAAAAGTACACAAAACGCAAATCAAAATAAAAGGGGCACCAAGAAAAGAGCACCAAATAAACTATAACAAAGCACAAACTTTACTGGGTTTTACGATGTGCACCATCGCACGTTCACATTGCAGTCGCAAATACACATTCGAACATATGTACAAACAAATACTTAAAACGAATTAACTTTCTCCCCGACTCCTTTTGCCCCTCCCCTCCCCCTCCCTCCCTTATCGTTCTCGTTGTGCAATCGCTTGAGTGCCGCTATTTTGCTCATATCATAATTGTGTGCACACAAAATGGCAAAATATGCTTTTTTGATTCTCTCTCTCTCTCTCTCTCTCTGTGTGTGTGTGTGTGTTTTTTGTCTTTCTTCTCTTCTTTTTGTTTTTCGTATTGCATTGAGTACGTTTCGTTTATTTGCGTCATTAAATTTTTGTGCTATGCGACTATCTTGTTTCCCAATCACTCATGCTGGCTGCACAACCAAAGTGTGAGCATGCTGCGAAATGACAAAATGTGTACGAGAACAGCAACAAATTGCTCCAACTCGACTGCGAACTGGAACTAGTAAATGATCAAGTTGTTTTGGCGTCAGCTTGCACTCATATGTATATCCAAGCACTTGCCACGACTTTCTCTCTCTCTCTCTCTTTCTATTTCTGTCTCTCTTGTTTTCTCCTCCAAAGAATATTTCCCAAAAATTGTCGCTCCACGAAACAGCGACCCAGCACACAAATAACACAAATAACATTTCAAATAAAATTGAAGAGTGTCAAATGGAATTTGTATGACTTCGTTCCGTTTTTGTTGTTGTTATTGCTGTCGCTCCTTTTCCTTTCAAACGAATGAAAATAACTGGATTTTTGATTTGTGATATGAAAAGCTCGTTATCTGTTGCGATTAATTCATTTTTTTTTGAACAGCTAAAATATGGCAGTGACCACGAAGTTTTTCAATTGAATGCGAGTTTAAGAGGCAAAATCTCTTAAAATTAAAAGTTCTTTTTCCACTTCTTTTCGAAATAAATATGCTGTACTTGAGCGCTTATCTATAGGTCAGGCCTTTTCAGTCCAATGCCAAAGTACTATTATACTGTGACCGCTTTATTTCTCATACCTCTTGCATATCTTCCTTTCGAAAAGAATAGAGTAGGTATACGACGTATATATAAAAAAAAAGAGAAAACTTATGCAAAAGTTTTTTCTCCTCTGCTCTCTTTTGGCATTAGCAGAAGAAAGACTTAGAAATTTTGCGGCACAAAACAAAAAGTAAGGGAACAAAAGAATCTTTTGTTCGTGGCTTTTTCGAAAAATTCACTGCTTGCAAATGTATAACAAAAGACGGAATTTGACGTCAAAGCAGCAAAATTGTGTGCCACGATATTGATTCATTGTGTGTCATTCGGTATTTTATGCGGAGGCTCGATGCATGAGTTTTGCGAAAACAAATTCTAGGTAAAAGGATATTTTAGCAGCGGAAAAACCATTAAAACTCATTAAACAAGCTCTTTTCACTGAAATGAAATTGCATTTTTTTAACGCCCAAAAGTTTTCGATACTTTATTGTTTTGCGTTGATTTTGTGTGTGTGAGTGTGTGTGTTTTGTTCAAAAAATTTGAATTTTGTTGTCACATTGAACGAAATATCTCAATTGGATAAATGGTTACGATAAATTGAATTGGCCAAGATAAACAGTCAAATAAATATTTGCACTTGAATGGTTTTTGGTCATTTTCTTTTCGAGAGGTCTTATCCCATCGAAAAATTGGCACATTATTTAATAACCAAAACGGTCATTGGTTGTCAATAAAGCATATGAATCTTGCCATTTCAACAAATTCATCTATCAAAATTGATTTCATTTAGTATTTTCTATACATTTCTGTTTTATGTAATTCATTTGCAGTTTTTTTAATCCAACATTTTAATTTTTGTAAATATTCACGACCGAAATTTCGTTTTCATACTTTAATGCTCTGGATCCTGCTGCTTTTGTTCAACAGTGGCCTTTTGTTGGAATGTCGTCTAAGTTAGACTGACTAACAATCTATTTGAATAAATAAACTAGAAGTTCCATAAACTTTTTTCATCTGCCATTCAAAAAACAGTACCTAACTCAATATTTGAACATTTATAACATTTGGAGTATTTTATTTACCATCGTCAATGTATCAATGCATATAAATTAATAATCTCAAATACCTCACTTAAAACGGATAGGCAAAAACTCAAACCAAAAAATGAGTCAATTTTCCCAATTGGTTCAATATTTTCCGCTTTGAACAATTATTTTCAATATTATTTGCTAACACAAATTGAAATCTATCAAGACATGTTATTTGGCACATTTTTCTCTCGCACCTTTCAATTCGGTCAATCGTTCTGTTCAAAAAAAATCACTCCAACTTCACTTGTATCTTATGTCATATTCAGAAGAAATATGCTTCTTTCACATGGAACTGATTCAATCGTAAATCTAAAAGTGATAAATCTGAAATTTTGGAGATATTCCAATAATTTTTTTTTTGCAACGTATTGGACATTTCATTGTATAATAAAGTCCGCAAGAAACATCTCATCAACTCTCCAATTGCCAGTTGGAGGCATTTGTCACTTTCAACAATGACACACATACACACACACATACACACAAAATGGTGCTACTTACATCACTCGTAATATTTTTTTTTTTTTTGTTAAATTTTTTTGTTGTTGTTGAGATTATTCCAGATCAGGTAGTAGATTTATGACAATTTTCGAGCTTCAATTGACTCTGGGGGCTTAGAACTGTGAAATATTGTGCCATTAAATCAGACAATTTATAACTATTCGTATACGGTTCGTACACACGGGCTCACCGATCAATACCGTAAAATAAGCACCGAGACAATTATTTGCTATTCTTTTATTATCACAACATCTCTAACGTGCGAAATTTTATGTGAATTTTGGAAATGAGCTATAGCTAAATCTATAATATATTTGGAGAGTGTGTAAATCGATTGCTTCTAATAAAAAAAAAATGCCCCATCGAAATTTGATAGTGATTGTACCATTCTTAAAGTCTATATTTTGACCGTTGAAGTTCCAGTGTAATAAATTTAAAGCGGTTGCAATACATGTATTATTACATCGAATTCATTCTTTAAGAAAAATTATGGTTTCGAATTCAAAATGATAACGGAATGTATTTGCATATTCCTGAAATTGGAAATTTCGATAAGCAGACGTTTGAAATGGCCTTTGAGCCAATTGAATTCGAATACTATTTCAAGTCGATTTCGGCACAAAACTACAAAACCAAAATCTCAATAATTTCTAGGAGCGACCCAATGTTGGCCACCCCAGTGTGCATGAAACTGACATTTCATACTAATTCCATCGTCCATGAATGCATGTGACTTAAGTTACTATTGTGAATGAGTATCTTGATGGTTCGTTTGATAACAATTGAAAATATTGCCCAGTGTAATGTTGTCAAGGGATGTTGAATTCAATCTTTTGTGTAATTCATAGCGGTAATAGTGGTAATTGGTTGCCATTCATTTTCCCAGAAAATATCCATACTGACAGAAGATGAATGACCACCGGGTATTACCTACATCGATACGCAATTTTGAATACCATTTAAAATTGGGTACAAATTTATCGGTGTTTTTTTTTTGTTTGTTTTCAAATCGAGAAAATGATTGTAAATTGAGAACACTTCAAGTGCTGCTGTGTTGCAGTATTTTCAAAAAATGGTGTGTATTTTGCAAGATAATGCATTACATGGATTTAATAGTTCAGAGAGTGATGCTGTGAATGCATTCACAAATAAACACCATCATCTAGGGTTCTCGAATAAAAATGATATATTTGCAAATGCATTAGAAACAGAAAACAGTAAAAGCATAAAAAATGAACGTTTGATGACGCAAAAGAAGAGAAAAGCGAGCGAATGTAGCCCACAAAAACAGCTTGGACGTAATCAATCAATGTCGAAAGTGTCATCCAAATACTTTTTTTTGTGTGCATATTTCCACAGTGGCTGGTGCTCATGTGCTCGACGATGATATTGCTTCTATTCCCCTAGTAATACACTCCATTGATGTGAATTGCTCTGGTTTTTTTTTTTCGTTCAAATACAAATTTTCATGAATAATTAGTGAAATGGGCTTTCAGACACCGCGACATATAATGATTTCAGTTTTTCATTGTGATGTCCTTTGATGGGTTTTTTTTCTATATTTGAAATTGAAGCTTTCGATAACGGGGCACAATTGGTTGATATTGGTTTTGTTTTATTTTACTTTGCCACAAATGCGACTGGTCGTACGTAGACATCAGTCGACTGCATCCCTTTTCACCATGCACTTTAAAGAGTCGAACTAAATCACGAATTTTCGATTTCTTCTTCTCATTTCGTTTCGTTTGGTGCTTATATTTTTTAATTAATTTATCTATTATGCAAACTGTGTGCATTTGCAAGTTGTTATTAAGTGATTGGCAGGTATCGAGACGTTTTTGTCATACTTTTTTTTTGCTCTCATTAAATTTTGACTTGCTTGACGAGCTCATATTTCATTTCCACAACTTGAGACTTTTGATTGAACAAAAAAAAAAAAATTAACGATTTTTTTACTCTGTTGGTTCATATTACCATTCATTTGCAAAATGTTCGAACTTTGAACATGAGCTAATGCATTGTCGACCTAAATCAACATTATATGTACCAAAATATAGCACATTTAATAGAAGTTTTAATTCTTTCGTTAAAATTTTCCGAAAATTCAGTCTTACACGAATTAAGTAGAAAATACACTGTCATTTTGGTACCATTATTAAATGGGAAACTCATGTTGGTATTGTGGGTTTTTCATGGGGCGATTGGTGAGATTGCATGAGTTTTGGAAAATGTCTAAAGCTCTGGACTACCGGCATAAAATTGCAAATCATTCACTATACACTCATACATTTAGCCCTCTCTATCTATCTCGTTTCTTTTGTTGTGCCAATGTTCAATTTTCGTAGACAAAAATATGTTCAAGCAAAACGAACAAAACCAAAGCGAGAATGTAAAACAGTTGTTTGGCCAGTTCTATCAGCCCAAATTGAAGCTATGCGTCAAATATCGGTGCAAATTATAAATACAAATGTCCCAGTGTGATAAATTTGCCATTGCATGTTTATTCACTATCAATCTGAAAATCCATAAAAGCATTTTTTCACAGTTTTAATACTTTGTTGGCTAGTACATTGTTATAAGTATGATTTTAAAAAAATATCCGACTCCCTCCATAATTTATAGTTTTTTTTTTTTAAAGCAATTCACATTTTTAACACATTCATTCGATTCTATTCGTAATTCAATCATATTTTATTGAATTTGTCATTCGGCTTTCTTCGGAGTTTTTTTTTTTCATTGTTTTGACTTTGTTTTTATCGTCATATATCTGTATACGTTTGCCGATGGTCAAAACCAAAATTGTTTATGTAAAAATTTCAATTAAACTTCATACAATTGGTATCATTCTCATTGATTTCATCGGAATAATTAGCGACGTTGCTTTGTTGTTGTTTTTTTTTTATTCTTTCGTTCTCCTCTGTTTGTATCACTATGGATTCATGGACATTCACTCATTGCTTTATCCATTTCGACTTTTCCCATACTCATAGGTCCCTTTGTTATGATTCAATTTGAGAAATTCAGTTGTATTATTTACTTTTACCCGTTCACAGTATTCTAATGTGAATGAACCAACAATACACTGTTCCATTCCATATCTACGTTGAAATTCGTAACGTTGCTAAAATCATTTTATAGATGTTTCGTTTTGACGTAGTAGTTTTTTATAATAATATTTTTTTTTTTTTAAATTTTAGTTTGTTTGAATTGATTGTGGTCAAATAGGAATAAAACATTCGAAAAAACCAAAACTTGTCTATAAGTTTCGAATAAAGTACAAATAAAATTTATAAACTAAACGTTAGAACAAACAGAACATCGAATATCAGACGAAATGGCAACGTAAACTGAAGAGTTTAATGAATGTATTTAAACGAAAGACTGAGAAACAGATAAAATTCCAAGAAAAAAAAACACGGACACGAACATAAGAAACAGATGCCATAGAAACTTTATTGTAGTGTCTTTTTTGGTCAAGAATTTCCAAAAGTTTCAAGTAAGCACAAACTTCGTACGTCAAGGCATTTATGGGGGTGTCTTATTGCCCGAATGGATATGCTGGTTAGATGGCCTACATAACCATTAAATAATGTGGAATACATTGGCTTAATCTCACCCGCATCAGAATGCTTAATTTAAATCTTTGGTAATCATTATACACTATATGAAATGTTGAACACAATTGTGAATTAGAATTTTATTCACTTGAGAATTAACATATGAACATTTTCAAAATTTGATTGTGACAAAGCATTGTAAAACATTTCTTGTAGTGTGCAATTCTAATAATTTGATGTAACAACAACAAAATAAAAAATTAAATTCAAAATATAAATAAGAAAATATTGAGTTACATGGCTTCGGGGTAGAAAAATGGAAGAGCAAACGCAGCGGAACGAAGGCTAGGCTCATCTTTTTAAGGCATTTACATTGTAAACGGACATTTGGTCAAAGCGTCCATACAAATCCACAAAATGAAACTTTCACCAAAACATTGAAATAGGTCTGAATTTTGAATTGTGGTTTACCTAATTTTTAGATGCGTTGTCGTTGTGTGTATAACGTTATAACGTACCATACGCCATACAAGACTATAGCTGGCTGATTGTAAATACCCTAGTGATAACCTATTCGAGGGTAAACGGTCAAATTCCAATTAAATTTAATTTAATTTACATGACACAGATCATTTGGGCTAAAGGCCTATTTCGATCGTCTGATAATCGTAGTGAATTCGTGTATTCTATCATGCCTGGCTCGAATGACGCTTATTGGTATTCCGGTAAAATGTATAAAATTGTCCACAAACGACTAACATCCAATTTGGCTAGATAGTAAATGGGATAAAACTTTATTATTTCTGCTTTTTTGTCCGTACCGATGGCGATTCGCTTGGTATTTTTATTTGTTTAGACTCTCTATCTCTCTATTTCACTTTCCCTCTCTCTCTCTCTCTTTTTCTCTCTCTCTCTCTCTCTCTCTCTCTTGCAAGCCGAACACTTTTCGTTTGTGGCTTTCCAATACCTTTCATGGCAATGAAATGTTCGTTCCGCTAGACCTAATATTCCATAGCCACTGTACGATTTCGATTGGACTACAATCCGTTTTCGTTCTAATTTTTTTTTTTTGTTCGCTCACAAGCATCACAAATACACCCAATCAACTGAATCGACTGAAACTGATTATTTTGAAAATCGTATTTGTCTTTTATCTTCCTCAATTTTTGCCTTTCGTGCATCTTTTCATGTGTATTGTGTGTGTGTGTGTTTTCCACTGATATCAGCAAAAAGTATCTCTATTTGGAAAAATCGCTTGTCGCACTGAATTGTCGACGAAGCGTCAAACTCCCGAAGTGATTTCAATTTCGTCCAAAGTGAGATCAACATTGTGGTTGAATTGAACTTGGTAAAACTATTGAAACTCGTAATATGCCAAATAGATTTGGCGCATATACATTTACACGGTGGCAAGATAGAAAGAGAGAGAGAGAGAGAGAGAGAGAATGTGCGAGATTTGTGGAACAAAAGCGACAGGCCATAGTAAAAACCAAAATCGTAAAACTTTTTGCTACTCTATTGTCCAACAATGAGTCGCCATTTCCGACAAGCGTTCGTTTTTTTTTGGTCGTTAAACGATTATAAGTGATCTTATCTTCTAGATAACTCGATATTGTTTCACAAAATGTTTCAATTTCGTTGCATCACATTCGTATAAAATCGTGACATTTCACATGTAATTGAACCGATGAATAGATTGAAACTCTCTAGGTGAGCTCTTTTGCGATACAGCAATTTGCTTGAATCAATTCAATTGAAGTTACAATAGTAGGCTAAATATCTCCTTTGTTTAAATCGGTGTTAGTGACAAATTTTGGTTCTTATTTGTCCCCACAAATGTCTTCTTCAAAACTTCGTACCAATAAAACACCATTTAGCACCAAAATCTTGTTGTTATGGTTATGTATGGAATCAACGTAATAATTCTTCCGACTGAGACTTCAAATCTTGAATTATATTTTGCACAGATTTTACAAAATTATATTTTGCAGTCTGAACTTTGAAACCTCGTTAAGTTTTCTAAACTCCCGAACTAAATTATCTGTGAATGTTTAAAAACGTAAACTCTGTACCAGATTTAAAGCCTGTGTGAAAATTCAGTGATAATTTTATACCTTGACAATAGTACGAAAAATAACCTACAATACAGGAATAGTGTTTAACAAAAGTTAGTGTTACGATATTACGAATTCGGATTTAACACGTACTAAAATCAACGACTTAGTTAGCCATGTAGTTGTAGCAAGATTCTATCTCAAACTACAAATGATAACACACAGAATAAAGAATGGAGATCGTCCAATGTTGATCCTCTTGATTAAAACCAGAATTAGTTCGGTGGGAAGCTAGAGCATAGATACAATTTCATAAGGCGCCATATTAACATGACACATTTCGATATTTTTTAATTTCTAATGAGCTTGTTGATGATTCGTAGGAACATTGGCTATTGGATAATCGAATGCGATCAGTGCGCTATTGTGATGTTACCCAATCTCAACATAACTTCAACATTTCGATTTAATGTGGTTTCAATGTTCGCATAATGCGAATCGCATCCATAAATTTGATCAGGCTATTGCTTATCGATCCAACTAAATATTCATCATTGAAGCGCAAATGGTTTTCTATTTTTGCTACCGTTTTCGTTACATGAACTTAGTGAAATGATATACACACACTTACAAACAACATTTTCAGCTGATTCTATACAAATTGATTGGTAGACTTTTGCATTTATTTGGCAAACGTTGGCAGAAAACTTTGATCGACTTAACTTCAATGTTTTATGTCCAAGAGTTTGGCGAAAGACAAGAGAGAGAGACAGACAGAGAGAGAGAGAGAGAGAGAAAACAGAAACAGCGACTTTTTATTTTCCACAAACTTTTCGATCGATTCAATGAATCACTAAACTTTGTAATATGTTGTTAGATGCCAAAATATCAGTGAAGTGGAAAGTGCATTTCAATGCATTGGATATTAAAACAAAATGACTTCTCGCCACTTCACCGTATGGAAATATATTGGAACCTATCGAAACATAAGACACATTTTCATGCTGTCGTATCGCATTATGCAAGGGACACGGATTTCGAACGGCAACCATTATCTGATATATTGTTTTATAGTTGTTTTTGGAATCTTGTTTTTGTTTTTTTTTTGTACACGTAATAAACATGTGTGCTCAGTTCATTAAGCATTAACCATCGCAATTTAACGAAATTTTTGAGGATGCGAAACAAATTGCGGATAATTGCTGATTTTCTGCTATGTGAATGAGAGTGATATTAAGAAAAAAAAAATACAGAAAACAGAATACCGAATAAATCGAAAAGATGCCGCGCTCATATGCCAGTAATTTAATCCACATATGTTGGAAAGCATCTACTTTTTTAATGGCATTTTGAGCTTCTATTACACTCTACATGTTAAGCTCCTGTTTGATGGCAATCAGAGAGATGTAAACGCAACACCAATAGACAACATAGACATCTCTTATGCTCTTCGTTGATGTGCAACAATTTAGCTCTATTCACATTTTAATTCCATAGCATACCCGATCATGTTACGCATGTTTCATATTTCATACCATAGAAACATTTAACGAACATTTCATTACTTTTACTTTTACTTATGGAACATAATTTATATTATAATTCAAATATAATGCATTCATTCGCAACAAATTCGATTCATATGCGTAATAAAATGTGTTTGAATGCTTGTGGCATACTTGAACTAATCATTTTCCATTTTTGACGGCATTGTAGTGGTGTGAATATTAAACAGCTTTTGTTGTTCAAGTGTATGCGTTCATATTTGCGTGTGTTTGTGTGTGTGTGACAGAGATGTCGAGTGCTATCCCAAATGGTGGTAGGCGCCGTATATTTGAGCGCTCTTCAAAAGCCAACTTCATAACGTTAGATGAATAATTCTGCAAAAATACAGTTCCATTTTAAAAAAAAAACACACACACACACACACACACACACACACACACACACTGAATATGAAATTCAATGTGTTTTTTTTCATATTATTATCACCTGTTTTTGTCAGTAGTTATACAAAAGCACTTGGTTTTACCACCATATTTTTGATTCGATGACATTTAGTCATGGTGTATGAGAATAATTGTAAAATATTATATTATATACTGTAGTGCATAAGCAATGGTTCTGGGAGGCACGTATGGTTCTGGTGAAACACGCACATTTCAACTCCATAAATGTACAAAATGTTGAGATACCACACTGTAATGCTGGTACAAATGCTTTAAGTGGTTTTTAATGTGAAGATTGCAATCCAGAGAGTGTGAATCTTGTATTCTGCATCACATGCAATACACACACACACACACACCGAAATATTCGAACGAAGAGCTGTTAACGAAATTATTGAGTATTCTTCAATTGCTCTCACACCCCAACCCCCTCCCAAAAGAAAGAAGAGTCCAATCAATTTGCTTGGGTGCTGTTTGAATAAAAATGCATTATTTTGCGAATGGAAACACAATGCGAACAACAATTTTAGCCTCTGATTCACACGTGAGCTGTGAACTTTGCTTACGGTAAAATAGACAGCTAGTAAATTATCCCCCAAAATGCATCATAGTTTATTTTTAACAAGCTTTCTGACATGTATAACGTTGTACAAGAAGAGAATATTATACAACGTTGTATGCAGCTGGAAGTCTGATTATTTCACATTGGTGGAGTGCAATGCAAACACTTATTTTGACCCAACAATCTACGGGAATGTATTCGCATAGCAAACGGAGGGATGCATGACTGAATTTAGCTTCGTGTATGAATATATACCATATCAATGGCACTGACTCTTTACACCAGGATTCTTAGAATGCATTTAAAATATGTATAAATGTACGAAATTTATTCAAGATTTCGTAATGAATCCATGATTTGTTTGTTTCTTGGCATTTATTCCACTATCACTCGTTTTCTCTCTCTTTATTTCTCACTCTCTCTCTATTCGTCTGTCCCTCTCTCCCTACCGGTCGGACCTCGTTGTCGAGCATAATGTCGTTTTTTGCCAAAGACTCTTTGCCGGAGAGAATGCGCCATTTTCAATCGTTGGATTGTTGGTTGGGTTGGCTTTTCAGTGAACGGCCAAAAGACGTAACGTACATAATATTTTTGTTACTGTTTTTATTGTGTCTGTGACTGTGAATATATGCGTTGGATGTGTGTATGTGTGACTATTTTCAATGGGATCTTTCCTGAAACTATTTTCAAAATCAGTTTAAAATTCAATTTTTAAAGTTTTATCGTGTAAAATAATCGTACGTATGTACATTTCAGTTTATACTTTTCCAACATTGAACACCTCTTGTCGCGTTTCACTCTCTTTCTCTCTCTTATCCCCGTTAGTCTGTTCTCTTTTCTCTTACCCAACCTCCTGCTGATTCAATGTTTCTTTTCTCTGCTTCCATCGATTCGCATGTTCAATGATTTTATTTTGTTTGCTCTTGCTTCGGTCTGAAGGAGCGAAAAAGACAAAAAAAAAATATTCTGGTACACAAGTATGCTTGCCGTTTTTTTCGTTATCCTTTGTGTGTGTGTGTGTGTGTGAGTTTGAGTGTGTGTCTGTGTGTGCTGATTTCTATTATCTTGAGTAAAACTTGTTTTCTATGCTATGCTGCTGCTGCTTAACCTCTTTTCGTATTTTTCGATTCAGTTACTCTGCAATTTCTTTTTTTTTGCTGTTCTCCCACTTTAAAATTTTCGCATGATTCGAACACGAGCAATTTACATCGAAATACGGTGTATTCGTATATTGTGTATAAAAAGCAAAAGCAGCTTAAAAATAACCGAGTGAAGAGAATGATGAAAATTGAATATGAACAAGACAACGAACGAAGATGCAAGAAAATAAAACGACAGCCAAAAGAGATTGTGATAAAAACGGCACACGGGCAGAGTGTGAGAGAGAGAGAGAGAGAGAGAGAGAGAGATAAAGGAGTGAAGGAAAGTGGGAAAAGGCATATTTTAAGGGAATTTTACTTACTTACCGCACATTATCATGTTTTATATTCAGTTATTTTTTTTATGCATGCTTATCCCGCAAAGTGGCTGCACTTTTAATTTTCTGTATTTGTAACTGGTGCGTCAGCTCTTTGCAAATGTCTTCTCAGAAATTGCTTGCTTGAATTGCAAAATGCGTTTCTTATATTCAAACAAAAACAAAACAATAATGGAGATTATATATTTATCTGACACACAAAATGAGACACAAAATTTACACACGGCAGACACACAATTTGCACAGACATTTGCTGTGAATTTCCCAATAGCAAAACCGAAACGTTAGAGCTACAGTATACACAACAAGAACTACGACCAGATTGTGCAAATGCGCAAATGAGCATTCTGATTTACAAAATGAAGAAATGTTAATTTGTTAAATCTCACTGATTTTCTCATTTTCATTTGATGCTGGATACTGTGACGATATCAAGTATATATGCATATCTATCGTTGCTGCAACATAAGTTTGTCTGCACTGAAACTACCGAACCCAAAATTTATTAAAAAAAAATATATATTTGCTCGACTTTTTCCACCGCAAAGTTTTCGAATTTCGTTACTACAGTGCAAACTGTGCACTTCCTTGTGATTTTCCATTTCGAGCCGTTTTTCAAATAGTTGAATTAAATCGGCTGCAAACTAATTTGTTGCCGTCAAACAAAATCGAGCATTGCACATTCGTGATGGTTGTCGGTAAATATATATCTAAATAAATATATGTCTGTATATAATTAAATCGCAAGGAATGAATACGGAAATTCAATTGAAGTTGATGATTGCAAACACATCGACGGTAAAAGGAAGAGCTGTTGATTTTTGAATACGTTTGAAAACTTTTAAAACAGCATATTTTTTTGTTGTTGTGTACCAAATTTGAAATTTGTAAATTCATTTGCATGGAAATAAATTTCATGAATCTATTGAATATTATATCGACTTACTGCATGTGAATGTGAATATATTTTGATTTAATAGTTATGCCAACACAAAAACTTATTAACAATAAAAACCAAAAAATAGCACAAATCTCATCGAAACAGCCATGTTAATGCATATCAAGCTAGAAACAAATAAGAATAAAAAGTACAATGATAAATTGGAGGCTGCAATTAATTTGTTAGAAACTTTATTCGTAGTTTTTTGTGTGTGTGTGTGTGTGCTGTTATTTGTACTCATGCTGCATACGTTGGTATAATGAACATTTGGGATCGTGTGCTCGGAAATGGATCACACATTTCATATCACTTCCTTTTTCTTCTGGACAGCTTCATGTATTCACGTTGACTTATATGTGCTTGAGTCTTGTGTCTGGGCCTGTGTCTGGGCTTGCGTGTATTTTCATGTGCAAGTGCTCAACTCAAACAATATATATATCTACACTCGACTTATATCACGTCGCTCTGCAAAAACGGAGCTCATTTATTTTGAAACTTTTTAATAGAATGTATCATATCCAAGCAATCTTTTTTTTTCTTCTTGTGATTGTTTGGATAAATGCGGTAGTTGGTAAATAACTACCGAAAACTTTAAATAATCTTGAGTATCTCAAGTTATGCTCAAGGTTTTACCGATTTTCGGCGTTTTTTTTTTTTTGTCCATGATTTCTCTTTAACCTCTGTTCGTCTGCCAGCGCACACTAGTTCTTGCTTTCGGTTTTTGTTTTGTTTTCTGTGAACGTTCAACGGTTCGCTTTTGTATGGGTTCATCTTCGCAACAATTAAATTGAAAAGTGCATCATTTACACGTATTCCAAATATTTGATGACGAATTAATGGCACATATTCTTATGTCATACGAGCTTCAATAGAAAATCAACTGAATCAAATGCATTTTGATGCCAGGAAAATTAACCAACATGTAAAGTAATTCGTTTGAGACGTGATGTTAGGTTGCCACCGATTTTTTGTGTGTGTTTTGTTCGTTCTCTTGGAACGTGAAGATGTGTTATCTATTGAACCCAGTTTCTTGATCGCTCCATAGGCAGTATGAAAAACTCGATTATAGTCACTGCATTGCATTTTTGCTCTGAATAAGATCAAAAATTGAGTGCTTATGAAAGCATTCTTGTTCAATTTTTTTTTTCTTGTTTGGGGTGAATTTTCTTCGTCGTTCTATTCTATTCGGAAAAAGAGTTTTTGTTAGCCTGTTATTTCATGTAAGTAATATCACAAGATTGCCGCCAAAACTATCTCATTGCATAGATTGGTGCAGTGATACTTTAATGGTGGAAAGTTGAATCTGTATCAAAAAAGTAGTATGCAACTGTGGAGTTGCTTTTTTTTAAAACTAATACCATTTATTCGACGATGGCAAACGAGCAGAATAACAGAATAACAAAATAACCGACCAAACTGAGCTGTGATCATAACGGTATTCGCTCGGTGTACGGAATGTCTTGGGTAAATCTTCGAAGCAGGAGAGTAAGAGAGAGAGAGTGAGAGAGAGAGAGAGAGAGAGAGAGAGAGAGAGGGAGAGAGGAGGGATGGAATGAAAGGGGTAGTAACAACGTTACCACGAATTGGATGGAAAGTATAGAAAGAAAATGAGGATAGTGCATATCGCAATGGAAGTGCGCGTCATGTGTGCTTACACATAGCTCTATAATAAAACGACTTATGAGTGCATCGAAAAGTGAGGAGATATATAATCTGGAATAAGTGGAAAAACAAGAAATTGTACACTTCGAAAAAGCGTATTAATAGCATAGAGGAAATCACCACACAACGTGCACGCAAATTATCGTTTGAACCATCTGAAAGAGCAAGACTAAATATGTATGTGTGTGTGTGTGTGTGTGTGTGTGCAAATTGCATGAGAGTAAACGAGATGAACGGGAAGAACGAGAAGAACCACAAAATTTTTCTCACGTGCACGGAACAAACTCGTTGAACAGTGCTGAAAACATTCTAGTACCAACTCTATATTCATTCGGTTCGAAAGGTGTACGAAACATCATGTGTAAGTGTGTACTCTGTGTACAGCTTGTTTGCAGATTACATCAACCTTCCACTTACGGAATTTCAAAGAAAAGTACCAAACCAACGAAAATTTTTCGATGAAACAATGAAACAAATGAACGACATCTCCACACATCACCAGAAAATTCCAATTTGAAAACCCCAAACCCAAACCAAATGGTGCAATGTGTGTAGACGAATAATATTGTAATATCAGTGGGAAATCGTTAACCTATAATTTGTGGCTCAACTCAACTTAAAAGCACCTACATTTTAACGTCGTTTGCCTCTGATCCTCTTTCAGATAATAATCAGCTATTATTGAAGCCTAAAATGAATTTTAAATGGGAAACGAAACGCAAATGTCTACAAATATGCGATTACATTGTAACGCAAGATTTGGAGAGAATGAGAGGGCAAGAACGCTTTTGTGTGACGCTATGATAAGAGAGAGAGAGAGAGATAGAGAGAGAGAGATAGAGAGAGAGAGAGAGAGAGAGAGAGAGAGAGAAGAAATTAAAAATAATCCATCGTAGTGTGTGTATTGCTGGGTTGGCACACTTTGAATGTATATAGTACTCTAATACTTTATAATAGCTTTAATAATAAAAGTATTTATTACGCAAATTCGAGGCGAGTAGAAGTTGCTACATGATAGTTAACATATAATTTGATATGACTTATGCTAGCGCGACTTCTCGAGCATACATAAAGACTGAATCATTGAAAGCAACATGAACTGATAATAAAACTAACGAAGGAGAAAGGGATGGAGAAAGAGGAAGAGAGCGAGACTCGGTACGATGGAAGAAAACGAATATAAAAGGATGTATTAAAATGAACTTTTTGAAAGTTTTTTTTTCTCTCTCTCTCTCTCTCTCGTCTTCTTCTTCTTGTTTCATTTGAACTCATAATCTATATGCGCACATTTGGCGTGTATGTGCTGACTTATTCATAGATAATTTCCGAAAGATGATGATGTTGATATTCACAAGAGCAAAAGCTATGGCACATTAGGGTGATAGGCATTTTGAAGTTTCTCCAATTCACCGTCGGCAAGATGTACAACAAATGGTGCCGAATAAATGTCAAAGGTCTCTTCCATGTCTCAAACATCGATCATTTTGTCTGAAATAATGCTATTTAAACGCCATTTGTGACCCGCCAAAATGATCAACTGATTGCGGATTGTAGAGGGTTTCAAATGTGTTATGAATTTCATCATTTTAGCACACAAAAAACACAAAAAACGTCTTTGATGCATCTATAATTTGTCGCATATTTTTCTGTATGGGAATATTTAGAATATCAAATAACATCCTTCAAATATTTATTCTTCAAATTGTCACATAAATGATGCAGTGCCAACAAGAATGTGAAAATATTCAAAATGAGTGTCACCCTAATGGAACACATAGCGTCAATGGAATGAGTACTACCATTTTGTTCTTTTTCTTGCCAAACAATACCATTGTATGTGCTAAGCATTCGTCGTGTTTTTAGTTTAGTTATTTGTACATGGCTCAGAGTTTTATGAAACGTTTATATACAAATCGGCGTAGTTTATTTCGCGTGCAGTGTGCACACTTCACCATCCAGCCATAGAATCCATATTCGGATGAATGTCAGCGTTCGGTACAAAAAAAAAGAAAAAGAAAAACAGAATTCTCTATACGAAAACGCAATCAAGTGAAAAATGAGAAAGCGACAAATGACACACAAACAACACACAATAATGTAAGTACATTGAAGCTCGTTCCATAAGAAAATTTCGTTGAATTTTGTAAAGCTTTTTATTAAATTTAAATGAAATTCTCACTCTGATTTTAGTGAAGCTCTAAACATTTCAAGTAGCTCAATCATTTTATCTCCTCTTGAATCCACTGAATTTCACACCGAATATTTATCATCGTTTGTGACATTTATATTATTGTGGTAGACTTCAACATTTATTATTACTCAATGCCAGTGAAAAGGGGTCTAACGTACACACATTTTCCAGGTATAAGAGATTTTTCGGTCCAAGTGTGTTGACTCATGCATTGACTTTCAATTTCAACATTGATATTATTATACATTCTCAATTAAAATACTGTTAAATGTAGACTAATCATAAAAAAAGATACGTCGCTTCCCATTATGTTGAACAAATTCAATGTTCGTTTATTTTCATAATGAAAATTATCTGCATTGTAAACTGAGTTGGTTGTCAATGTTCAATGCACACTGACATCAATTTAAATCATACGTCCACTGATACAAAATTGTCAGTTTGGCAATTTGCTATTCAGTCTAAACGAATTCCTTTTTATCAAGTATACTGTTCTGGAATATTCATGTATTGACTGGAACATTGATCCAAATCCTAATGGATCAATTTAACGATTATCTTCTAACATTACCTGCGATTATTTTCAGCATCAACGGTGTACGCGACTTTGTGTGTCTGTCTGTGTGAGCGCGGCTACATGAATTCATACAGGCGTACACACAGTGTTCCGTACATCAATGATACGTATGACACGATTTGTTCGTTATTAATCAATGCAATGAAAATCATAAATAAAATTACCGGTCCAAATTGTTCGAAGTAGCTCTTAACGTCCTCCAGCGTTGTGGGTGCGGACAGCCCACCCACAAATATTTTTTTCGTTCTCGTCACCATCTGGAAATGAAAGAAATAGAAAATCGATTAGAACACACTGTAAAGTTGGTTTTGTTTTTTTTTTACTGTAATTTTTGGATAGCAATCACAATGATTAAAATTCTGCATGTTTATAGCTTAAAATGAACAGTGAACAGAACACTTTTATGGTGGAAAATGTAACATGGTATTTTCAATGCTTTCAGGGGATTTTGATCTATGTTGATTTTTTATTCTTGGTTTCTCATTCAAAATGACTAAAGATATTAACTCAATGCAGTTGTGTGTGTGTGTGTGAGTTGTTTTTATCAACAAACAAAAGCTTATGTTCGAAAAGCGTATAGTCCCCGGACGACCAGTGAACATCCATCTATTAAATCAAAATATTAATTAGGCTTCGTTAAGGCGTGTGATTTTCCATCATAGCTTGTGCAAAAAAGAGAGAATGCGATGAGGGCTCGAACACCGAACACTTTCAATTTACATATTTCGAATGTGTCAACACACTGGCAATCAACGTAGCCGATATGAAAAATGTCAAAAAGCTATTAGCTATGGCTAATTCCATAACAAATTTCCAATTTGAACTTTGAGGTCGAAAAGATAAACAAGGCACAAAGTATCCCTCTCTTCGTGAAAGAAATAACGAGAGCGAGAGAGAGAGAGAGAGAGAGCGAGCGAGAGAGGGGGGTTGGGATGGGAAGAGAGAAAGAGGAGCACTTTTCATTGCGTCAATGCCATTGAAATCAACGAATGTGGTTAAAGCGTATGCAACAGAATGAATGAAAAATGGAGAACGATGGAACGAGTCGATGTCAAAATCCTACGCCATCACAGGTATTTCAAAAATTGATGTGATTAGTTGTGAAGCGGCACGAAAATGAAACCAATTGAATCATTTGCAAGAGAACAAATGAAACACAAAATCCATGCAATGAAATTAAGAGATGGTATAACACACATACACACACAGAAAAAACAAAAGAATATGAAATCGCACGCGAATCCGACAATTAAACATGAAATAGAAATGAACTCAAGTGAAAATGGAAATCGAATAAAATAACAAGTTGAAACACGAACGAGGCAAACGCGCAAATATGAAATCAACATAAAACAACGCGCCCAATTCCATGCCATGAGTATTGAGAACGTTAAGAATGAAATTCAGCCCTCAATCTGTCTATCGATTTCTCATAAAAAATGAATTAAATCGAGAGACGGAAGAAAGCGGGGCGCAAACAAAACGAAACGAAATTGTGTGAGGATGCGTTATTTTGTGTGTTTTTTTTTCGGCTGCAAACAACATTGAGAAAAAAAAACAGAAGACGAAGTGAAAGGTATTAAGTGGAAATAAAAATGAAGAAAAGGTATAAATTCAATTATGCAAAATAAGCTTCAAGGAAATTGTCCCTGGCATTCAATTTTTTCCCCTCCTTATACTGTTTCTATGAGTGTTTCGCTTTAAGTTAGATATTCGAAGTATCGGGAGAATTGGTGAGAGTTTTTGTGTGTTTCGGTTTTATTTGTTTTTTTTGTCTTTATATTTTACGCTTTTTTTTCTCTTTTCATTACGCAATTTTTTTTTATGTTTTAACAGTTGAGATGTTCGGCCCTTTTTCATAAATTTTCAAACAATTACACTTTTAAAGGCAGCGCTTTTGAAGAAAAACAACATAAAACACACACACACACACACACACACACACTCAAGTATCCAAGAGAAATAAATGAAATTGTGCTAGTTCACTCAACATGTTTGATTATTAGTTGATCCTTTTTATATATCATTAAAACGGATTCTATTTTTCTTTAAACGCAAATAGTATTTGCGGAATAGAACAGTACTGATGTGCATTAAAGGTTGCTATTGTTGATGCACAATGAAAGGCCATTTAAGAAGTATCCTTGATGCGTTTAATTTAATTGCGTGGGATTGATTTTTCTCGTTTGTTTATTCCGCCATAAAATTATTTAATCAAATTAAATTAAACTAAATATAAACAACCCTCACAATGCCATTTACTCGTTACAATGAAATCGCTTTCTCACCATCTGAACATTTAACAAACAACATATATATATATATAAAATATTGATACTAGGAGCACTTTAATCAGCACACTGAAATTAAAATAAATACAAAGAGACGATGGGAAAAAACGAACGATGAAAGACTGTGGGCAAGAGGGGAAAAAATGGTGTGCAAAATGTAGAGAAGCAAAAAACGAGAATTGAAATCAAAAAGTTGTGCAAAAGGAAAGCGATGAAGGCTTTGACACACAACAAACAATACAAAATATATATAAAATCAAACAAAGAGAAGAGAGAATGCGTATACAAAGTGGCAATAAAACAAAAACCCTTATTCATTAAACGGTTTGCTGTTTTCTCACAAATTCGAAATTCTTTCTCTCTGTGTCTCTATGTTTTTGCTATTTTCTGCATTTCATTTGCCCTCCCTCCAGCTCACGTCCCCGCGCTCTTTTTTTCTATTGTTTATGTGGCACTTTGTGACAGTGCCGAAGAATTCTTACCACATGGATTGTGTGCAAAAAAAATTATCATCACCATTTTGTTGAGTGCACACAGATAAAAAAAAAACGGACATAAAATTAAGGGAAAACTGGTACAATAACCATGGGTAGAAACCCCATACTAATCACAAATCACTAACACCCTCATTCTAATTTGACACCGACTTTATTTCGTTCACCACACTTACACCACTGAACCACACTAATCAGTGAGCAAAATAACTGGCAAACAGAAAAAAAAACAAAGTGAACTGATTTGGATCGACCTTTTGAATTTAAAAAAAAAAAAAAAAACAAAAACAAAACAAAACATCATTTTAATATTAAAGAATTCCGCCGCCTAGCATCTCGTACGCTCCATGTGAAAAGTGTTTGAAACTCACGCCAGCCTGGACCCGTTTACAAACTTTTTTACAATACATCCTGTCCTGACGGAGGCACAAACAATAATTTCCATAGTTTTTTTATTCTTAGAATCTAAATGCAAAGTTGAATACATTTGCGACTAGTTTCAACGCAAATTGAAACCAACTCCAAACTGAAGTACTAGCCAAAAGTGCCAACTAAATGTTAGAATTTTCATGAATTTCAAAATTATCAATTCAAATATTTCAAACTGAAGGGCAAGAATCTAATGCTTTTGGATTTATTAAAATCAAGAAGCGTCTGAACTATTAATATGTCGGTGGTTTTTTTATTTGTCGGACATATTTTCCATGCATATAGTTGATATTCTGGAGTAGAACTCGATGAAAAACCAAACGAGACGCATTTGATTCGAGTAACACTTCATTCGATATTAATATTGTAGCATTTTAATCGATTCACCACTCAATTTTAGACAAAAATACCCACAAAAGTTTGTATGTTTTTGCACACCGGAACTCTTCGCCATCATGTTTGCCTATCGAATTATACACAGAGAGCGAGGAATAAATGAACATTGAATGAAAACAATGGGAAAAAGCACAAAAGCACGTGCCTAATTGAATTTCAACCAGTCAAAAGTCTTATGAAAATATTTTAACAAAAGAAATCTGATTAAAATCGTAAAGTGCAAAGTTTCCGAAAATTGATTTGAAATGGCACGCTGTCTAAATTCATTCGTTTTAAAAATGGCCAGAATAAAAAAGAAATATATATATATATATAAAAATAAGAACCAGAAGAAAGAATGCGCTCGAATGAAAATGAGTATAATTTTTCCCCCTTTGTTCGGTTCGCTGTTGTTGCTGCACAAAAACTAATTAAATTTTCGAGTTGGCGTCTCTAAGCGTCTTTATTTAGAAACCATCCATGTACATATTAATTGAATAACCGTTATATCTATAGACGAAACCCATTCGACAATTTGCCCCCGTTTTCATTTCTGTCTTACGCAACTTTCTTGTTGAAACTTTTTCCTCTTTCTCTTAAGCTGATTTTGGCCGCCACAGTTTTAACGGTTCTGAACCAGAATTCGCACGAGGAAAAGTGTAAAAAAAAAACATTTTTGATGTAAATTATTATTATTGAAGCAGTGCTGCTGTTAATTAAAGTAATAGATTGGATTAGCGCAAAACGTTTGTCCTCAATGCGATAGCTTCTTGGCCACCGATCGAGCATCACAAGTATTGGGGCGATGATTTCTTTTAGTAAGCGATGTGCGAAAAAAACAGCATTGAGAAAGAGAAAGAGAGGGAGAGAAAGATAGGGAGAGAAAGAGAAAAATGAAAAAAGCTACACTTTGAAGGAACAGACGGGATTCCGTGTACTGAATCGAGTCAAATGAAAAAGGATAACGAAAATAGATAAACTGAAATAAAACTGGAGCGGCTCTTGATTATGTTACAATAACTTTGGGCCAATGCGATCACGGCTAGTTCCTTTTGTTAGATAGACCACGAATACGTTTCAATATATAGATATATATATATAGATATCGCGTATGCTTAAAACTTCTGCTGTGATATAAATAAGATTCAGTTAATCTCATTTCGTTTAACTTAATTCCGAAAATTTCATCTATTATATGGCCTTTCAAATGCGCGCTCGACTTCTGATAGATGGAGAAATAAAGCCATAATATCCCATCGGCACTACATCTCTCTCGCTCTCTTTCTATCTCTCTTGCTGCGTCTCAGTATCACATTATCGTTGTGTATATCCACTTATAACGAGTACGTAAAACTCGTTAAAAGAATACTTTTCAAACAAAACCTGTTGTAATTCTCAAGTATTGTGCAATTTAACTCTTGTCTTTGTTGCTGATTGTCTGCCATAAAACTTCGCTCTCCCTTTCCCTTTCGCATATTTTTCTTCATTTTGTTTCTACTTATATTCACATAGTATTTTGACACTTCTTTGCGAAACTAGATTTTTGTTTTTCGTTTTTTCTTTTTTTTTAAAGCAAAACGACGGCAAAAACAACATCGATAAATCATAAACCAAATTCATGGGCCAACGAATAGTTTGTCTCATAACTATAGAATCGCAACAATTGCCAGTCCCATGATGGTTTTGCATTCATACAACTCATTGCGTCGATTATTGTTCAAGTTAAAACAACAATAAATATATCACGTTCGTTCATACCACTTGGAATTTCAACAAAGAATAAAACCATTTTCGAAAATGTGTACGAAAATGTAAACCAATATACGGCTCAATCTTGCATTAAAATCAAGATAGAAAGTGAACGAAAAGGAAACATCAGTCGGGCAAAAATGTTCAAAAGTCGTTTACCAATCAGATTTAATTTTTGTACGATTTTGGAAATTCGATTCAATTTCAATAGGAGTGAATGATGCTTGAAAATTCGTATCATTTACTTTTGGCGAGTTTACAAACCACTTGATTGGACATTAGGACTTTAATCAACTAAATAAATTGGATAAATAAAAAGTTTTTTTCTCCGAGTTTCCTCATATGTTTGAAACTTTTCTTATTTCTAACACTCTATTGTGATTTCAAACATTTAGTCTATTGTTGTGTGCGTGCATCTTTTTCACTCTCTCTCTCTCTCTCTCTCTCACTATCTCACTCTCTCACTCTCGTTTTCTTCCATTTTCGAATCCATAAATCTGTCAATTTTAAATCTTTTAATCGAGCGCCATCATGTTGTTGTTGTGCAACGGCACAACATTTTGCTGAAACATTTCAATTTTATGGATTTAAAACAGCAAATTAGGAAGAAATTTAACAATCAACAAAGAAGAACTGAATTGTTCTGCTAATCCAATACTTGATTAGTTTTATTATGAGATGGAAAAAAAAACACACGTACAAAGTTTTCAAATCTTCAACTTTTATTATTTGATTATCTTAAATCCCAACGTTGAGATTATTTTCGTTCGCGAAAAATTTCCCTTGGAGGTTTATCCACCAAAATACCACATATGCTCTGTACTAAAAGCTCATTTCTCTCATGCTGAAATCCTTTTTCGAATTTACTACACTCCATTGTGTGCCGTGCATTGCGTTGTCACTTTTCGAATTATGCATACATTTTGAAAATTAATGGCCGTGTACATGTTCCGCACAAAATGCCTATTAAGAATCTAACTCAAACACTCTCTCGCATGTTTCATTGTTTCCTCCATTGCCAACAATCCATTTCCAGGCGTTTCATCCGTTGTTGTCGCTGTGCGTTTGTCACGCGTTGTGTCTCGGTTACAAACGTGCAAAGATCTTTTGCAAAATATCAATGTCAAAACATTCTTTAGCGTTTATGTTATATATATGTATGTGAAAATTGTTTGTTCGTTGTGTGCCCGTCGTACCAGAATGGTACCGGTGAATCAAGACTTCGTTCAGCGTTCAACGCGCAAAATGATGATGTACGCTGATGAATGTCAAACGATTATAGCTATGTTTGCAACTACAAGCTGTTGGTAAGTGCGTGAACTTCGCAGTGGGAGATGAAATTTATCATATTAAATTATCTAAAATTAAAGTAAAATGTTAATAAATTTCCCGTAATGAGATTTTCACGCGTTTGCAAGCGACATTTCGTTATTGTTGTTGTCATCATCGTCGTCGTCGTCGTCTCCGTTGTTCGTTGTCGGATGTGAAACTGGAAGCTCACGAGTGCGAGTGCTCCATTCATTCTACAACCGATTTACAGCACATTGGCCACTACACACAAACATCAGAGCCCCCAAGTAAATGCGTAACATACATTTTGTCCTTTTTTATTTATGTCTCATTCGTTTCCCCATCCAATATTTGTGCGCGAGTAAAAGTCTTTTCATCGTCACTTCGGTGGTACGCAATTTAGACAATCATTTCAAGGCGTACAGGCATCACAATGCGAGCAAATGCGCGAGTATTATTAAATGCTTTCAAATCACGTAACGTAAGCTTAGCAATGAAACTGTAAGGCTTATGACATCGATATTTGAGATACACAGAAGCGTCGTCAGCCAACGGTGAGTATATGTACTATTCATAGTTATTCCCCTATCATTTATAAGGAGTCACTAATTTTAGTATTTTAAGTAGATTTTGTTCATCGATGTGCGATAGTTGCGCACTGAATCTGAAAAATAACGAACACATGGACGCGATCATTTTCACAAGAAATTCCATTTGTGTCCCATATAATAATCACTTTATACGTTTGCCATGCTGCGCCCACCACTTTTTTTCGACGAACGTTTTTTGTTTATACCAATTCATGGATACATTATATGAGGACGACGACGTCAGACAGGTGATCGATTGACATGGGGTTTTTGCGCACAAACCATAATATAGATAAATAAAAGCATTCAAATGTACACTTTACCCCTGCCCCCTCCCCGCTCTCCAAAAATATCGCATTTTTGCGTGTTTGTGATTTTCGGCTTAAGTTGTTTGCATCACGCGCGATTCGATTTCGAAGATAGAGAGGGAGAGGGAGGAAATAATGAAATAATATGCTCGGGGATTAATTATAAATATGCTGTTTGCATGGAATACCCCATATGTTTGAATGAAACGATGAAATACCAATTGGTGAATGCGACCGAAACATTACTCCCCAAGTTTTCTTTCGTATGCACATTCGAACAAGCAGATCGATGTTAGGCAGAACACCTTCACTTAAATATGAGATTTTATTAACTCATTTGATAATTCCACGTAACGAACTAATTCAACTGCTAGACTAGTTCGTTCATTTCATTTTTTGTCACAACTCCATCCAACAGGACTTAAAATATCTCCATCTAATTTTAAGTAATTTTTTTTCTAACGTTCTCTCTGTGTGTCTCTGTTTCTGTTTCTATCTCTTCTAATTGAATTGGAACACAAAACCAACTTGGAGTGAAGAGTATTTACGTTTTTTTTTTCTTCTTCTTCTTCTTCTTCTTCTTCTTCTCTGCACTCTATTTGAGTAGCGCGAGAAAATTCGTCATTTGGTTTCAACTTATGGACTTTAAAAGGAAGTAAAGCCTGTTTTATGCGTTTTCTGCTGAAGCTTCTCCATTTTTATATCCATTTTATATTCTATTTTCATCCCGCATACGTGTGACTGTGCATGCTATCTGCTGCTTTTCAGTGTGGCTTTTTTTCCTTTCTCTTCTCTTTACACCGAGTCGATGTCACTACAGAAAATTTATTTTCGCTCGCATTTTATTATTTTCATAATTTCATTTTTCTGGCTTTTTTTCTCTATGTATTCATAGTATTGTACGCCGGTGTGTGTGTGTGTGAGTTTTTCGCCGCTTGGCCCATGTTGAAGATACACTTTGCTAGTACTATAATGCGTTTGAAATATGAATATGTTAATGTAATTTAATTCGACTAACGTTAAGCTATCCATGATCGAGTGAATAACTGTTTCGTGTGTGTGTGTGTGTTTGTGTGTGTTCAAGATGAAACTACTAGTAGAGAGACACACGCACAGTTTTACACACATACAAGCACACTGTCGCACTGTGAACGTTAAAGATGGTGTAACAACAACAAAAAACACACCATCGCAAATGAGACACACAGAATCAACACATAGCCACTGTTAAACGCGACTTCTTAAGAATATATGTGCGGCTTCATCCGAAGTTAAAGAAGCAAGCTGGAAAAATTATGAGATGTAAAAGTGAACATCTCTCTGGTTATTACAAGACTGCTTGTGCCCCGTAAATATGTCGCATAATAATGTACCTTATATGTATATGAAGTGAGCTTTTTAGCTCGTTTTTACTTTAACTGTATCAAATATTGAGCATAAATTTTCAACTTTGTATACCGTTCTACCGGGGGAACTATGGCTGACTCAGCCCAATGCATTGAATTTATGTTGAGCACAAGCGCATAAACGCGCACACCGGATTATAGAACGATGAGCATTTGACACAGCAAATTTCGGTCGAGCTTGTTATTCATATAATTAAAAAGCGGGCGACTGACATGGAGCAGAGATTATGGCTTACTTCACGTGATTGCGATTTAACGAAAAAAAAAAATAGATCTCAAAATAATATCGCGCGAAAAGAGACGATAGCACAAATATACATACACACACACAACGCAACGCAACGCAACCCAACACCATTTGCGCTAATCAAAACTAGTTTACAGCTATTTGATGCCATGCTAATGGTTGACACTCGGTTTTAATTACTCATGCCGATTAATTTGTGTGGCCTTTCTTTTCATAAAACACAAACCAAATTCGTTGGTTGTAATTTGAGTTATAAGAAAACCCCAAAAAATACAGACAAAATGCCACACTTTCACTGAAGTAATCATTAAGTAAAACTGGTGGCCTCATCTGAGGGAGCAAAAAAAAAACAAAAAGAACCATGATTTAAAATTTATGTTTCCACTTTTTTTTTCTTTCCCTTTCACAATTCCAATGATTTATTTACTTAAATGCAATTATAAACTTGAGATTTACAACAAAAAAACACACACAGTTTTTTGTATGAGAACAAAAACGTATCATAGCGAGAGTAGAATGAGAATGAAGTGAACAAAATGTGAATTATCTATAAAATTCGTGTGAACTGAAATGAACATGCAAACAAAAAAAAAATGCCGTCGGTGTTCAAAAGTTGTACATCAAAGATATGGAGGTGGTTTGCGTGGATCGCTGTGTGAATTAAAAATAAACGATTATTCAAATGATATAACCGTTGATTTCAATTTATCACGAAAAATGAAATTGTATCCAAGTAAGATAACGCTAGGAATGACACATTTGAGATGATTAAAGCATTACAAATTCATTTAGCACTTTGTATATGAGAAAAAATTTCGTCAATCCATTTCGCAAATGATTTATCCACGGTGTGCGCACGGTGGCATTTACGTGCATTGTTTGCCCTATCACGATATATTCTGACTCCTCACAACTTCACGTGATTAAAAATTCTATTTATTTGTTGAGAGCACATTTTGACATTTAACTCGGCTGGGGTTCTTTTTTTCGTTCTCTCTCTCTCTCTCTCTCTCTCTCTCTCTCTCTCTCTCACTCTCTATTTGAATGTGATTTGAATGCAAGTCTGATATAACCACAATGAATTTTATCCATTTTATCATTGAACAGAATAAGCTTTTGCCAAGTTCAAGTGCTCATTTTTGCGTCAACATCGGCATTCATGTAAATGCGGAAATTTTGCGACGGACAAAATTAAAGCAGAGCGCGAAATCATACACACACACACACACACAAACCCCACATAAACGGCAAGAATGTCTATATAGAAAAAAAAATACATACGCAGCCTGCAGCCGAATGCAATGTAAAATTAACATTTTTATTGCTGATGAAGTCAAGTAGACTGCAGATGAACTGGCATATTTTATGTGCAATGAATCTGTATGTGCGCGCGTGCGAGCGGTCTCATCCAGCCCCCGAATGAACCGGCTGCATTCCCATTCATTCTATACTTTCATTTCTCTCTCTCTCTCTCTCTCTCTCCCTCGTTTGTGCTTATTCTTTGTTTGATTGTAAATGGGCCGACGCTGCAAGATACAGTGGTATCATCATCGTTTCGTCGTTCATTTGCATGCGACGAAATATGCATTTCAAACTGTATATTGGGATAAAAGTTGCAATCTCCCCACACTGCCTCCCCTTTCTCCCCCTCGCAGGTTATTTGTATATATGCCGCGCGAGAAAATTTCACCATGAACGAATTCAATACGGGGACTATGACTGGAAACGAAAATATTGTCCCGTAAATCGGATCAACATTTCCCGAAAAAAGGGAAACGAAGCAAACATAAGAAGAAAATGAGATAATGAAAGACAAAAAAAAAAATGAAAATATAGACGTCATTTGGCATCATTCGCTGACCGTAGAAAATACAGTTATGCTCATAATAGCCAAGGTAAAATGGGGAAATTGCTTCTCTCTTGTGTTTTTTTTTCTCCACTGTTTTTTTCGGAAACATTAGGAAAATAAAATTGAGATATTGGAGAATGGTAACTTTTCTAATTCCTATCATATTTATACTTCATTTAATGTTGCTCAGAAACAGGCGGAAACGGTAAGAATTTATTTGGACTGTTAAAAGTTTTACTGTATGTTGATTTCAATCAATACAACACATTTTTGGGTTTAAGCATTGGTAGCGTTCTTACTCCGAGCGAATGGATTTATTTGTTACGTGGCCCTTTCCAATCTTTGGCCCGAGATCTTAGCACATAATTTAATGAGCCCAGGCTGAGCTGCATGTTCTTTACATCTTAAGTGTTTTTGGCCTGAACTGAAAACACTTTAGATTCTAAAGTGGGCGGACCAGGGCAACAAGCTGGCCCACATTGGCTGACGATGATCACAATTCAAATTACGTTTTTTAATCCCATTTTTCTGGTTGAAATAACGAAAAACTATACTTCAACTTCTTTGATCGTGTGTGAAATAAGTGTTGGACTAAATTATCCAGCCCAGACAAATATTTATTTTACTATGACCTCGAAATCATTGCAACGGAATATATTATTTCATTACGGCCTTTTCATTGCTCATTTCAGCATTATGGTTACTTTAACGATAGAAATTGCCATTTAAAATTTTAACCCGAATGAATAAATTAAAATATGTTTGAAAATTCAGCTCAATTCAGACACAAAAAATAACATTGAACATTTCAAATGGCTAGAAAAGAATAGTGCTATAGAACTTATGCGATCTGAATTGTGGCAAATTGGCGTCGATTCTTTTTTATTTACAATAATTATTAGTTTATTTGTGTCACCATTGAGCTGTTCATCATTTTCTTTGATATTATTACTGAAATCAATTTCAATTATTGGGTGTTGATTGAAATTGTTCAGGGCCAAGTATGGATTCAGTTGATTTTGAAGCGTTTATTTTTTGTTTTTTCATTTTTCAAAAAGTTCTGCTGATATTGATTCAAATGTTGAAAAATCACATCGCATTTTTTTTGGTTGTATCTTAACGTTATTTTCTTTTTCTGTTTCATTTCAAACGTTCGGGCGAAACATTGACAAAATTGGATACGACCGCAGGCTGAGCAGAGTCACACTGAGTCGATTTTGTTTATTGAAATTGCAAAATGGTTGCTTTATTCAAATGAATTTAATATAAATGCAGAAGAGAAGTAAAAACAGACGTAACGAAACGATATAACAGCGAAGGCGCTGAGGCTGCACTGCTTACCAGAATCTCCAATAATAATTTTAATAATAAAGTAAGTTGTGAATGTTAAACGCATAATAGCTATGCAGTAGCTGTTGTAGAGCATCGCAACTTTTCTGTCTGTTGAATTTTTTACAAAATGAAATTGCATGATGAACCGAGGGTATTCGATGAAAAAACGAAAAAAAAAAAAATGTTGATGAGAAGAAGAAAAAAAAGAGAAGAGGCCATAACATTTAGAACAGAGTTTTCTTTTGCCATACGTATTTACTTTTGAAATGTCTCAAAATTTCATTCATCGTCGCTTTATCGCAAATTGTAAAAGGAGAAACAAAAAAATTAACTTTTGACAATAATCTTTGAGACTGTTACCAGATCCAAGGCTTGAGAATATGTACTGTATGTGTGTGCCTCGGTGTGTGCGGCATACTGACGTCCTTGATTTTCCTCGGTACCTCGTGCAAACAGCACACAAATTCGTATAAGCCCACAAAATTTATTTAACAAGAGAAGGAGGAAGAAAAAAAAACGGTGCATCAAATGAAAGAAAATCCAATATCCATTGATATGAATGAATAATCACAACTATCAAATGCATGCATCATTTGATTTCGGCAAAGGAAAAAAAAACGCACGAGTTTTCTGAATCAGCGAAAATGTTGTACGAAGTATTGCGAGTTGGCATGAGTATGCAAGTATTCATATTCCCCTAGATCAAATGCATACGTGTAGACAGTGTGTGGAAATACTTACCGAAAATACGGAATTTCTCATAATAGCATCGGTGCTAAATATTGAATAGACTTTGAATTTTTCATGTTAACTTGAGCTTCACCATATCATCGTCATTTACTGACTCTTTTTTTTATTTTTACTCTTTTGCTTTTCAGCGGCAGTTTGTTGGTGCTCACGTAATTCGTTTCCTTCTGTTCATGTTACTTCTTCTTTTTTTTTTATTGAAAATAAGCGACTTGAACGATTCAAGTTGTTTCATTCATAAAACAAGAGATTTGATACGAGCGCACGTGTGTATGTAAGTGTGTTGTTTTTTCCTTCTCTCGCTCTCAAAAATATCGATTCACACGCTATCATAATATAGCAGATAAAAGAATTGATTTAAATTTTTACTGCATATCAATGAACATTTGAACATTTTGCTGATTTCCTTAAGAGTGAATGTTTGCATAGATTGTTTCGTTTGTGTTTCAAACTGATAAAAATTCAAGCGATAGCTCAATTTTTACCATCGCACATAAGTTTCGCAGCGCTGCAGCGAAATGAAAACAGTAAATGTTCAAAGAACTTTTCGATTTTCCGTAGTTTGTGCGTTTGGCTTTTCTATTTATTGATAGTGATAGAGTAAACCATGTGTAATATACATGCAACAACTGCTTTCGATTGATATAAAATAGTGATTTAATACCATTTGGCAATGTATGGCTTATGCTCAGTTGGTTCAGTATGCTGAATGTTTTAAGTTTTATTGTGCAAAAGTTTCTATCGAAATGAAAGAATACGATGAATACCATTCATTTTCAGTAGCTGAAAAAAAAAACACACAAACTAAAAACCGTCTTCTAGTATGACTTCGTTTTCGACACTCTCTTTTGTTTGTTTTCCATTTATAACTATCTCATCCGATAAATATTTACGCTTCACTTTACGTATAAATTTAAATAAATGGATTTTGGTTTTGATTTCGATTTCTTCCGTGTTTGTTTGCTGATGTGTTAGTGTCAGCCTCAAAGGGAAAAGGAGTTCAAGTAACTTGGTAGACATCACATCACATCACATCACGTCACATCACATCACATCATACATAAATGGGAGAATCGAAATTCAATAAGATAATATCGTCTCAACTTTCCATTTCGAATTATAGTCATCGTCCTTTTCGGCTGATTGAAAATACTAAAGTGCACTTTTATTTTGGATGTGGAATTATGCTTAAAGTGATGGAAACAAAACCACAGTATATTTCTTTTGTTTGAGTGAGAGAAATGTGAATGTATATATTTCAATTGCATTTGCAAGCGATAGGACATTTGTCTCGTTAACAAAACCATACGCTGAAATAGGATAGAAAAAAAGTTGAATTTCAGGCAATTGCAATGGCTGTAACGAAAGAGCTCGAGTGTAATGTAGTGGTGTAGCTAGAAAACATTTTGATGTTGTTTTGAATTTGAGGAGCGACGGAAAAAAAAGTTCCTCAACTTCAACACACACACACATTTATCTATTTGCTCTCAGAAAAAATTGAATCTGAGATTTTTTTTTCTATTTTTGAGGGGATTGAATCAAAATTTAGGTTTCAAAAACTCAGAAAGTCCGTTATAAAAGTCGTGGATTGTGATTTTGAGGGGTGCCGGGGGGGGGGGGGTATGAAGGAGGTTAAATTCCCTAGCTACGTCACTGGTGCTAATGGAAAGAGGATAGAATAGTGATTCTGCACTCAAAACATTCGAATGAAATTTTCAGTCGGTTTTTCTTGTGTGTGTCTGTATGTACTATGTGTTTTACGCTTCAGCCGAGTGCTAAAGGGAAAAATCACTTTCACAGAGAATGAGATAGGGAGCGAGAATGAGACGACTCAACAACAAATAGTTTCCATCTCAAATATTTTGTTCCGCATTTAGTTGAATCCAGCTATTTTCTGGCTGGGCGTCTGCTGCCAGTTTGCCAGTGTCTCTCTCTCTCTCTCTCTGTGTGTGTGTGTGCATCAGAATAAAAGTTGGATGGCATTCGTTGCGTACATATAAAATTGTGCATTCATCATTTTCTATCTGCTGTTTCTGTTATTTCAATTTATTTAATGTTCGTGGTGTCTGTATGAAATATATTTCTCTAGATGAAAATACCCGAGTGTTTTTTCGACACTGTGTTTTTTTCCCCTTCTTTTTCCGTCTTGTTGAAAGTGACTGAATGTGATGTTCTTTTGAATGTAGTTATCACAGTTTCGCTTTTGCTATTCGAACATTTTTCTTCTCATTTTTTTCCATCTTCTTTTCCTCTTTCTCTCTGTCTCTCTCGTCACATTCTTTCCTTGCGCTGTGATATGAAATATTAGAGTGGTGGTCGCTTTGGACGGATGTCGTCTATTTTGCGACAGTCTGAAATGCTGGCGCATTTTTCCGTTATTGTTGTCAAAGTGCAAATACAGTCGATTTGTCCAAAAGATTATGTTCAGATTGAACAAAAATCGTTCGCCGACCGCTTCACATACAATGATTTCATAATATTAGATGAACACGCATCAAGTTTTCGCTTTCGCTTTTGATTTTCATTCCATTTCATTTCACTTCATTCCGTCTCCAGTTTTTTTTTTCTTTCTTTCTCCGTTGACATAACAATTGTCGTGTGGATTGGAAAAGAGCGGCATTTTTTAATAGCATGTTTCGGGTTATCGATTTTTTATCTAAGATTCGACAATGTCTGTGAAAACGTATTGTTTCTTAATGATAACCAGCTACTTCGTTGAACAATTCCGGGGCAATTTGAAACGTTCAAACGTTGTCAGCAGTTCGTTCTGCATGATGTGAATATACGTGCATGGTGATGTGTGCAACAACAGAAGAGAGAATCAAACCAAACAAAAAGGAAAAGAGAGAAAAGAATAAATCAATGAACATTTCACGATATATCGAAATTGGTTGGCGGTTAATAGAAAATGATGGGAATGAGAGGATGAAAATCATAAAAACCATCGCAGATCAAGCATACATCACATCGCATGCTGAGATGCTGTGACGATATGGGGGTGTATCATCAAAATGCAAGTGCTTTTCGTTGTGCTGCCAATATCTTATCATTTCTTATGGAGAGAATGGAAATGGAGATGGAGATGGTGAAAGATGGAGACTAAGTATATGTATATATTTTTCTGGAGTCGCACTGAAATGAGACAACTTTTCCCATTTTCTATTATTTTATATGGGGTTTTTTGTTCGATAGATCGATATGATTTTCTATTTACATGCCAGTATTTCATTGTGCATGCATAAAATGTTTCGTAAGCAGGAAAAACACGAGGAAGAAAGATACAAAATCGAAGGGCCAAACATCTAGGCACAATGTTCGACATGCAAATGACAGTGAAAAAAACGAAAAATAAAATATGATTTTACAGAGAAAAAAAAAACGATAATATTTGCTGTAGAAGTTATGAATTAGTGTTTAGGTCCATACCAAATTTGCGATTTCGGGAAGAAAACATTTGATATACGCATAAAGAGGGAAAGAAATCGAGCAAACACCACCAAGAAAACATGAAAGAGACTAACAGAAAAAAAAGCACGTAAATGAGAATACTGTTCACATGCCAGCGATTTATATGATGCTGTTTGTCATTTTTATCGGTCTACTTTTTCCTCACTTAAATATTTTCACCAAAATATGTATATAAATAAAATATATATATATATATTTGAGCACATTTGTACCAAATAGCGAAGTTGTAAAAGTGTAGACAGCCATCGTTCTATGTTCAGCATATTCGAAACATTGAAGCAGTAAAAACCCATCAAAATGAGTAAATTGCTTCCATTTTTTCGGTTACAATTCAGTATTTTTCTCTCTTTTTCGATACCATAGTTTCGAAATAGAGGTCAATGAAGGTTTCAAAATATTTCAAATGACAATAAAAATAATTGTTGATTTTCGTATGATGATTCTAGCATCGTCACACACACACACAAAAAAATCAACAAGAAACAAAACGGAAAAATAAATCAAATAAACGTAGTATTGCGATGTAATATTCAAGACAAATAAGAATGAGAACATTCATATTAATTCAAACAAACATCTTAAGCATGCGTAAATTAAATGTAAACTTTATTAGATCGTTTTTAAACGAATCATAACTTTTGACCCGCCAAATATCAAATTCAAATTCAATTATGTATGCTTTGCGTTGGTTTTTGATGTGTACCGGAAAAGTGGTAGAGAACGAAAGAGTTTTGGAGTGAGAAACAGTTATAAAATTCCAAAATGTATTATTAAATGTGAGTTCATTTCATTGGAATACATTCACACGCCGTCTATAATGTTCAATGTTCAGTCGAAATGTTGCTTATGTGGCCAAGCCACCAAAAATTTGGTTTGAGCCTTTTGCACCATACGAAAATTGGTCTGAATGGAGAGTCAAAGAAAGAGAGATGCACAGGCACACACTTACACATACACACACTCACTCGCACAATCACCGACCAGATTCACAATTGAGAGCATGTACAAAATACCTGCACCATATTCTGTCTCTTGTTCGCTATTTCACTGTTACTGGTAAAATGTGCCACGGATACCAAGAATGAGCCCGTGCACTGAGCATGAATACTGTGTACATATTCGTATAAATTTAAAACTTGCTGATGCTAAAACATTTGGTAATTCATGAGACTATTATAAAATCAAATTACGTATTATGTTCTTATGGATTGGTATGCAAAACCAAAGACCCTATGGCAGGTAGTTGGGGAGTAGATAGCAGATACGCTTCAATGTACAACAGGCACAACCATTTGGATACCGGCACAGCCATGGTGTTTGAACGGTTGAGAAAAATAATCATGATAGAATTTCTCGAACACAATAAAATGTGCGAGCACACGCACACAGACACACACGCGTGTCTTACATAAATTGTATTGTACTCCATCGGCAAACAACACACATATGAACATGTTTTTATTTTGTATATCAGCAAATTTTAATTTAAATGATTTTGTTCGCTTGCAATAGCTCAATATTCTGTGTGCAAAAGAGAAATTGGTATCGTTTATTTGCTCTGAACCGGTCACATCTACCAAAAATTGAAATTATACTCATCTTTTCCATCCCTTCTGTCACACTGTTGTGTGGCAGCATCAGCATCAGCATTTACGAAGCGCCAAAAAACATGCACCTTTTGTTCGACGACTGTATACGTAATTAAATTTTAAATCTTCTTCCATTCTTGCCCCCGCATCATCTCATGTCGAATGCTATTACACAAAAGTTACTCGCAAAAATTAAACAAGGACTAGAGGTAAAGGTGGCGGAACATCAGAGAGATAGAGCGAGAGTGGCGGGGGTGGGGAAGGTAGCGAAAAGCAAGGTGAACTAGTAAAAATTAAAGGTCACATAGAAAATTATACACACGAATATATCTGTGTAATATTCACGATCAATTTGGAACATTGAACATGGCTCCAACGGAATGGTGTGAAATGCTCAAGTGAACAGCGATTTCTGTTGAGCAAAGTGAATTTTCTGAACTGAAGGCAGAGAGAGAGAGAGAGAGAGAGAGAGAGAGAGAGAGAGAGAGAGAGAGAGAGAAAGATAGAGCTGAAAAGTAGCCAAATATTAAAGTTGAAAGTCGTTGTTCTCGCCCGTTCCTATATCGCACATACTAACAATGGTTTTCGCTTCGTTTGGAAAGTGCAGTGAGAAATTCGTATCAAGTATAATAGAATATTTATAGCAATGCCATCCATATGGAATCATTTAGGGCATCAAAAGGCAAAGAGTAGACAGTTTATATATATTATTAAAACGGATGATATCTATTTATGGTTTTGTCGAAAACAGTCTATGTGCTGGAGTATTTATGTATATGTGCCCAAGTGTTGAGCCATTATTTTGCATCATCACCGAATCGGACAGGTGTGTGTGTGTAGGTGTGTGAGTCGCTGAATCACTGAATCACTGAATCACATACAAATGGTGAACGGTGAATATGTATTTAGTCACTGTCTATGTTTACTTGATTTTTGGCATCTTACCATTTCCATAAATAGGTATTAGAAATTATTCACGTGTGCACAACAACAATGCAATGCAATTGAATTCGTAGCCTGAGAAATGACGAAAGAATGAGTAGACACTTTATGCTGGGAGTACCGTGGTTGATTCTTTATTTTGCTCAGCAATATCACTGCAACACCAATTTCTATGGTGCAATCGCTTAGTATAATCATCACTCTATGATTCACTCTATTTAACTTACGAGCTTCAATTTAAAATAAATCTCAGATTTGGTCGCTTTACTCCATACTATTCATATTTCTCATTGTTTTTCCCAAAAATCGACTTTGAATGCATTCCGTTTTGAAATCTCCATTCCGTTCCTGCCGTCCTCCTCCCGTTTTAAAATATTCAGTAGTAAATATTTTAATGTTGCTAATAGTTTATTCAGTGAAAAGCAGCCCAAAATTGCCATTGAAAATACACTCTAGTCGAATGTTGAACAAAGCTTTTTGCAAAATTAGATTTCTGGCAAAACATCGAACGGTTGCTGTCATGTTCAGCTGTCTAGCCTCGACATTATTTACAAGTTGATGGTTCGAGAATTTTTTTCATATTTTACCGCTTCAAGATCATCGGAAAATAGCATGGAATTGGTTTTTAGGTTTAGACCATAACTTGTTAGGCTTTACCAATTTACTAAACAGCTCAAAACTCTCATTTCCATCCATCCATTTCTCTGACTCGATTTGCTCCCCCGCTTCCCCCACGGACCGCTCAATGTTTGCGCTTGCAATCACCTCAACAACTACCGACCCATTTGCCACCGTAAACCAAGTTAAATTCATAACGATGGTCCCGCTAGCCAGTATCACATTCAAATAGATTTCACCGTATGTTGCGTGATTTATTGAATCCACTTCCAAAAATAATGTCTATTGTGGAAATTTTTGGTCATAAAACTAGGTAGTTCATGCACGTTAAGATGTGTGTCTGTGGTGGCGGTTGTATCGCATAATATATGACTTTATGTCTGTGTGTGTGTATGTGTGTGTATTGAATATACACACCGTATAATACATGTGTATAAATATCGTGTATATATATCGTGTATATAATGTACTTGTGTGCGGTAAATAGCATTCAACTCCTTTAATATGGTGAAAAACCCATTGAAGCTGTGTGTATGGTACGGTTTTCAACATTGATACATCTGGCTGGCATTTTCCACCGTTGTTGTTTTTGGCCCAGCCAAAAAGCTATCAAAAGACACATGATTGGCATTGACGTTACCTCAGTCCTCACAATTATTAAATACCAACTAATCCAAGTCGACCCACGTAATTTAGACGAAAAGCATTTTCGCATTTCAGGAATCCAAACGTAAACACGATCTCACACACTAACACCCATATCCTACGGGCCTGTTTCGAAAATTCACATATCCAAACTGCAATATAAAATGTAAGTCATTCCAAAAGTTGCTTCCGTTCTTCGCTATTTTCTGTTTACGGTTAATAGAAGCACGTTTTCCCACTAAAAACCAGAGCATGTTAGCATGTTTCCTATTGGAATAGCGCTTGCTGCTCGCTCGCTCTTTCTCTGTCTGTCTCGGTCTGGGTCTTGGTCTCGGTTTTGGTCTCTCTCTCTCTATGATTTCAGTCATCATTTGATGAGCTCTGAACCAGCAAGCATTTGTTGCATCATATTACCGCACATCAAAATCCAAATTACGATCAAAAGTGCTACATAAGTTAGCTATGTGACTTGACACAAATTATCATAAGTTTATGTTGTCATTTATCAAATTGAATATTTTTGTTTTTTGTTTTATTTTGTTTCGTTTTGTTTGTGTCATGTTTTGGTGTTCCACTTGTGACGAAGCCTCAATACAATTCACATGACGTAAACATTATTGCATTGGAAATTTGCAACTCTGGGTAAAATTATGCATTGTATTTATCAAAATCAATTTAGCTACTGCGATTGCAATATGCTGGTGTATAAAATCGGTTGGCTTGCCATTGCAAAATGGGATTTCATCGAAAATGCCAAATATTCACCGCACTAACAGATAAACCAATTCATTGGCAATCCGACAAGGTTCCACGAATTTCCAAAGTTATTATTTCAAATGGAACAATGAACGAGAGAGAGCAAAAATCGTACACTTTGATTCCAAATTCTGTATATAATCAGTTGGCTGGCTGGCTGACTGGCTGGCTGGCTCTCGCTGACTTGCCATGTTCCATTGGCGTAAGCGGGTTTTGTGTGTGTATCTGTGCGGCAAAAAAACGGCACAGTCCTGTCACGTTCCACTGTAAGTGGTATGCACGGAACGAATATGTACTTCTATTGTGCGCATACGATAAAACGGTTCCGTTGATTTATGTTTGCTGAAATTAATAAATTTCGCCGTGGAACAAGTGCAATTTGCGAATGAAGCAGAAAAATAACAGCGAAAAAAACAAAACGACAAGAATGAAAAATAAATTAATTTATAAATTTTCACAATGTAAAAAGTTGCAGTAGATGAATAACGAAATGAGAGAGAGAGAGAGAGAGAGAGAGAGAGAGAGAGAAAAAGAGAATACTGAGGGTGGCAATAAGAGAGATAGAGACCGAGGGGGGCCGAGAGAAAGTGAAAGATAATGTATGTAGGATGTACGATGTACGATGTACGATGTACGTATGTGAGAGGATGAGAGCCAAGTGAGAGCCAGGTGAGAGTAGGTGAGAGCGAACGGGAGGGAACGCTTAGGTATGCAGGTGTTGGGTATTATGAGTGAAAACACAAATGGCAGCAATGAATTCTTCAGCTGTGTGCACTCGTTTATATGTGCCATGCTTACTGTCCTTTCATGTGTTTTCTTTTTTTATTTCGTAAATTTCCGCTTTTATTCTGGTAAATGTTGCATCATTATTCTTATTTATTGTTAACGATGTTGAAATTTTATTGTGTTATGTTATCGCACACAACGGCAAACAGGAAAAAAAAAGATTCGAAAGTTTTCCCGCCCAAATGAAGATAAAGCTGTAGCTACAAGTTCAACATTTTCATTTCAATGCTATAAAGCAACAACAATACAATGGAGGCCACACACTCAAACCAAACAACAACAACCATAACAACAACTTGATTCCAAAATGATCTTCTAACGCTCTACATAACGTGAAGATATGTCACATTATATTTACATTACCAAGCGTTGTCAGTCGAGCGATAGAATGTTGCACACCAAAATAAATGCGGGGAGAAAAACGAAGGCGAAAACAGCAAAAAAAGAGACAAAAATCAAACAAACTCATGAAATATATTGGCCAAGACACTGTACTTGGCTGTCGTTTTGTGTGTGATTGTATAATCAATGGCAGTTGTTTTATGAGCAATCCATTAAGAGTGGATTCTCAGTGGATACACACAGTCTTGTGCGCACCCACACATAGAGAGAGAGAGAGAGAGAGAGAGAGAGAGAGAGAGAGAGAGAGAGAGAGAGAGGGAGGGAGAGAGAGAGAGACTCATGCACGTTGCTGCTAGCCACTTTTATGTCGCTTAAATTAATTTTTCTCCTTTAAATAGTTGTGCGACTCAGAGCTGAACATAAATTATTTGCAATGACAGTTTCCTCAAGCAATTATTCATCGAACAAATAACTAACTGTGAAGTTTTTTCCCCTTTGATTGCGCTCATAAAACGGACGAGCGGGTACAGGTCGTAAATGGTTGCAATGTCAAATGCACGAATCTCAATTTATTTAAGCTTCATCATTATGCGAATTTTAATTTTGATTCGGGATATTTTCTTTCTTTTTCCTTTGCCTCCTTCTCTTTTTTTCTCTCTCTCTCTCTCTCTATCTCACTCGCACACTCTCATACACATTTTGGAAATGAAAGATGCGCAAAGCAACTGCATTTGGTAAAGTATGCTTTGAATCAAGGGAATACGTGACTTGCTCCAAAAATGTGGCGAAGTCGACATTTGATTTTTCATTTAATATGAAGCCTGTTACATTCATCATCATCATCAGCAACCAACAACATCGATTATTATCGTTATCTCTGCTGAATGGAATATTTATGCCACATAGTGGAGAAAGCAAGTAAATGCGCATTTTCGAGTTTGACTAAAAGAAGAAAGAAAGAAAGATAGAAAAAAAGAGAAGAAAATGTGACGAAAACAACAAAAATGCGATATGAAAACATGCTAAAATACGTATTTGGCAAGTAGATAAGGTGACATTCCGTTTTGCCAAATCGTTACTGTTTTCGCCTGCTATCGACTGAGTTAGAGATTGGATGCTAATACTGCAGTGGAGTGATACAAACGAACATCTTATAAATCCAAAACCTGTACCTATTGAAAAGAGGTTATATACATAGCACTTGACATCATATTACCATCACTCACTTTGAGAATACATTTTCGAAGCGACATAAAATACAAACATCCAACACCCCCACTCTCTGTTCCTATCTCGATCGGGCGCACCAATAAGCACACATACACACACACACACACACACACGACAGAAGATGCAAACAGATGAAACCCTAAAGGCGCTCCTTCAGTCGCATTCGACACTTTCAAGACATATTCCGTAGACACACAAATACTCGCCTGTTATAAGTGCACATTTATAATCTGCTCTGGCAAATGATACGCACACTTTTAGCAAACGTTTAATCCAGAGGCTGTAATTGACATGTAAGTGGGAAAGATTTATTGCTTATTTGTTCTCTTTTACGCCTATTGATCGTTTTCTTTTGGTAGATTTCTTGTATTTTTCATTTATTTATTCCCATTTTCTTGCGATGCTGCGCTTTCTCGAATTCGTACTTTTTGCGCCACCGAAGCATTCCATTCTCAGCTTATTTTGCGGTCTTACTTGTTATGCACTACATGAAATGTAGAGAATACTTGTCTGAGTAGTTGTACCAAATTTACCCTCCGATAAAATTGATTTTTGGAATCCTTGGGTATCGCCCTATCGCATACTTTAATTGAGTGAGTTTATGTGTGTTTGAATGTTACCTTCCGAAAACCTGAGGGGTTAAGGGAAAATTATTGCAATCAATAGACTGCATTTTTCGAACATAAAATTTTCGCACAAAGTTTCACTACAAATTTATTTGAACATCTAAAAAAAAGAGTCAAGTGGATCACAAACAGTATCAGAACATATTCAATATGTCATATTGAACTAGAAACAGCGAAGCGACTCAATGGTTTCTTCATGTATTTCTAGTGTCCTTTTCTGCGTTTGTGATGATTATGGCCCCATTATTTTGCTTGATATATCTGCATATTATGTTAGCTATTAAACGCTAAATTCGCGGCAATCAAATGCAATACTACGATAGAGACAATAAATGCCCCATGTTGGGCATGGCTCATACTCCTTCATTTGATTTCAAACATTTTGAGCTGAAGTTTGAAACCCATCGAAATAAAAAGAATGTGAATTGAAATTTCGATGGACTTAAGCGACTAGAGCCCTATCTGGGTATTTTTAACATGCTCATATATGGTTATTATTTTCGTGGAGAAAAAATAACATTTTACATGGTTAAATATTCTGCATGACTCCTTTCAATGTCTGTGCTATAAGCAATTCTTTATAAAAACTTGAATTTTTATTCTATAAACCCGAAATATGACTCTAGAAGTATATTTGCTCACTTTGGTTGAATTACCGCAAATTAAGCTATGACAAGAATTTGGAGAGTATTTGTTTCTACCGCACATGATTTATGAGTCAATTTTCGTGAGAAAACCATCTTCATTATCGTCAAGACCGAGACAACTCCATAGCAAATCGATTTCGATTCAGCATTGATCTGTCGCTAGTGTTGCGAAGAATCGTAAAGAAGTGAATAATACAAGGGAGAAATTACTGCAAATATTACTTTGCTATTAACTGCTATTACTTACTATTAGTCTCAATTTTCATCTATTACTTGTGTTCTATCAATTTTTCATCAAAAGAACAGGATCATGTAAAACAATGGCAATTCACCGCAACTCTCAAAAATCATTCAATAATATCGACTTGATATAGCATAAAATAGTAGACTAATAACAACAGTGAAAAGTAATAGCAACAAATTGAAATCAATAGTGCAAAAAAAAACAAAATAATTCAATTGAATGGTGATTAGCAGTGGAATAAACAATAATAGCTGCTTGATAACCATAACATGCTATTACTTTATTTTGGTACTATTAGTGTACTATTGCTCTATTATTTTGAAACGATTTTCCCCCTGGAATAATACGGTGGTTCTTTGGGTGGGAAAGCTCACTTTGAGCATTTCATTAGTTTCCATCGTATTATATATTTATTATTCGAATGGTAAACACTGTATTTCATTAGAATTGACATAATAAGTGAGCACACTACGTGTGTTAGCTTGCCTGTCGAAATGTCGCGCGCAATAATTACAAAATTACATGAACTTTACAAAATCAATTGATTTATGTTTGTTTTCCAGATAGAAATTGTTAGAAACATATTTGCGAATTTTCCGTTAAATCAGTAACTGTACACAATCTTCTAACTCTCAGATACATTTAACCCGTAACCAAATTTCCTACTATTCCAATAGACATGTTTGCCTTTTATGATTCCATTTTATTGTGCAAAATCAAGTCGAAATTCTATATTGTATTGTGTGTGTGTGTGCGATTCGCGCGTGTATTTTGTTTATGCGCTATAATGTATACGTTGTGTAGCGGCATATTTGTGTTTAAGATTTTCACTTCGAATTCTCTCGAAATGCTTTTACACGATTTGTTTTTTTTTTCTTTCTTGCGAACTGTATAAAATGTAGCTAATGCACACTGCACAGCGCACATGTAATACGAGATGTTGGAATATCAATACATTAAATCAGCTCTCGTTGTTTGTTCGCATCAGATTTCCGCATATTGCTATATGGATTCGTATGTTTATAAGTGGCATGCATTGCAAATACCTTGGCTTATTCTTCCATTTGCTTATTTTTATTTTCTCCCTTCGTTCGTACCATTTCCAGCCATCACCACCGTTATTACGTTCGTACAATTTTGTTGTTTCTTTTTTCTAACGATTTCAATGCTCTTTCTTTCATTCATCATTATTTGAATGGTCAAAAATAAAAGTGTGCACACCGAATAATATAACCAAACCAAAGAATGTTGCACTTTGTGATTTTGGTTGATCGGAAATTTGTATTATATACATTATATGTTGGTAATTTGTCTACGGTGTACGTCATTTTTCATCCTCTCTGTATCCACACTTTTATTCTCAGTCAGTCAGTTTGATCATTTCCATGTAACCAATATAACCGTTATTGGGATGAATTGCTGAGTAGTCGAGAGGCTCAAGTGTATTGAAACAGAGTCAGAGATAAGAGACGAAGAGAGCGAGAGAGAGGTGGTGGGGTGCAGCGAGAGAATGCTGACAAATATTTGCGGTGCACGACGATGAACACTGTACACTGTACACTATTGAGTGTGTTGTTGCCCACCAAATGGATTGGCAGCAAATGTAAATATGCCGCGGGCCCATCACCGGATTGTCTCATGATTTCGTGTGCGATTACATTTGGATATGCATCGAGCATTTTGCAAACGACATCTTCAAGATATATAAAATGGCAAGAAATAGTATAAGCATCTAGCGGCACTGAAGACCAGCCTATATATTTTTGGATTTTCGCGCATTCGGATACCACTTTGTCGATACCCACACATAATTGCGAATGTAGGAAATTGAGCTCGATTTCATGTTCGGATTCTTTCTTTTTATACACTGTGCTTACTTCGGCGATACGCTTACGATGTTGAACTATGTTTGTAGCATGTATTTGCTTACAAATCGAATCATAAAGAGAGAGAGAGAGAGAGAGAGAGAGAGAGACTGAGAGAGAGAATGACAATCCGGAATTGCCATCTGTCCCAAGTTACAATTTTACTAACAACTATAATCCATGTGGAACGTCACGATATGCAATGTTCCCAACCATATCGTGTGCCCTCGGTGGCAAATGTCTTTTTCTTCCATTTCTGTTTTTATTCTCTTACAAATGGCAAAAAAGTACGAAGTATTTGCCGTATAAAATCAGAGATACCAGGCAGAAATTTGACACATAAAAAAGTTTGATGTCTGAAGCTCAAGAGCTGAACAAAATGATAGTGAGTTTCAGTGATTTTTATGATTATTCATTGATATCTGAAATGATATCGATTTCACAAGTCATTGCAGTTCGCAAAACGAATCAATTCGACAGAGAAAAAAAAACGAACACATTTTTACGGCCACAAACTAGTAATATTCAAAATGAATACTTTCTAGAGAGAAAAAAAAATCTCATTTTCCATGGACCATGGTGTGATGTGCTTTGTTTATTACCGCCTTTGTGTGCGGAAATGAAACGGCAGAAGAAAGGGAAATAAAAATGGGTTGGAAACGTGTTTTGTTACTACTATAAACATAGTAAAGTTATACATTTTACTGTGCTGATCATGTAAACATTACAAACAAAAGTATGCTCACCCTGCTCATCGCATGCACACGCGGAAATTCACAAAACAAAATTGTCTGCTTGGAAAATGGTAAAAAAAAAAATTATGTTTTTGCATCGCACACAAAGTGTGTGTGTGTGTGTGTGCTTTCAGCGAGGCTCGAGTAGTAAAAGTGCAACAACAACAGCAACAACAACAAAATGGTCAAAATGTTGTAAGTCAACCAGCTTATGCCAGACAATTTTTGCTGTGTACTTCTTTGTTTTGTTGTTATTGTACTGTTGGTATGGTTTGATTTTGACTTTTCGATGTTGTTTGTATAGCAATTCTTTCCATCTCTCGTGTTGAGATGGTATTGTAATTGAATCACCACACGATTGCGATAATTCTTGTAGAGAGTTGGTCGCCGCGAATTTTCGCAACGAAAGTTTTGCTAACATTGCATAATGCATGTTGCGGCTTTACTGCTTTCGTGTGAAAGCCACCCCGTACCGAATTAGTGTGGATTTAATGTTTTCCATTTCGAAAGAAGCACCTACCGATTGCTTGTTAGTTTTACTCCTCTCAATTCTTTCATTCTCGAGTTTGTGATTTTTTTTTCTATCTGTTGTTCTAATAAATTATATGTGTATTAGCAGCCACCAGACAAGCTGGCTGCCGTTAATTTAGTGAAAGTAGCTGCTAAGCTGCACTTTTTTCGCCATTCTTCAGTTTTCATTTTCTTTTTTTTTCACTTTTTCTCTCTCTCTCTCTCTCTGCCGTATTGCGTGATACTTTGATATTTTCAATGAAAAACTTGCATTTCATTTTATGGCCAACTACTTTCAACTCACTCCATGATTATAAAATAATGTGAAAGTAGTTTTGCGTGGAAAATGCTTTGCCAGAGAAAAAGTTCGGCATCGATGTATTATCATGATGCATCTTGTTTACTTTGAAATGAATTTTTCTTTTATTTGTTCCGCTGCGCATTCCATTTAGGTAGAAGAGTACTCTTGAGCTATCGCAAGCCATTCGATAGATAATAATAAATACGTGTAACTGTACCTCAAGAAACAAAAGATGCGATGGATTTGTTATTGCATCGATTTTAAATCATCACGTCGATTACGTGTCCCGCGGAAAGTGAATCGGGCGGATAATAACGGTATGAAATTGTTCTGGTATTTTGTTGTTTGGAGCGATTATTTCGTCACCACATACTAAATTTTAAGTGCATCGTCATCGTCATCATCATCATTATCATTCAAACTAAACGCAGAGAGAGAGAGAGAGAGAGAGAGAAAAGGACATGGTGCAAAGAGGATATAACGCAGCGCTTACACTCATCTTCACATTATGCACACCTTTACATTCGATTTGCTACTGTATGCATCCAAACGCTCCTTCACTTGTGTGTACATCGTACAATTAGTCATAAGTTTTGCCCGAGACAACCCCAAAGCATATTGTGTTTTGCATTGCGCTCGTACAGCAACGAATTTCTTACACAATTTACTCAAAACCGCTTACTTAACCGACAATCGTTAAATATATGAAAGAATGAGTAAATGTCTTAAGGGTAGTTTGATTCTCTCTGGCAAGTGTTATATAAACATTTTTTATGAGGTCGATTTATGTGTACTTTTTGAATGAACGCGCGTACATCCGTTTTGCATACACACACACACACACCGATATTAATGCTGAGGCCGTAGAAATTACGTGCTACATATTAAAATCCATTTTAAACAACATACATCTTTTTATACACGGAGATACACAATGGATTGATGTACAAAAAAGATATATGAAAATAAAGGTGAAGATAACATGAGAAAAGAATGTCAGCTTTTTGATTGAGCTATACTCCACATTTTCGTTGCATACTGTGTGTGTGTGTGTGTGTTTGTGAGTTACTTTTGCATGTTGGAAATTACAAAATTGTGTTTTAATCGCTAACACTCTTTTCGTTAGATATATAGGAATCTGGTTTTATGGCAATTTCCATTTTATTTTTATTTTTAATTTTAAGCTTTACTACAAATATTAGCAGATTCTGAATTTGTGAAATTGTTCAAGAAAAAACGTCATGAAAATTTTTCAGAGTGCTATAACTTTATTTGATTGGATGAATCTTATCGCTGTGGAGATACTTATTATAGCTAGTGTAGCTAGTCGTAGTGGCGAATGAGTAAATTTTTTTGTTCATTAAGTGAATTAAACAAGAACAATTGTAGAAGATTTCGAAGTAAAAATAACGCTTGTTTAAAAACTACCTATTCCCATGTCCCTCCTACCAATATTTCCATTTACATACAAACAGTGCAAGCAATTCAAAATGGAGCACATAAAAAGTGTTGCAAAAATCACGACGACAAACAATCTAAAAATCCAATTTGTGGCTGTGGGCAATGTGAAAAAAAAGAAGAAAAACCAAAACAAAGAGCCAATTGGCTCATGTTCATTTTAATGTGCTCAGATTTCTCTTTAAGCAAAGGATAGCACATAGCCCGTTGCTCTACGTTTTGCAAATGATGAGGAAACTGTAAATGCCTGTTATCTGCACGTTGCGTGTTGAACCGCAAATAAGATTCATATTGAGCAGCACAAGCAACCGGGCAACAAATGAAGAGCAAATTAAACAGCCACTGATTATTCATAGTCATACCGTAATTTGCATTAAGTTTCAAGTGAACAGTAAATTATTCGAACCAAGTTTCAGATTGTTTCCTATTGTCGGCGATGTGTTAAAGAGAGAACCATGGAAACGTGAATAAATAATAGATGCACATTATAAACATATGTATAAATATTGTTACAACTGGACTATAATTTGGTGGCGGGTGCAATGTAGATGGTTGTAGTTGGCTGTATTTTGGTGTAGGTGGTGTCGTATAGGATTTGGTGTCATTACACTCTTTCCCTATACTCACGGGCTACAGAATTTTCTCATTTGGCTTTTATATTAATTACACCAGTAAATCCATACAGTGCACACACACACACACACACACACACACACATACTCGCCCATCCCAATTCCTTTCGCTTGCTGTTCATCTTTTTCGTACCCGATTTTCTGTACATTCCTTCGATACTGGTAAAACTGTATATTTTCGCTTGCATGCCGTTACATATTCTCATCGCTTTTATATTGTTCAATCAAAATGCATTCATTAACAATGCATTACACCTACAGCAATTCCACATCCCTTGCTTATTTAAAGTACACAATTATAAGTTTTGGCTTGGAAAACTTAAACTTTTTAACTAACATGGAGCGCAGTCTTCCACACTTCACTCCTGGCTAGAATATTCTCTCTCGAAAAACAAACCAAACCAAACCAAACCATACCACAACAAACCAAACTAAACACTCTCAAAACAGCTCCGGCACCAAACAAGAAACGGAAAACAATCAACGAGCTCAAAATGTGATTATGGAATGAACATCTTTCTTTCTCCTCATCTCTATCATCTTTATCCATCTTTCTATCTTGCTTTGCCACAGTCAAATCTCTTCGATATATGTAAAAAATAGATGGGCGAGCCATGAGAAATGGTTTCATGATGGAATTGAACTTTGCTCATTCGAATGCAATATTAATATAATACTTGTTTATCTCGAAGATTCATTGTCTTAATTTGTGAAAAGCATTAATTTTTTCGCTCAAACTAAAGTGGAATGATTCATGACATTTACCAAGAAAATCATTTGACGGCATTGAAATTCAATTAGTAAAGTAGAGCTTAAGCAAGTTTGATATATCAGATATGAGTAAAAACACATTTTTCGTGGCGTCCAAGTTGCAGTCTATAGAGATTTCGTTTAAAATTTAATTGAACTCTTTTGTATAGTTCGATGGTTATGGCAAATGTCACTTAAGGTAACTGAATTCTGTTCCGCATATAAAAAATGATTCCACATAAAATCATTTGAGCTTAGTCTATGTAGACTATGCATAATACACCAATACACCTACCGAACATACGGATGTGGCTTGAAATAGATACTTTTTATAACAATAAAAACGAATGTGAGCTTCTATACGCATTGTACATCCATCTGATCCCTACAATGGAAATGATTCGCAAAAAAAGTAAAGAAAAATATTTCTAAATCTAATTTTAAACATTTTTATCGTGCATCAAAAAATGAGAGCAGAAATAACATAAAAAATAATAAATAAAATAAATGTAAAATGAGCATTAAAAATGGTAACAACGAGAAAAATGACGAGTTAAACAATTTTAATGGTTGTTGAAAGCTTTGGAAAACAGAACGAAATATTTTGGGCGGCATTTCGAGCGGGTTTCCTTTCATCTGTGTCGAACAAGCATTTCCATACAGAAACCCATACCCGTTTCGGTTAAATACATATATTGCAGTCGCATTTATTCATTTCACCTGAAAATATTTGGTGGAAGGGGAAGGACGCTCGTTGTCGTTAAATAGTTTATCTGATAAAACATTGTATGTGTATTTTATTTGTTTTGTTTCCATTAGAAGAATGGCATTTTCTTTCAACATTTACTAATTTCCAGGTTTCAAAATGGGTATTCTTTTTTTTTTCAACAACAACAAAACCATCAACGGTAAGCTTGCGACACACAATTGCACACTATGTATTTATGTGTTGAATGGGTTTTGGAATGCTATATGTATGGGGATGGTGTTCCATGGCGTACCGAAAATGTTGTGATTTCATCCGTTTCGTGTGTGGACGAAGTTATGTGTATGCGAACTGCGAAATTTATTACCGATGTATATTTAAATATCGCATGTTTAATAGTCATTTCATTAATAGAAATCACTTTTCCGTTTGTAGCAGCTGTTGCTTGCCTCTATCATGATAGAATCAAGCGCGTAGCATGCCATGCTATGCCATCCTGCATTGTTGAACATAAATCAATTAGCTTAGTCTCTATTTCTCTTTCACTCACTCATTTTCGGTCACCCCTCAATCTCCTTGTCTACCTTACTCCCCTTTTTCCTGTTTTTATGTCTCTCTATTTCTCTCTCTCTTTCTCTCTCTCTCTCTCTCTCTCTCTCTCTCTCTCTCTCTCTCTCTCTCTCTCTCTCTCTCTCTCTCTCTCTCTCTCTCTCTTCTCTCTCTCTCTCTCTCTCTCTCTCTCTCTCTCTCTCTCTCTCTCTCCTCTCTCTCTCTCTCTCTCTCTCTCTCTCTCTCTCTCTCTCTCTCTCTCTCTCTCTCTCTCTCTCTCTCTCTCTCTCTCTCTCTCTCTCTCTCTCTCTCTCTCTCTCTCTCTCTCTCTCTCTCTCTCTCTCTCTCTCTCTCTCTCTCTCTCTCCGCTTAGTAAAAAAAACCAAAAAAATTGTGTACCCTGTGTCTTTAATGAAAATGCGAATCCAATGGTAATTATGGTTGGATTGCCAAACGGCAAAGACATCAATAATCCCAGCTACTTCACTTCAAATACAAATGCTTTCGGAATATTTTCCTAGTTTATTTCAATTACTCACTTTGCTTACGCAACACTATTTATGCGCACAAGTGTTATTCATGTAAATATATTCGAATTCATCGATAATTATCAGTCATTGTGCGAGAAAGTGGCATTGGTATTCAGGCATTCAGTATGATTACACCTACCTTCTATACGAATAAATTAAAGCGAGAGAGTGCCATGGCTAATGAAAAATCGATAGAAGGACGGGAGTTACGAAGTCTGTTAGGGATATTCGAAACGAAACTCTAGTCTTTTGTATGGAGAGAGAGAGAGAAAGAGAGGGAGAAATAGAAAAACAAAATTGGACCATAAACAACTCAAAAAAGAACCACACACAAATGGAATGCCAGACTTGTCGTTTGGATTGTTAAATGTATTAATGCTAACACAAAAGAGAGAGAGAGAGAGAGAGAGAGAGAGAGAAAAAGATGTCACTCCTCCTTCGCACTAACAAACTTTTGCCCACCAAAATGAAGAAACAAAATTCAAATTCGCTTGAATAAATAATTTTGCTGGTGGACGATTGTATATTTTATTCATTCTGACAAATGAACTACATTAGCCGTAATCAATGCCTACAACATAGCCCCATTTCTAATTTCCCACGCTATAATTTACAAGTTATATTGGACCAAATAACATCTTTGCACGTAAACAATTTTCAACAAATGCTTGACTTATCTTCTATTCAAACCAATATTTTATACGGAGGACTTGACATTTTCTTAAATTTTAAGCAACCAGATGACTGTTGACCGGTGACTTACCGTCGTTTAGTACAACATCGAATAACCCCAGGTAAAATTTATGAAATGCAAAAAAAAAAATGGTCGATTGAATTGAAATTTGTATGTGAACGACTGATAGCAAAAACCTCTAGCATACCAACTAATTTTTGAACAAAACCTCTCAAATTCGTGATACATTTTCGCAGAAATGATTGACGATCGAACTTTTTTCAGAGACTTTGAACTACAATTTGATTCAGTATCCTACATTGAAAAAAAAAATTTCTTCAACGATTTTTGCGAAATTTCATTACGAACAAAATCAATAGTAAGAAATATTGTATTATGTAGTTTTGCTCTAAGGCGTTAATAAGTTGCTTTTTTTTGTGAAAAACTAAATCAACTCAGATAATTTTAAACTTGGTCCATGATCCAAAACCCAAGTACAGGAATATGTCCAAATTAGAATAGACTTTTCAAATGATAATAACAATTGAAATATATTTTGAAGCTTCAATATAATCATTGAACGACGGTTTATCGATCCTATACACCTCCCGTGAAAATGAAAATTCTTATCTCTGCCCAGAAATCCGAGATAATCGTCGAAATGCCATGTCATTTTTAGAGGGAATTGTAGATTTTATATTCATTTCATACTTTTTATCCCTATGTCATTTGCACGATTATCAAACATTTTTGAAAAAAACAGAAATTTATTTTCATTATCACGGGAGGTGTCATTGGCCTCTTAATAAAAAAAAAACATTTTGCATTTGAAGCGTAGAACAGTTAATTTCAATTATTCTTATAATTTAAAAAGTATATTCTAATCAGGACATATTCCTGTATTAATAATCAATTCGGACCAGTAAGACATTGAATTCTGAGTGTGATGATTTATTTCATGAAAGTAAAGCAGATGAAATGATTGAATAAATTCAAATTATAATGCTTATTCGATTTAAAAAGTGTAAAGAATGAATGGGGATGTGCATAAATGTCCTCAACAAACAAACCACCAACGTTAAATTTTAATTGAGCTCCGTATAATTTTATAGATATTCGAAGATTTCGTAAAGTTCATTGTCATTAAATGAACAATCATTTGAAAAAACACACACACATTTTCTCAAACTTAATTTTGCAAGTGAATAAATTTGACAAGAAATATTGCAGGAAATTTTATACACGGTAATAGAAGCCTGCAATCATGACTTCATAGCCAAATAACCGTTTCAAAATGTTTTGCTTGTATGTATTCATCAACAAACAGACATTGGCAAGCACAGTAGACACACAGTACAGTATATAACGCCACAATTTCACGTACAATTAATTCGTTGAGAGAGAAATTGCTGAATTGGCTGAATTTGTGACGGCAAAAATGGTATTTTCCTTGTTATTTCATGATTTTAACGCTCATCCCATACAGATATATACAGAGGAATATACAAATGTACAGCTGTACAGCTGTGCAGTGTACAGTGCACACATTCGCATCTAACCATGCAAAATGGGTAGATATCAAGGTGTTTTCATTAAAATTGTGTTTAATTCGGAATTTTTGTTCATATATATATTTTTTTTTAAATCATCTTTTATGATTCGTAAAATGAATTGAACGCTTATTCAGCATATTCGACGATATGAAGCGGCGTTGAAAAATTATCATTTAGATGTGTGATGCTCGGATATTTGTATGACGGCAGTTTCACATCACTATCTATCCGGGCTATTCGAATATGAATTGCATGTGCCACGCACACAAATACATAAAGCTTTGCAAATAGCATCACGAATACGGAAATTGCGAATCCCCCGTCCCACACGATACGACTAGGATTTTTTCGATGTCGCTGTATGCAAATCACATATTTTATCAAGTTCAATTCAAATTAAGTTTTGTTTATTAGCAATTTATATAATTGAATTTTTCACCATTCGAAAAAAAAACACCAGCTATCGGTGTTACGAACGACACTTACGTGTGCATGGTTGAATTTCATTCGATTGCTGTTTGTTTTTGCAATAAGTTCAATTTTTGTGTTCATTGCAAATGTTAATGAGAATATTTCATAAATGTGCGCAATTCATTTTCATTTTTACATTGATATCATAATTTCAATGCACACTCGAACCAAAAAAAAACAAAATGAGCATAAAATCAACCGAAAAAAATACCGCGTGTATATTTATGTATTTTTCTATATGTATTCGTACGTGTGTGTGTGTGTGTGTGTGTGTGTGTGTGTGTGTGAAAGAGAACGAGAAAAATCGTTCAAATTAATCAATTCACTAAATACAATACCCTCATCCGATTGAATAATTCTTAATTAATTGTTCGCAGTGAATGCAGTGCCATTTTTAGCTTGTATAAATTACTCAAATGAAGAGATGATGAGAATTGGTGGACGAGGGAAGTAGGGGGGGACGACGAGAGCGAATATATGGGGACTTAGATTGGGGTGAAAACGCGTATGGATTTGCAATGATTTTCAAAAATTCGATCAAATCGAAATATTTGGAATCAATTTAGAGACCCCGAACTAATTCAATTGAGTTTCTCTCAATATTAATTTAAATCATTAAATTGTTCTTAATATATCCAAAATTGCTTTCAGCAAAATCACTTCGTTAGAATTATTCAACAAAATGACGTGCTGTTATGGTTGTGGAAAATTGCATTTGAGTATCTGCGGCTTGTTAATATGCTGCAAAAAGAGATAAGCGCATTAGCACGTCATAGTTTTCGACTATAGTCAAACACAAACAAAAAATGTGAACATAATTGTCCAATGAACGTGTGTAAATGCCACTATTTTTCGTTCGTTATTCATATTCGTATTTTAGTTTTCCGGTAGCTTTGGATATACGCTTTATACACACACACACATGCATTAGCATACAACACCAATGTTGCAATGCATTTTTTTTTCTACTTGTCAGAGTTCCATTTTCATATACCGCTATCTGCATTAACAGCAAGTTGAGCATATCCATAGTAAAAAGTTTTTGAATTGTTTGATTGTTTACTCTCTCTTGTTCGATTTTGACTGAGGCAAATTGGTTCTCTTCTCTTCTCTCTCTCTCTCTCTCTCTCTCTCTCTGTTCTCCTCTGTTTGGACTCACGCACTTGTCTCTAACACATTTACCAGTACCCGAAAACCTCATCGTACTTAAAGCCATTCAAGCAAAACGAAATCGAATACTGATGGAGTGTTGTTTATAAGGCCTTATTTGGACGTAATGTGCAAACAAGAAAAGGTCAATATAAAATCCAAGGGGCCTATAACTAAATTTCACCACGCTATAAAGCCAACTTTTGCACACAAAGCAGCTCAATAAATCTTCTTAACCAGAACCTACAAACCGCATGTCAAGCAATACAACCTTATTGGAATGTAGCAGTCTAGGTATCAGCTAGGGTATCAGTTTGAATTCATATTTTGCACACACACACACACACTTCCATTTTGTGTGCAAATCATTAGGATGGTTTTTTGTTGTTATTTATCTCTATTTTAGAAGGTCTTTGTAATACGGTTTAGCCAATTACCTAAAAATTACAAAATGAGCCAATGCTTGCAAGAAGTTAAGAGTCCCCTAGATAAAATCACTTCTAATCAAATTCAAACACATTGGTTCGGCAAGATGTGGCACACATGTAGAAGATATTGCCGTTGCTTTTATGGATGGATTTCTTAAATAGAGTCCAACTCAGTGTCTTTGCGTGAACGCCTCGCCCCCTCTCCCCCCCCCCTTTCTCTTCGTCATTCGAAATGTTTTTGTTCTCATTTCTTTGCTGTGCTCTCACTTTTTGTAGTTGTCTCGTTCTATTCAATTTCAACCACACATGTCTCAAAAATCTAACCATTAATCACGATTCTCCATACGTAGCGTTTTTTTCACACAATAGATGACGTGATAGCTACATTCGCATACATTTACTAACATTAATACGAATTTATAAATAAGCAACTAAGCGTAAAAGAAAAGTAAAGTGAAATCACTGTGTAAAAAAAGGAAGTTTTTTCTTGCTGGATATCAGTTCGTTGGTTTCACGCTTTCTTTATATGAAATGTGTGTGTGTGAGAGTGTGTAAGTGTTTGTGTGTACTTTCGTGAGTGCCTTTGTCTTCTATTTACTTTTCATATTGTTTTTCTTCCTTTATTGCGGCTGCTGATCCGCTTTTGTACGTGAATGCATTTGAGTGAGAGATAATTAATTTGACTGTGCTCAAAAGTAGAAAGGATTTTCCGTACTCTATTTTTCTTTGTAGCGTATTCGTGTTGTTGTTTTTTTGTCATTTTCTCTCTTCCTATCTCGTTTTCTTTTTCTCGGTCTCTCTCTCTCTCTCTCTCTCTATCTCACTCTCACTCTCGCTTTAGCACATTTCGTGCTAAAACTTGTCTTAGATCAAATAATAATCCCATTGGTTTTGTGCATTTTCCGATGGCTTTCAACCCAACCGAAACAATCCCTTTGGAAAATTCATTGTTTGTGGTACAACACGACAGAGAGAAAAATAGAGAGAGAGAGAGAGAGAGAGAGAGAGAGAATCTATTTGAACATTAGTTTTGAGAGAATCGGTTCTCTATGCTAAAATGCTCTACTATGTGCTCTGTGCTCTGTGCTCTGTGCGCTTTTTAAACAATATTTAATGTTCATTGCGTGCGCGATAAAAGATATCGCTTGGCGTTAAATACATCGTAAATATACCAGATGCAACTGTGGTTCCTAATTCTTGCTGTTGTAACCGCAAACCATAATCGATATTATGGATACACATTAACAAACAATATATTATATTATCTATATCAATCTAATGTTTCAGCATTGTGTGGTACACATGAGTAGCAGTGTTGGTTGGTTATTTTTTGTTTGTGTGGTTTTTTTTTTCATTCTGCTATCGTCATTAAAAATTGATAATGAGCGAGTTCATGCGGAAATATATCAGAAATGCCGACCGCCAAAGTCGGTTCAGCAATGATTCACCATCATTGAAATCACGCGAAACAAGTGCCAATAAGCGCAATGGAATTCAATACCGAGATTTTCAATCAATCACATTACCAGGCACTGTGTAAACATTGTGTCTATGGAAACTTGTGTTTAGAGAAATGTAAATAATTTAACATCGCTAGGAACGACCCAGAGAGAAAGAGCGAAAGAGGAAAAAAGGCGGTGAAAATTCCCTATTGAATATTACAAATGAGCATTGAGCATGTTGCCTGGTGTCCGTGCGCCCAATGCATTGAGCGTAAACACGCAAAAACGCAAAAACCAACGAAAACATAGAACAATGTTTAAGAGGGTAAATGGAAATCATTTTACTTACTACGAGTTTTTTCGCCGTGGTTTGCGGTTGTTCTTTAATTGTGTATGGAAAAATGTCGGCGGCTGTGGTGCCAATGGTTTTGAGCAAAATGAAATTAACTCCAAAAATGATGATGCTCTTTTTTGATTCCTTTTGTTCGGGCTTCGGGTTTCTGTGAATTGGTTTTTCGAGAGCCTGGTTTTTCGCGCGCAACGAAATATTATAAGATAAATGGCTGTATTTTTCGATGTGTTTTTGTTGCTGTTGCTCTTTTCTCGTATTTGTGTCTGTGCGTCTCTTTTTTGTTTTGTTCTTGTCGTCGTTCGTCCTGCTATGGATGATGCTCGGTCTCTTTATGGCAATGGTCCGTTGAAATGTATATGAACCCAAAAAATTGTTCCACGAACGAATGTGTGTGTGTGTGTGTATCGTTTTGTGTATTAAAATTCGGTGTGCTGCGGTAATTATCAGCGTTTTTCCTTGGTAATGTGTTTGTTATCTTCAAAGATTATGGTAACAAAACGACACAATTTTATATATTATTTTGCAGGTTTCTCCTCTGTTTTGCTCTGTGATTCTTCTGCAATTGCTATACATACACAACAAATATGAATGCAGCTTACTTTCCGGTAGTTTTTGGTAGATTGGAATTTTTGCACATAAATACAATTGTAATTTTCTGGCCCTTGTTTTTCCTCGACTTCTTGTAATAAACTAGTAATTTCACCAAGTCACACACAAAAGAGTGAACAATTTTCGTTTGCTAAATGTTGTTGTTTATGTATTCAAGTGTTATTTTGAAATTTTGCTTCTTTGCCTATTAGTATTTTCTGTGTTCAACTGTTTTGGATAATCACGATTCGCTCATACGCATCTATCGTGTATAATGTTCACAAGTTCACAAAATGCAAACGCTTTAGCAAATGTGATAAATTTAAAAACAAACCCGGAAGTAGTGATTTTCATTCAAAAAAAAACACACACACATGGATATTCTACATGTAATTTGGTTGTGTAACCTTTTATGCATACGTTTGCACGTATTTTATGCACTAGACAAAATAATTTTCGAAAATCCAAGTTCACAATACTCTTATTTAGCAATATAGCAGGTTGCAACGTTTGTTCAAATTTTTCGCCTTTTTTTATTTTTATTTCTTCTTTTTTTTGGTTTTCAACTGGATTTTCTTGTTATTGGATTTGTCTCTCACACAAACAGAGTAAGAGTTCTACTAACAGACGTGATTCACAATAATTCACCCGGAAAACGATATTTCTCCTGTTTTTATTCGGTTTGCGCCACAACTGTACTCTCTTTCTCTCTTGTCTTTTTTTTTTGAAATTTATCGATATTTCTTTTCTGAATCGTTTCGGTTCGCGTTTCGCTTTTGCTTCGCCAAAAATATTTTTCAAGTTCTACCTAAGCGAATTCTATTTCGATCGAATGTTCTTTTATGCTTTGGTTCGGCATGTATTTGCACCACACACACAAAAATTAGTATAAAACGTCCAAAAACTGAAAATCCGATTCACAAGATAGTTGTTGAGGTCCGGTGGCTTTCAACGGTATGAGTTTTTAGCTCGATTTGTTTGTTTATCTTTTTCACCAAAATTTTGAAGCACAAGTGCAAAAATAAATGCTGACTTTTAAGCGAGACAGTTTATGGTTTTAACAGTGCGCTGTTTTCTTTGCCGGAAACGTGAAATAAATAACAATAAATAGTATCCCGCATCTAAAGTGGAATTCCGAATAATACCTGTGACCAAAATACGTGTAGCGCGCACAAAAACACTCTCACACAAAAAAAAAATTATGCAGCAACAATAACAAATGCTAACAAGTGACTGAAGCCAAATAAATTATGATGACTTTGTAATCAGCAAACTGCTTTGGGCTGTGTGTGTGTGTGTGTTGACAAAATATGTGTTCAACAACCAAAAAAAAAATGTATCGCTGTATTTTGGGGGTCTGAAGCGTGAGTGCATAAGATACAAATCACGTACTGTACAGAAGCAGATTGACTTATTTGCAATTGAATAATTAGTGCGGTGAGCTAAAGATGATGATTTTTTGCTGCCTGTGTCGCTTGAAGGATGGCGTGAATGATGGCCCCACTATTTTCACTAGTTCAGAGAGTCAGCCGACTGAAATTGATGCGGATTCGTTGGAATTCGTGAATTGGTGGCTCGTAAACTGTATACTTTTTGAAGTCAATTTAAAATCGTTTTGATACCATTCGAATTCGTTTAATTTGGTTTGGGGGTGGTGACAGGGATCCAAATCAGCTCCTCAATCAGTTTCACTGGTGCGAAATAAACTATTATTTTTATTAATTTATTTATTTTTGTTGTTGATGTTGTTGTTGCTGTTGCTGTTGTTATTTTATTTTTGCTTGATATTGTTGAATATGACGGTACTGTATTCAAACTGAATGCTTAAGCAGATATATTCTCTCAAATGAAGACGATCTGTTCAGAACACTTGTTATTTGAAAATTAAACAGGACGGTAAATCGATGCAAACTCGACAAGCGCTTAAAAGCGAATGATGTTTTTGTTGAACACTCTCGTCCGGGCCACACGAAAAATTTCTATGCACACAGTGTGCATTGGGCGAAGTAGAAGGGATAGAACGGTGCGACCGAAAAGCATTGCGAAGCCATTCAAAAATGGGGAAAACAAGGAACAAGAGCAAGGACAGTGCTAACAACAACAATACCAACAGCAACAACAGCAACAGCAGCAGCAACACCACCACCAACAATAACACCAACAACAATACAAACTACATACAGCGCCATAACGAATATATCAACAACATTTGCACTGATGCCGATGGATGGCGGCGAATGGTAGGAACGAATTTTCAGGGGAAACGAAATACACAAGTATGAGCATTTGCGTCACATTCACGTGACTGAATCAAGTGTACCATACATACAGAGAGAGGCATTTTCGCCATGTCTTGTACTCACTTCGCTACGTTCGAACGTTCACACACTGTAAATGCGACAATCCACCCTTAACGCCAACAGTTGGAAGATCGTTGTATGTATCGATATGATAAAATCTCTTATGCCACGGTCACACCTATTACATTCGAAAGCAAATCACTTAAATTCTCCCCAAAACAACAACAACAACAAAAATCTTGTGTTTCTTTTAATAATCATCCATACAATTGAAATTAAAGAGAACATTTCTCAATATGCATTGAACAATAATTAGTCTGGAAAAATGCTGTAAATTTGCATTCTTTTTCATCATTCGCGGGTAGTGTGCCCGTAGGTTTTTACATACTTGTTCGTGTACGCTTTCGCTAATAATATTGTCCTTTCAACCAAACAAATGAGTAGAAATACAAACAAACACACATAAAGTGCGCACATACACTCGATTTCGATTGAAATCGAAAAACTCGGGTATTTGGGTACTGTGAAATGACGCTTCCACAGATGCATGCCAATGTTCCGTCAGTATTTCGGTTGAAGTGAGCAAAATGAAAATGGAATCAGAATCAAATACATAGTGTGCAACGATGAGAATGATAAGCAAAATAGAGCGATGTACCAAGTATAATGGTTGCAACATCAGTAACGGTAACGGTAACGGGGACAGCAGCAGCATTGGCAGTGGTGCGACAGTAACGGTTACGTCAAACGGAGTCTTTATTAACCTTTCGACATATTCAAGAGCAGATCGACCATTGAATGTGTGAAATAAGCGGAAACGCAGTCAAACGGTAGAGCGGTCCGAATATCACGCGCAAATCTACATTTTCATTGAATACACACGTTTTGATGGTATGTTTGGTGGCGCTTGGTTTTTCAAATGGCTGGTGGCATCGGCAATGCCCGTTGCCCGTTGCCCGTTGCCCGTTGCCCATATCGCCAACACGCATTTAAAATCAAATCCATGCAATTTCTGCATGGATTTGGAATGTCAAAAGAACCAAATGTATATATCGAATGGGAATTTTCATTGTGTCGCCGTGCAACACCAGGCCAGAATGCCGTGTTTTTATTTTTAAATTCTTTGTTCGTTCTACGATACTTTGGGACAGAGAAGAGCAAACCGTTCGAACAACCAAATAGTCGATTGTAACGTATATTTCGTTTCATGAAAAATTCTTGTGGCACAAAAGGAAAGAGAGAGAGAATTACATTGAGTTTGAATAAAAAGAAACGAAAAATAATACAAGAACGGAAAAATGCGATCCATTGACACGACACAAACACAAATAAACGCAAACGATCTCTATATTTTATACCCACCAAATGTATTATTCAAAGGAGCAAAATTGAGTGGGAGCATACTGCTGTTAACGCTTTTGTTGGTTGCGTTTGCTCTTCTCACACTCAACGGGACTTTGTTGCTCGGGGTTTTCTTCTTCACAAACTATTTTGTGTAACTCTGGAGAAAAAGTGCAAAGAGTGGAAAAGTGAGAGCGAGAGAAAGTGAGTGCGAGAAGGAGAGAGAGAGAGAGAGAGAGAGAGAGAGAGAGAGAGAGAGAGAGAGAGAGAGAGAGAGAGAGAGAGAGAAAGAAAGCCCCCAAAAATAAAACTTCGCTATTTCTCCATAACAGTCGACAACGCACGTACACTTTCAACGTTTCAACCGTTTTTACCGCTAAATGTATGTTCGATGCCCGAGTCCAAAGTGGAAGCAAAAAGTCGGTATGTGTTCACACTTGAAAATGGCTTAGCTTAGCTGCTGTTTTACTGTATTACTGTATTTTTCTCCAGCTCAAATTCTCTCTCTCTTTCCTTCTCTCTCTATATACATATGTCTCTTTCTTTCTCTCTGTCTCTTTGCACAATGAACATATCTACATATAACTTAACCTTGTGTCTACGAAAATGTTTTAGTACCGAGAATCTAGCGAAAACAATATCAACAAATGGAGAGGAGGCTATGCAAACACAGATAGGGAAAGCTAGTAAGATCGAATGAGATAGAAACGATAGACACTAGAAGTGTATAAGAAAAGCCGAGGAAAATGAAAATAAAAATGAAAATAAAAATAAAAATAAAAATAAAAAAAAAGCGAAAAAAAGGAATGGAGCCGTGGAGAGAGAGAGAGAGAGAGAGAGAGAGAGAGAGAGAGAGAAAGACAGAGAAAGAAATGTGTATAAATACGAATAATGTGACAAAATGAAAAGAGAATGGGTGAAAAAAAGCAACAACAAAAAACGCACACACCGAATCGCACGCGCGACAGCACTTTTCCGCATGACTTACTCGGTTCTTGGTTCGGTTCAGTTTACAAAAGATGAATCTGTACATATTTTGTTATTTTCTTTTCTACATCTTTTCTTGAGCTTCGTGGAAGCTCTGTGTTCTATCTTTTCCCTTTTTTTACACTCAGATGCATTTTACTGTCGCTTTCGCTACTCTAATGCACCTTTCACGGAAAATCGTACCACTCGAGTTTGGAGCACGAAATTTATGTACTTCCATGTGTAAATCAAATGCAATTATTAGAATTGAAGCAGATATCCACACTCTTTCCCAGGCGAAATCAATAAATTTGAGGCTTTATAGCATATAAATTTGGTTTGGTTTTTCTTTCGTTTGCTATTCTCTCGCAACGATTTCGTGCGCTTCATTCAAATGAGTTGTAACACTTAATAAATTCATATGATTTAGCTATTTAAATATGATCAATACTTTTGTACGGGAATGTGTTTGCTTGAAACGTGCAATCATTACAGTTGGTCGCTCAGCATGTGCGTGTATGTGTGTGTGTGTGTGCGTTCGAATTTCGTGCGTTCGAATGTGAGTCAAACGTTTTCGAACGCCATTTAAGTGGTTGATAGCTGATTGTTTTGTGATTTGGCTTGTTTTAATAATGACATGTCAGAATTTCGAATGATTAGGTAGACCTCAAGGGGCAAATCACTCATTTCTATTAGTTCTCTCATTTTTATTACTATTTATTATCAGTCTATTATCTAATAGCAACTAATAGAAATAAAATAGGAATGTAATAGAAATTAATAACAGCTAATAACCAATTAATATGAAAAAAAAAAATTATAGAAAAGGGTGATTCGCCCCTTGGTAGACCTTCCAATAAAGTACACCTGAATGGTTGAACTATGAAATGTCATTTGGTGATGTGAGCCTGTGCACAGTTTAACAATCGTGATTTCTATGCCTCAATTCATCAAAGTACGCTGGATCCCATATTAATGAATGCTTGACATGTTGTGTGCACCACTATTGTAATCGTATTTCCACATGATTTTCTATATGCAAGTGCTACGCTTCACCTGAGAAAAATCAATTTATATATCAGTCCATAGACTGTGTGAAATTTTTTAACATTAAATTCAAATCAAAATTAACCATTGATCCAAGACCTATATTTGAGACATTAACTCTTATGTCCCGACTACTTCAAGTTTTTGTGATTTTAATTTGAAAACATTATTTACTAGTTAACAACCATTAAATGACTGAACAGCATAAAGAAAGGTCTAAATTAATCTGCAAAAAGGAATTGCATTTCACTCATTTTCAATGATATCAATTGCATTTTGGTGTGCAAATGTTATCTTAATCATAAATGAGAAAATTCAATATGAATCGGATCTTAATCGATATTTTAAAACGAAAAAGTTGAACTTCCATGTTTTGATTTGAAAAACGTAATGTTTTGCATTCTTCTATGTTTTTGAAAAAAAAAAACCTGTCTGGCCACCAAATCCACTATTTCACCAACCATGAAATGAACACAATGAAAGCGTGGATCACCACATGCTGATGTAATATTACGCAAATCCACCTGTCAGAAAATTTCCATTTATTTTCATATTTCTTGGTATATTCATTTATTGCGTGCCTTTCAATCACAAATGTGTATGCTGTTTGTTATTTTTGTTGTTGTTGCAAGCTTTGTTTTTCCTCTATTCTATTCTATTTTGATATTTCTGTTTTTTTCTTTTCTTTTCTTTTCTTTTATTCCTTTATTCTTTTCGTCCGCCATTCGAAGTGCCACACTTAGTTCTCTCCTCATTATTCTCATTTACCCGTTCAAGGTAGCATTTCATCGGTTCACTCGGCTTGTGGCTCCACTTCTTCATATATATATATATATGAATATCATGTAAAAAGCAGTGACGACGTATCGCTAAAGCGATACGAATGTAACAGGCTTGAGGCACCCGATTGAATGAATAAAAAAAAGCATACATATATGTGTGTGAGTGTGTGCATCGATGTATGTATGTATATACTGAAATCAATGTCTGAAATCTGCTGAAAGGCTGCACTAAAAAGAACAGACAACGAGAAACGAAGAAGATGTGAATGAAAACAGAGAGGCATAGAGAGAGACAGAGAGAGAGAAAGAATGAAAAAAAAGAAGTAACAAACAGCTTCTGAGTTTTCTATCAACGAGTCTTCAATCAGTAGGTATGAATTCGAACCGCTAGCAGCATATTTGTAATCAGCAGAGCAATATGCTTTTTGTTCGGCAACCGCTTAGAATATACATACATTAACCTTTTTTGCGCATTACATGGGTATTTCTTTTAATAGAAGCCGTAACAACAGCTCAAGCACGAACTTGCCACTACAACCACGATGGATTTTCTACACGTCTCTATTTATGAATCATTGTATTTGTGGTGTGTGTGTGTGTGTGTGTGTTTGTGCATTGGGGATTGAGTGACATGCTGGCGATGTTGGATCATCATTTGGATTTTATGCTTTACCAAGCGATTATAATATCTTCTTTTCACTGTTTTTTTTTCGGCGCTCGTGACTTGACAAACATGAATTATGATTTTTCCGAATAAAAATTTAACGGTCAATAATTAGCAGCAGTAAATGCGGTATTTTGTTGAACAATAGACCAAAACAGATCGCATTACTTTCAATGAACTCCATACAACAGCAACAACAACAACCACAACCAAATCAATGAAAGCCATTGGTTGGAATTTCATTCGAAACTTCCGCTTTCATAATATGTAGAATTACCACCATTAGATACTGAAATGCGACATCATTCATGTTTTAATGATATAATATTGACGATTCCCAGTAGCATGCTATCCAGGGGGTGAAGAAAAAATATGTATGCAGATTATTTTGATGATTTTTTTTTTGCCTTAGCAATGGTTCTTCGATCAATATGATGGGTCATTAATGTGTTTTGTAAGGCGTAGGAGGTGGCCGCATATCTTTCAGGTCTGATTGTGATGTGTACACATTAATATTTTGGTGCTTGATTTATGTGCGCCCTAATTTTACATATTTTTGTGATTGTTCGTTGATATCGTTTAGAATCCAATTTTTTCCGTACCCATAATGTCCTGTCAATATACATATCCAGTACCTTTGAAATTGGCAAGAGAAATCGATAGCTCACAGTTTTTTCCTGCCCCTTATGTCAAGTTTTTTACCTACTGAATAAAAATTATACTTTTGTGAACGTTGAAAAAAATCTAAACGATTTAAAAATAATCAACTTTCTCAGGCACCTAGACAAAATGCTATCGCAAAACATAAAAAAAGATTGAATTGAATTCTTCTTTTCTAATGGCATAACTTTTGTTCCCTACCGTAATTTTTTTTTCACACAGATACGATTTTATGCAGTGAATTTTGGTGTTGACAGGTCCCAATTTTGTTTTTTGATACAAAAACAAAGAATAATAAAAAAACATGTGTTAAAACAATCCTAACAAAGTAGCATTTAATTTCAATTACAAGCACTTTTGAGTTTTTTTTTTTCAAAGCAAGTTCGAACTTTTGCTAAACATTAGCCGACTCATTTGAGACCAAATTTTCATTCAATCAAGATTAACTAACCATTCACTTTATGCAGTTGAAAAACGAATATTGTCAACCAACTATTATAATCATTTAGTTGATTTTTTGTTGTACAAATAAATGGAAACATTCACCAACGTTGGACGTATATTATACAGTTTTATCATCTGGTTTATATCTTATCATATTAATTATCTATAAAAGTTGCACAATTTGAGCATCAACTATGATTTTATGTAAAATAAAATGTTGACATTTTTCCGAACAAAGAAATTTGGATACAACTCAATTATTATCCATGCCACGACTAGAGGCTATGTTAATAAGTGTTGCTAGTGTATATTTTCCATTCGTGTTTCTCAATTTAAGTTTTTCGAATTCGAAAAAAAAATTGTAGCAAACTCACCAATCTTCTAAAAAACTGTTTACTTGACTGGAATTTGAGATCGAATTTGCAAAATATTCTAGTGTATGAGACTTATAGATGCAACGGATCGTGATTTTTGGATGCAGTAGTTTGAATATTTGTCATATTTGTTGGAACAGTAATATACTCGATGGCGTATATGTGCAATATAGTGCATGAATGTGGTTGATTAGCCGCTTCTGGCATCACATGTCGAGTTTATTGTATGTCTCATCAGTTGGTGTTTTGATATTGTCTAGATATTTTATATACTCCGTTCACTTTAGTTTGATCGTGTTGTTGTTGTTGTTGTTGTTGTTTGAGAGAGGCAAGTCTCATTTTGCCACATCGAATGTTTTCGCGTTCGATTTCTCCATGCACACAAGTCAAATACATTACCCACTTCCGCATACTAGACTAGCAACGTCACATGCACAACGCGTGCTTATCAATCATTCAGTGTGCCGTCTGATTCTCAACCATATATTATTACCGTTGAATTTTTCAAATATACTTGGCCGCATACGCATGCATCGTACTTACTTAGATGTCGCAAAGGTTTGGCAATGGTGAACAGTTGGTTTATCGATAACTAGTCATGCCATGCATATACGATTTTTGCCAATCTGGTGCTTCCGCTGTGAGAGTGCGGCTTGGTATTGACTTTTTTTTTCGGTGAACATTTTTTGGGCACAGGAAACCTGTTCGATGAGCTTAATAAATACTTTTCGCTTGAGTTGTTGGCAAGAATTTCAACAAGAATTCAGTTATATTTCAAAAGAACTACCGAACAATTGCGATTTAGCCTTTTAGAAAAGTTTTCGCATGTTGGGAGCCATCATAAAATTTGACAGACAGAATAATACTTCTTTTGTTCAAGTTATTTGTGTGCTGACAAAAATCAATAAGATGCAACATATGTTTACCAAACTTTTTGACTAGAAAATACTTATGCGGATTCGGCGATTAATTTTTGAACGATTTATACGCAGCGCATGTCATGGCAAGTTGGTTATATGATTCAACCCATGAAAAATATCAACGGGATGATGTCACAGGCGCGTTGACTCTGTTCGTTTTAAAATATGAAATATTATTATCAATCGGAATTTGCATGGAACAACAGAAAATAGCTCAAATATTTTCTTCAATTTATTTGATGGCTCAACAATGTGATTCCTTTGGCAATGGCAAACGAATATTTCAATTCCATAAATTGAGTTGTTGATTTTTTGTTTGTCGGGATTCTAGCACAGTGTGCTACAGTAACATTTTTCTGATGATTTATTTTGTGAATGACTAAAAGAAATTCTCGATATTTGGACATTTTGAAGCAGTGAATGTATTTTACTGACGAATTAGTGACTGGTCAGCATTTGAATTTGAACGTCAATGCTAATTTGAAGCATCTGAGATCGGAGCGATACACAGCGACCACTGTAGAGTGAAGTGACTCAATACTAGTGAGTGTATATGCGTGAGTATACACATCTCTAATTCACTCTTCTACCGCTCTAGACTCAACCGTCGATTCAAATTAGCACTAACTGATTCTAACGTTGATCAGTGACCAATTCGTTAGTAAAATACATTTACTGCTTTACCCCCTCCCCCCCACGCTTGCCGGATTCTTGTGCTAAAGTATAAGAATGTCGTGATTTTCGAAAAAAAAAACGATCGAAGCTCATCAAATATCGGGCTTAAATATTATGGTAAGCAATCAAGACGTAGATAAAATTGACCGAATTTTGAATGGTTTAAACTAAAAATTAAAAAAAAAAAACATTCAAAATTCCAAAAGTGTCGAAATGTCTATTGAGAATGTCATATAACTGAAAGCCGTAGTTAACATTGATAATTTCATAGATAAAACCGAAAAACAAACGAAATAATCGTACCGCTGAACTTGATTAAATTTGCAAACATGTTCATACAAAATAATGCAAATGTTTTGCAAAATTAGTTTTCGTTTAATTATTTAAATCCAAAAGTTCAACGGTGTGGGGGTGGATGGAGTGTTTGTGGAGGCAAAAGGCAAATAAATTTTCTATTTGCTAGATCGTTAAGAAGCTCTTATAAAGCGCTTAAATCGGCAAAATATTTCGTTTTTATGTAGCCATTATTCGTGTGTTTATTTTGAGCACCCATTAGAGAGCATCGCTTGAAAATGTAAACGATAGAGGATGGTTGTTATGTCCCTTTAGGTTTCTACTTATCGATTCCAAAATAACATTGCTTCTGTATGATTGTCAAGTTTCGACGACACAAAGCGGAGAGCGCGCACTTATGTGTGTGTTTGTGTATGGATGTTTGTGTTCAGTGCCTATTTATATTTTATTTGTGCTCGTTATTGCTATTGTGTTGCTTGTATTTTGTGCAGTTGTGTGAATAGGAGCTCTCTGCATTGGTACACTTGTTCAGATTTTCAATTCACTGTTTTGTGAACACAGGTCCATACAGATTGAGGAGAAAAAATATTGATGTTGTGCAACCAATCAACACCCGTTGCTTATCGCCCAAATTGATTGCTATGATTATGATTATGATTATTAATACTATATTTGTAAGCGGATGGCACATTCTGATATTCGTATCATTTATTTTTGTTCTTTGCTCGCGTGTGCAAAAATACATGGCAACAACAACAACAACAAAAACGAGGGACCAAATGAAAAGAAATAGTCTTATAAGATAATCTTCTTTAACAAAATGACCCCCACACATAGATGTTTCATTTTATTTCGCTCACTTTTTAAATTTTCCTCATCCTCCCTTCGCCTGAATGCGCTAAACGAAATTCCGACTATTTTAGCTTCTTAACTTATTCTATTCCTTTTTTGTTGTTGTTGTTGATGTTACTGTTCAAGAGATGTGCGCCTACTATTGTGTAATGGTCATTGTGTTTCTATCATCTTTTCCGATTTTCATTTCTTACACATCAAATCAACATAACCGAGGCGAGTAATCATTTTGGATTTGACGAACTGAATAAAATAGCGCGAATGTGTTCGCATTTATTTTGGTTGGCAATCCAAGTGTAAGCAATACAGATTTCGTTTGTGATATCTCTGTCTTTCCTTCACACACACATAACCACTTTATATCATTACATCAAGTAGATCCAATACATTGAAAACTTGGTTCTTCGTTTTTATTTTATTTTTTTTTGTTTGCGTTGTCTCAGCTAAAGCGCACAGCCCCTCTCATTATTATATAACAACATGCTATTAAAATCATGGCTTCCTTTTGCTTACATTGCATTTTTTCTGGTATTTTTACTAGAATTCGAAATACTGCTACACGCTTACTGCATACCACACACTTCATTTATTAAATCCGGATACTATTTCGCTTTTTTTTATGGCAAACATTTGGCTAGCATCGACTAAAACAGATTTTGTTGTTGTTGTTGTTGCGTGTTTTTTTTCAAACTATCCACATTCACATCGAAAGTTTTAGGTTTTTGAAGTTTTATCACAATTGCATCAAGTTCGGCGCTATTTACAATTTGCGCTCTAAAACAAAGAAACAAACATATATAGAAGACTAAGCGAGAATGCGTTGAATGCAATTTTCATTTTGTGTGTCGAATCTCGCCGAAACCGACGCAGGGCATTTGGTGTATTACTCATTGAACGAACCCGAAACAATAAAACTTTAATGAGAACGAAGTCATGTTTGACTTGGCTTTCGGCTTTGTATTCGAATTTACATGGATTTTGTTGTTGTTTTTGTTTTTGTTTTTGTTTTTGTTTTTGTTTTTGTTTTTGTTTTTGTTTTTGTTTTTGTTTTTGTTTTTGTTTTTGTTTTTGTTTTTGTTTTTGTTTTTGTTTTTGTTTTTGTTTTTGTATTCTATCTTCTATACAACCAAATCAGACGGCAGTCAAAGTGCAGTGTCGTTGTGAAAGCTTTTTGGCTGGCATAAAAGCAAAAGAATGAGTAAAATAACAACAAATAACCCTCTTTTTAAAGTAACTATAGAAGCTGTGCTTTTGATAACCAAGCGCGTTGTCACTTTGATGTGCTTAATCAATGGATTGCAACTAGAAAAGTCTTCATGCATTCGGCAAGTATTATTACACAGTCACACAAATTTGGATATTCTAGATACGCGTCTTTTCTTTAGTTTGCCACAGTGGCGTACAGAATGGATTGGGTCGGTTGGGCGTTTGAAAGACAGTATTTGGCGACGGGAATTGGAGAATCTATCCAAGTTCAACGAAGAACAGACCGTTAAGAACATGTTAACTCTCCAGAAGAATAATATAGATTGAGCAAATTCATTCTATTCGTCGATCATTTTATCATCCACTTAAAAGAAAGATTTCTGAAGCATTAAGGTATTCTCTCGAAAATTCAAAACATTAAAGTTTATAGTCCATCTTGACGAAAATGAATCAAATGACACAGTTGAAGTAATTTTGATGCAATGGCCAAAAATCACAGATGATAGTGATTGTATTGTGAAGAAAGGAGCATTGCTTTGGCAGCAAATGTGTGTTGAATCAGAAGAAAGCAAAGCGGTGCACTGACGAGACTACGTGCCCAAACTACCCTATGCGAATCACACGGCGTCGCCTACTACGCGCCCTAGCGTGTTTGTATGGTCAGTGCGCCGCTCTGGAAGAAAGGCCGTTTAATTTCATGGATTCTTCAAATCTATCAATCTATGCAACCGAAACTATTTTTCCGAATATTTTCAATATGCTTAAAGTTTGCGCTACTCTCCCAGTTACAGTTCGCTACATCAGAAAGGAGTTTTTCTAGTTTAAAAAGATTGAAAACGTACATTGGAAACTCAACCGGTGAAAAACGCTTGAATGGCTTTACAGTTCTAAACATTCACAGGGACATTAGCGTGCATCCGAAAGAAGTTCTCGATATTTTCGACAAAAAAAATCAAAACATGTTATTGTATATCTTGATGAACAATAAATAAACATCAATTCGATTTAGTATTTTATTTTATAGAACATATAACACATATATCGTTTTTTTTAAACCCCCTGCCAAAACGTCGGATGTACGCCACTGGTTTGCCATGTTTTTGTAAGCCGTTCTGTTTTTTTTTTTATTTATTGTAGTGGCTGAACAGAGATAGAAGAATGTGTAAATGTGTAAATGTACATTCTTTTGATAAATGCTATGTGTGTGTGTAGCTGTGTAGCCTTGAGCAAACTAGCTCACGGAATATTTAAAAAAAAGGAGCTGATTTCCAACAGGTAAAAGATAAAATACGTATCACTCTGTGCGATCTGTATAATTTTATGCAAGGAAATCTTTAAACTGTCTTTCCTTTTTATCCCTGCTGAGTGCCTTGTTTTGATTTCCTCAGTTTCTTCAAACCACATCCTTAACTCATCTTCCGACCTAAATTTATTGCATGTGAATATATGACATTACACATTTCCTTCTGCATCCAGCCCATTCACTTGATGACTTCACATTGTACATACACTTGCACATTCATCAAGCAGTTATGAATAATTATACCAATGTGAACATTTAAAACGATGAACTGCTAAAACAAAAGACTTTCGATTGCCACGACTGCAACTGCCATTTTGGTTTTCGAAAAAAAAAACAATTTCAGTGTTTAATAAATTGTAATAAAACGAAAAGTTCACCGTGCGGTTAGTTGAATATTTACTATCAATTGCAATCATAAACAAGATTACAACATTTGCGAAATCGAGAAGCTAAAGTCCCAATCAAATCTAGGTAATTAATATAGAAATTGGGAATGTAGCCGTTTGTAGACGGAAAGAATCTCATTTAACAGTTACGGTTGAAATGATTTGAGCTGAAAATATGAACTAAAATAAATAAAAATATCCATTTAATTGAATATCCACGATAGCACACAAATTCGATCTATCTCCGTTTATACAACAACAACTAAACAGCAACTGTAGACAAATGAATGTGTCGAATATTGTGTAAAATTATTGAACTAACGCACATAATTTAAAAAGAACTCAATCGAATGTTTACACTGTAATGTGCTGTACTGCATCGAGGGTTTAAAATGCTACTATTTTTCATAAACACGCAGGTGGAATTCTTTGCATAAAATGTTAATTGATTTGAATGGGCCAAATGAAATGCGATTTTCGTTAGAATTTCATGTCAAACACTTCGGCAATGACAGGTAACGATTTCATTTATTTAAATACATTCAATAATAAAAATCTATTGCCCTTGAATGCGATGATAGATGAATAAATATAATTTAAATAAAAGACAGAGAACTAGAAACAACGAGAAAATCGTGTATAAAACTCATTAAAGAAAGCAAAGTTAATGGTAGGATTTTATATGCGCTGTGAAAATGCTTGCGCATATATTCGTGACGATTTGTAATGTGTCAAGTGGAGGGAAAAGAACACACTGTATAGAAGCAAAAAACAAAGAAAAAGAGAAGCTTCTAGCGAATTGAAGAATGCCAACACAACTAAAACATGCAGAATACATGTTACATTTTTATTGGAAAGCACGCAGCTAGGCTAAGCCAAAAGCAAAAATGAATGGAATGAAGAAATGGCAAGCAGAAGATACCTGATCGCATATTTAACAGGTCGAGCGAAGTTATTTAACGTCTACGTTAAATTTTTGTTAATCGTTCAAATAAAAAAAAAAAGTTGTTTTTTTTCACTTAAGCCACGAAGCCAAATGAATTCAACTTCCTGTGCTACGTAATCGTCGTCATTCATCGTTCGTACATATGTGCAAATTTATCGCTGATGTAATTGTGTATAAATAAAATGCCGTCGTGTGCAAGTGATATGGCATGCAAGTGAGTGCCATGGAACGGGGAGCATACACAACACACACACACACACACATCGTGGTGGAGGAAATTCAACGAAACGAGCGTTTCAAAGTACTTTTACTTCTATTGTAAATGGATATGAAACATATTTAATCGCATTCCAGTGTGTCAACATTTCTATTTACTGCCGTTACATGCTGCAGTCACAACAAATATTTTGACGCCTTGCCTCACGACAAACTCCAAAACGATGATGCGAGAAATATACTCTATATGCTTGCAACCATTCAGCTGAACTGACGCAATGAATTGCATCTTTTAAAGTGAAAATTCGTGCAAAGTCATCACTTACACACTTCGTAGCTTAAAATTGTGGCATTGCTGTCGCATACAATGTTCTACCTTCCACCCATTCCAGCTATTCCACCCATTAGATAACTTTTTGTCCATACACAATTTCAACAATTTTGATAATTAAAATGGAGAGCAGAACACAAAAAATGAAGAAGAAGAAGAAGTATAAAGAAAGAGAGACTCACGCTAAAAGCGCTAAACTCAACGTGGCAGGCAATAAATTTAGTCGCAATGACGATTTTCCATACAATGTGTGTCATTATAAATAAATAAAATGGAAACCTTCCGGTACTTTTATGCAAAGTCTCAAATACTGTCAAAATTTTTACTCTTGCTATTGAATGCGAGTGCGATTGCACGTTCACTTCCCAGCTCATGTTGATTATTTATGATTTATTATGCTATTTCATTTTTCTTTTGTGAACAAATATTTTACATCAAATATCCAAATACTATTCCATCGAGCTTAAGAGCACCTAATATTGATTGACAAACAAAATACATTCACGAACAAATCCCAACAAATTATTATTTATTAACATATTTGTATATGTTTTTTTTTTTGAGATTTTTTTTCTGTTAAAATTTCAACAAGCTTCAAACGTCCAAGCCGCAATAAATCGATTAGTAGAATCTTCAGCTAAGTATCCACTTGTGTGAAAAATCGGTTTGGTTATACAGTGTCAAAAGTAGTTTTAAATATGACGATGAATAGAATCTAAATGCCAAAAATACGCTCATTTCAATTTCCGTACGATGGGCTGACATTGCTTTCTATGTGCAAAAAACAGGCCTGCCACTGTTCAGGCAGATTTATGAAAAGCCTGAAAGTGACAGACATTTCAAAGTATTAATTAATCACTGGATTTTCTATAGAGAAACATTGCAATTTATATAACATTTTCTAATGTATTCTAATTAATTTATAGCATAAAATAAAATTATTTTCGGCTGTTAGCATGCATGCGTATGGAATGGTGGTTCATGATACGAAGGCCCCAACAGTACATTTTTCATTTTTGCGTAAATTGGCAACGTGCATAAATGGTAAGTCATCAGTACGGTATAAAGAAAGTGTCATTTATTATTTGCAACCATATTTTTGTTTCATTATATATGGCGCTCGGCAAACCATTCCACATAATTTAATAAATAAATGAGAGAAGTTTGGTACTTAAGTTGGACCTAAGTCCTTTCGAATTTGATCTTAAAAGAAGCCACTTCATACATGCATTTTAAATGAAATGGTATTTTCTTCGAACAAATGACATTCACCGTTTTCGTTTGTTGATAATATTTTAAAATTGAATTATGTTTGAACTCAATTTTAGATTTACTTCACCATCCAATCGAACTGGTTCAACTGGTTTTTGAATAGTATACATTTTTTTTTTAAATTCATCTTCAAAATATAACGAACCGAATATTTTCCGGATTCCACGCAAAATTCGTACAAAACTGAATCAATTGTTAACCGAAAATCACAAAAGAAAAGTAGAAAAGAGGAGACGAACAAACCCAAAATAAATAATAAAACTGACATCAACCGAAAATAAAAGAACAAAGAAAAGAGAAAGAGAGGGAGAGAGAGAGAGAGAAAGAAAGAGAGAGAGAGAGAGAGAGAGAGAGAGAGAGAGAGAGAGAGAGAGAGGGAGGAAAAAATGCATTGAAGATTTCTCGATCCTTTTAGTTGTTGGACAGCATTCACAAAGTGAAATTGATTTTCCGATTGAACAAACATAATGAATGCATCCATGCACACTCATGGAAGCCAGGCACATTTGCATTCATACGTTCCCAAGCATATAATGTGACCTCCAAGGGGTTAGTCTAGTAGTACAAAAAAATAACATTCATTCAATACAAAAATAGTTTCTCTCCGTTGTTTTTTCGAACTTAGCACTTTTTCGAAATGATTCTAATATTAGCAGCACAAAGTATCTCTTTAACTCTCAACGAGTCATGTTATAAATGTTCGATGAAGTTTTTTGTTTGTCGAATGTTGTTTTTTTTGTATTTTTCTTCATTTTTCTTCATTCTTGTGTTGTTAAGCAAATAATTTTTTTTGTATAGAAAAATGACAGAAATTTATACCAAAGTGTTTCAAAAAACTTGTTAAATTTTATAGAAATGAAATGTTTGGACATTCAAATATTTAATGCGTACTAAACATATGCCATTAATCGAGACGCTCAAAGTTCATATTTCAATTATCATCAAGCTGTTGACACATTTTTTTTCGGTGTGTATATGTTTTTTGTACTCCAACAATACAAATTGTATAACACTCTATTGATTTTGTATACTCTTCGGTTAAAAAGCCGAAGTCAAAATGAACTTTCAGCAATTTTGTTGCGGGACAGGACGTTAGTGATAGCCACATCACTAAAAAAGAACAAAAGCCTTTACATGCTATGTAGTTAACCGGATAAGCTTTGATAGGTAAAAAAAACAGTGGACAATGGACACAAATAGAGGGGAATAAAAGGAAAAATAGTAAAAAAAAAGAAAGAAGAAACCAGACTCTGTGTAGCGAGATGGGTGGCAGGTGTTTCGGTTGAAATTCAACTTAATGATTTTGTGCAAATGTACGCGTTTGTGTGAATACATAAACATATTGAATATAAAATTGCTCCTGGTAGGATTTCATGGGCTATGGAGTCGCTGTGATTTCTTCTGTTTGCTGCTCTTTTTTTTCTGTTTATAATGCAATGTGTCTATGTTATACTTTTATAGTGGGGTATTTTGGTACGTTCAAAAATAAAATGTGTGTTGAGCAGCCGACAAACGAGCATCGCAGCCTTACACATTCAGTCGGTAGCAATTAATAAGCAAAATAAAACAATTGAACATTCCAAATTACATGAGAGTGTTTACGCCAAAATTAATGAAATAAGTAAGGGGGAGAATGGGTGTGAAGCCGTCCATGGTCAATTGAAAATATTACAGCTGAATGAAACCTTTAACACATTGCATTGCGATACTAAGCAATTGGATGGTGAAAGAGAGAGAGAGAGAGAGAGTGAGTAAAAAAGCAAGCAGAAAGAAGGCAACCGAATTCTTGCTTTTCACTCTCTGTCTCTTTGTCGCACACACGCAAATCAACAAATTATTGTAGCTCGCGATCTCAATACTCAAATTGTGAAAGTTGTTTTGGGTTCTTTGTTACACCAATGTGGTGAATCGGTTTTGCTCTTGCTCAGAAGAAACATCGCCCCGAAATGAATCGAAAGCATTATGGTTCAGCACGATTTGTTGCATGTTTTATTTAATGCCAAACTGAAACATGATATTTATTAGAGGAAAAACCGAGTCCAAATGTTTTCTACGTAGTAAAGCGGAATGAAATGAAAGTGGCAACACAAAACCAAGAAGAAAAAAAACGAAGAAAAACTCGTATGCACACACATACATACACTTAGAGACTGAACAAAAAACGACAAGAAATAAATTTATATTGGTTTTGTTGCGTGACCGATTTTTCTTTTATTTTATAAATTATTTTTCGTTCTGTATCTTTACCCAAAAAAAAAACAACAACAACAACAAGTAGAGTCATGAAGAAAGATGACGTAAAAATATGTGTATTTGGCTCGATTTCTGGGTATGCGTCACAATCAATACAAAAACCCAACGAACGTTATAAATATAAAGCTTAAAGACATAGTCTACACCAAATAGACATTATTAAACAGAACGACATGATAAATGATGGATATGACGAGCATTTTTGTTGTTGTTGTTGTTGTTGTTTGAGATCATAAGCATATACATGTTGGAAATAGCGGGAAGCAACACGAAAGGCGAGGAAACCGACAATTGTTGTTACACGTTCTCGCAAAAACTCAATTCATTTTGATTTCCCTTCAAAAATGAAACAAACTCAGATTTTACAGATCACCAATCGTGTGCGCTTTGAAGAAAAAAAAAACTTATTAATGATATTTGATTTGATTTCTTTTTCGTAAATCGTATATTTTGCCAACTGAATTTTACGCTGGATTATAATGGTGTCCTATATACTTTAGATATTTGATGGAAATTTAGGGTAGAGTGGTTCGTTTTTTATAACTTTATGTTTGTTGGTTTTTCATGTTTGTGATTGTCGAATATAGTCTCACAATTAAACAATCTAGGAGGAAATGGCAGTAGTTTAAAATCAATTGAACGCAATTTCTATAAATAATACAATATGAAAGCGATCAAAAAATGTGAAACCTTAGCTATAGGTATTACCTGGTTGGTAATATTGAAAACTCAAAAGCTCAAGGATAAAGTGGCATTTTGTAGGATGAATATTCATTAGATTTCTATTCTGTTGTGCAGTTTTTGCCCAATGAACACCAACACACTCCGTATGACCAACAGAAAAAATAAAACGTTCGGCCAGATTTTGAAGCACGTAAAGCCATTCGATTGACCATATTGATATGTAAACAGCAGCTATTTAAACCTTATGAAATTGATTCACTTTTTTTTTTTGAACGCAAACTTGTTCATCCATCCACTATACCCAATATTACTAGTTTGTCGAGAATTCAATGTGGGATTGTTAGTTGGGTCATTGTTTACTTATTCAATATATCTATGCTGATGCCATGTATATGTTCGTGTGCATCGAATGTTCGTCAATTATTCACCTTCGCACAAAATAAATACATCCAACACGGGTAATTCAACAGTAACCGAATCGAATGGAGTAAAACGAAAAAAATGGTTTTTGTTTTTCTCTCAAATAAAATACACCAAAGCTAAACAAAGCACAATAATTCTCGTGACATGTGACTGCGTACCGTATTGGTATATATACTGATATTCGAACATTATTCAAACATTATTGCATACCAGAGAAATTGATAGCAAAATCCTCAGCTTTCGAATTTATTGTGTATGTGTGCAATGTGCATGTATGTATGTTGTCTACCTCTGTTTGTTTAGCGTTACGATTAAAGTGATGGGGGCATCACCAAAAGCTGCCCGAATATCCAAAAATCAAATTCGCAAACACTGGCAATTGATCATCAGAAAAAAAACCAGCAAATTTTTCGTCGTACACATTTTTTTCCCGTCATTTGAAACATTTTTTTTGTCACCCGTGTCCTCTATCGCTCTCTCTCTCTCTCTCTCTCTCTTTCTCTCTTTCATCGGCCCATCATATTCTTGAATTTTTTATAGTTTGGTTTTTGATCCTCAATGCTGCTATGCGGTTTGATTAAATGCCCAATGCCCATAAATCATCTGATATTCAAGTGAAAAGAAAAAAATAGCAACGAGAGAAACACAAGCGTACACACTCACTCTAACACACACCAAATGACAAATTTGCTACATTTCATGTACTTTTGTCATGGTCGTTAGTTCAATATATTCCTTGAAGCATTTTCCGTCGCATTTTCTCAGCCCATGATATTTTGCATGCATTTGCTGGATGGTGGTGTAAGTGTGTCTCAAAAATTGAAAACATTCTGGCTGTCGGAAAATGCTTGGGCATGATGCTTTTAATGGATGAACAGAGCGTTCAGCGTCCCCTTAATAATGAATACATCTCATAATTCGTTGACATACTAAAAACACCAACAACCGACAACTAATAATAAATGTGAATAATAATGTGAAATATACATTCATTAGGGCAAACGCACACTAAGCATTTCAGTAGCAATGTGGGGGGGTGACCACAATAGAATGAGACAGAAAGTGACTCAATGAAAGAAGCTAGAAAACATATTGAATGGGATTCTTGCGAAACAACTTAAATATTCTCGAAGAAAAGACGAATCGATAGTGGATAGCATGCGGTGACAGCAGCAACAACAGCAACACACCAACAACAGCCGGGATTGGCGATGAATGAGACTGAACAAGCGAAACCGAACAGCATATACAGAGGTGAAGAGATGGTGATAGAGAAAAGAGAGAGAGATATAGCGAGCAATAACAACGAACTTCGTTCGAAAAGTGTATCAAATGCCACTTGAAATTCAAGTATCTCTTTTCGTGAGTTTCATTTTTATTTTTCCATTCCTATCATTTTTGTGGTTTGTGTTCGAATTCTTTTCCCCATTATTTGTCTGCCACTTGCCTTTTCTCTTCATGCTATTGACTTGCCATTGCCAAGCAAACCACGTCGATTTTTTCAGTTTTTACCAAACAATTCCCATCGACCGCCCGGTAACCTGAGAAATGCATTGCACAAAAACAACAATTGCAAGAAAATACGGATTACGAACGGCTTACAGTTTCCGCGAGAAAAAAAAAACATACACAAACACACACGCACAAACCACACAGCGCAGCAAGTTTCGGCAAACCAAAAACAAACACTTGAATAGCATAGCGATACATTTTAGCTGCCCATTTATTTCCATTCCAGTGTGCATGCAATCGCAATTGTGAATTGGATTATCTTTAAAACAACAACACAGTCACATTAACAGACCCAAACAAACAGCACACGCACACACAAAAAATGCCATCGAGGTAACGTAATTGCGAGTTTAATATTTTAAAATGGTTCCAATTTCAGCTTTAATTTTCAATCGAAATGATATAATAATGTGTAATTATGTTAAGAGTGCACAAGCCACCAATCGACCTGTATCTGTTCAAAATGTAGCTCAAAATGCCAGCAAACTGAAGCTTTTGTCTAAAGTCAAGCCCATATCACTTAGCACAGATACATCATTCAGATTTTACTTGCCAATCTGCATTCCCATACGGCCCATTCATATTTATGGAGTCGATTGGGCATGTGTGTGCATTTATCTTCGCGCACACAGCACACTCATATCGATGTACTACATACACTTCACACTCGAATACGTCATAAAACCATTACAAATATCTATCTATTTCTCCTGCCCCTTTCTCTCGCACTGACATCCGATCTAATGACATATTATACCGTGCGGTGTACAACAGATTTGTCTTCTTTGTTATATTTGTTCACTATCTTTTCTTTCTGTAAACCAAAACCACTCATTTAAAAGCACTCTCTCTCTCTCTCTCTCTCTCTCTCTCACCCAAACCCTAATTCCCAATAAGAAAAAATATACCATTGTGATGCTCAGCATTGTTTGTATCAAGGATTTTTTATTTTTATATTGCTTACAAACACTTACTAACAATTCAATTACAATTTTTCGTAATTGTATTTTTTCAATTCGAATGACGCAATGACTTCGTTGAATTGGGCTCCAAAATTCACAAATCTAATGAATCATTATGCCACGGTGAAATTCATATTTCCCAGATGGGTTCGCGGAACAGTATCCATGATAACAAACACCAGTACGAACGAACGATCGAGGCAATGTCCGCATCGTACAAACATTCATATCCACGGTACCGTTTATGTCCGGGAAGTAATGCCAGCGTAGACACTCTTTTTCTCAATTAGATTTCAAACATGTTACATATATAAATTAAATATGGTCACTGTCAATAACAATTTCGTCTATGGAATCGTTATACCGATTCTGGACAAAGTTTATGCAACTTAATTCTTCTTTGTGACATCGGTTGGCCTTATGTTAATTAAGTTTCTCGTGGCCAAGAATTGGATTGCTAGTTAACGCATGTAATTTAATGGACATACGAGCAAATACCAATTTAAGCCCTAGTAACAACATCTACAACAACAACTGTCTCACATTCATTTCGATTGCATACAAATTTAATCACCTCGAACTTACTATAAATCGTCTGGAGCTGATCGAATGAAGTTTTATTCGATTTATTTACTTCTATTAAAGAAATTTCACTCGTCAGCAAATCGTTGGGAAGTAAACGAAGTATTCTGTTCGAATTAGCGAACAGAGACAGTAATGTGAATGTACAAGTGCGTTTTTCGCCACAAATCTCATTCGATTGAATTCAAAAGCTTCTTGATTTGTTTGTTCTTTTTTTTTACATCCATTTTCGTAATAAAATGAATGTATTCCAGATTTTGTTGTTGTAGAGATTTCTACATCATTTCTTTTTTGTTCGTAGTTTAAGTACTATCATATAATCCTATATAGTCTCATTCGCTTTGCTTTGTTCGTAAAGCTTTTAACTTAATATTTTCCGTTTAATATTTTCAATGTGATATTTAGATGCGACATCAAACTTGAAATAGCAATACATGAAATGTACAATTTGTATTCAATCAAATTCTCTATTGTGAGTTTCTATGTTTTACATGTGTTCTAACTCATTCTACAGCATGAAATAAGATTTTGACTCTTATAGCTTTAGTGTTGTTTTTTTGCAATAGTCCCTGGGATTAGTGGGCATTTGACACTTTTTCGATTTTTGTTTTGGCACGATGCACCTTAATGCATTCAAAAGTGATTCGTTTGATTATTTCATTTTCTGATTTTTGATACACCAATGAGAGAAATGAGCAAAAGCTTTATTTTTTGGCTGATTAAACGGAACAAATGGCATTTAATTGTTTTTTTGTTTGAAACATTTGTTCGATTAAATCGTGTACAAATTCGTTAATCGGATGGTTGTGTTAAGACATATTTTGAAAGGAAATTAGCAAGTTAAACTAATTAAACGACTTTTGAAAGGACGCACACAAGCACAATCGTCCAGAGTTCGCAACATTGCACAGAAATAACGAACAGCAAATGGAGACGAGTTTTCCAGCATACAACACTTGATTTAATATGTATACTACTTCAAACCCATAGCATTGTGCTGCAACGATGAAGTCGAAACGAGTAAACCCAATTTAATCAATTTATAAGTTTTTCAAGTGTTTATCGGATGCTTATGAATTAAGTCATGTTCACATCCTCAAACGCAACTAAACAGTGCCACCATTTACGCTTGATTTTTACGATTTACCTTCGGCAACGAAATCCAAGACATCAATAATTTACACTCCAATAACTATTGAGTATTTACACTTTTCATACTCGTGTGCTCACATATATCCCTCATTTAGCCGCAGCTGCTTATGTTCCATGTCGAATGCGACTGCTATTTGAGCAGTAATTATGAATAAACACATACGTTTGGATGTATTCATACAGGGTGATCCACAATTTTCATACAAATCTTTCTCGCTTTCTCTAATTAATGTCGCCATCCGTTTTTTCCCTTAAACAATGTCGCAACGGAACTCACACTTCAATTTCACGTATCGAAAGTTTATATTCCTTATATCAACGCACCGAAGATTGAAGCTAAATGACCGAGAAAGAGAGAGAGAGAGAGAGAGAGAGAGAGAGAGAGAGAGAGAGAGAGAGAGAGAGAGAGAGAGAGAGAGAGAGAGAGAGAGCGAGAGAGAGGAAGATTTCGTGTCATCGCCTTGGGCTAACGCGTATTTGGTGTGAGTGAAGTGAAAGAAAATATTTCAAAGAGGTTAAGTATTTTGTGAAATATCTACAGCTACTGTAGAATACAATTTGAATCAGCCCATAGATTTGAAGATATCTATATAATAATAATATATGGTATGCCACGGTATGTAATAGCACATCTTCGGAAGACGTGACAAATCTCATCGCAATAAGTTATATATGATATACGTAGTCAATAAAAACTTTTCTTCGTAAATTTAAGTTTCCGAAATATTCTAGCCATACGACGAATGGAAGTGGCACTAATGTAAACACAACAATACAATGTGCATCAAGGTGTTTATTTTATTGTTTATATTATTTTGAACCGAAGTGTTGAAGATTAATATTTATGTTTTTCATTTGGGGTATTATTGTTTTTTTTTTGTTGTTGTCATATACATTGTAGTGATCGCTATATTTTGTGTGCAGACAACCACATTGTTTATGATTTTTCTCAAATTTCAGCCAATAGACAGACATTGAACTGGAGAGACGACATGCTCAATAAATATATAGATTGAGTATATATCCTCCAGACTTGTTTTGTTGTTATTGGAAAAATTATGGTAAAATTTACCAAAATATAAAATAATAAACTAGCAAATGTATGTGCTAATTGTCTCGAATTTTGAATGTGATTTATAAGATTAACAAAATCTGTGAATTTGACATAACTTCGTCTATTTGAAAAATCGAAGTGGCCCTCTTTTGATGAGTTCACAAGAAATTGGACCGTTCGTTTTTTCTCAACCGAACAAGGGCTCTGCTTAGCAATATAATACTTTGGGTGCTGGTAAGCTGCACAATATATGGAATTGGCCTTTCAATGACAAGTCTCTTCACTAAGGCACCGGCGTTCGAATGAGTGAAAATATTTTATTTAAACATATTAAGCACTTACCTTTGGATGTGCTTTCCTTGGAAATGCTACTTTTGGATCAATCTGAAAAAGAATCGAAAATAAAATGAATCGTTAGAATGTATATATACACACATTGGAAACGTCATCGAAGTGAACAAGATTTATATGGAGTAAAATGTCGTTGTATCAGAACTGACGCCATCTGTGCGTCCAAAGATTTAGATTGAGTGTTATATAGAAAGTTTTGATTGTTTATGAGACTAATTTATGGAACATTTAACATATTAGCAGAGGGATATGGAGACCAAACAATAAAATAGTATTTTCATCTGAAAAGTAGATACAAATCGAGAAACTATGAAATGATGACGATAGAGTGCCATACTGAAAACAAACTTCAAAACATTAAATAAGTCGTTTTGATGGATCTGATATAGCGATTTCAATTGGGAGTCATATTAAAACTGCTGAGTTTCGAATAGAATTGTTTTTCTCGTATTCATGCACCACAAAATTGATATTACAAATGTTACACTGTTTTATTAATTTTTATCGTACTGCAACGATTATTTATCTCGTTTAGGCTTCTGCGTTTCATTTATTTTACATCGAAAAATGATTTTGAAGAAGAAAAAAAAACGAAAGCTAAATGACGGTTTGTTTTTGTTAGTTAAGTCTCTTTATCATAATCACGTACGTTAAAATTTATGTATACTTTGTAAGCATATAGGTCAGTTGAATCATTTTTCATATTTTTCAAGGATTTCCATTTACAATACACGCTCCGATATTAGAGGTAGTATGTAATTCAAGCACTTTCTAATTTAAGAAATTGTTAAGTTCTGTGCCCATCAACAGTTAGAAAAAGTTTGTCATAAAATATTTGGTGTTTATAATAATGGTTGTCTTGGTGACGCATGCACTCTTCTGTGGTGATTCATTGTTAATTATATTTCTTGAAGAATTTAATAATATTTGAAATTCAGAAAATGGCGACAAATTCAATTGGATTTGACGTTTCAAATTATTGAGAGTTGTTATTTTCTAAGCTTTCTAGTTTCTGAGTGTACACTGTAATTTATCAGAATGGCTACAAGGCGAAGAGAATGCAAAAGACTATGAGCTTCTTGCAATAAATTCCCTTATATTTTCCAAAACAAACTTAATGAAGAAAATTGTAATTCATGGAACGCCTTAGAATGAATTGTTGCATTTTTACCGAATTTAATAGGAGGTTGTTTTTTTTTGTACCTTAGGCTCTCCATAAGCTCTCAAATGATAGGGCTCGCAAGCAAATTTTACACAGCCGATTTGGTGAACTAAAATGGACTACGAGCGGTATGTTTGTTGATATTTCAATTTTAAGAAATGTGACAGGCAATGTGATGGGCACCAGAAGTGGCAAATAGGTTTGCCAATTTATATGTCATTTCAATCTAATGAACACAATGTACAGTTTTGGTTTGAACAAAATGTGCAGCATCGTCGTTGAATTGCAATTATCTTCTGAATATATTTGAAGTTAGTATGCGCTCATTGTGACCACTTGATCCCACATTGATTATTTAATCTTTAAATGATAAGTATTCATTTTGGCATTTATATGGAAATTATGTGACGCTAAGCATAATATATCTTTCATATCATGGCCCATAATCTTAAAGCAAATCACTTAAATTCGAAATTTTAATCTCTAAAATCTCACGTCCCAAGAAGATTGCATTAAATTTTCGGTTTTGTTTGTCTTTAATTACAGTAAAATCATTTTTCGAGATATTTATTCACGAACATGCAGAGCATGAGATGATCATTCATACGAGATAGAAAAAAAAACACGTTTGTGCCATAGAAAGCAAAGTGATGTCAGTTGTAAAAATTGACCGGTGGCGCCACGAACTTTGCCTTTGAATTTTATAGTAGTTCGACAGTTCGCCGTTTTTCACAACAACAATTTGTACAGGAACGACATCACCTTGATAGAAAGATTGAAAGATGTTTGATAGAATCATATATTAGATAAAAATTGTTTTCAATAAAACATTATCTGTCATTGAAATGACAATTAGATTTAAAAAAAAGTAAGTAAGTAGCATTAAAAAACATTTAAACATGCCCATCATTTGATTCGGTTCAGAAAGCATCTTAACCTTAGATGTTCGACCGAAAAAAAGCGCACAAATCATCCACAAAAAGGGTGGCCATGTCCAAAATTCAATTCGTTCATATCGTTTACAATTTTGTTTCTGCTTTAAATTCAAAGCACACTAAAGAAGCCAGAACAAAGATGAAACTCCTTTAACATTACATCAAAAGTGATGGATCTTTTTTTAACCGAAGCCAAACGTGGGAAATCTATAAAAAAAACGTCCACAAAATGGCATTATCCAAAGTAGATGCACACAAATCTCAATTTCCTTTTTGATCTTGACGGGGAGAAAAAAAGAAGTTGACGATTTTCTTTGTTGCCTTTTGCCGTTTTCAAAATCATAGATTCTTTTATGTACTTTTTTTGTCTACTAAAAGGAAGGAAAAATGGCTTCGACTTGAAGCGGAAGAGAGTGAGCGAGTGAGAGAGAGAGAGAGAGAGAGAGGGAGAGAGTGAGAGAGCAAGTAAAGAGAAAAGAGAAATACGAAGGGGACACAGTATTGCGTAATTTACCACTTTAATATTATTGTTAAGTCGCGACCCGCTTCTACTCTCTGCCTCAATTGCTGGGTTGAAACCATTTGATTGGCTATTTCGTTGACAAACACATTAGTTACTGCTGCATCAATTTCTTCAGTGCTCTCAATGTTCAATGACATCAAATGCGCGCACACTTCATATTTATTCAGTATCTTATGCAAGCACAATCAAAATAAAGCACAAAATGTTTACATATGAAGCATATACAACATCAGTTTCAGCACAAAACTGAGCCGGAGTTTTGCAAATGCTAAAAAAGAAATAAAAACCAAATCGAAATTCAAATGAGGATGGAGTGAAAATGGTGTAAAGGTTTCCACCAAAGTGAATTTTATTTATTGTTTTATGGTCTGAGCTGCTTTATTTTCTGTTTCTGTGTTTTTTTTTCTCTCTCTTTCTTTTGCTCTCTTTTTCGCATCGTATTTTTTGTTTGTTTTTGTTTTGTTTTGTAGGTTGTTGTTGATATTTTATTACTGCTTGCTGGATTTGCCCTTCCAAATATTTTGAATGGAAATAGCATCGAAACGGAATAAATGTTTATTGCAATGGATTAAGGAAGCAAATTAAAACTATCTCTCTAAACATAAAGCGGGATGTTTATTCCAACGGATTTTGTTGTTTTTTGTTTTGGTTGTGTTTTTATTCCAGTTGAAAATTTTCGGGCGAAATTTGTACAGTGTAAAAAGTATATATACAATGTTTGAGATTAAATTCACAACGATACGAGCGATGTGTTTCTATCGATTTTAATTATTTGTCAAAGAATGTTTGGCATTTTTGGAGCATTAGTTTACCCTTCTATAGATTGCTCCCAACTATCGGCTTGAATCCAATGCTTTAGATAGATCTTTTTCGATTTTTTGTTGTGGATATTCCATATACACACACTTGACTTTATCCCATTGTCCTACCGACGTTTTTTTTTCTGTGCCAGTGTTGATATGGTTTTCTATTCTTTTCCATTTTCTCAATTCGTCTCTATTGTTGTTTTGATGCTATGTTTAACGTTATTATTTACAAAGCAATACATAAATGGACATGAATGTAATTCGTATGTATTGTGATAGAGATAAAAATAGAGAGAGAGAGAAAAAAGAGCGAGAGAGGAGGCCGGGGGGGGGGGAGAACCTGGTTCTCAGAACCATATATGTAATACTAACCTTTTTTCCATCTAATTCATGGGTGCCTTGTGCTAATACTTTGTCTACACTAGACGGGTCACCGAATGTAATAAATCCAAAGCCTCTGTAAATAAATAAAGCAAAAAGAAATAGAAGAAAGAATTGGTTGGTTTGGTACATTGGTTTGTTTCTGTTTTTTTTTTGTATTTGTTTGTTTGTTGTTGTTGCTTTTAAGTGAATCCAAAATAAAATGCAATTAAGGTATTCAGAAAAGGGGAAAAAAATAAAATGATAATAATAACAATCTCGCGATGATAACGGACACAAAAGGTATGGGGTGAAAAGAAAGAGAGAGAGACAAAAAAAAGCGGACGATTGAGAGTGAGTAAGAGTGACAGAGAGGGAGGAAGAAAGAATGAGATAACGAGAGAATCCCCTCTTAATATTTCCTTTTCAATTGAATCTATTTTGAAATATGTGCTTTCGATTGGTATTTAAATTGTATGCCCATTAAATCTGTCTCGGCCGTTTGCAATGCGGAATTCATAGTGCTGCTGTGTCACATTAAATTCAAAGCCTTTAAATAATATCACAGCTCTGTCATTAATATAACTTCGTATTTTTCCGCCTAACCAGACTAAATGGATAACTAGAACTATATTGCGGCTAAAATTGCATTTGTTATATAATAATAATAACAACAACAACAACAACATCAACAAAAAACGAGTATTTAATTATGTAAAAACGATTTACTTGTATGGCATACATCGGTATGGGCACATGGCAATCATATGATTTAAAATGAAACTAAACGTGATGATCTAATGTTAATTGCCGCACTCAAATGGCCGTAATATGTGTATAGTATATATTTTCTAAGTATTTTATTGTTAATATGGTTAAAAAATTATTGATATTGACTAGTGTAACATTCACTCTATATAATTATGAGTATGTGTATTGTTTGTTAAAAAAAAAACCAACGGAAATCGGTGAAGTGACTACGATATCCTAAAATAATATTATTGTTGTTGATTTTCGCTTCTTTTTTTTTTATTTCGCAACTGATCTGATCAATTAAAACAATGAAAAGCAAACTGTTTTAATATACAATTGGCAGTATGAATGTGTATATTTATATTTATATTTATATTTTAATTTATTAGTTGTTGTCATCACTGAAAGAGACAGTGCAATTGAAAATGATTAAACAAATAAAATCCCAAATTCGAATGAAAACCGAAACAGTTTACTGTGTTGATGTTTTTGTGAACGCTACTCTATTGTTATTTCAAGATTAGTGTTCCGTTTGTGTCTTTTTTCTTTTGTTTCGTTTATTTATTTTTTTTCTCTATAAAACTCCCCGTTGGGGAGTTGTTTGAACACGCTGCTATATATGATATAGACATGTACATATTTATATATTCGGGATCCATTTGGATTCAGGCAATCAAATGGTGTACTGACGATGGCTGTGTGGCTGCTGTTGTTGACTGCAATTGGGTGGTGTGATTTAAATTGCTGTGTCGCACTACAATGTTACACATACCTGTGAACGTATTGGGGCAAAGATTCAGCCATTCCAGCATTATTGGATGTATCATACGGGCTGGAAAGAGAGAGTAGGAGGATTTGGGTTTTCAACGATTGATTTCTCTTTTTTTTTGCAATTTGTGTGTATTTGTGTGCTTTAGTTTTGTTTTTTTTTTGGTTCTGTATTTTATTTTTATTTGTTTACTTATTTCTGTTGTTGTTGTTGTTCATTTGCACCAACATTTTGGTTTCTGCAACATTTTTATTTTCCATTTAATAAGTAAAACAAGAATACAATACCGCTATAAAATGAAATTGGTATACAAAATAGTAATTCCAAATTCCAATAAATAAATCAAAAGAGCGTTTATCTCCATACTCAATGGCTTAAAAAAAAAAAAAAAAAAATTATTGTAGATAAATGCAAGAAAAAAAATGTCAAACATTTAATTACACCCATCTAGGTATTTATTCGAAATTCTATACCATAAAATAATCCAGACTTTTTTTTTTGTTCAACTCTGCACAACACATCAAGGCCAATAATTTTAAAAAGAAAAAAAAATCAAACGAGCCAATACAAGTTATTTAAATTAATAAATTCATTCAAGCTAAAGTGGTGTAATACAAATACGTGAAAAGACTGGCAATTAACAGGAAAAAGAATGAGAAAAATACAGAAAAAATATGGGATAACTATTGACAAATAGAATAAATACGTAGAATACAGAATCAATTGAAAAAAAAATGTGGTATTTGAATTACTATTTTTTTTCTATAAATTATATAAAGAGATTGTCGATGTCGATGTTGACCACTAAATGTTTATTTAAAATCAGCTCAGCGGTAAAACAAAATGAAAATTAAGTAAGACCTCCATATCAATTGTTAATTCTCTTTATTGTAAAATATAATATAAAATATGACATTTAAATATTTGTCTTTTTGCCGCATCTCAAGAATTAAAACAATTGCAAATTACTTTGCGAAATTTATATCAATTTACTTCGTTTCTTTATTTAAAAGAATCTGTTATAATGTAATGTTGAATATTCAAATGTCTGGGATATTTAAGTGAGATGGGTAATCAAGTTGTTGGAACTAATGCCAACGAAAAGGCTTTCCATCAACTTTTGATCTTTTTTTTCCTCGCTCAACTATATTTCATTTATCAAATGTAAAAAGCTCAAGCTTTTGATTTTTCTCAAAAGATTCTCGTTAAATTACAAAATTGGCCGTTGTGAATGGTGCTCATGTAGAATAAATACAAATCTTCACTTTTATGCTCCACACGGATTTTCTGTATGTGTCACCCAAAACCTAGTGACTAGGTATTATAAGAGGAAAACTACTGAAAATCGATTAAACTCGGTTTCATTTTAGACAATATCCAGTTTGTGAATAATCAAACAAATTGAAATCATTTAGTTCGTTTTTTTTTTCTTCGTAACATTATTTGTATTAAGTCCAGAGTTGGGCAACAATGAAAACAATGAATGGCATCAAACGACATCACTATGGGCATTCATTGCAATAGAAAATGTCGATTTCGTTGGAAATTAAACATTGGAAGTGAAATTTTTGGTGGATTATATGCATTCAACGTTTGCAAAACGTATAAAAGAGTAGTGTCATTTTAAGACGAACTAGGTTATTAGCTTTGGAGCCACCTCTGAATATGATAAATGAATGTCAACATAAACCGAAATAATCCGTTCATTGACATCATATGCAATCAAATGTAGAAATGGTTGTTTGGATTATCTCTGTGAATTAATTTGATTCGCATTTTCAATTGATTTCATTATATGCTTTGGGTGAACCGGTGCATGAAACGAGTAAACGTAGTGAATAGTGGCAAAAAATGGGATTTTTTTTTATCTTGATAATGAAATGAAATGTATTTGAGAGCTAAATAAGAACGAAAAAAAGCTGTAAAATTAATCAATTAAGGCACACTAGCAAAAAAAAAGTGCCATTCAAAAATGTGAGTGTGGCCATTGCACCGTATAACGGATCACGAAATGTGCAAAAATTTCATAGGTTTGCCATGTGCAAATCAATATTTCACAAGGGTTTTTATGTTCAGACATTGTTGGCAGCCTTCAAATCGAACTGTTTCGGCTGTTTGCAAGCATATATATATATATATATATATATATATGTATGTATATTGTGTGCCAATAAAGTGTGAGTGATGTTAAAATGCGTAGCATTTGAAAATTGTACAATGCGGCTCCCATTTTTCGTTTCAGCAGACGCTATCATTCACATATGCTATTATATATTTAGTGTTTCATACTTTGAATTTGATGCGCATTTTTCGTTTGCTGATTCAGTTTTACGTTTTATTAGCCCGTTTACTATTTAATTAATCGACAATATGGGACTTCGTTCAGTTGTGCATGTGTGTGTGTGTGTGTGTGTGTGCTGAGGGTTGCTGTACCTAATTGGCATCTAACTGAATATTTGCCGATATGAGAGAACATGGGTAATTCGATGTATAAAACCCCGCAGTAGCCCGATATATTTTCTTGTTTTTTTTTTTCATTTCAAAAACGGCAACTCCAAAAGTCAAAACGTGTATGATACGGTACGAATACCGTTTCATTATGCATCATAGTTGGTGTTAGGACCATTTTCTCCTATTTTACCGTTTTTATGGCATGATTCGTAATCTAATATACAGTGAAACAATCGAGAGAAAAATGGCTGCTTTAAATCCAGCTTGATACTCTCAGTTCATCATTTAAATGTTTGTTTTTTTTTTTGTAGCTGCGTCAAGCGAAGCGAATATTTTTATATGTGCGTTAAACAAAAAAAAAATTGTCATACACACAAATAAGTGGAAAAACGACGGAAGGTTAATTAATAAAAAAGAAATCCTATGAAGTTGACTGAAATGAACCGAATAGCGAAATTATGTTAAGTTCTAGGTTAGCTTTGATTAATTGATGAAAACGAGGTGGGAAAAATGCGTTGAAGTATCCGGGAAATACACTTAACGAAAAACAAATGAGAGCTGCTGGAATGTAAATGTCGAATAAAAGTCGTTATAGTAAAATGGAATAAGATGATTGTTAGCGGAGGCACACAAATAAAAGGAGATGAAGTCAAAAGAGAATGAATGTTACGCAGCCGTTGTGTAAATTATATTTTACTTTGACTGTTTGTTCTTTTTCTTTATTTTTTTTGTCGTTTTTATTGCTTTTTGTATATTGTTCTAATATCCCTTTTAATGTTATCATCATTGTATTTTCTATGAAACTTTTTAATTAAAGAAGTGAACGAAAAAATGAGCAAAAAAAATGCATACACAATTTACAAAGCAAACATGAACACTGTGCCGCAATGATTTTTTTGTTTTTTTTTACATCGGTGCAGCAATATTGAAGCTCTAGATCGAGTTAAAAACAATTAAAATAGTAGCTGAAATTCGACTCTGGCTAATTACATGATTTACCGTTACTTTAAAAATTGGCCCAACATTATTATGAAAAATTAATTACTCACATATTCTTTTTTGGGCAGCATCTAAAATTAACTTAAATGGAAAAAGTTTTTCAATTCTATTTCGTCTCTCGCAATTTAATAAAAATTTTAATCAAAGCACACCAACTGCCCAAAATGATTTACTACTTTTCTAAACTCGATTTTCTCCGAATGTACAGATTTATTATCCATTCGAGCGTTGAAATTGACATGTGCAAAACAAGACAATAACAACAACAACAACAACAAAGCAGCTCAATTTTCATGCGAACTGATCGCTGTCGATATTTATGGTACAGTGTACAAGAAGTGTATTTTACAGCCAACACCAGACATCAAAAGCATGTATTGGAATCCAATAAAAACATATACTCACCAAAAACCCATAGTCAATTTATTTGAAAATCTAAACAGAGAACATATTCCAACAATATTTTGATATTGTAACAAATAAGTGTACATCACAGATGTAACATCTGTACATTCTAGATATGTTTTGTACGTGCCATATAAGTTAGCATCGCTCAAATTTTGAATATCCCATCGAAAATTGAGTTGAATCCAAAAATGGATTGTGTACATAGATCCATTTTGGCAGATAAATGATTGGCGTCTTCATTGAACGTTCATTTTTTTTTTGCTCTCATACCCCTTTTTTATATAATCAACGACCAACATCGGTGACATAATAAAATATTAAAAAAAAAAAAAATGATTAAATCCTTTTTTGGAATTTCGTATGGAAGTTTTTCACAAAGAAATACGGAAATTTACACTTTTTAGTTTCATAAGAATAATCAATTAAAGACTAAACGCCACGTTGTTGTTATCAAGCGACAGAAAGATTTGGCTTATAAATTTGAATAGATCACAAAAAAAAATCGACCGCATCATTTGAACATTGAGATTCGAAAACAAGTGGGGTGTCATTGCACATTTCCATTTAATTCGTTGCGCTCAGCTCCATTTCTCTTTTTTTTTCTCTCTCGTATAAATGTGGCTTCAAATAAACATTACGGTAATTATCATTTTACAGCTCTTCCAAGAGAAAAAAAAACACACACACACACACATACAACAAGAAACAATCCAAAGGCATAAAAAGATGACACGCGCGCTCACAGCCCTCATACCAACATTCGTTATGTTTTGGCCTCGCTCATATTCAATACACTTGTTTTTTTTTCTCTCTCGTTCAACGAAATAAATTTTAGATGAGTTTGAAAATGGAAATGATACGAAGCAGCGTGCAGTAAGTATCAAACAATTTAAAACGCACATAGAGGCAACAATGGTCTGGTACCGCTTCCTTCATTTTTACAGCCATACGATGAATGCGAGTCTTAAAAGTGTATAAACAGTAAAGGTTCTTTCATGGAACATTTTTTTTTTAGACGAAAAACAAATATATTTCATTTCTTATTCGAAATAATCGGAAAATAATTGACTAACTTAGATCTGTTAATATAAAGGAGAATATATTTATCCATTCAATGAATGCCAAATGTTATTCAAAATATTCTACTGTGTTGACTGAAAAAAAAATCCGTATTTTATTCGTGCTTATTTTCACACTTGAAATAACAATACCCAATGTGAGAGAGTCGTTTACTGGTACGAGAAAAAATGCGGTCGAACTGAATTTTGTGCGAAAAGTAAGAGACTGTCCAAAAAAGGGAACAAAAAAAAAATATAAATATATATATCGGCCGAAGCAATCGTGGAACAATGGCAAAGAGGGACAAGAAGTAATGGGATATTTCATGAGTAATAGCATAAGTGTTTGATGACCGCCCAATAACGCTATTTAAACACACTGTAAAATAGATTCACGTAGCTGTACCACTTCAGCCATTCAACTTTTTCCCGAAAATGAAATGAGGAAAATATAAAACAGCCGATAAAAAAACAAGGCGAAACAAAACAAAAAAAAAATTTAAACGATATAATAGCAAACGAGAGAAAATACGAAAACATGCATACTTACCCATTAAATGTGTATATGGAGAAAAAAAAAACGACAACAACAAAAAACAACATAAAACCATCGAAGATTAAATAAAATGGAACCAAGCGCGTTCACTGATTTGCTTGAAGTGCCCGAGTGCCTGTGAGCTATGTATGCGATAATAAAAAGCAACAATAGCAACAACAGAAACAGCAAAATAACAACAATAACAAAATAAGAATGAAATACGCACTCGAAATGAAATGAACAAGGAGCATTGGATTGAAACAATACTTGACGTCACAGAAATCGTGGGTCGATCGTAATGTTTCAAGAACTTTCGAACGTTTGAATTTATGAAAGTAACACACACACAAAACAACAACAACAACAACAATGACATTACACGAAGTGCAAATTTCTTGCGTCAAGGAATGTTCATGTAAAGAATAATTACATCGAATTGGTATGGCATGCAAAGTATTGTAAAATTTGTATCATTGTTCATTTGGATGCGTTTTAAAAAAATAATACCAGCAAAAATTATCAGCAAATGTAACTTGAATCTTACATTTGCTGGAGTGCTGAACATGCTCAAAACATGTTGAACAACTTGAATTATAATGTAATATGTATATAAGGCGCCTGCAATGTTACCAATAAAATAACTTGTTGGAACATTTGTCATTAAAATGAGAGAAAAAAAAGATAAACAAAAAAAAAACGATGCATTCAAATCTGGCCGCAAAGTTTCGATCATAAATTCGTCTTTAAAATTATTATTTGTACTGATAAAGGCATTGGAAAAAATTTTAAGAAAACGTATGAGACCAACAAGTTTTTCATTGTTTGTTCACTTTTATTACATTGACATTTCATTCATATTACGAAGCGTACAATAAATTTCATGATTAAACATGTTGCCCGCATAAAAATGCCCAAAAATACTTTCAAGTTGAATAATGAAAATAAAAATCGATATGATGCTATGATTTAAATGTTTGCTTTAGTTTACAAAATAGTTGTTTGGATGTACCATTTTTAAATATGATAAAAACCAACGTCCATGTTACAAATGAAATGTTGAATTATTGTCATTTATCATAATCCAAGTGAATGACGCAATCACCATAAAGTTAGTGCATGGTAGTGTCAAATTTCATGTCTATAAACATGATATTTTTAGATTTGGAACCAGCTTGATTAACTTGAATGAGGTATCACTGGGAAGCAAACTCGAAACAATCAATAAAAAAAAAAAATCTTAAGAGTGAATTTGAATTCAATCGAATAATTACAAAATTGACAATTATGGCTGTGAATGCTTGCGAGTTCTTCATTTTTTTAAACGAACGAAAATGGATTGGCGAATTCAGAACAATGATGTCAGTCATAGAAAAATTCAAATAAGTATGCCTGTGTATGAAAACATAATAAATGTTCACGAATGCTTGACAATGCACTTTGTAATCATGCATTTATGGACTTGCGAATTTTTGGTGTTTTGTGCACCAATGCTGTGTACTTTTTACGAATCAACGTTCTTTTGTATATTATGTTGCGAATTATGTACCTGAAATGCAGGCTTTTCGTTCAAATAACTCGGCATTCGCAAATTGTTAAATCACCCCAAGTCTATTTGATCATTTGAGATTGTGAACATCGCTGAGTTTTTGACACACACCAAATTCATTCAGATTTCCTTCGAATAGTTTGCTTCACCAAATGCATATCAGTTCAAGAGTTTGTACCTGATTCGCCTTTTTTGTTGTACTGATATTTTATTTCGAATAAAATGCAAATTTTATACTGTAAGGTAACTGTGGGCCATTCGAACACTGCGATTTGTCGCCATGCTTTTTTGCTACAAAACAATTTTGAAAATAAATTGGTCAAAAATGATAAGACATCTAACAACCATCAATAGATTTTACTTTTTTTTTCAAATTTAAATAAAACGATGACTTACTGTTTTTCAGTACATCAAACCTAGGCGTTACTCGTGAATAAAAATGTGCACGCATTCACTCAATATTCACTTATCCATGCATAAATAATCAACATTTCATTGCAACAAAAATATTTCTATATTATATAAATGCATAAATTTGTTTCCATATAAAAATGTAATGTAAATAAAATGGAAGCATATCTACTAGTGTGCTCTCTGTCAAAGGTCGGCCACCAAATACACATGAAGTAGCAAAGCTATGGTCCGATAAAATCATATATTAGCACATGTGTGGTGTGCAGTGTACGCACTCGCACCAAAATGAACGAAAATAAAAAAAAAAATCGAAACACCATGATGTGCATACTACTTATGTATTTTGAAATGCAAATATATCTGGCAGAGCATCGAAAATGTATCCTTTTGTAATTGCGTTGATTTGATATGAATTCGCTTAATATATGTATACACAATGTATGGATAGATGGTGAAAAACATGCACATAAAATTATTGCAGAAATTTTAAAACTAGAAGCAAAACTAAATATAGGGTAAATCCAGAAAAGTATTCACATCACAGACATGGCCTTTCGCACACACGATGAGATCTTTCTAATAAAAGAATAGATTGCATGGACCGGCCAGAAAAAAAAAGATATAGAGGAACACAGGACTGAATATAAAATCAGCAGCACACATAAAATAGATATGAAATTGAAACATTGAAACAGCAAAAGCATTCCGTTTTTTTTTTGTACAGGGTTTTTTTTGCCAACTTATTTTCGTTTCATATCACATGTATGAGGCAAGTGGTAATATCGCCGGTTCAGGAATTATACAGAAATGCGCACAATGTGAATGCTTGTCAGTACTTACATAAATTAACATAAATATAAATTGAAAAATACCATTTTCACACATACATTCACTTATACACGTTTATCTTTATCCCAAACGATGAGAGTCAGAGACAGAGACAGAGCGAGAGCAGGGCAAACACCTAGGGGCCACAACGAGTGAACTAATCCAAAAATAGTCACAATTATCAATAAATTTAATTGTCCGGCATTCGTGTGTATACGATTTGTCTAAAATGCCAAATATTGTTGGCAAATTGAATGTCCCAACCCCTTCCTAGATAGAGGAGAAAAAGTGGTTCAACAAAAACATCACACACACACATGTTCAACGATCGAACACATTCCATTCAGAATCTTTGCATAGACTACTCTTGACTGTGTAAAATAATGGCATAGAAAATGGGACCATAATAACGGGAATACAGTGGAAATGGCATATAAATAAAGAGCAAAAGAAAGAGATAGAGTGAGAACATCACTCAGAAAATACGAATGTGTATTTATAGCGATACGTATCAAATATGCACCGAAATGAAATCACGCACAAGCGTAGCTCGTCCATTTTGATGTAAAACACATCTGATTCGATTCGATTCATTTCGATTGAATTTATTTTGCTATGTATGTTTGTATGTGAGCCGTGCGTGTGCAAAAAGCGCAAGAGCTTATGGCTTAAGCTGTTTACAATTGTGGCTGCACCATAACCGTTCTAATTCATCGATGGAAAGTTTAGCTTCCGATTTGATTGTGGGCTGTGTCAGTGAAAATTGGTGGCACTTCGAATATTTTTCATTCCCTCAAATCTGATAATGTTTGAAGTGTCCAAAATCACGCTATTGATTGTCATTTTGGTGCTCTTTTCTAATAAAAAAAAAATGAGGTCAGTATTTCACCTATGCAAACTGTCCATTGTAAAATGTCTATACTGATGTAGTTCCATTTGGTGTACGGTGTAAGTGCATGAGTGTGTTTGTGTGTGTGTGTGTGTGTGTGTGTGTGCGTGAGTGTGCGTGCTAATTTGTGCGTCATACTGAACTGAGTAATCGGTGCTCAAGCCGGGAGCTCGTGCATGCATGTAATGTAGAATGTAAAATAAATTTATGTTCGCACTGAATGTTTGCGGCATTTGTATTGTGCATCTAACATGTACGGACACAATAGAGAAAAGCTATTGTTATGAATAAATCCAAATCGTGTGAACATGACTTGACACAAAATTAAATGTATGCTTTTGGTCTTGATTTACCGGTTTTCCCCCACCGACAAATTAAATCCAACACTGTTATTCAGTTTGCAGTGTGTTATTATCCGATTTTGGAATCAATGGATTAAAATGAAATCCCTCAAGACATTTGAAAATAAAGACACAACATTTACTAATTAGAAATAAAACACTTATTTTATGACCAACTGAATGTTACTTGGTCAAGTAATATACTGGAAATTAGTTAGAAATTTCAAGTGTCATTGGAAAAAGACACCGAACATTTCATTTCAAATATTAGAAACAAATTAAACCAAACCAATTTGGCCTAACATTGATTGAACGTTTCGATTTCAGTGCGTTTCTTTGGTGAAATGCTCATTTCTCTGGCCGTTACTCAAGTATTCAGCAGATTTCCATATTCTCATTACCAATTCTGTGTGTAATGTTTGATTGACAGTTGACGCATTGGTTTTTTAATTTGAAACTTTATAGAAAAAACCAGCAGCCAAGATACATGGGTAGCTAGCCGCATCTTTTTTACAGTGTATGTTCGCCTATAACACTTAGTATGGAAATGATTAATTAAATCATATCTGCCAGCTTCGTACTTTTTCAATTTATCTACCACTCGTCCCCACACATAAGCAGCAGCACCAACAAGAGCCGAAAAAGAGAAAAACTTTTTTACATGTTGCGTCAACTGATTTGCCAAAAACCGGAATCCCTGTCCATTTGGAGGTTAATGTTTGTATTAATTTTAATGCTTCTTACTATCTGAACCATGCTAAAGCAGAGAAAATCCTAAAAATGTTGTGTATACAAAATTTGCTCGCTCATTTCGTTCGTTCGCTTCGTTTCGCATGTTGTTGTAATGCCATGCCCTTTTGATTATAGCTTCAGGACAATATGAATAAGCACTATGGTTATTCACATTACATAGCACACAGCTGCTCCTCGATGCCATTAGGGTGCTGATGTTTCTCTTTTTTTTTTCAAATGCCGGGCATCAACACACATACACAAAGCGTGACTTAATTTTTCAGCTAAATGCGTAAATTACGATATTTATGACCAAGACACACTTTACAACATAGTTCGATAGACATGTGCTCAACGTTTTGTTTTTCAAAAATTGACTTCATATTCAATAAATGAGCCTGCTTCAATTTCTCAATAGAAATTGTAGTTTGGATCAATTTACCATGAATGCCACAGATTTCAATCAATACCAGCCACATAGACCTCAAGTTTTGGTGCATTTTTAAATATTTTGAATCAATATTTGGAATTATTTTTCTTATTCACATTGAAAATTCGATGCAAGAGATGAACTTCAACAGAATTTCAGAGGATTCGATGCTCGAAAATAAATGTTTCAATAATCAAACTTGTATTGACTTAGAAAAGACTAAAAGAAATGAAACAAAACATGTGCCCAGGACAATATGCTTTGCATTTTATGTAGTGTATAAGAAAAAAAAGAATTTGAAATAAATGTATTTCACTGGACTGAAAGGAATAAAAAAAAAAATGGTGTGCAATATTCTATACGGTTTGGATCTATTAAAGCCATAAATAAACGAAAATATATATTGAACGAAGGCGAAAGATTTGGTATGCGACAATTGAACGACAATACGGCTATCGGGCCGAATCGATTGATGATGTCAATGTCTCGGCGTTGGATTTGGTTCCGATGTACTGTGTGAAAACATTGAATTGCGTCAATTTGAAATATTCGAATTGGTATGCATGTCCACAGTATTGCTGTTTGGAATTTATACAGCACAGTTCAGTTCGGTTGAGTGTGGAATATTCATTATTGCCTTTTTTTTAAAGAACGAAGAACGTTTGATTTAATGATGGTTGATTTAAATTTGTATGCTACAGATTTGTACTAGGATTCGTATACTCGGTTCTAAACTCTCTGGTTTACATAGCAAAAACTTTGTCAATGCTTGCTGCTTACCGCTTTGCCGTGATAAAAAAATAAAACATATGAAAAGTTTCAAACGCCGAATTTCGGCGTGGTTTGGAAGAATACACGAGTACGATTTTAGAATTAGTTGACATGCTTACGGAGTTGTCGGACCCGGGGTTGTGTTTTCGTGCATACAAATGTGGCGGTGTGAAAAGCCTCCGAAAAATGAAAAGGTGAAATGATAGGAACAGTGGAATGGTAAATATGAACTGCAACAGTGTGTAAACTTTTGTATTTTGTATTTTTGTGGCACTAATTTTATTTAATTACCCCAGTGGCCAACATTCACTCAATTTTCACAGCTGAATAAAGCGTACTCGAGTGTTTGGAATGTACGGTTACATGTACAACCAAAAAACACACACACATACACACACATACACACACAAAAACAGCCAGAAAACAGTGGGTTTTATGATCCAGCACGAAACGATTTGGCATGGCATGGCATGGCATGGAGATCTGTAATATTTAATGTATAATTTTCCGAACACACGCACACGTGTGGAGAGAAGGAGAGAAAAGAAAAGGTAGAAATCAGAATAACGCAGACGACGGCATATCGGTTATTGCGAAAACAATTTGGATATGCTGGCCACTCATTCACTAGACCCCCGAAAATTGCAAACAACAATCGCATGCAGTCCACATATTGGCCGGTGTACTTATAAGCTAGTGAACAGTTGAACAAAGAACATCAAGCTTGAAGAATATGTCGTTGAGTCTCTTTATTGGAATAAGCCAAATGTAAATAACGAAAATCAATAGTTGACATGAAGAAAAAAAGGCAGATCGTTCTCTTTCTCTTTCATTCTCTCATTAAATTTGCAATAAATGTCGCCGTTAGCTACTTGTATCAATAGAGAGCACACAATATACACCGAATACAATAGCAAACAAGATTGTATGTAGGCACTTGCGATGTTAACACATTCTATTCGGATAGCTTATTGCATAATTTTTATGTTTCCGATATGATGATGAACTGAAATGCTTGAATGACGACATCTATACGCAGTGATCCCTATAAATTATGTTTCATAGCCAGCTGCAGCCAACGGTAGCAACGCAATAGCGTGGGCATACATGTTTTGCACACCTTCGCCGTTCGGTTTGAATCAAGTCGAAACGAGTGAGAGTTCCGAGTCCGAACGCGAAGATGAAAGGCCAAAACGGTTAATGTATAACTCACACACAAAAGCTCAAATAAACGAAACGAAACGAAACGAAAACCATGTGGTGGCTGTGGTGGCATACCGACAAGTGTGTGTGCATGATTCGCATGAAAGTTTACGCACCACGCAGCACAGTTCAGACAGCAGGATTCATAAATCTTTTAGGTCGCTCGATATTCATTCACCCTTGGGACATTCAACTGATAGGACCGAGTGTGAGTTGTAATTTTTTTTTCCTTTTTGCTTTTTCTCCTGCTTTTTTTCTTCTCGTTTATTTCTCTTTGCTACTTCTTCTTATCATTTCTCACACTTCTGTCGCTCGTTATTGTTAACAAGACCTCGAATATGGGATACATGTATTTGTGTTGGGACTGAAATTTGGAACTGACGCCCTCCATCCCTCTTCCTCTCCGGTCTCACTTTCTCACCATCTTGCTGTTCAAATTGCTTATGCAATACTTTTTATACTCTGCTAACATCAATTTATACATTATTTTCTCGATGACCAACCAATCTAAGGCTGTTCGAATATTTAACAGGGTGATTTATTTTTGTTTGCTCACACACAAAGTGTTTTGACGTTACATCGCAAATATTTTACACCCCTTTTCACGCAGCACGCCTATAAAGAATGTGTAAACTGAAAATGGTTTTGCGGGGTGGTGAGAAACTACCAGGGAAAATACCGAATTTTCCGAAGTTTCACATTCATCTTTTGTCATATAATCGGAACGTGAGCGTGTGTTGCAGCACAAAATCAAAGAGTGAACATTTGACATTGAAGGACTAAGACAACACATGCACCATATACAAATCATTCTATTTGAACATTATTCATTGGCTGATTGCCGGTTTTTCGCAGTTATGACCGAATTTTGACACTTTCAATGCGCCTGACTCGTGTGAATCGTTTTTTATTTTTCTTTCACAAATTCAGTATTGAATCAATACTATTGATAACACATTTTAATTCAATCGTTTTTTTTCATTTTATTGCATGATAACGATCAATTTGAATCAATATATTTTAGTTATTAGTTGAGACTACCCCAATTTGCGGGTATAAAATGATTTCTCACATTTTTACTCTCTACGAAAAGGGAGCGAACGGTAGTTCAACAGTATGATATAGTCCACATATGCTTATGAGATTCAACATACATTCAAAATGTGTGTCAGATTTAAAAGCTTCCATACACTTCAAATCTATTACACTAACGCTTTTCTGTTGAAAATTTAATTCCAGCCTCAAAACGTTACAGATCCCGGTTGCAAAAGAAGTATCAAATATAAATATAAATAATACACACAATAATGGACTTGTTTATTGTTAAGTATTCTACTAGACCCTAAGTTTTATAGCAAAGAATTAAATAGGATATCAGAGTTTGATTTGTGTGAAAGTTTTTCTGTGCTGGTGAAAATCGCCTTCATTTCTGATAACCATCAAATCTAATTCCCTAAGCAAAATAAAAATAGTTTTCCGAAGCATTGCTGAAGTTGTGCCCACTTTGTGTTGTTGTTCATAAAAATAGGTTTATTGTTTTTCCACACATTTTTGTACACACTTTACCGTGTGTGTGTATGTGTGTGTGTTTTGTTAAAAATTAATTTCAATAAAAAGAATGAATAAATGAACATTCCTAGTGCTCCACTATATTGTATTTATGGTGAACGAGTGCATGGATTTTAGTTGTCCAATCTACCGAAAAAAATACGAAAATTTATTGTAATGCGTCATTGAATACCGAAGTTTAGCTACTGGCGTGCATGCTGTGGCTGAATATCTTATGTTACTTAACCTTTAAAAGGGATTTAGCTAAATTTAAATTCTAAAACAAAACTAATCAATCGATAACATTAAATTTCAATATTATTTGAAGTCTGGACACGTTCGTGACTTGAAAAGAAGTTTTTTTTTACATTTCCTACAATGCTCAATTACATTGGCCCCTTTCATAATAAGGATGTCTATAAGATTCCACGATGAAATATCAAAATATGAGCTTCTGTAAGACAATGTGAAAAATATCGAAAAATTCAAAAATCGGCACATTTGGTTCGCATCAAAATTGTGATTGAAATCTGTTCTAAAATGCGGATTATGTGCCAAAAATGAATCAAATTAGTCAAAATGATCCATTTTCCAGCAACTTCAAGACCGGAAACAGCTTTCTTACTAAAGAGATGTATTTTTATAATATCCAACGACATCTGCATCTGTTTAAGTTAAGATATTAAACGCTACTCTAGGAATTTTTATTCGTCAATCTAAGAGTCACACAGTATTTCCTTCTATTTCCAGCAATGGATGGGACTTTTCACGAAAAAAAAAATCACAATTTTAAAGTTCTCATTCCCCGCCAAAGGGTTGAGTTTTGAGCGAAGTGAAAATAAATCGAAGTACACAATATAAGCGAGAAGCATATATTTCAAGTTGATTTTCTTTCGAGCATGTGAAGAATCGTCTTGAGTTACAAAACATGAAACAATGAGCAGCATGAATACAAATATTTGTATTCGGATGGAACACATTGACGGAAACGAAGTACGAAAAATCTCAGAAAATACAATAAAACAAATGCCGAACCATAAATTCAGCTATAAATTAATCACTGTAGAGAAATTTATCTGCTTTCATGCTTGCTACGGGTGTTGCATTTAAGGTGCTTACTTTAAACGAAATTAAATTGAGAAATTCACAAAATGAATACTGTTGGCATATAAATTTGGTAGGTTTTGTAAGCCAACAAATCCTTACCAGTAAACCATTTACTGAGATTGAAAAAAAAAATGTGTGTGTTTTTTCACAGTTTGAATGGGGGGTGAGAAAAGATTATGTTTGGTGGGAAAAAAGGCGATTCATATTGAGGGGGGAAGGGGGAGGGATACTCTTCTCTCCTCACACCTCAAAAACCGTGGGATCAAACGTGGGATGTCTGGGGGAAACGGTTCATAATGCTTAAAAAAACACTTTTTATGATAATTTAACGTAATTTAAGGACTTATGAAATGGTTGACCAAATTTTTATTGGTAAATCGTTATTCGTGCACAGTTACCATTAAATTAGTTTGATTACTTCCGTAAATGAAGTGAAAAGCATATAAAATTAAAACGTGTGCTCGTTAAAGCCATTTCATTTTTATATACATCATTTGCATGACTGCACCAGTTCATATATTTATGCGTTGCTCGATATGATTGTGAGCGTTTTTGTTTTTAATATTTTCCATTTTGCGTAATGTTGCTGTCTTGTTTCAGTGTCTCAATTTCCTTTTGTTTGACCATTAATGTCAGTCAATCTAGCCTTCTTACACTAGTTGGTATGCGTTGCATTCTTTGTTGCCTAACATTTCCTTTTTTTTATTCAAGGCATCATAAAAGGAGGAACAACAGCAAAAGGAAAAAAGGGGGATGACTGGCAAGAAATATGAACAAAGCAAGTAGTTAAAATCGTGCGATGTGTGTAGATGATGAGTGCTCTGATCAAAGCAAAAAACAAAAAGAGTGACAAACATGTGTTAGCCTTATTTTACTTTGTTGTACTTTCTACAATTGCACAATGCATATGCAATCCATCGTCCATGGCATACATCATCAGAACATGTTAATATTTGTTTTTCTGTTCTTGCACCATACATCTGCAACACAACAAAACTAATTCTCGTTGCACAAGCCTACAGGGCAACATCGATTGCGTAAAAAGTGTAAAAAAATATGCACCAACGTGAACACATACAGTTTTATTTTACAAGCAAACATGAATATACTACATACATTATACATGGCCTGTTCATAAGTGAATGTTATGAATGAAATTTGCCTTTGCAAAATGATGTTTTTTTTTAAATAGTAAATTTATTTTCACAATATATGTGCTACCGTTCATCAGAATTGACTTATTGACTTATGTTTTTGCTTTCAATTTTCGACACAGAACATTAAAAAAATCAATAAATTGACAGCGTTCACGTTTTTTTGTGTTGTCTAAGCACTCAGAATTAATCAATGAAAATCACAAATTAAGTCGTCACAATTTCTTTGTTACAATTATTTGAGCTGCACGTCACAGTAGCCCAATCTAATGAAATACATTCATATTGCAGCGTATTTTTATTGATTCGACCTCTATGTGCGTTGATATATATCAACTTTGAATTGGATCTGAATAATCAAAGTCACTTTTACCAGATAACCAAGAGCATTAAAATACAAAAAAGATTCCACAAACGAAATATTTCAATATATTTATCTCTCAGTTTAAAAAAAATCAGTTTAAGACCGGATTTAACACAAGTTGCTTATGAAAACATTAAATACATTGAAATCTATGTTAAAAATTAATGCAATGGAAAGGGTAGCGCCACCACAGAAAACAGTGTGCTTTATACGAACTAGCACATTCGTTCACATTTGAAGTATTGGTAGTTCGTGTATTTGTCTTGATGTTTTTATGGTGGCGGTACCTTTTCCGTGACAATGATATAAGTAACCTGTGGCATTTTATACCGTATCGGCGTACAGTCTCTGTAGAATTATGCTATTCTAGAGGTTGGCGAGAGGTTTGCATACCAATGGAAACCACAGTAGCCACTGTATCACTTACACAAATTTTTAACGTTGAATTCAATTTCAGTCGAAACTAATTTTTTTTTGCGCTGTTGAGTCCACATTTTTCTTTTCATAGTGATGATGTGATACACAGAAAATCGAGTGAATTCGAAGACTGCTTCTCTACCCAACTCTACTCTACGTCACGATTTTTCCGCAATTTTCGGGTAAATTTACCCGGAAATTCCGGATAAATTTACCTCAATTGTTCGTGAAAAAAATTATCTGTATTTTTCGGGTAAATTTACCCTAAAAATTTGGATAAATGACGGACTTGGCGGAATATTGTAACACAGCCTCTCACCTCCTTCTCTCGCTTATGGAAATTACTGTTAGTGCGAGCAGGAGGTGAGAGGCTGTGTTACATTATTCCGCCAAGCCCGTCAAATGTATCTCAATTTTTTGTGAGTAACATTTATCCGTATCTTTCGGGTACATTTACCCGAAAATTTCGGAAAAAATCAGGAACCGAAAAATTCGGATCAAAATGTTCATTGGGTAGGCTTTTCGTTGTACCGTACTATGTTCAACAAAATTCACAGCACATTAATTTTTTCAATAGGGGTTTTAAAATAGTTCAAATTTTCGAAGCAGAGCTCAGTAACTCGTAGACAGTTGTCGAATATTGCTTAGTTCGTGTTAGTTCGTGATGCTTTCACTCCCTGGTTTGTTCATGATGCTGAGGTGTCAAGCCCATGCCATTTTTGTACTTGAGCACGCACATCTTCCTTTGCAATAATGTCTTTATACATATATCTCCTGCACACCATATTCATTGTACAGTACATAAAAACATGTGGTGGCTGCAACTATGACGTCGAGTCAAACAAAAGGAGCATATTTTGCTAATTGTGGTTCGCTTATTTTCGTATCCAATTTCCGCTTAATGCAAGGCATCTAATTCGCGTGCACTTTCTCTCTCTCTCTCTCTCTCTCTCTCTCTCTGTCACTTTTTCTTCTACCTGATCTACCTGGTCTTCGGGTTTTCCTCACTCTTTTGTGTTCAGTGTGCAATTTTTCTGGTCTCTCTATCTCATACCGTTTGTTTACCAACCCAATACATATTTAACAAGAATGGACGATCTCATTTGAGAAGCGCACCATACTTTTTTTTTATTTTCACAGCTTAAATAGGTGTCGTATATGCATGGATACACTTTTCATTTATTTTCTTTCATTTGCATACAGCTTATTTTTAGCGCCTTTTGCGGAACACTTTGGAATAGGGAAGAAAAAAAAAACATGAAGAAAAGAAATCTATTGGATCCTGGTGACTATGCAATGCATGCTGTGCATGTACTTCGTACAGCATATATGTGCATTGTGCATGAGCACAGTTGCAAATAAAATATTATCAACTCTTCCTGTTTTTTCTATCAGTTTCTCAGACAAAGTGAACTTATTTGATATTGCTATGGTACTATGGTAATCAAAGTGACTATGATGGCATTGTCCTCTGTATAGGTGTTTGTCTATTTAACACCGTAAACAGTTGATGGAGAGAATTTTTTCATATCGTTCAAGGTTTAAATTTATCGAAATCGGCAAACATCTTGAAAAATACATTTTTGTTCTGAATCTTTCAAAATTATCTGACACAAAAGACAAGTTCCTTATTTTTTGTACTTGATTTTTTATTTCTGGAACTGATTACGAACTTCATTTGGATTGGCAAAATTGAAATTTATTTGCCTATTTCATTCACCTCATTCTATTTTAATCTGAGCTTTAGACATTCAAAAGCAATTCGACTTTCTGCACTCATTTTTTTTTTTTGCCTTGACAGCGATTGCTATAGCGGATTTGTTTTGGTTTTATTTCCATCTGAGTGGAAATGACACATAAGCAAAATGGATTTGATGATGACGTTGTATTTTGCGCGTGTGTGTGTGTGTGTGTACCAATGTGAAGGTATGTCAAACCTGTTTGGAATTACATTTTTTAGGTGATAACATTGTCATTGTATTACATTTTTTTTCTCCATTTTCTTGGGGTATGAAGAATAACGGAAACAGTATGAAAAAAATGTATGCCACATTGTTTTGAGGCTGGATTTTCTAAAATATAGAACATAAATAAATATTTAATGATTGATATGATTTAAATAAATCGTGTACGTTACATGTGAAATATATATTGCACCGGAAAAGAATGGATCGTTTATTCGTTTTTCCATGGAATCCGTTTGAATATTATATCGATCAATCATTTTGAAAACAATTTTAATATGAAATGTCAGGATAAATTTCATACTTTTGTCATATTACAGTGAACATTTTCAAACATTCTTTATCATTTATATAAACCAGAGCATGATTTTAAGACAATTTCAGAACATTCATATTTACATTGTTTTCTTTGGCTCATACATTCTTTCGGCAAAGAAAATTAGTCTCGCAATATTTCGCGATAAATGTCTAAAAATTTGTTCAAAATTGGACGCGAACATCGTAATTCTGGCAGAAGGTTTTTTTCAGATATGCTCTGATCAAGGTGTTGCTTTTTAGATGAATCCAACCAGTTTGTCTTTTGTTTTTGTTTATTATAAATACGTAAACTGCTTTATGAATCAGTAATAAATATGAAACATTGTGAACTTTCTTTTTCTTGTAATGTGCATGCCTTGAGTCTTGATTGATTTATACCGTGTAACGAGAGTGAAATACATATTCTGAGTTTATGACATGAAAATTAACAGAGACGTTGAGATGATTTTTCTATTAGTCGAGGTCGAACGAATTAAAATTTGCATTTATTTGCTGAGCTCATAAATCATTCTCGCTGGTTAAAAATGTACTCTGAAAAAAGTAGTCGCAACCCGTTTCCCCTCGCAAACCCTTAGTTGAAAATCATCATTTCGTATGAAGGATGTATTACCAGTTTTGATAGTTGCTAATAATGTTTGTATTACATAACTTGTTTCTAAGATGTCAAAAATCTAGTCAAAAATTGTAATTTTAAAAATTAAATCCCTCCATAAATTTATACATTTTGTGCTTACAATGTGATGATTTTCTACCTCTGGAGGTTCAAAAATAAGTTTAACTTTTTTTTTCATTGAGCATTTTGGAAGTTTTGTTCATCACTTAGCTTAAAATGTACGACCATCGCATCTATGTTGTGAAATTTGTGACCAACAATCAACATTGACAGCTCTTTTTGATTATGAGTTTTTATTCCAATTGAAATGCATCGATTACAGTTTTTTTACATCAATTTGATTTTAAATTATTTTATTTATACCGTGTAACATTTAATCTATGATAACTTAACGAATTAGAGACTGTTACGTGAGTGAAAATGACAAAATTTACCTTTAAGTTAACACTACACAAATCAAATGGATTTTATTTTCTGAGGAAAAAAAATGGTTCGATATATTCTAGGAATGCGAGACTTGTTCAAGCATAAGAAGCAGACATGCAATACACACTAAGCGTATAAGCCTAAACAGTGTTCTACAGTTTATGCAAAATAATCACATTAACGGTAATGATGGTAACGATGTAAATAAATCAAACTTACCTCGACCGACGTGTTGTTGGGTCTTTCATGACCATCACTTCTGTTATTTCGCCAAATTTACTAAAGTAATCCCGTAAGCTTTCTGCAAAAGAGACAGAGAAAAAGAACATCGAAAAAAAAGAATAACATTATATGAGAATTTCAACAAAATGGCATTTATGACACTGTTTGAGAATTAAATAAATGGTGAAAGTAGGATGAAAAAAAGAAAATTGTACAAATATAAAAATTAATGTTTCATTTTATCATTGTGATATGTTGTATGCGCCTTGCGTCTCCAAATTCATTGCCCGTTTATGTCGTTTTTTGTTGTTGTTGTTGTTGTTGTTGTTGTTGTTGTATATACAACAACAATAACAATAATTTTATTTGCATGTGAAAATTCGCACATTCGGCACACTTTAAGCTCTAAATTTTGATGTTATTTTTATTGTTGTCACTTAGATATTTTAATAAATACATAATGTCCTAACATATAAATCACACCGAGATCAGGCCATCATGTTTTCATTTTAAAATGTTTGAGAGTCCGAATACGTTTTGAGGTGTCAACACCCCTATATGCTGTTAAGCCAAACAAAAGATTCCAAAAGTGAAGAACTAAACGGATCGTGAGCCTTTGAGTTTGGAGTATATTTTACATTGGGACAAATTCAAGGTAAAAAAAACCTTGTGTACAATTTACAACATCAATGGTATTCCAAATTTCGTAAATGGCTATTTACATCTCCCGTAAAAATGACAATGGATATTCTTATTTTTGCTCAAACATCTGAATTAAACATACAGGAAATCGTAGATTTTGGATTGTTTTATATTTTTTATCCTGAGACTCTCTTCATACCATTTTGACGATTATCTTGGATGTTTGGGCAAAAGTAAGAAATTTCCTTCTCATTTTCACGGGAGGTGTAAATAGACATTAATAACAAAAATCAATGTGAGACTTCCAACCAATAATTCTAAAACTACGCTTCGAAATAACAGCCTAATTTTTATCAACAATGAATTCATTATTAATAAATTATTAATTGATCCACTTCTTTTTGGCATTGATTCAGAACCCCTGAATAACAGAAAAAATAAACGAAAATTTGTTCACTTTTCAATCATATTTTTTTTTAGTAGTGTTTAAATATTTTTTCTATTGCCATTTAAATAAGAGCGAAATGTCTATTCCCCCTCTCCTTCAGAAGTAAATATTCTTGCCCAATCTATCCGAATCATATTTTATTCAAACAATTTAGCATGAATCACCGCGGCCTAGATGTGACGTATTCCATGCAATAGTGGCAGTAGTTTGCCCCTTAAATGTAAGTCAATAAATAAAAGAAAAAATTAGAGGTATTTATGAATGTGAGTAGCTTGAATCTGTTGTTTTGCGTTGGCGTTTCATCGACGGGAACCACGATGCCATCCGGCGCACATGCTCAAAAGCATCCAAGTACATAGCTCCAACATGCCATTCCAACCGTTTTGTCATGCACTGTTCTCATTTTTATTTAAAAGTTGTGATTCTTCCACATCAGCTGCCAGATTGTAAGACCTCGTACACATTTTTGCTAAGCATTTTTACATAAATAAATTGGCTGCGTTTTGTAATCATAATTTATTTTTGTGTTCGGTATTTTCGTTTTCGCTATGTGCTTTGTCGGTGAATGGTATGTCGCTGTGCATGGCAAATGTGCGCCCATCGGAAATGGTGGGGCAAGCTCTCGGAACAATTCACATTTGACAAAGTTTCGAGCAACAACAAAAAAAAACGTTGATTATGCTGGGTACGATTCTGTAACGACTTTTTTCTCTCATTCGATGTTTACCCGATGTGTGTGTGTGTGTGTGTAATTCAAGCAGATGAGTTTTTCAAAATGAGATTTCCAGTTGAAATGTTCAACTGAGACATCTAGTGAGAGGATTCGAAATCCAATTCTCTAGCCACAAGCCATAGCCAACATTCACTTCAATTTTACCTTTGGCAAACAATTGCTCTTCATACAATTCATAAGTGTAGATTGTTGAGACGTTTCAACCAATTCCGTTTAGTGTAAATAAAAAGTTGTGTGTATTTCGTTGCCATATTTAAATGTTGGATTAGGCAATAAATTTCAGGAAGCAAATGGGAGAGAGAGAGAGAGAGAGAGAGAGAGAAAAAAACACCCATGTGTACTTTGTTAATTGCATTCTATGATTTGCATAGAAATGTGGCGTTTTGATGGAACTTGTTGTCTGAATGGAGTGCTTTCATGAAGGCAATTAACAGAAAGTGACTACACACATTACAATAGGTCTGCTGCAAGTTGTCATTGTGGACGGCAAATCACACATATGCTGTAAAGTAATTTATGTTTCTTTTTGTTGGTGTTGTTGGTGTTGTTGTCATTCTACACACGCTACATTTAGCGACAAACGTTTTTAATTCAGTTAATTTTTATCATCATTTTCGTACATATTTTTCGTTGAACTAAATTACTTTACGCCCTCGAGTTTTTTTTCCGCTCTCTCTTTACGTTCGCTTCTCATTTATCAAAGTACAATAATGATAAAAGAAAATTAACATTTTATTCATGTTCATTTGGACGAGAATGGAGCTACTGCTCTGAACAATTTTTACATTTGAAATGTGAAAATCAAACGAGATTTTTATCAAACATGGTGCAATATGCGAAACATGAAGCAACGGAAGCGCAAAGAATGAGAGAAATCTGAAGATTCTATATTTTTCTCATACATTTTATTCTCGTGCAATTACTGTTGAACGTGTGGTGTTGGCATATGAATGTAAGTGACGTGCACAATACGCAGCGCATACAGTTCATTCATCGACTAGGTGTTAAAAAGCTCTTTTTTATGCTGATTGTTTATTACTATTACGGTAGACGATAGGTAGATGTATTTCGTGTATAGTATTTTGTGTGTTGTATTTTGTATTTTGTATCTGTATATGATTCGCTTTTCTTTTATTTTGGAAATAACGTGATTCGGCTGGTAGTGAGCTGGTAAGCCAGTTAGATTTGGATGGTATTGCGGAAATATAACGTGCGAAATCATGTGAAAGGCGCGAACACAAGCAGGAATACAAGCTTATGATAATCTTGGTTTCTATTTCATAATAATATGCTTATTTCTACGCGCACTCAATCTTATTCTGCTGTGCATGTACTTTCTAAGAATCTCTCTTTCTCTCTCTTTCTCCCTCTCTCTTTCTCCCTCTCTCTCTCTCTCTCTCTCTCTCTCTCTCTGTCTCTCTCTGTCTCGCTTTCTCTCTCTCTCTCACACACATTTTTCATATTTCGATTTTCACTCTGAAAATATTTGATGTTCTCGCATTTGGTTACGCTCTCACCTACTTACGCAGCACAATAATAACTAGAGCTAAATCATTGTCGCAACATTTTTGCAACCGATACTCATCCGGCCACTGGATAAATAATTACCCAGCAAGTCTGCCTTCACTCGAATTATTAAACTATTTTGTGGTTCATTTTTGGGGATTATATCTGGAGTTGGATCATCTCATCTCATCGAGAGAGAGAGAGATAGAGAGAGAGAGAGAGAGAGAGAGAGAGAGAGTGAAAGAGGGAGTGAGAGCGTCCCTAAGCTAAGTGAAAAATATTCATCATATTATGTGTGAAATGTTTTGTGGATAGTGAAACGGTCTCAACAATGTGAAAACGGTACGATAATTCTGTCTCATCATAGATGCTATTATCAGAGTGAGAAAGAAGTAGAAAGAGAGAGAATTTGTGATAAGCTTGCAGCAATCGCGGTGTTTTCGAAAAGAAATGCTCGACTTGCTTTCATTTTTACGTGAAAACGGCAAAGTGGAGAGTAAAAAATCTTCATTCGTCTGCTTATCCAACAATTTTTTTGTAGTTTTTTTTCCACACTTCCCTTTGCGCGTTCGCTTTTTCGTCTTGTTCTCTCTACCTCTCTTTTATCATGTATACCCTTTTCACGAACTTGATAGATGCGAAGGTGTGAGTGTATGTGTGTTTGTGTGTGTGTATTCGTTTGCTTCATTGTCGCCACTCAGATGCTACAAATTTTTCCTATTATTGCAATTCAAGTGTCTGTTGCGCTATGCTCAATATATAAGAGTGTATTGAGGTGCAAACAAACGTACATTTTATTCTGCAACTCTTCAATATCAACTTTTGGATTTTTAATCGAATGCGTGGAAAAAAAGAGTCCAAGTGAAAAGAGAGCGAGAGAGGAAAAGAGAGAATGAAAGTGAAAAAATGCACAGTGGAATTACCGAATGAGAAAAAAAAATGCAATATATTACAATTCACCATCTTTCTCCCACGTTTAACATGTAAAACGAACATGATATTCAATTCGCTTTTCTTTTCTTCTCGTGCAATATAATCATGCAAAAAAAGAAGAAGAAGAAGTAACGCGAAACCATAACCATACCAATAAACGAGATTGGAATGGTGGAAAAAAGCTCAAGAAAGAATGTGCAAACGAGTTTAAGTGCAATCACAATTAGAATATAAAACATGCTATACGCGATATGTTGTTCCTGCGGCATTTCTACCGTGGACTTATTAGATGAACATTGTGAATTCACGATTTATGGGACTCGAATTTTTGCCTTAGAATTTTCACAGCACCAAGATCCGACGATTATGTGTGTTATTTTTTTTTCTTCTTCTTCATTCATTTGTATACAAATGCTTTTACTGTTATGAATGACTAAAAAACTGCAACCCACATCTATTTTACGAGTAATATTTATGATTTTTTTTTTTTTTTTTTGGTTCGTTCACATTACTGGAAAATTTATCGAATCGACCGGTTGACAGCTGCAAGGCCGCTTATTTTCGAATTTGTTTCAATTTAATTGGCCGACATATGAAAACGGTATGAATGCAACGAATACCGAACTGGCAATTCATTATTTTATATTAACCGTAGATCAGTGGAACTAAATTTTTGGTAGACACTGAAATAGGTGACTCAGCTTCGAGTATTTTATGTGTCAAATGGAAATAAATCGAGCTCATTTCAAGCATATGAGAATATTATATCAACGATTTGAATGGTTGCCGACACTAACATCGACGATCCCATACCTATTCAGATTACCTGAATGGATTGTGTTTTTCTATCTACTCGAATATTATATAATAAAAATAAATATTTCATGAAAAATATTTACACATTATTTTGCTTTTGTGCGTTTTTTTTGTAGTTGTATTTTGATTATGCTTTGAATTTAAGTGAGTGAGTGTCTTGTTACCACGTGTTTGTGCACACCTTGTCAATTTTGACTGGGAATTTTTACAAAGTGCCTTGACAACACACAGCATGCACACGCACGCACCAGATTTCCATCACAAGCACCAAAGCGTCAATAAAAATTGAAAAAACGTCAATAGAATGAACAGCGAACAAAATAAAAAAAAACACACACACACACACACACATACACAAATCTAACGAAAACAGTAGCAGTTTGAAGAGACATTGGATAGACAATTTCTGATGTAGAATCTGGCGATTCATTGGATATCGTCAATGCACGTAACAGACTCTTTGCACTGACACTGTAGTTTGTCAATATACACGAAGGCTGGTGGTGTTTTGCTTGTGTGTGTGTTTGTATGTGTTTATGTGCTTAACAATGCCTTTGAATGTGTAAACATAAAAATCAAATTACGTTAAGTGCACAGCAAATTGAATGAGTGAATAAATAGATAATACATAAATGAAATATTTTGATTGGATTATGATTCCAATAGAATTTCCGTCGACATAAGTTCACTCGGTTCAGTTGCGCTCCTACTCTCCCTCTCTCTCTCTCTCTCTCCCATTCTCTCGCTTCAACACAAACAAATGATATGCATTTTCCATACGTTTGCGTTACGCAACATTTGCAAAATTACTTGAGCGAGCAAAACGTTTCGAAGCTATGTGTTACAATGCAAAATTTATCTAACTTCGCGAATTAGTGAAAATTACATAAAGCGTGCAAAATGCTGATATTGAAGAAGTCAATTTGATATATACAGACATTAACAACTACATCAGCAACGACGCAATATATACAATTTACGCAACCAGCATTCGTTTGGGTTCCAATTTTTTTTTTTTTTTTTTTTTTGTAAGTGCTTAAACTTAAACCGCATTGAACTATAAAGTTCCAATCGTTCATATTCGACATTGATTTGTTTTAACATTTTTTTTCTCAATGCAATCAATGTGACCTTCCGAACTATTAACAGTGTCAACTTGACACCCGAAAGAAACAGTTCCGTTTACTTGCTTTCCATTTTAGTTTTTTCGAAATGAGCGAGATTCTTTGGTGAAAAAAGAAAACTAGTGAACGAGGGGGGAAAGGGAGGGGAAAGAGAGAGGAGAGAGAGAGAGAGATAGATATGGTATGTAAGGGAGAGTAGATCATAAATAAAAAACAATTCATAATTATTAGCTATGTAAGTAGCGCGTGAATCTGTAAATGAAAGAGCTCAGACACACCACAATATTAATATTGGATTGGAAGCACCGTAAAGCATCACATTCGGTGTCAATTCACATTTAGCATTTGTGATGAGTTTGAAAATGAAGATGCGATGCACCAAGTGATTCACTCATACACACACGCACACAAATACGCATACCAACGATGGAAGTGCAAGAGCCCGAATGAGCGCGCTTCATTCCAAATACTCATATGCAAATGAACAGATAGTAATGTGCTACATATGCATACATTTGTTAAACGATATTCATTTGTTTTTGTGCACATCGTAGCAAATACTCTCAGCCATCGTTTCTGTATGCCATTTTTCTCTGCTTAGCGGTTGTGTGTGAGTGCGTTTTCACTTCGTTTTTCGTTGTTTTGTCCCTTTTCATTTCCTCGTTCGTCGTCGCTGCTTTTTTTCTTCTTCCATTCTTTTCTTTTTTTCTCGCTGTTTTTTTTTAAATATTATTATTTGCGTTCAATGCAGCCTCTCATCCCTGATTATATATTTCTTTTTGTTTGGCTGCTGTTTTGCATTTACTGTGTGTTCTTCTCTCTCTCTCTCTTTCTGCATGCAAAGAATACTATTTTATAGCACGATGGTAAAATTAAATGGAGTCATCGTCTGTGAGTGGTTTGAGTTTGTGCACTGTTCGTTCATCACTGATTTCCATTCTCTTTCTCTCTTGCTCTCTGTGTGTGCGTGCGACTATCTATTTTCACCAACATCATGTGCTATTTTCCTGTCCCTTCTTTCCGTTGCGTTCATGCATTTAGGTACTTTTGTGCGATATATGGTTGCGTATCTTCGTGCCTTCATCATCATCATTTTCGACGGGTGCGCATTTTCAAGCTAAGGGTATATTATTATTTAGCTTTTCTGTTTATTTACAAACACTTCTTATTCTCTTATTACAACAACCTCAAACACAACGAACATAACCAATATGCTGTTGTACGTGCGAAATTCCTCGCAATTCTATTTCCATTGTCAATGCCGTTTCGAGTATGTGCTCTTATAATTTGATATTTCTGTTCAACAACCACGATCCGTCTTGATTTGTTTGCATTATTTTTCTTGCTGGCATTTTATCATTATTAGACAAACAAAATTCGTTTCATTTTATTTCATGTTGCAATTGTGTGTGTGTGTGTGTGTGTGTGTGTGTGTGTGTGTGTGTGTGTGTGTGTGTGTGTGTGTGTGTGTGTGTGTGTGTGTGTGTGTGTGTGTGTAAACTAAATTAAAAGTTTTAACACAAAAAAAATAAAAAGTCAAAGAAAAAAAAATTAAATACTACAATAGATGTTTGTGTAAGTATAACGATCAATTCAATGTGCAATTCGTCGCTATATAACAGAATCGAGCCACACATTCAAAAAGAAATAGTTTTGGTTTATTTCAAAGTTTTTCGCATATAAGTTCACATGAATGATATAAATTGAAAGTTTTTTCTAACTTAAATTTTAGTTGAGATTCACTCGCTGATTGTTGCCACTGTTAATTTTACATATCTGGGCCATGTTGCATCAATGTCAATCGATTGACATGCGACAATATTATCGTGTGTTCACGTGTATTCGTGAAATAAAAGGTAATCATGAAAAGATGACCGTATTAAAATAAATCATCGTTTTGTGCTTACTAGTGTACACACACAAAAAATTATATAAAGTTTTATACGATTTACTGTATAAAATATGGATTTATACGACATCCCCATACAAACTTTTTGGATTTATACAATATAATTTTTTTATTAAGATCCAAATATTGTACTGTGTATCGTATAAAATGTCATGTAATTTCTTTTGTGTGTACACAATATTGTCCCGTCGAAGGGTATTTCACATTCTACTTGTTCTGATATTCGCACAACACAACATTTTGCGTGTCCACTCTGATGACCTATTGTATGACAAATGACTAATATATTCAGAGAATTGTCAATCGCTTGTGTCGATTCGTACTAATATGCTGTTCAACCCCTAGATCAAAGTCGTCGCACACAAATTCACATACATTTTCATACGCATCCACATTATCTTTTCAAAAAAAATGCGGTTTGTAATTTCAAAGGTATAAATTGGAAGCAATTGAATATTCCATCTTTTATGAGCAAGAATATGTCAACGCTTAGAGGGACAAAGTGAGGGAGCCACTAACTAACAACTAGGAAAACTTTTAAAATTTGGACATTTGCCAAGGGGGAAATGACAACCTTTCTGCCATTAGAAACGTCAAAAGTACCTTCAAGTACCTTCCTAATATCGGAACTACCGCCAGTGAATCGTATTTCTCCAGCAATACAGCACATTATCATAGTGCTGGAAAAATACGATTAATTGGCGGTAGTTTCGATATAAGGGAGGTTCTTAAAGATACTTTTGACGTTTCTGATGGCAAAGCGGTTGTCATTTTCCCCTTGACATTTGCTCAAGATTAGATAAAACCAATATCTTCGTGTATACCAGTGTTCTCAATCGGCCACCCGACCCGAACTCCGACCGACATCCGACCGACACCGAACCCAAAAAACCCCCATTATTCATAAATCTAAAAATGAGGACCAATGTGATAAGTAGAAATTGTTGAAATTTTCAACACAACCAAAAATTACACAGAGAACAATTTATTTGAACAAAATATTCAGAGTGTCAAACTGAACAAAGGATGTGAAGATGTAATAGCAATTTGAATATGTCATAAACTGAATTGCTGAGATGCAATCAAAACCAACGAACAATCTAAAATTACCGTTAACGTATAAATTGTTGGTTGGTAGTTATGCAATGTATACATAAACCATGTATGGCCATTATTTTTATACTGTTTCGATATGAGATCTAGCGATTTTGCAAAGAGCATACGGGTGCATCTGATAAGCGGTTAAATCACATCTTCTTAAGTTATCTTCGTCTCATAAAATTCATGAAAACTATTCTGGTGGTCAAAAAAGTTTCTAAATCAACATAGACACGTACTTCATGTTTACAGACACATTTGGAAGTAATTGTTTGAAACTTCAAATCGGTCAGTCTGAAAAGTTGCTAGTATTGGATTGCGATTGCAATAGACCGAAACCGTGTAGATCATAGATATAAGAACGAACCGAAACACACACACACACATACACACACACACGCACATGCATCAATGTGTGTGCAATTATGAGTATAGCGTTAAAATAATCCATTTTTGGTTCGTCCCGTATCTCTGATGTGAATCAAATGAATAGAGAAGAGAGCATTGAGGCATCGTACTTTCCAACCAAACTACCAACAGCAATATCAGCAAAATTACAACAAAATGATTAACATAACTGAAAGTCCACTAAAGTTACGATGGCTTTTGTGAGCTCAATGCTGCCTTCAGTTGTAACATGGCACCAAAGTTTTTGCTGTTGAATCTTATTCTTGAGTGTAGTTTAGTGCTAACCACGGCATTTGTAAGTATGTCCATGTCCGTACCATTCAACATTCAACTTAATTCCAGTGGCCATTTTCATTTTAATTCATTTTGGTTTTTCCGATGGCAAAAGCATACAAAATCATGTCTATCAAAAGATCGACTCTAACGTTGTGTGAACACGAACACATAACGCAATACCGAAAACTTTCTAAGTAATGTACATCGTTTTTCAGCCCAAACAATGAACGATTACGGCTTGCTAAATAAGCATTATGTGACAAAGAACACAAAACCAAGTCACCCAACAACTGTGCAAAGAAAAACAAAATTCACTTAAAGACGCCCGAATTTATGAATTTATGAATTTATGTTGTCTTCATTCATCTCACAAAATTGGATTCCGGTTGTACAAGTTACGCAATTCGCAATTTATTGTCTCTCAATACAATGGCACGCGTTTTTCATGGTTTGTGTGTGTTTTTTTGTGTCTTCTCATTTTTGTTTTCGTTTTCATTGTTTTCCAAAAAGCTCATTTTCGCATTTGCTTTCAAGCATTTAATTATAAATTTTGATGAACTTTGTACAAAGTTAACACCTTGGTTAGCTATTCATATTTTTCTTAAGCTCAATTTTTTTCTACAACAAATTTTAATACCATGCAAATTTTAAGATTTTGTTTATAATAATATTTTGTCGTCTTATAATTGCCAAATTCCATAATTTTGTCTTTTGCAATGTGATTGCTAGTGTACAAGCATTTGATTCACTTTCCATTAAGAAAAAAAAAACATTCCAAATTTTGAAGTTGAATGAGCGAAATAACCATTGGAAAAATCTATTTTGGAAATTGTGACATTTTAATGTTGACGTTAATTGATTTGAATGCAAGAACCATGCAAACGATTTGTGTAAAATATGATGAAATTTTTTGTTCAAGTTGAGCCCTACTACACTGTAGTATAAATGTGTCACACCACAAAATACCACTGTCCTAATAATCGAGTGGCCCAAAACTTTGACCACTAAAATGCCATAGACCATCATAATATACCATGATATACAGGCATGGACAACATTGAGAGGACACCCAATTTTTTTGGGATTTGATTCAATTTACATCAACAGTGTCAAAGAAAAGGTAAAAGTACTTGCCGATTGAATAAATAGTCGAAATTTTGAAAATTATCAATTAGTTTGAAATCAAGGGCAAGAATACTTCAACTTTTCTATGAAAATTTTACTGAAATATGCATCAAATCTCTAAAACATAACAGTTCATTGATGTTCTATTAAATTTGTCCCAGCTGCTTTCCACCCGGAAACATGAACATGAACCAATTTCAAACTTGTGCGCTGTTTAGTTCCAAATCTAGTAGTTAAATTGTATTGAATTCATTTGAAATTGGGTGGATGTACATTAGAGTGGTAGGCATTTCAACCTATGTCGAATATCAATAGGCACAATGCATTTTCTATGGAGGTAAGGTATAAAAATGACCCCTGTAAATTTTCAGACTGATCGGAACACGTTTGATAGTGCCCCATCGGCCCCAAAGGTACTTGACTCCAGAAATTGCTGATTTTGGCCAAAATTCACATTTTTATTCAATTTTAGAGCCATTTAAACTTCCGTTATGTTGATATCTTTGGGGGATTTTGACTTAATGTCTCAAATATAGTGTTCTACCTTTGATTCAGACACCGAAATCAAGAAAATAATGGATTTTTATTCAAAATACGACCAACAATTCAAAAAAGGCAATTGAATGGCAAAAAAACACAATTTTTTAATATTTGAGCCCTTTTTTGTATGAAAATAATAGTCCTTAACTTTCTTGGAGTTATCTTTGTACTCAACTTATGAGTTTTTGAGTAATTGGTACATTGGTCGTGTACTTCTAGTGCAATAATTCTCAAAAATCGACATTTTGAGGCGAAAATTCTCGTTTTTTGAGTCAAAGTGCAAAAACAAAGCACAAATCTTTCGATAACATTTCCTGTTGATTTGGTTTGAATTTATCCGATTTGATGTGCATATGATAAATATTTCGATAGTTATAGTCGCCCAAAGTGGTGTTTCTTTCGAATAGTATACCAATAAGTCTATAGACTTAATATCATATAGCCCACAGCAAGAGTTGCTAAACCAAGCTTGAAAAACTTGCGTTTGACCTTATCTGACCAATTTTTTACAAAGAAGTGATTGCCAAGTGATTTGGAACGATACAAATCCGTTTTATTGTCGAAAAACCCACTAATTACAAACAAGCTTCTTAACTGACCATTCCTACCACTCTAATATACATCAACATATTTACACGTCAAAATTTACGAATTTCCAAAAATTAAGATCAAATTTATCAAAATCAGGACCATTCGATTTATTTACAGTAAAATATCATGTGACTCTTCTGGTTAAAGTAAGAAAAAGTTCCGAGACAGAATCACAGATAAAATATTCTTTCAATTTGTTGTTATTTAAAATATGCAATTGTCATTCGTTCAGCCTAAGTATTTTCGGTTTTCTTTATTCAGCGTTAATCTCTGGAGAGATTGTAATTTATACGAATGGAAAATATACGCAAAAATTGGATAGACAAAAATGTTCTATGTGTACCAACAAAAATACTTTATTCATGCAATGGACTTTTTCAGCGTCGAAGTCACTCGAATCATTTAAAAACAAAAAACCGAAATACTACCAAAAAGACAATTTGCTGCAATAAAAGCTGTCTAACATTTGTGACCATTTCAACATTTGTTGAAGTGTTTGCACATAAAATGAATGTGTTCTGACCATGAGTATAAATGAATTGGTGAGAATAATTATGACCCCAAAAAGGGCCAATAAAAGTGCAATGATAATGAGTCTTTTTTGTTTATTTGTGGATAAAATACTTGCCACTGGATTCCAGTGACTGGAACGATACGATGGTACGCGTACTGAATACTCAGTAATGCTATAGCTTATGTTCGCATTTTCCTAGAATCATTTTGTTTTTTGTTTTTAAATACATTTTCCATGAAGAACCACAAACTTACTTACTTGCTTGAGTAAGTCTGAGCCCGCTCTCTCGTTGTTTTTGTTTTTTTTTTTGTGTCGTTTTGGTAATTGTAATTATTTTTAAGGATAATTATGTTACAATAAGATGTTTTTAACTACGATATACAGATTGAATACGATTCGTAGATATTTTGTGCTTTAAAGAGGATTTTTTTTTTTTGCAATCTACACAATCATGTAGAAGCATGTCATTACTAATTTTACCAGACTTTAACGAGAACATTCATAATTTCAAAGTGTTATATACGATTCGAGATAAATGTGAATGGAAAATATTGACTCAATGCAATTGTCGACGTCGAATGTATTTGCGCTTCCGTTGCGGATCAACTATATGAAATAGTGAGTATAAGCGGTATAGCTTTATGGCCGAATATGGATGCGAAATGTAGAAAGTAGATAAAGTTTTATCGCAAAGCACTTGCAATCTATTCATGTGTGATTATGAAGCCAATATAATGAACATATAATTGTGTACGATTTTATGAGCGATTCTGGTTTTGTAAAAGCCAACATCAATCTATCCGTATTATCTATTTTTCAGCCAATGATTTGGCAAATGCTTAATAATATTCGCTTTATTGAAATGGAGGTTTTATATGGTAAAATGAAGACGCAACAGTAAATTTAAAAAAAAAAAGAAGAAATAATAATAATACTGAAATAGAGAAAATCAAATCAGCTGGGAATTTGGTATATCTTTCTCTCATTTTCCATACATTTTGCCGCTTCATATCATGTGCTATGCCATTGTGATATACTTGCTACCGGGCAATCGATTTAAGCGTATAATTCATATTAAAATAATAGAGACCCAAATTGAAGATAGATAGAGCGAGAGCGTGAGAGAGGGAGAGGGAGTGGAATGAAAGGAGAGAGAGAGAGAGAGAATCAAATCAATGGGTCGAAACTACGAAATGAACAGCAAACTGGTAAATTGGCGAGAGAGTGAGAGCGAGAGAAAGCGAGAGGGTGAATTTCAAGTCGGTGTATGAATGTGTCAAAGGGATCGATGTCGGTTTTTCAATGGGTTCAATTTATGCCATACATAGAGATAGATGGATCTAAATACATGGATGTGAGCGCGCATCTAATAGATGCATGTATAAAATACATACATCACTCTGTAATCGCATTAAATCCATTGCGCTATCATTCATTGTGACAGTTACCAAAGCATTTATTCCGTTGTCTATCTTACATCATGTATTCTAGTTTTCGATGGTTCGGTTTCGGTTCGCATCGGTTGAGCGCTGGGCCAAGCAATAGCAAGAACAAGAATACTAAATTTTGACACAATGGGAAGGCGGCTGAAGCCAACAACTAAATATGGAAACACATAAAATACCGTGGTTGATGCCAAAAACCGGAGCACAGGTGTACATATCGTCACAGGCACCAAAAACGCACAACATTCCGCTTCCATCCTCTTCATTCTCTTCAATTCTTATTTCCCGGTGTTTCGATGTTCGATATTCCATGTGCAATGTTACTCTTCATATATATACGTGTATCTTTGATTTTGGCGGCATGGCACAACTCCCTGCCCTGTCACTCATTGTTACAATGCAAAGAAATACCAAAACCGGGAAAAAGCAATCAATTTGAAATCAAATTTAATCCACAAAATTTCCAATAACTTTCAATTTTACAACACAAATATAATTTTTTTTTTGCTCGTTGCTCTTCGCCAATTTGGTTTCATCTCTTCGTTTTACAATCTGCGCTCCACTTCGTTTCGCTTATTTTATACGTATGTGTGTGTGTCTCCATCACTCGCCCTCTCACTCTCTCTGTATATTTGTGTGTGTGTCGTTCTTTTTCCGTTTGTGTGTGTATGTTTTTTTTTTTTATTCTTGTATCTCGAAGTTGATGGGTTCGAACATATCTTCCATGTGTGGTATCCATGAAAATCAATCGGATTTGTTTGTGTTGCTCTACCAAAAGCGATGTGAAAGAGTCGATGTTCTACTCCAGCGCTATATCACACACAAAAAAATGTTATATAACGGAATAAGATATTTGATATCCGTATACCATACACCCCATAATACATGCGGCTACCAAATACAAATAAATTGGATGAAAAAGCGATGAAAAAATACTCAAGATGATCACAAAACCATTGCGAAAAATGCGATATAGTGGTGCGAATATTGTGGTAAAATCGCATGGAATAACCGAAAAGAATAAAAATCACAAAACGAAATCGAACAAACAAAACTTTAGTTAATATTTTGTATCACAGTGGACGATAGCTCAAGCGAGTGATGCAAGCATTAGGGTGATGTGAAGTCAATAGCCCGAATGCCCGATGTGAGTGAACGAGATATCATTGAAAAGGTATTGTGACTCAAGTCTTAATTAGGCTCAAAGAAATAAGAATAAATTCAATTTTCAGTTCTCTACACATATCGAGAAAAAGAAAACAATGATTTGATGGTTTTGATGACACATGAACGCACAATATACACAGATCCAATACAAACTAAATATTTTGACAAACAAACAAAATTGAACGTATTCCTTATAAATTGTGTCTATGCAATTTCAAATGAACCGACAAAACACATGGAATACTTTCGAATATTAATTAAACTGCATCAATCAAGCCTAATCGACCAGTTTGTTTGAAACTCGGACCAAATTCGGATAAATCAACGAGCCACTACAATTGTATTGCAACGATACAAGTTGAAATACATCATGAACATTGCAAATGTTCATGTAATTTACGAAAATACCGTGATATTTTGTTGTTTGTGTTCCACACGCACACACATACTCTCCCCTCGCCCATCATTTTGCTTTCGTTCATTCTTTTTTCCATTTCAACAAATTGTTTGGCTAATGTAGTTGTTTCACAGCTTTTTTTTTTTTTTGTCTATCTCCATTGTCCTATTGTGCAACCATTATACTCTTTGTACATCTTTGTATTGAATCAACAATCAAATTGACAGATATGATATATATCTTAAGGGATAAGAAAAATAATTGGACGTGTGTATACAGTTCAAAATCGGACACAGATTTGTGAACATTGCTGCTCGTGTAAAATAAATGTATTTGAACAGTAAAAAAAAAAATCAGAATGTGTACGAAACTGCTATAGAATGTCAAAAAATGTATGCAATTGTTAAAAATATGTTTGATTCTTCAATATTTCAATGATTGGTCAACGATTTTTCAGTAATTTTTGCCATCTTTTTCATTTTGCTAGTTTTGCAGAAATGATTAAAATATTAACACCTTCTAAATGTTGTTTGAGATTATGTTTTTACAATATCAATTACACCAAAGACAATTGAGTTGCCTGAAGATGGACACGTAATTTTGTGTAATCGAATTAATGACACAATTCGAAAGTGCTTCCGTGGTCTGTAAAATTGTAGACGAAAAAAAAAATGGAGCTCAAAAATCCAATCGAAGTTAAAAATATCGACAAATCACCCAAAGACATGTGTTCTTTATTTTGCAGCAAAAAAAAAGTGTTTGGTGCAGTCTTTTACTGCTCAGTTTCAACTTGTTTTAACACGAAAAATCTCAACGGTATTTTGATCCGTGTGTTTTCTGGTAAATCTTTGGAGATTTGAAAGAGGATACTCCTTGTTGTATTGTAGACGCTTTTAAGTTGATGATAGGGGGGAGGGGGGAGTATATGGTATGCCCATTTTTATCAACACTGCCAGTGCCACCACAAAAAAAAATCCAACTCAACATAAAATATCTCTTTAGTGCTACAAATACTAGAGCCAAAAAAAAAAGTTAATGTAGATTTTCCCTCATTGCAAACAGTTGTTGTGCCAAAAAATATGGACAGCCAACCGAATGCCGTGTCGTTAACGTGTAATATTAAAATAAAAAATGTTATGAATTGCCCAAAAAAGTAGACATAAAATTTGCTTAGAAAAAAAAAATTGGAACGACCTGGAGATGCTATTGAAAGATTTTTTTAAAAGAATTCAGGTCACACTAGTGAACGGTTGCGAATCATTGCATTGAAATGAATATTTCTCACTAGGTTAATGCTGATGAAAACCTAACCAACCACATTTCGCTTATGAAAGTGTATTTTCACATTTAGAACAACCTTTATTCAACTGAACGTAATTAGTAAGCTGTTATTTTAAAAACGACTCATCCATTTATTCAAAAATTATTCGAAAGCAATCGCCGCAATGAATAATGTACGTTATGATGATAACGTGGGAGTAGGAAAATGGAGCAAACTAGTAAAAATGTTTCATAAAATACGGCTGCTTTCAGTTTAACAGGATAAAAAAAAAATTGCCCAAATCTATGTGCTTTGATCTACCAAAATGTTACCGCAAGTTGAAAATGCATAACATTTTAAATGAAACCAATTTTCATCGAAAAACCTATTCTACTAATTCAAATAACAAATCGAACATACAATTTTATTGATGCAATGACACTCGGAACACAAACAGAATCACAGCGCACAACCTATTTGAATCCAATATATTGATATTTCCACTATGCGAAAAGCACCTCCGTCGAAAGCTTTGTGCAAGATTTTCATGCCACTTAAAGTGTTTGTTAAAAAATGGCTGAAAAAAGCTCGACGCTTCGGTGTAGTACCGCTAGAACGAGAGATGTTCACACATTGCCCCCGAAAGCTTTGCTGCTTCAGCAGCGAGTGTTGTCGGTGACTACAAAACACAATGCTCCATAGTCAAATAGTCGATTACGTCTTTTTGCGGAGCAAACAACCTCTTTTTGAATGTCGCATCGATGTGCTCGTGAGTGTGAGTGTGTGAATGTGTGTGTTTGTGTGAGTGAGAGAGATCTCCATTGAGAGAGAGAGAGGGAGCTGTAGTTAAGGTTGATCCACAAGCTCACAAGCATAAAACAATGTCAAAGGTGATTTACAAGCGCATGGAATCACAAGACATCGTGTTTTGTTTTTGGAATGGAGATCGTTCACCACGCATTCGTCAATGACATTTTCATTAATGCTTATACTTCAACGGCTACTGCATCGCATTAATCATGCATCAAGCACCAACTCTTACAAATTCAAATCGAACGAAGAGTAAACGAGTATCAAGCATCCGAAACTGTGTGTGTATTTGCACAATAAACATCTCGTTTTGAATTCAAAGAAATTTAGATCATAGTCACCGTACCGGTTTTTATAATATATATATGCAATTTTATTTGTATCGGACCAGCAAAGGGTTATTAGTTTGACATTCACGTAACATCGGGAATTGTTTAATGTTTATTTATAGCAAAGGCAAAAGCGTTACATATAAATTAAAGTGCAACTAAATTTGTTTTGTTTTTTTTTTTTTTTTTATTCCACTCTTCAATGTAAATGCATTTGGATGGTTTTGCTGTGATTAAAAACGCATAATTGTGAGTCAAATGTGAGCACGAAAAACGATTGGTTGCGATGCAATGTTTCGCATCGTCGTATATACATTTTTCGTTGGAAGAGAGCGGCAAAAAATATTGGCATTTTTGTTATTCATACAAATAAAATTCACTTAAAAGATATCCAAACAGAAAAACAAAATTTATAAAAGGGCGAAGAACGAAAGAATAAAAAGAAAAAATAAAGCACGAAAGCAAATGACAGCAATTACAGTTACACGACTGTCACTGCACATTCAAATGATTGCCTCAACCATTCGTTAGCCAAAAATACATGCACAAAAGCATGTGCTCTGAATACACACTCACATACATTCGGCAACTTGACCGTTCTATGATAGTTAAATAACTCCAATGCAGTTTAAATTTTAAAACAGAAGCCACAGTAAATTATTACGAAAATAGTGTAGCTATTTTCGTCTTCAGTGTCTTCCTTGCTGGCATTTTTATACACATATATCTATATATTTTTTCTTGTATTTTTTTGTTGTTATGTTGTGGTTGTTGTTGTTGGTGGATTTTGTTTGCTTCGTTTCTGCTTCATCAATGTGCAGTTGTGTGCAGTGTGTACACCCATGTCACAAGCAGAGGTAACAAGCGAATCTTGACATTTAGAATTTCTTCTATATTTTGTACATAAATTTATTGCCCTTAATTTAGGCCGCAACAATGAATCCATCTATACTAGTAACGACACACCAAAACAAAAACAACATAAAAACCACTTTTTTTAAAACTAAATTTATTGCTTTTCGTACCTCGGATTTGAATGGAATACTTTTAACATGGGATATAAAATTGAACACGAATTTTTAATTGTTTGGGGTCTTGAACGATGGAATGCCTGTCTTCTCTTCGATGGGAACAAAGAATCATTTGATTTGTTTTTTTTTATTGTGGATCAATGTATGGGCTTAGATGAAAACTGTCGAACTGTTAACGATAGTCATAGCCAATTTTTCATGATAACTCTCTCATCTGTTCGGTCATTTCAAGAGAATTAAATGAGAATATGTGGCCCAATTGTTGTAACAATCGATCGAGTTCAAGGTACGGTATTGGTCATCCTTGTTTCGGTCGAATGCATCGCATTGGGAATTACAGCCAACAATAATACGGTTTTGTTTCAACACAAAAGCCCTTTGTTGGATAATCAAATTTAAGAAAATTCGTTGCCAAATAAAATGGCGCTATCAAAGGCTAAGTGACCAGATCGTCTAATAGTTAACTAGCAAAGACTTAAACGATGATGCTAGATTTTATACGGTATTTTTTGCAATCAAATACGGACAAATGCAATGCAAATTGTTTGTTGCGAGTGAGAGAGAGGGGGAGAGGGAGACGTTGCCATCGTTCACCTTTTTGGTGGTGCACATTTCTCTGATGAACTATTGACAATAGTTCGTGTGTTCGAAAATACCTGGTCGATAGTTCATGGTTTATTCAGTAGTAATAAACAAACACCGGATAGCAGCAACGATAACCATATTGTACTATCCTTTCCTTTCCTTTTTGCATTTGAATAGGCGCTGCATATTGATGACATTTCAACACACACAAACACACACAAAATACAAATGGATTAAACTTTAGTCCGCTTGAAGTAAATTCAGTATGCATCTTCAAGTTATCAATTATCCACCAGGATTTCGATCAAAAATGCACAAATGGTTTCATTGAAATGTCATTATTTCAAAATGAATAGTGGGACTGTGTATGGGTGTGATCACACAAAATATGAACCCAATTGACTACTTTCAACACCTTAAATTAGAAAAAAAAACACCAATTTACCGAGCAAAATGAAGTAAAAAAAACTCAATCGACTACTCTACCGTCAATAGATTACTGCGCAAATCCAATAGAAAAATTATTTAATTTATTCGAAGCAAATTGAAGTTTAATCCACTTTCATTTTGGGTGCACACATCAAGGATTTTGTGCATACAATAATGGTTTGTTTTAAATTAAATTTATGGATGCACTGGAGTTAAGCACACATTGCACACACACATTGTACATATTGCGAACGGGGTCACCGATGACCATTTAATTAAAACAACAACAGCAACAACAACAACCAAAAATAAAAGAAAAGAACAAGTTGAAGTCCGAATGTACGCGTCCGATACGAATGCCACAACATACACAACATACGGCAGTACAATAGCAAAATAATAAGGATTATTTATTACACTTCGATGTGCATTATGCATGTTGTTAGGACCATTCGTGCAATGGTTTAGCTTTTGGTCGAATGTCATTTCATGAGCCTAAACACTGAAGAGCTGCTAGTCAATTGGCAACATAGCTTCAAAATGTAAACTCACCATTCGGATTTTGCCCATCGCCCAAAACTCTCTATATCAACTACAACTGTTTGAAACTATCGCATAAATGTAAAGCGCATTGCGAATTTAGTATGCAATTTTAATGTGATTTGTGCGGGAAAAATCACGCGTAAAAATCAACATCAAAAATACATCGAAAGCTGCATGTAATTTAGCTTGAGCATTGATAATCATTTGTTTCATGTTAATTCACATGCAATATTTTAGCGGGGGAAAAATAAAGTGCTAGGTGTTAGCTCATGAGCTTCACGGAAACATCGGAATAAATCCCTTATCGATTTGACTTTATTTTACATATGATCGTATTGAAAGGCACGATTAATCGTTGCGTTCCCTTTTTGCATACATCAAACAAAAACAACGCATACACACACACACACACACAAAATAAACGATAGACCTGTGAATTGCATTTCACTGGAGGCCAGGTGAAATATAATGATAGTGGTGGTTCTACCATAAGTGTGATGGCATAAAATTAAATAGAATTTGTTGAGCTGCTTAACTAATATTGCGCTGTCTTAATCGCATAATGTGCATTGCACAAGAGGCAGGTTCAACTAAACATGGGGTGCTCAACCAATGAGTTCCGACTACCGTTCAAAACAGCTCTTCTCCATACACACACACACACACACACGCGCGCGCGGAATAGCACCCGATCACATTTCACCTGGATATGTGAAGAATTTATAATTAATGTGTTAACTTAGTGATGCAATAAAATTAACTAGTAAACGAGTATGAATAAATTATCTGGCGGAATTTCTGTGCATTTTTTGTTGTTGTTGTTGTTGTTGTTGTTGTTGTTGTTGTTCCTCTGGCATTTCGTTAACGGCTTCGTTTGTGCCAATAAATATTCATATGCTTGGTTGTTTTTATGGAGCCTAAAAAGTTGAAGTGAAAACACGCCACAGTAAAAAGAGCTGATGAAACCTCATACCTATCCGACCATATTTGTAAAACTGGTCAAATCACATATCGGTGTGAAAAGCGCGTGTTGCACACTCCACAATGCTCACTCAGTTTCATTCGTTTTAAATAAATATTTCAACAGCAACGGAATTTATTTGTTTTGTACAATGTACACTTTAACTTACGGCAGAGTGTTGAATGTCACTAACAAATTACGCCTGTTTCTACTAGATTTGTTTCTCTTCTGTTCTTCACTCTACTGTGCGGTGAGTATTTGAGTGTGAACAAAAAGGTGAACGATATCTTTGGACTCTTGTGCATCTCATTCATTTTGAATGTATATTATAATAAATATTAATTTGTATCGTTATCACACTGCATAACGTCATTACTATAATTAAATCATTACTATCGAAAGCATCAATGTTGTTGTTGTTGTTGCAATAGCTAAATTGATTTGTGAATTAATGGTTGGACAAGTTTAAGTGTCCAGCCAAATTGCGCTCAATTTAATGTTACAATTAACAACGATTTGTTGTTGTTGTTATTTGGCAACAGTTTGGTGTGATGTACAAAAACCAAATTGCACAGAGCAATTTAACTTTGATGCAGAGGAGTCATGTGTGCGTGTGTGTTTTTTTTCTCGATAAATCAATTGAATGGTGCCAAACCAAAAATCGAAGAAAATACACACAAATGTTTTTATTGAACACGTGCCCAAGATGGGTTCGTTTCATGGTTTTGAAAATAAAGTTTGATAAATAAATTGCATAAAATAATTTATATGCAGCATCGGTTGCTCTCCAGGCCATGGTCTTAAATTTGAATATACATCAAAATCAGAAACACGTCCTTCGCATGGCAGCGACAGCAACAAATAACACACACACACACACACACACACACACACACACACACACACACACAAATTGTGTGCAAATTTGTAAATGAGTTAATTTATTGCAATTTACCATTTTTCCGGCTCTGCACATTTCCAAATTATTTTATAAAATGTAAAAATAAATTGTTTATGCCCCTTTTATTCCGTTTGCATGCAAATATAATGATTTCGCAATGGTAACATTCAAATGGACATTTCCAACCGAATCGCATATATATATATCGTTTGTATTCAGTCAGAATTATAAATTTACATGATCAAGGGAATGGGAAAGTGGAGAGGAGAGAGAGGGAGTGAAATAAAAAATAGTAGAATGTGTAATAATTTGGTGATGATTTATTGCATTTTAACGAAAAGTCTAGACGTAAGGTAATATGACTATGATAAAAATGACGAGGATAAAACTCACCTCTGGAAAAACGGGTAGAATGCGCTCGGCAAGCGTTCATTTGAACTTTCAGCACATTGGGTGATGAGAGGGAAAACAAATTGGTTTTGGTGGAGTATGTAGAGACGAAGAAATGAAAGGGAATGTAAGAGAGATGAAGTTGAATTGTAGTTCATTTCCCTGTCAAATGTGATGAACGAATGTGTATTTGGCGTGTTATTTGAACATTTTCACCTGCAATCTATATGCGTGTTAATTTCTATGATTCAGACATGAACAACGGAAGTATGCTGGGAAATAGATAATTTCCGGCTTGGCTTTTTTTTCATGCGCGCGCTCGCTGCTAATGCAACATTTTCTCGTTCGATTTATTTCAAAATACAATTTTCAATGGCATAAAAGCTTGATTTGGTGGCATGTCACTAAAAGTCATCATCATGTTAGAGCCATCGCTTGTGTCGACATCGTTTGCATGACGGAACTGATTTAAAATGTTCAAACGTAGTACTTTAAAATTAAATATTATGACGCTTCATTCCAACGAGTAGCATCGGTGGGTGTGTGTGTGTGTTTGTCAGAGGAAGCGAGAGAGAGAGAGAGAGAGAGAGAGAGAGAGAGAGAGAGAGAGAGAGAGAGCGAGAGAGAGAGAGAGAAGGAGAGAGAGAGAGAGAGAGAGAGAGAGAGAGAGAGAGAGAGAGCATTCGCATCTGATAGGAAAATCATAATAAGATGAGCATGATTGACTGTTGACGCATCATATTTCCTCCATTTGTCCAGACAGCCAATGTAAAATATTCAAGTGGTTTTTGAGCGGCAAATTTCATTGCATGCTAATGGCATAAATGAAGGACAACATTTATGATTTAACATTTAACGGCTAACGTGATCAGACGATAAGTGAATGGAGCAGACTAACTGATTCAGTCAATGGCAATAGCCATTTTTCTCGTCCTCGTGTTTAAAAGCCTGTCAATGCTTGACTCTGCCTGTTTTTTTTACTTCTCAAATGTTGAGTTTGAATGTTCCAGACCTAGTGGCCCTTATGGATTGCGGATAAATGTTATTTTCTTTTATTTTGTGAGTGTTTTTGCCCGCATTTCAGGGATAACTGGACAGAATCGATCAATAAAATCAATTTTAATTTGTTCGAAATCCGGTCAAATTCGCGTGGAAATCCTCAATTGTTCAAATGATTTTAAATTTACCCACGCTATTTATTAAACAAACCGGTTTAAATGATTTCAAATATACGAGAGCTCACGGCAAACGATTCCCTATTTAATTCCTTCCGCTAATTTTTCATAAAACATCTGTAAGATGATTCACAGATGCAAACGATTTAACCAGATTTTGTTTAAATTAACAGTAAAATTTGTCATTCTTTGTAACAGTAAAATTTGTAGTGATTATCAGAAAATCGAAGTGATTCTAAAAATGTGTATCATTTAAATACTTTTTCGAGTATTGACACAACAACTCTTTTAATAAATTCATCCTTCATTAAGCTATTGTGAATTTATTTAATTCTCCACAGCGATTAAAAATTGCATCATTGTTTCATCATGATAACACCATAAGATTCCAGAATCTCAAAGTTAAAGTTTTTTTTTAAATGTCACGCGGTGACTTCAAACGCCTTCTGCTCCCATGTTATAGAGCTCATTCAACATAGCTACAAAATTGGCTGATTAGATATTTTCTTTGTTTGAAATTGGTTTAATAAACTTTAACATTAATTCAATTTCATGAAGTTTGTTGACCGTTCAGAGAATCGAAGCTAATGTCATCAATTTCAAATGTAAGGTACTAAACTTCGAACATATGAACTTTTTTGTTTGGTGTTTAAAAAAAAAAAACAACAACATACAAAAACTCGAACTCAAAATAAATGGCAAATGTTTCGGTATGCACTGATGAAAGGCGTATAACTAAACGTATATGTGGTTGGATCAGTTTGAGGTTCGAGGTGAACCGACTACGGTATATGCACAAACTTGTTATGAACATTAGTATAGGTGTGATATAATTTAATGTGAAGGAACCAAACTGAAATGGGGGCGCTACTTGTTTTAAATTAAATGGATTTACACATTCCCTACATTGTAGGCCAAAAACATGAGCTTTAAACTACATCACATATTACAGATGCATAAAATATTTTTTAATGTTTTTGGATCGTAACCAAATGATTGCCATTTATCTAGCAAAAATGTGTATGTATTTTGTATATTTGTCCATTTTATATATATATAGATAGATGAATTGTTGGCCTAAATTGCCACAACGAAAAACTTTATATTCATTGTTTGTATATGAAAATTGGTTTTAAAATCTACAGTTGATTTTAGCCTCTTTCAATTCTTCATACTTTCAGAGTAACAGATGTTTACAGTGAAAAACGTGAAATAAAACATACATTCAGGTGGACATCGAGTGGCTGGAATTATTTCAAGCGAAATTTATTAATTTACAATTCGTAAAATCGTTCATTTCAAACATAATAAATCTTACTTCAAACTTGAATACATACGTATGTTAAGAGCTAAACTCTATCACCGACTGTAAAAGAGACAATTCTTTACTAGTCCAATGTTAATGAATCTGCTATATGACACACTTATATACATAATTGCGGAACATTTTGCCGAAATGTTTATTTGACCGTTCTTTTTTTTTCGTAAATGAAAACTCAACTGTTACCTCACGACATATTTTATCATTTGGGAAATAATATTTTTTGGATTTGTTCCATTTATATATAATTGACGAGTTGCCTATAACTTGATATTCAATTGGTTGGAATGGATGGTTAAAAACGGTGGTCACTGGTCAGAGTGCTTTACATATTATTGTTAATGCTGGTTTTGTGTGTGTGTGTGTGTGTGTGTGTGTGTCTGAATCGAGATGAAAAAAAAACTGAACAATAGAGAAAAGTCAATGAAGAAAACTCCACCCAAAATTCAACCAATAAAATATATGTAATCGACTTGTATAAATACTATTAGTGTGCCAAAACCAAATGAATAATTCCGATTGCATTTGACTTTTGGTGATGATTGCGGATTGTATTAATATTGTTTTTGATTTGGATAGTGTCCAAATGGCTTTCTCAGAAAATTGTGTGGTTAAGTGGTTTTTGTTTACACTCAACTCTACACTCACTGGGCACAATTCATTTCATGATGTTCACAAACGCACACACACATAAGAAATTTAATATTCAGCTTGAACAGTTTATATACAATTCAAAAGTTGATTCTACACAATAGTTTCCCATGGGGCTGGGTTTCATTGAACAACTGTTCTGACAACAGTGATCTCATTCTGATGGATTTTAATAATGGTTTTTGATAAACTCCCCGAAAAATATTTACTCATTCATGTGTGACGGTACGAAAGTACGAGATCGTTACATTTCTATTTGTTATCAATTTGAACAGATTTTTGGCAATATGTTTAGTTTCTTTGAAAATAATTCTGAATAATTTTGGGCCTTAACCCTCTGATGCATGAATTTTTCTCAGCGCCTTGAGGTATCTAATTTTGGTCTCAAACCACTTGAAAAAATAGTGAAAAACCTTGAAACCGCATGGTTTACTTGAGAAATGCATTTGACATCGAATGAGAACAATGAAATCCATTGTTTAAAACTGTCAAATTTTGAGAATTCGTAATTGTTTTTGTCAAATTGAAAAAAATTTATGCTCTTGCTTGTAACTATTGTTGAGTCAAGATAAAATCAAAAGGTTTGCAGCCATTCAAAGCCTCAACATTTCCGAATGTTTTTTATGTAATTGTTTTATAAGATTTCTGTTTGAAGTGCATTTTATATTCGATTATTTAACCATGCATTTTGGCATTTAATTTTACTTACCTACAATGAGTAAGGTTCAAATAAACTTTAGAAAAATGCACTTATTGTATTTTGCAATTTAAGAATCTCGAAGCTGTTCCTTGTTCAGATTAGTGTGGTATACAGGGAAAAGAAGCCCGGATCTGGCGTCATTTTTGGAGTCATCCTCCACTTAGTATTGGAATTGCATTAGTGGGCGTTTGTGTTTTATCGTCACCACCGTAATGGAAACTTAATACGAGTGGAGACACCTTAAAAAAATAATGACGCTAAGCTGAATCAAGTACTTTGTTTTACACTAGATAGAATCGATTTTGAAGGTGAGTACCTAATAAAAGGTCTCCAACTTTTTCTCTAGCTCGAGCATACTCCGCCTCCCCCGTGCACTTCACTAGTTCAGATTATGTCACGTAAAAGAAATGATAAAAAACACAATTTTCTGAGTATTGAGAAAATAATTGTGTTCACTTCACTTCGTTTAATGTATAGCCCGGGTTTTCGTGCTGTATTATTTTGATATATTGCTGACCAAATAAACTGAAATAAAACGTGTTGAAATTGGTTTATGGCGAAATATTTGGCACTTTCAACCAATATTTTAAATGCGATCATAGATGTGGATCACAATAATAAAACAAGAAAATAGTGGAGGTGAGAGAGTGAATATGCTGGATCGGATAATATTATGCGAGAAATACATTGCTTCCATAAGATAATTAAAGCTTCACTTAACATTAAGTTTACTGTAATTTGTGCCAAGAAAATACCACGAGAACCGTTGCACTAGTTGGCTCTTTGATTTCCATCTATACTCAACTATTCACAAAACTGGCAAACAGCAAATACACAAACAAATGACAAAGTTAAAGCGATGCCAGTACAAATGAAACAAAAAATTGCAACCACTTAAAACAAGTTGATATACTTTGAATGCCATTTAAATGAACAATTAAAACCATTGCAAACAAATATTTCGTGAGAGATTAGGACGAGTCACATCGAAGTGCTACATCCGCTGTTGTTGCTTTTACTTTGTTCCTGACAACAACTGCAACAAAAAAAAACAAACTCAAAACGATCGGCAATGAATCTAGTTTCAACACACACACACATACACACATAAAAAAAAACAACAGACGAACTCAAATTAGCCTCATTCTGTAGTGTTGCAACGTGTCATTTGGAATTGTTTCAGTCACTCCATTTAATTTGCGTTTCTCTTGTGCACCCCAAAAACAAAACCCAAAATGAATGGCGAATTGTACATTATTTTATTTTACATTTAGATTCACTAAGCTTACTCTTCTTTATTTATTTCTTTGGTTGAAGTTGTTTTATTTTGCTCGTATCATTCGCATATTATTTTGGTGTGTTTAATGGGGCTGAATCGGTTGCAGTTGGAGAGTGCACATTTAAGTGTTTGCATTTGGCAACGTTTTCGGGTAGCAAATGACTTTATCAACAGCAAGCTCAATTTATTTGAATACAAACAACAAAACAAGATAAAAGAAAACAATACAAAACAAAAAAAAACATAGAAAATTCTGTCATCCATGTATGTAGACAGACCAGAAGAGCAACACAAAAATCCAACTTAATATACAAATAGTGGCTTTTCTACTCATTTTAATGTTTTTGTTCATATGTGAAAAGATATAACACATGGTTTGTGCTCCAGACGATATACAATTTTCTTATGATTTTGGATCTACTATAATTAAATCATACTATATCAGATTTATTTGTTTATCATGCAGCTTTAGATACATATTTTTGACCTTAGTTAACGAAAACTGAAATTTTTTACAATGCCAACTGTTGGGCTTATCATTTGCACTGTTTTCTGTCTAACTAAGCTGAGATAGTTTTAATTGAAAAATTGGCACAAAAAGGGGCGGAAAAATGAATAAATTTCAAACTTGGCGTGTTGCTTAGTTGCGATTTGAAATGCTAAACTAGATTGATTTTGCTTATTGAATCGAGGGCGCTCGCGAAGTCACAATTTAATTTTACAGCCTTGCTACTGCACGTCGTAAATAAAATTTTTCTCATTAATTATTTAAATCATTTCACCGATTTTATCGAATAGTTTAAAAAAATGGTTTCTTAATGGATTTGCTTGATTAAATTGAAACTTGATAGATTCTCAACAAAAATCTCATGAGCATTGGTAATTCTTTTGTTCAAGCCTGAAGGTTAAATATTATAAAAATACAGTTTTCACATCTTATTCATATAGGGATCATGATGATACCTAGGACGATACGATTTTGCGTTTGTTTTTTTTTCTCCTGTATAAAAAATAAATCACAAATCACTTTGTCTCAATGTCACTTAGTATGTGACTAATTTCCATTTGAGTGGGGGGTCGATACATTTCATCGTTATCAACAATCTACTCTTTTCCTCCGATAATAACATAATCGCCTATTGTGTACTTTACACCGATTGAAGTTGTGGTATTTGAAGCTGTCGATATGGCATATTTACTGGAGTTAAAAAGATGCAAACTATTTTTGATGTAGATCTATCCGCATGCTAACATCTTTTTCTAATATTTTCATGTCATTTATGTTCGAATTATGCACATCGAATTTGTTCCGAATTTATTACTTTTCATACGAAAGTCCAATTTTGATGATGTTGATAATATGGTAATAACTGAAAAAATTGAAACATCTTGAGTGAGCGATAGATCACATCGCAGAATGTCTGTCCTACAATACTTCAAGTACTGTTACTGGATGTTTGCCATTAAATATGAGCCAAATTTGGTTTTAATGTTTATCGGAGACAGATGAAAAATGTAGGGGTCCTCAGTTGGACACCCCAGGTTTTTTTTTAGTACTAAATGAGATAGCGCCAAAATGACAACTGTCATCGGTTTCTGTCATTATAAAAATTGGGAATTCATTTCAACATGGCGTCATGTTCGTTCGTTGGTCATGTTCGTGTACCTTCATTTTCACCATACATGCGTAGATGTTATTTTTATTATTGACATTTAAACCATTTTAAATTGTTTGTTTGCTATTTAACTGAAATTATCGTTGATTTTTTTCCACATTTTAGAGCATTTGAACATGTATCAGACCATGTAAAAACTGTGAATTGGACTATGATGAGGAATTTGATGAAGCCGATGAATAATTTCAATGCATTTTCATGTTCAATGCCCATAAAACAAATAAATAAATCATAAACTTTGCACATCTGGTATGTTTACTTGATTTTTTCGAATTTATAGGAAAATTTCGGGGGGTGTCCAACTTAAAGTACATTTTTTCAGATGGCAAAAAATCGCACCTTCGGAAAATTGACCAATTTTTCAGCTTAATTGATTACTGCATTTGCCATTACCTTTCAAACGATTCCGTTAACATCTCAAAACTCCGACTTAACAAAAAATGTGACAGAAAAACAAAAGGGTGCCCAACTATGGGCACATTCCCCTAATTAATGAATTTTAAATTGATTTGTCAGCAATTGTGGGTTTAAAAATGAAAATATATTATAAAATGGGATTATTTGCAACTAACAACAGCAAGCTATTAGAATATATAGTATCTTCGAAATGGAATTAGAGACTTTTGTTGTGTTATTTTTCCGAAAATTGATTGCCAATTTTGATTGATTAATTATAGCCCTGGGTTCGCATTCCTTGAAATCAATTTTTCATTGTCATGTGAACAGGCGACATCATTAAGGCATTGATTGTGTTTTGATGGTTCACACTGTGTGAGGTGAATAACCTGGCATTTAAATTGCAATCAACATTCATTGAAAGTCATTTTCGACGAAAATTTAGGTAGCAAATATTGAATTTAGTCTATATATGGTTTCTTCGTACATTTTTGGATAAAGATCCAATATGTAATACAATACGGTACTAGACATGTGTGCTAAATCCAAATGTTCAAAATTCATCAAACAATTTTTGAATTAATTACCATAAGTTGTTAATACAGTTGTTCGATAGCAAAAGATAATAAGTGTAAAAATGTGATGAGCACTTCTTTCATTAAACAATTAAAATTGATGTAAATTTAATTCGGTTCTTTCCTTTAGTACCGAATGATGTACTGATATAAGACCATACAGCTAGCTCTCTACAGACCATTTGCACTCTGTAAGCACATTTATTTTGTGCACATATGCATAACTGCAGGTGCATTTTTATAAGATGCAGCATATTTTGAATCATTGCGTTTCATGGAATGTAGTTTTTCCCCTCTCTTGGTTTGTTCATTTCATTCTTTCTTTTTAATGTTAAATGATTTTAAAATTACCGTTTGTCACGGCATAGCGTTTTGTTTTCGAGATGTAATCTAAATTGAAATATGTTTTGCATTCGTTGCGCATTTTCGGTCATGTATATCGTTTTTTACATTGTAATTGACGGTGGCTTAAAAAACAATCACGTTAGGCCATACAAATGCCACATGGATGCGAATAGAAGTAAAATGCATGTAAAACTGAGTGTTTATAACTAATGATGACATGTTTCCCGTTTAATATAATATATAATATTATTCAAATTCTATATTATTCAATAATGAATTAAATCACAAAAAAGTCCAAATAAAAGTGAAATGTTTCAATGACCAAATAGATGCGAAATTCATCAATAAAATACAGAATCTAGCAAACAAATTGCATACGTCTAAATTTAAAATCGGTGATAAGAGCTATTGACAACAACGCCACAAACTAAAAATTAAGGATCTCTTAAAATACACTCGCCCTTGTTAAAACTTAATTGTGCCACTTTATTGTGTTTTGTATTCAACTGTTAATCGCTACATGGTTGAATATTTATTTCGTTTTCGTTGCCCATTCGAATTCATATTGCTGTTATTGATATAGAACAATAACAGTTATAACTCATAATACCATTTAGCCGCTTTCATTTGTACATTCAAATATAGCACACAGGTTTTTACATTCACAATTCTTAAACGGAAGAAATTTAAGGCAGAACACAAAAATCTTGACAGCTCATTTTATTGTTGGTGCTGTGGCTTTTTATATGATGTAATATGCTTCACTCAAATGCATCATTGTGTTGCTGCTCTTTTAATTTTAATTTGTTGATAACATGAAACTAATGAAATGCATAAAATCTATGCTCACAGCCAAACACCGATAAGTCAAAATTGAGTCTTTTGTAGCTCAGCACGGTTTTATATGTGAGAATACATTTGCAATAATATCGGCTTCAACCTCATACATACAAACCAGAATTGTTGTTATGTTACATAATGAACTAAATATAAATGCAAGTAACTTTAACTAGCATATGTTCCATTTACTTTCAAATGATACTCATTACATTTATTACAGTTACATTCATAATTTTTCAAACAGCTGACGATACTCATTGGTTTACAAGTGAGTAGCCCTTATCAGGGACGCATAATGCGGAAGGCAGAATAAAAACAAACATGGAAATGCACAGATGGCCGACAAAAGTCTAAATGCGATAGTCAAGTGGATAAAAATATATTCACTTTACTTATTTCTTGGTTTTTATTTCCTACTCCACTGTATTGCATCTGGATATTCGGAGATGAAGAAAAGTGTCAAATTAGATTTGACTTGGAAATAAATAGTCGCATACGAGCGCTAAAAAGCCAGTCTAATAACAAACAAACAAACAAACAGAAAAAACTTTCTTTTTTTTCGATTTGTTTGCCGTCGTCATATGCGTACACGTGCACGTGCATTGGGTTTCAGTGCATATGAACTGAACGATCGTAACGAACGCAATAATATGCAGAATGCTCATGTTCATGTTATCGCTGTCACATCCATATGCCAAATGAATTAAAGATACAATGAGCGAACCGGACACACACTATATACTTATTTTTGGCGCCCCTGGTGGGGGGGGGGGGCGCGCTCAACTATCATCGTTTTTCACTTTTTATTTGGTGAATCTTAGCTGGTCCGCTATGCGTGACAATTTATGCTCTTTTTGCATAACTGTTTGTTTTTCTCCGCATGGAATGCCGGCGCGCACTGTTGAATAAAGTAGAAATTTATGAGTGCGCGTTTAAATGAAATGTATTCGCCGTATGATGGTATACAACATCCAACGAACACACACACACACACACACACACACACACACACACACAAACCCATGTGCACATTCATCACGACAAAAACACCAAGAATGTATTCAAAATTGTACAATGAAAGGAAATTCACCATCACATGCGATAAGAATAATTTTTCCAAACAAAATGGGAGAGATAGAGAATGAGAGGGAAATAAAAAAAAAACAAAAAAAAAACAATGGAATACAATTACGATGGCACGTTGAATTCGAACATTGAAATAAAAGGAATTATGCAAAGTGGACAACGTCGTTTGCAATTGATAATGGCTAACGCTTCAATCGAGGCCATTTTCTCTCGCTTTTGGATTTCGTGCTTCTTTCAATTCTATGTGCTTTCGTTGTTGTTGTTGCCTTTTGATATTCTTGCAGCTTTTCTCTGGCACTTTTTCGTTGCTCGTGCTGCGAAAATGGCAGAAGAAAAAAATACGCTGTTTTGGTTTGCTGAAACTTAAAAAATAGTTAATCGCCTTCCCGCGCGATTCTATTTTTTTTCATAACGTGCATTTAATTGCTCAGTTTTTGTTGCAAATGTTATGCGTCGTACTTAATTTCTCACCGTTTTGTTTAGTTGTTTTCTTTTGATTATACAATTAAGCCAAATTATAATAAAACCGGGGCGTTAACGCAAGCATTATTTAAAGGCACTTTGCTGTTTGTGTTTACTTTTGACAAAGAATTTCATGTTTTCACAATTTTGCCGTTCAATCAACCTTCCCCCCCCATATCTTTATCTCTTTATTTCATTACAAACTGACAGTGTTTGGAATTGTGATTTTTCAACATTTTCGATGTTGATATCATTTCCATTTTGTTTTTCAGCGAAAATTCAAGCATTTTTTCACACCAATTATTTCAAAGTGAGAATAGTTTCGAGAAAAAGTTTTTTAATCACTTGATTTTTGAAATCGTATTTCACTTTTCGCTTCGCTTCACTTTTTCACACGGAAGTGCGAGCACTTGCATTATTTGTATCAGCTGATGTTATAAATCACGTATTGAACATAATTAAAATTCACTCGCACAAGTGCTCGCGAAAAGAGTGTCTCGTAAATACAACAGTTTTCGTCTATCCAGTTGTTTGGAAAAATTAAAAACGAATTTTTTCATCCACATAGAAACCAAAACATTTTACACGATTGACTTGGTTCTGAACAGTTTACTTGCATTTGTCGTCGTTCATTTCTGTTAATCGTCTTAAAAGATACAATAAATTTGGTTTTTCCTTTCAATATAACTGGATATAACACAACTAGCGTATATATATAATTATGATGTCGGCATAATTGATATCTTATATAAAAACAAGTTTAATAAATGTTTTTGAAGTTTGCAATATTTCACAGTTTGTCATATTTGGCAATAGAACGATAAACAAGAGTTCCTTACAAACTCATTAACATTATGGCCTCATTTTGGCGACTGTTAACATTATGGCCTCAAAGCGATGCATGAAATAGAGTTAAATGTAATACCATAATGTTATTTTTTTTTTTTTTTTGTTTTAAACACCAAATTTTTCGTTTCTGTCATTTAAGCATCTGGAACTTATGAAGCAAATAAGCGGATCAAAGGAGAGACACACACAAAAAAACAGCGAACAAAAATGAAATACTGGAGACAAATCACATTAAAATTAATTGAAATTCATTGAGCGTTTACTTTTACACGTAAAATGTGTTGATCGGGTTATAATAAAAACGTGTGCTGAGCACAAGAGTTAATCCTAACCTTGGGCCATTTTAAACAATTGTTAATGCGTGATTATCTCATGCATATCACATGTTATGTATGAAGCTGATACAAATGCTTGTCACAAGAGAGCAATGATATACAATACAGTGTACAGTGTACACTCATTCATCAATCAAATCGGTTACATTGAACTGTTTTCTTTCAGAATATCATTACTTATTTAACCACATTTCCTTACCTCTGGATTTTTTTTTTTTTTTTTTTTAGTTTATAACAAAAAAGTTTCGAAATATTGAGAGAAAGAAAACCAAAATTTATACATTCATTTCAGTGAATATTTTCCTATACAATGTAACCCAGTCCTATGTACACAGTATCTTGATTCGCTAATTGGTTAATTGTAAATGGTAACATTTTACAACTTTCATTTAGACAAATATTGCGACAAAGTGTGCGTCCCACATCAGAATTCCAATTTCAAACCGAAGCCATTCGCTTATGCATGCGAAAAAAAAACAAATCGAATCGATATGAAAGAGACAATAAAAAAAAGCATTTGTTTCCTTAGTAGATTGACGCAGAACAGAGTTAACTTTTTTTTTTAAACTTTTTGTGAAAGGGATATTGCGGAACCATTTAATGGTTAAAAGTTCAAAAAATGGTATAAATTGGTTGAGCTTCTTTTCTTCTCCTTCCTTTCAGTTTTATTCTCAATGGGAAGTCCAAAGTGTGGTGGGCATGAAGTGATTTGATAAAATAATTTGTCGTGTAAGTTTATTTTAACATCAATTATAATCGACGCTAAAGCATAATTATGGTTGACAAAAATAAAAAAAAAAATATGAAAAATTAATAATTTTGCATTATACCGCACTTAAAATAGGCGCTTGTATCGATTTAATGAGCAACCTCTATTCAATTTTTAATGGCCAACCCATTTAATTTGTTTTGCGATAAAATTCGTTTATACACCGAAAAAAATAATGCGTTGAATGTACATTGTACAACATAAAGCTTGACGACAAGTTTAATATACATATTTATATTTATGCATGTTTACTGTTATGGATCTAACTTCAACACCAGTAAATGTACGGTTGGAAAATGTGATGAAACATTGAGTAAAGGTTTAAAATTAATTTCACAACAAAATAGCCAAATAGCTAGGAATAGAGCTGCACAATGTGAAAACACATTTAATGTATATAACACAATTACATGAGTTGACTAGCACCCATGGCGATCAACGATGAAATGAAACATCAACTCTCGATACAAAACTTCAGCCAATGTATGCAGTAACGTTTGGCATATGAACTTTTTCATAGTTAATTGAACATTGAAACGCGAACATGTGGATTAGCTCGACAGCAGAGGTCGTTAGTTCTCAACTACTGGCTTTTGATAGTTTAAGACTGTTTTAAAACTAAATGTAAAATACAATGTGGATAATGTTTCCCACAAAATGAATAACAAAAGTCAACACAAGTGGTCAATGAAGTGTTTCCAATTCTGAAAGTAGATTATTTTTCATCGTTTTTTTTTCTCGTGAGGAAACACCAAAACATGGTAGAAACTTAGTGCACAGACCAAGTCATCAAAATTTTCCTTGACTTGATTCATCTTATTGTGAAAGTTCAATATACTTTGGTGGGATTTTGTGTAGTTTAGCCAAATCTACATTCAAATTAACGATCGAATCGCTTACATTTACCACATTATTTTCTTCTGTGTACAACCGATGCAATGGCTGCGGTTTTTTTTTTGATAGTACATATGATCAGAGAACCAATGTCCGCATAATCTCACAATATTGAATGACATCAAATTTAACGATATTATTGATAGAAACCGCAAAAAATTGCTCGATAAAAAAATGTCGTACGCGTTATGTTTATACACATTGCTTCATTAATGGTTGGCGTCAATTCTCGTTCATTTGACAAGGCTATTCACACAGTCTTCGATAACAATTGTTTGATAAGTTAAAAATATGCTATCATAATAAGAGGACTGGTAACAGAGTACATTAGAAATCTTTTTCTGGTACGTTTTTCAAATTTAAAATCGATAATTTTGATAAATTTGAGCAATTTCCACAATAAATAGGCCGAAGCTATAACCAAATTCCAAATATATCCAAACAACTGTGAATTTGTGCTCATATGATACATTTTCCTAGTCTGATAGTCTGTGAGAATTTCATAAAGGAGTGTGCTGTCCAAATCGAATTTTGAATCATTTATACGTACAATAGATGCCGCCACACTTGTGTCTCTTTCATAAGTGTGATTGGTTCTGGTTCGACTGGTCAACTGTGTGTAGAAGTGCTATCTCTAATGTACTGATCATTTGTACGAAATGGACGCTTTAAAAGCATCTGTGCTTCTGAGTGTGTAATCCTCAACATTTCAATAAGCATTAAGTGAACGCGTGAATGAATCATCACTTTTCAATTTCCAGTCCAATTGGTGTGCTGTTTGTGTGTGTGTGTGTGTTTTTTTTTCTTTTAAAATTTAATACGTTTGGTTTAAATAATATAGATGATCAAAAGTGATAGCAATTCTGGATATTCGATTCAGTGAACATTACATTGGCTGTCTAGGGAATTACATTTTCATCTCTTTTCTCTCATGATTTGTTCATTGAATATTTTATTGAATATGAAAATCAAATTTCATAGAAAGAAAACAAAAAAAATGGTATAGTTATTCAAATTAGTCAATGGATGCAGCCATTAAAATACTTCAAGATAGAGTGTATCAAATGAATTCAATTCATTTATTCAGTCATTGATGCCAATCATTCGTGCTGATTGAATTGATTTATGCTCATCTTTCGTTTAGGTGGTCCTGCATCGATATAACTATTCGAATTTGATTAATTTTCAAATTCAATGCAAATAGAACATTTGTGTTATTTAAGAAAAATGAGCATGGAAAAGACACTTTTATTTGATTTCAGTTGACATTAAACAGCTTGACATTTTATAAATTATTTATCTGGGGGATTGGGTAAGTTTTACCTTAAATCGCTAATTTCATTCACTGCTATTTCGATATCATTTTTAGTGTGTAAGTGTACAGTTTTCGCTTTGAATGTAATACTAGGGGGTTGACACAAATCGTTACTAGCTGAAAACTGGACAAATTAGAGCAGTCCCGGATTCTGGATTTCTGACACTTTGAAGTACAGCAAAATAAGTCACATGAAAAGTTCACAATATCGATTTCATGTATAGATTCGTTTTGACACATCAAACCAAATTTAATCGATATTTGTCACCTAATGATACGAAACGTTAATCGATACATTCAATCATTTGGTTGCAAATATCGATCAAAATTGATATGAAATGTCAAATTTTAGATGCGCGCTTATTGTTTTGTTTCAAAGTGTCATTCCAATATTTTGAATTTAACAACAAAACTATATTGAAATTAATAAAAACAGAAACAATGTTGATTGTTGAAAGAAAAACCATTTTTCAGAAAGAACGATGACCAAACGTTTACCAATTTAACATTTCCATTTGATTTACATTGGGACTTCAGCTGAAGTCTCAATGTAAATCAAATGGAAACGTCAAATTGGTTCTGTTTTACATGAACTGTCAAGCTTGGTTCTTTGTGCAAAAATCGTTTGAATTCAGTGTTTTTAAACTTTGCTCCTGAATATTGAAAAAAAAATTATGTGAGGGTGTGCCCCTTGGTGTAATACCAGAATTACAATTCAAATGAAATGAAATGTTTATTTACGCAGTTGCTCATTTTAATGGGGATTCATTTTTTTTCTTCAAAAGACACTTTGACTGCAAACGGTGCCCGTAATCACACTGTTTTTTTTTTAGTAGTGGTTGTTTTTTATCATTTGTAAAAAGTTTTCAATATACGTACAGGCATGAACATGTCAGATACCATTAAACTATGTCAGCCAAAAATGCCAAAAATGGAAATGCTAGCAAAATAAACACACACAAAAAAAAACGCAGAAACATACCAGAAAATAAAAAGAAAATGAAAAGAATGAAGAGTAGTAAAAATGGCGAACGTGTTCAAAAGTATAAAATAGATGGCAAAAGGAAGAGATAAATTCTATCTCAATGGCAACACACCGATATTTATTTCTATCGATTTGAAAATGTCGCTTCGATTACTTGCCAAATTGGTAAAAGTCTAACGAAGAAAACTGGCGAACCGACGACGAGACGGTGCGAAGTTTCAAGAGAGAGAGAGAGAGAGAGAGAGAGAGAGAGAGAGAGAAAAAAAACCAACACACACAAATAAAATCGATATTGTACACACATAAAACGAAAAACAACATTCGAATGCATGCAATTTTGACAGATTATTTGGGGAACGATTACAATAAATAAATTCGATGAAATAATGGTTGTCGCCAGTTCTTAATATTCAATTCAATCATAATTCAGTTTATAGTTCATTGAATTTCAGTTATTGGTTGCGTTAAATGATGAATTTAAATATTGTTTCTGTTGTTGTCATTTGCAAAACAATTTGCTAGAGAACCTGTCTATCTGTAGATCGTACAAATTATACTAGTTTTGGTTTTCGGCTCAAATCATGAATCATAACGGCTTAAACTATTTCCACTTAATCGAATGCACCTTTATCATTACACATAATCCCAAGTTTTATCCTCCAATATTGAATGTTGGCTTCGGTTATTTAAATAAATCTACAAATTGATATGAAATTCGAAAATCCGTTTGCAAGAGATAAGATGTTGCATGTTCTACGTAAAATCGATTGCAATATAAAAACGCATCCTCTCGAATCACTTTATTTTGTGATTTATTTTTGTATGAACTGTTTGTCGTTTTTTCTTTTCTTTGTCAAACTCCTTCGATGTTTGATATAATGTTCGAATCAAAGCAATTGCACGGCATGATGACCCGTTTAAATCTCGTCACCGAAAAAAACCACTGACGAACGTATTGGACATTTTTAATACAGATTTATCATGAGCATTGAAACGTATTCTCTGACTTTGAGATTTCCGATTGTGGTTTTATTTTTATCAATTTCAATTGCATTGAATAGATGTGATTGCAATATGCTGTGGAACATATGCAATTGCAGAGACGACTCAAAAGTGTTGGAAGACCTAAAAAAGACCCGAACAATATCGGAAAAGATACATCGATAAATGGTATATGCAAGCAACGAAGAGGACAATTTCCAACTTGCCGCGTTGTTTATAGTTCCAAATTGAATTGTTAAATTGCATTTGATTCTGATCGTTGAGGGCGCTCACATCGGCTCTGTTTACTTTTCCGGCATTGCTGCCACGCATCGGGATAGTGGGCATTTACTGGATGGGATTATAGTGAGAATATGCACAAGCATTATGTTAGCATACCATTCAAAATGATGCACAGAGAAATTGAAATATATCGAGATTGAGTGAAAATGGGAGAGCCACCACCAATGTATTATAAATTTAAGGTGTTCGAATGAATTCGTGATTTATGCACATTTGTGCATATCATTGAATCCAATATTGTCCATATTGAGTGCACGGCGTGCAATTGAACGCAAATAACAGAACACGAGAAAGTCATAAGCCATAAATATATTCCTTAGGCATTTGAAGTGGTTCTGGCTTATGTGTAGCCTGGAAATTATGGGCTGTTTAATAGCATTACAAAGAAAATTCACTGCCTCGTACAAGAATTAATTGAAAAACTACTTTACTTTATTGATCGCTAACGCCACCATTAATTATTTTCATTCTTGAAGTAAGTGTTCTATAAGGACAACTAAACCATCTGAAGCTAATCATTTATAAATTGCATAAAAGGTTTCACTCACGTAACATAGAATATAATGAGTCAATATGCTGATTGTTTTTTTTGTGTGTGGTCTAGTTAGTGTTTGAGAAGTGAAACATTGCAATATTGTATGTAGAATTTCACCTCTTCTTTAAATCACTTTGTAAAATAATATTATTATCTTATCTTAATCTCGAATAAAAACTATTATCTACGTCGAAAATATGGTTTATAAGTTTCTGTGTATACAATTTAATTACAAAAAAAAAACTATAAATGGTCAGGCGCTCTCGGTTGATTCAAACGTGTAAGTATCCGATTCGTTAATAACACCATTGCTCAATGTATTCAAATTTATGGAGCACATTTTTTTTTGTCAACTTTCATTCGCCTCGAATATCCTGTAAATCTTAATCAAAAGCACCGGTCGACGACAAGTGAGCTTGCACATTTATTCCCCAGATGGCGTATCAACATTGAGTGTTGATTTGTATGTGTAGTAACACTCATTTCTGATACGCCATCTGGGGAATAAATGTGCAAGCTCACTTGTCGTCGACCGGTGATCAAAAGTTTTGCTGTGAATTCGTTATTCTATGGAGGTACAGAAGTGTAATGCAATTGTATCTAAGACTTTATGTCTCGATTTATTTATGGTAATTTAGCAAACTTCATGCCCGGAAAAAATACTAATTTCCCATTTTGTATTATTTTCCCGAAATTGTATTTTCTCAAATCTGTTGATACATTTTATATTAAAATGCCGAATTTTTGCATTTTTATGCTTCAATAAAGTAGTTTAAAGTTGAAGCATCATTCCATTAAAAATAGGTTTATGATAGTGATTTCGTCTCAAGTAGAAAGATGTGACAGACGTTTGATGGCTGGTTTTCAATAAAAACGCACTAATGCTGCAAATTCAACCAAGACTATTTTCAATTGATATGTTTTTCAAATTGCGTAAGATGCTACATTGGGGACATCCTAACTTCCTTTCACTATATTTCATATCCCCTTCACGAATTGCCACACCAGTGTTACGTTTACGCCCCTTTTGTGTCCTGCAATCTAATTGAATTTCTCAAACAGATCTTCAATCTATTGAGAGTGTACGTATCAATGAGTTGTAGTCAAAAGTAAATTTTAGATAGAGCTTGAAAGAAAATTCTGGGTAGGCGGAATTTTTTCCATTATAAATGAGATGAAGTATTATATTGAGTATTGAAGAGCACATGAGAAACAAACCATTAAACCTAGCTTCAACATTTCAAAACACATTAATAGTTGGTTACGCCTATTTTTTCCATTTAACCTCTGCATAAAAAAGAATCTTTGCGCTTCCAAACGACTTTGCTATTTCTAATAACAGAGATCGACGGGTTCAATGCACGTAAGTATTACATTAATTTGCAAACAATTTTTCAAATGAATATCGAACACGCAGTGCGGAAATAATCAATAACAAATAAATCATTTATTCAGCTATAAAATATTTGATGGAGTATTGACCAGTGTAACTTTTTAAATCAATAGGTGCTGTTTTGTCACTGTTTGTATCCAGTAAGTGAGCATGGGAGGGGGGGGGGGGTGGTTCGGAGTTTAGTCCCTCCTGAAACAACAATGGTCAATCTTATCCAGTTAGTTTGTTAGGAGATTATCGAGTAGTAACATAATGACCCCTAGTACTCGAATTAAATGACAACATGAAATCACTCCACTCTGTAGACAATATTTTACCCAAAAGCTACACTCAAATCATTTACAAATTATGGTTATAATACGTTGAATTTGAGTGGTATTTGTTCTGAATGGAAAAACTGAAAAATGTAGATGTATGCAAAACAGTCAAATGAAAAATTATTTATTCAACTTTTTAAGACATTTGCCACGTTAGAGGTATATGTTGATTATGTTTAAAGATATCCACAATTACTACAACGTTATAAATGTAAGGATGTCATGGGTTAGCTTCGTTTTAACACATTTCGGTCATACAATTATATTTTAGTTGTGATTGAAATTAAAAAAAAAAACACACACACACACACAAAAATAAAATATTACGAAAAAGACACAGAAAAAAGTTGACCACATCAGAGCGTTGCACGATGTAATTGAATGCGTTTTTTACGTGGATACAACTCTATTGCAAGAAATTATTGTAGGAAAAAAACCATTTTACATTGTTCTACAATGAATATTCTTGTTTGATATTGTGTTCGCTTTTATCTGTTAAATATCTTTCGCGCAGTCAAACTTCAGTATTGTTCGTCGACTCATCAGATACTCTTTGCTCTTCACATTTTATTCTTCACTCATCGTTGTCGTCGTCGTCGTCGTCGTCGTTTTTTTTTCTTGTTCACTTCGCTTCACTTTATCATTTCATTCAGCAGTTGCTAGTCCTTCTTCATAATCGAAGCGTCAAGGAAAAATAAATTCAAATGACTTATTGTACTTTTCTCTAAACTTTATAATTAATTCTGGAAATTATCATATTAATACATCTAACGACGTCACTTTTTGTTTTAAGTCATTCGAGCCACTTTCGTTGAGATTTATGAAACACACACATACACACCGGTTTCAAGAGGCTTCTGCAATCGTCTGCATCGTAGACATAAATCATATATACGTTTGTGCTCCAATTATTTTACCATCATTGAATAAAAAGCTGACTATATTCATTTTTGTCTTTTGATTTTAACACCAGACGAGAGCCGCGCGTGCTATGTCACATTCCAGACACACATACATTTATAGATTGATGAAAGTAAATATTCAGCGATTATTCTTGGTGGTGGATTACTACAACGGATTATAGCGTTGAACCGTGTAGCTGAAGATAAAAATGACGATACGATAGAAATTGTCTCATAAAAAAAGAAAGATTCCCTAATTTATCAGATCATTTTAAATGCAAAATACAAGCACTTTTTCGACTTTTTTCATGACGCACAATACGTTCGTTGCCCCATCATAATTTTTATCCTCATCCGCTCGAATAAGCCATTAAATAATGCCAATAGAATAAAAATGTAGCCAACAAAACATGCGCATAGAAAAATGTGTGTGTGTGTGTCTGAGAGAGAGAGAGAGAGAGAGAGAGAGAGAGAGAATGCACGTAAAAGTTTCCAGATAATACAATCGAAAACTTTCCAATGCTAATTTCAACTTTTTGTACCCTTCCCAATGTAATTTAATGTAGTTAAACATCAAAATATGACTAACTAGCACACTTAACACACGCAAACGTCCGAAGAGTGAGAATGAATAATATTATTTTAAGTAAAGAGTATCGTCAGATAAAATAATCATGGAAGAGAATAAGCTCAAGGGAAGCAATTTTTTTAGGAAATTGCAGCAAAATGTGATGTTTGGCAACTCAAATGGAATTTTCGTTAAATTGGACTGATCTGAAAATATTTCTTCGAGTTCACAAAGGTTTTGTCGAAATAAAAAATTCAAGAATCATCTCAACCGCACCAAGTCTAGCTATATTTTTGCCGAAAATGTTTGCTCATTGGGCTAAAGAGAAATCCAATTTTACGAACAATTTAGAATCTGCAAAATCATTTAATTCAGGATTTGATGAAAATGTCTTGATATAATTTGGTATATCTAACATACGCACAAATAAACATAAAACGATTTTAAGTTTGGTGTAATATACATTTAGTAGAACAATTTGCTCGTATTTATGCTCTATCTTTGAATAGATTGATTAAAAATGCCTGCCTCGAAAAGCTATTCCCAGGCTATTTTTGTCAATTGCATTTTAACTCATAAAATTGAGTTGATTTTTACGATGAACATTTTCTCGTTGCATTTATTCAATGAAGTGGTTTCAAATTTGAAACCAGCCACATGATTCCATGCATACGATATGATGCAAAATGAACAATAACATGGCCATGCATTTGTGTTTGTCACAAAAACAACCCATCATATTTGCTCATGTGCTTTGAAAATGTGTGCCACTCAATTATTATCGAAACGACCATATTAAGCTGATTAAGGAAGGGAATGAATGAACATCCTATTCAAAGATAGTATTTATAAATACATAATTTACCAGTATTGATTATTCGATTTGAGTGTACAACTCACTGAACAACCGAAAAAAAACAAGAAGGAAAGCAAACCATTTGCAGACTAAAAGCCACCAAATTTTATTGTTTTATCTAAGAAATAAATGAAGAATATATGAACCCAAGTCCGAGTTGATTCGGGTCAAACATGCACACGAATATTTTAATGCCAATCCAGTTGTTTGCTGCACGCGGCACACAAAACAAAATTGTTCAATATAAATTGATGGAGAGAAAGTAAAGCTTTCAACAAGCTTTTATCGAATGGGTCATTTGTGCCAGTTATTGCCCTTTTATATCATACTTTCAAGTAGCGCATTACCTATATTAGAACAAGTAACAAAACATAACCTATGTTGAACATAAAAAGTGCTTAAAAATTGAAATATTTAATTGGCAGGTGAAAAAAAATTATAAGAAATTTTGGGGAAAATACATGGAATTTATTCGACTAATTTCTAGTCGTGGAGATTTCGTTCCAATAATTTACAATTTGCTAGTTCGAGTGTTAAAATGATGTCAATAGACACGGGGAGTCACCAGCTATTATTTGATATCTTGTTTATTGACATAAAAATCGATTTGGACAAGCGTCATATTTTATGTATGTATATCGCTATTGGGATGGGGAGTGAATCTCCCATTAATTTGGCAAACCCAATTTTGATGAAAACAAAAGTCTGCTCCAGTCGATTAATGTAATAGAATGCCCTTGGATGGGGGATGTCCCCCCAAAGAACACAAGATTTCTGCACACAAATGATTTAGCGAGAACTGTAATCACTGTAATAGGTATTGCCTTTGGTATTCGCATTCACATGAATTCACTACAGTAATATTTCGAATGAATATGAAACCCTATAGAAACTGACAAATTGCTGTCAAACTGTTGACAACCCCGTATGACAGCTATGCGTCAGGTTCTATTGGATTTTCAATTTATTTAAACAGTGAATTCCAATTTTATACAATGAATTCCAATGAATACAAATACCAAAGGAAATCCCTATAACACTTGTCGTTAAATTCATTTGTGTGTGGGCGATAAATTTCATTAGCTTGGATATTTTTATGTGGTAGATTTATTGCACAAATCGAAAGTAAACCAAATGAAATCAATCACACTGAAAATTCAGTAAAATTAAGAAACAATAAAAAAAAACAATAAATTAGCGTGATACACTCTACGTCATTCATATTTGAATGACATTACCGTCATTTCATCTATGAAAGTCCTGAAATTTTAAGCTTATATTCAATTGAAGGAACATTTTGAAAGCTCTACCAGACTTTGAATGTCTCCGCAGGAATGGCAGTCTCATAATTGTAAATGTCAACGTCATCTTTGTGAGCTAAATATTCATGCGATAGAGACGACGAAACGTAATATTCCTCATAGCCACAAGACGTGATCAGTGTGTGTGTGTGTAGTCAAGTAAAAGGTAATTTTAGATCCACTTTGGAGCTTTCAGAAGAACAAAAAGTCGGATGCGTATATACACAGAATGTGTTTATATACAGAATGCATATATATTAATTGAAAATGTCATTCACCATACAAACGAAAAGAATTTTGATTTTAAACCTCTAGAATGCAACCTCGTTCCATATGTACCGCTTTTTATTTGTGCAATCATAAAACAAATAAATAAAAAAAAAAAAATCGTATACGCACCAACAAAAAATGCAAAAAGCGGAAAAGGTACTAGTGCATTTTACATTCGCTCATAATCCGTTTGGCAATTTTGATTTTTATTGTTATAACGACATAAAACTCCAAACCGTAGCGCAATTTTTCATTTGCTTTGAAGCATTTACAGAAACAGATTGTAAATAAAACTTCCAATAAAAGGCTTTGTTGTGTGTGTGTGTTTGTGTGTTTGTATGTTTGTGTGTGGATATTTCTAAGACGATAAAATGCACGACGAAGAAAAAAAGAATTGTGGAAATTTACACAGATTTATGACCTGTGCTGAAATTTGGAGATCGATTCACTATCATTTTATAAGTATTTTGTTTGGCATAGAAACAATTCAAGAACAATTCGTTTGCAGGTGATATTGTATTATTTTTCCAGTGCCATTCAATTTCGATGGTGTGTTTTTGTGTTTCTCTGATCACCTTTTGGAAATGCATTGATGCGCGAAGATTGCTTTAACTGTTTTTTTTTTTGTTTGGTAAATGGAAAATGAATAAAAGAGTATTCAATTAAGTTTAGCTTTTTGCTTTTGCTTTTGAATTTAACATTTTATAGAATCGTGCAGCAGAATTGAATGCATACTGGTTTTCATCGATTCACTGCTCACATCGATTTAGGGTATAATTTATTGAAAAACGCTAGCCAACTTTTCTTCCCTTTATGTTGTTTGTTTTCCATTTTGTTTTTTGTTTCGTTCATGTTCCACCGAAATTTATGGGCATAGTACTGCCTATATATTACCATCGGTCAACATTCTCAACGAAATTTTTATCACTTTACAGCTTTTGAAGTTCTTCGTTCAGATTTCTTTTTAATCTATTGCTATCTGAACTAAGCGATTTCATTAATATTGGCCATATATAGAATCAAAAGTGCCATTTTTTGTTGCTGAACATCAAACTGCATTCATTTCATATTCAATTGAGCTCAGTTTGGTTTAGTTAAGTTTAGTTTAGTTTTGCGGCTTTATGAAAACAACGACCATCACAAGGGACATTCTAAAGACATAGAATGTCCAAGCGACGTACACCCACACATGTATCACTAGCGTGCCAGTAACGTGAAAACAAGTCCAAACATACATTCGATATGAATGGATTATGGATAGACCGATCTGTATTTTGTCTTACAGGGTGTGTCAGAATAAGTGATACCATCCATTTCTTTTGCTATAAAATACAACAGTTTTAGTCAAATTCGGTTCAAATTTCATTTTTAACTGGGCATAACATTCGTGTCTCAGACTGCATGATTTGAATCTTCCACTATTATTGATTTAGTGTTCTGCAACTTTTCATGTGAATTTATATCCATTTCATTTATATTTAGCTTTATTTATTGGTAGATATCAGCCTACTACGTAGTTTGGAGAAAATTCATTCAAAAATATTTTCATGGCTCAATTTTGGACAGTCTTTAAGATATTACATATAAATTGAGCTCATTTATGTCAACAGTTGACTTGATTACATAAAAAAAATAACACATCCTGTAAATGATAGCATAGTGTTTTTGATTACAATTTAAACACATTAATTATCCAGTACTTGAGTTGGCTTTGTCGTTGCCAAACAAAGTTTCCTCAAAATTACTAGTATTTGTGTGCTTTTGCTTGTTTTTTCTTTACACTTTACACGACGAGTATAAAATAAAACATCGGAGTCAGCGGCTCTTTGTGTTTAAACTTACACCATTTATTCGCATGAAATTTGTATTTTTTGTTTGTCGAAAATCGGTTTTTTAGTTATTCTTCTTTTGAACAATTTAAATTGTCTCTACTAACGAAATTGTTATGATAATTTCTTTTTATTATTGTACACGGCAATTCTCATCAAAGTCTTGGGAAAAACATTTGGCCACGATCAAATACATAAATTATTTTTTATTGCTGCAGGTAAGTGATCAACGCAAAAAATATATTGATTCAGCAGGACATATGTGTGAACTTATTTGGTTTGACATGTTCATGTGTAGAAAACTAGTGTGTGAATGCAGCCCAAATCGACAAAATCGTATAGCAATAAGGTTTCACTTCCGTGGCACATTTGACATTTGTCGCAATCAACTATATGCTCCTGGTCAAATCACTGTGAGACATTTCAGTGACAAATAAACAACAATCCGAAAAGATGACAACTTATAAGTGATAAGAATGTTTAACATTCTGTGACAATATTAAATAAATGTCTGTCCAAAAAATAAACGGTGTTCTTTAAATTCACATCGTTACAAATGGGTTTTCGATCGATTCAAGGCTTACATTTGAGAATGGTTTCAAAATGTGCTGAAAGTGATTAGAATGAGACTAACTAATGAATTTTTTGCAAAGTTTCACAGATCCTATTCACGTTTGCTTCAACCTGGCCAATTTCACAGCTCAAACAAACAAATTGCATTTTTGCATTAAGAATACAATTTCAGTAAAAATGATTTATTTGTTTTAGGCGAAGCAATATGCGGCGATTGAATTCTGACAAATGTTGAGCTATTCCAGCGTCGCTGATGGTTTTTTAATCTTAACCAATAGTATGGTTGAAAATTGAAAATTAAATGATAAATAATTTAATTTAATGAGATTCACGTGTTAATAACAACAATTAATTATTTATTTCACTATAAATAATACACAGTTCTCCGAATGCCAATTTCAAATTACTCAAATCTAATGTTTAAGCCAGTTTTGATTTAAAAACATCTCCAAACAGTGGATGTTGACATTTCAATTTTTTTCTACGCCAGAAGCCGCTTCAGAAACTTGCCATAATGTGTTCCCAAAATTTTTTCTGAAGATTTGTTGTCTAGCCAAAACGTAATATTCATCAGTAAAATGAATTTTTTATGAGGTTCGTGTGCGAAGTTTTTGTTGTTGTTCACAATCAATTCTTCAAATCTAAAATTGTGTTTCTGGTAAAATAATATTTTTAAATTCAAACTATAAATGTAGAGAAAAACAAAAACCAAAAATTAAATCAACCAACACACACATTGAGTACATGAAAAATCAGTTTTGTGGTTTAATCAACTCAAATTTCTGGAGAAATTTCAAAATGTATAAAAACAATGATTTTATAATTTCCAATAAGATTTTCAGGAAATTAAAAAAAAAAATCGACGATATAATAAGAAAAGGAAAATTCATTCTTAGAACATCAACCAATTTGTACGATGTAGATTGCACAAATATGAGGGTGCACACGGTACACATGGTATTTTTCGCAGTGTAAATAAATAAAAATGTGGATGTTAATTGTAAGAGAGTGTTATAGTTTTGACGTGTCTAATCATTGTGCTAAAAGAATAATGAAGAGCTTATATCTATTTATCGACTCTATTTTTCTCTCTGTCAAACAGACACTGTTTAACGATTATACAAATGATTAAACCGTGAATTAAGCAATTACATAGCAAATGAATCCTTTCTTTGTCTCTGGCATTGATATACAGAATAAAGGCTCGACACAATCGTTGCGTAATGGAATGTAAGTAGAAAATAAATGGATATTAAATTTGGGTCATTATATTGCTATCATGTATAAAAATCGCTATTTTTTGTGTGCTTAGTGAATTAGAATTGTAACATTGGACGTTTGCATACACTTTCCTTTGTTGATATATACGTATACATATAGTATTAAACAAAAAAAAAGCAACTGAGAAGAAACCGCGAACCGAATTATTGATTTTGTATGGTACCAATGCTTGTGACGTTTTTTCCGGGTGTAGTTGAAGTATCTTGAAACGAGCAAATTGTGTGAATTTTTCATATAGTGTGTTGAAAATAGATTCGTGTTGTTTTTCTTTTTTTTTCATTCAGGCGCTTGTGAAAATGGTAAGCAAAGCGCCCACACAAAAGTAACGCGCACCACATGCATGAATGGCATGAATAGAAATAGTGTAATAGTAGATAATAGGTAGTGATACTCATTGCCATACATATGTATGTGCCATATGCGCTAATGCTTTCCTTTTATTACATATTGATTACCCAGTTTTTAAAATGCGAAATAGTACAGGAATAAACAGGAGTAAAAACGGTGAATAGCAAAACACCACCACCAACCACCACCGCCACGACCGCCGCCGCCGCCAACAACAACAAAATAAAGAGTGAAACAGCAAAAGAGGAAAATCAATCAATTTCGTTTTGTTTGAATGTGTTTGTGGTTAATTTTATTGTGCATGAACTGTGAATATTCGTAGATGGGATTTGGTAAATGTAGGAAATTGATGTGTCTCTACACATAATGTTGGTGTGCTGTGTGCCAGTTTCGATATGACAAAGCTCAACGCCAAAATACTAGTACCTTTGAGTTTAAAAATCGTTGAGATAATTTCCAATGCAAATTCCAACTGAAAAAAAAAAACATTGTAAAGAAATGTGTGCGAAAGTGCCAGTTTCTGGCCAATTTTCAACGAGAGTGGCTGTGAAAAGTGAATTTTACCACGTTGCACACGTAATTTTGGTCGAAGCAGGTTGTTTTTTATCTGTGCGGGGGGGGGGGAGGAGATTCATTTTGGATTCGGTGTATATTACCACACACACACAAACACACGGAACACAGCCGATTCAGATAGTCGAATAAAATTAAGTAAATTTGAACAAAGTAAAAATGATTTTCAAACGCAAATAAATCCCAAATGGATTTTGATATTTTTATGTGAACTGTGGCACTGATTTCGACATCACATTCAAATTTCGTGGGATCATATTTTCAGTTTTTATTGGCATAGTGGGAATGAAATAACAGCCGAATGTAAGCAGTTTGTTGTACATATGGCCAATATGCGAGAAGAGATTTAACTCGAAATCGATTTAAACTAATTTTAAGATACTATAAAATTTATTTAGTGGTGTATTTATCACCCGTTCAATGTTTGCTGAGTAGCGCATCAACATTTATGTTCATTTCGTTTAATGGTTTTGTTCGTTTCTCGCTTTCACTCTCTCTCTCTCTCTCTGCCTCTCTCTCTCTCTCTGCCTCTATCTCTTTCTCTCTTTCTCGCTTTGGCTCTCGTTCTGCCAGATCACGATACGAAATGCAGATGTACCGTTTGGATTGCGGTTTACGTCATTTGAAACCTCACAAAGTGTTAAAATGTGCTTATGCAGCAAACGCAAGCACATTCACCCATCAATAGCTCAAAGCAGCATTGTGGTGTTTGTACAAGTGTGAGTGTGTACAGTGACTTTGAATTGAAACATCTGTCAATTTGATCGTCTTTATCGTTTTCCTAAATGTCGGAAAAACTGCACATCAAATTATCAGTAATCTATCGACCGTTTCCACGGAAATTCACTCCATTACTTTGAACTCTTTTAGCTTTGGGCAAAATGTGGTTAGCGATTCGAAACTCTTGAATTGAGCGTTGCCCAATGCGCAACTCTTACTCAGCAAAATGCTCTCTCTTTCTGTGTGTATTACATTTTTTTTTTGCTTCTTGAATCGACTGCATAATGTAATAAAAAAAAAGTCGTCGAGATAAACAGGCGTGTTTTATTTAATTTTTTTTTTATTCTTATTTTTACGTTTTATCCTGGTATTTTTACGTTTTTTATCTTTCTCTCTGTTTTTGTTCTGCGTTGAGCATGATTTTGAAGCACTCGTAAATTATATGCACTAGTGAATGTTGGAGATAGGTTCGAGATAAAAATTGGGACAGCGGCGCATTTTGTCTGTTGTTGTGAACGTCATCACGACCACCAGATTAATTTTTTGATGTAATTGAGCATGAAACATGTGTAATGCACCGAATAACACTAACGTGTTATTGCATTGAACAAATGCAAGCACAACCGTTCAGTGTCTAGCATGTGTCTGCATGTACATAAAATGTAAAATGTAAATTGTTAGAATCGAGATGAAACTAAAGCAGAATGCGAAGTAGAAAAGCAGAGACAACAAAGCAGACGAAGATCAACATACAAATAAAGAATTGAACATCTAAAGAAATCGGCCCCGTCATCAAAACATTGCTCAGTTTTATAGCTATTGTTTGTTTCCATTTCGTGTACATTATAGGTAATATGCAGTGAATACTTTGTCCACGTAAGTTACCTGTGGTAACTGACAATGACCACCAATTATTTCATCATAACATAAATGCAATCCCTAACGCTGACCATTTCAGTATCGTTGTTAAACGTCACACAATGCACATTGGACAGTGCACACGTTTATACGCTATGGGATCTATTTGTATGTTTAGGGATGTGTCAGGAGTCTGTTTAAGCAATAAACACAATCAACAATATCCAGCAATAAGTCTATGTACAACATTTAATGAAAGCACACACACCTCTCTGTGAAATATTATATATTTCACACTCATCTACAACAGCTCACACACACACACACACACACTCACATTTGATTTAAATGAAATATATAATTAATATCATACACAGCAAAGTCATCAGCGCAGACAGCAGAAATGCCTCTGACACTGTCAAAAAGTCTGGGCCTCATGAAATGCTGATGGTATTTAGTTTCACATATTATATGCATGCAAATAAATTACATAACACTGTGTGTCTGTAGTTTTGCGCGTAGTCGGCCTTATATATGGATTACCGGTCGTGCCAACAACTCCAAAAATACCGCAGAGAATTGGTCTCTGGGTTAGTTTGTTTCTCAAAACAAAGAAGAGAAAAAAATTTGTCAAAAATTCGGTTCGTGTGCGACAACCATCCAGAATTTTGACGGTCGAATAGAATGAAAACAATTTATGAGACAATGGATACGAGTCCCTCAATCATTCAACAACAACAACAAAAAAACCGTCCATTTTTAGATCATTTACATGTGGACGGGAAATAAAACATTTATTTATTATGCTCATATTATCGGTGGACGGGAAAAGCCAAGAAAATGTACGAACAAAAAACCACAAGGATGAATACTGTCGTGTTCTTTATTGTGTTGTTTCTTCTCTCTTTTCTATTGGTGCTCATTCAATATCTGAGTGAACAGTTTGACTGTTTATTTTATGCTTCTTTCTCTACATTCAGTACACACTCGGTATTGGACTCTGGTTTTCAGCTTTTCTCCTTTCTTGTGAACAACTTTGTACACAATTGCAACCACAGTTGAATCCACTTAATGTCAATGAACACAGTCTCTTTCTCTCTCTCTCTCTCTCTCTCTCTCTCTCTCTCTTTCGTTCGCTCTAGAATATCGCTTCTTTCCATACGTATCTCTAAGCATAGATATGTGAGCTGAGGACACGTACATCGAGGTTGTATATTCCGTAAAATCACAGTCATCTTCAGCACTTGTACTGATGGTGTGGTATGTGTTTTCTGTTTTCCTTCTTTTTTTCTCTCTTTCTTTTTCTTTAACTTTTATACATATTATACTAGAAAATATGTTACTATTCTTTTGGTTTTCTTCAACACACGTAGACTAACTACGCATTTTAACTCAAAGTTGCCTATGCCAGTGTGGCAACTTTTCAACAACATTTTGCATTGTGTGGTTGCTCTTGATGTACTGCAATTTTCGTTGTAGACGACGATTTAAGGGTTTTTACTCTTTGAAATTGTTTGAGTCAAAACTGCTTCAGCTTTCTTCTTCTTCTTCTTCTTTATTTCTTTTTCATCTCTTAAACATTAATAGGGGCACTTTGCTCATCTCATAAATGTTCCGTTATTCTTGCAAATGATTCTACTAAATGAAGGAAGTGAATATGTGTACATGTTCTTGCCTACGCCAAAGCCAAGAATGATTTAAAATTGAATGTTGCTCAAAGCGGTGCAATGATGAGACTCTGTGCCCCAGCTACGCTATGCAAATCATATGGCGTAGCTTACTTTGTGCCCTAGCGCATTTGTATGTCGCTTCACCGCTTTGATGTTGCTTTTAAACTAGACCAAAAAAAAAATCCGTATGTTTCATAAATCAGTTTAATTATCATGAAATAAAATGGAATAATTACAATAGAACACAAAAGAGTATCAAAAATGTGATAAAAAATAAGTAATCTCAACCGATCAGTTTTTCAGCTCGCCTGATGATGAAAGCATGGCATTCGAAAACGTTTGCGAATAAAACGCAATTTTACACCAAAATAAGAAGTGTTTTTACTTATTTATATCATCAACTGACCATTTGACATCATTCCATGATTCAAATGTGTCAAATGTGGATAGGTCATTGCTATTTTACTGCCGTAATTGAAGTCATTCATTTGTTTCTGCTCAAATATGAACATCCAGAAATATTGACATTCGGGAAAGTTTATAAAATGCTCAACAAAATGTTAGACATATAACATTATTGTAATTTATTTCTAAACAATAATGTTTACATGGAAATGCCCTTGCAACGAGCTGAGTTTTATGCAATTGTGAAATGCATGATTGCGTTTGACGTTGAAAGCTAGGGGCTCATGTGTTACATTTATAATGTTGTGTATTTGACAGAGCAACAACAGCTAAATTCATTTGAAATTGTTTTGTTGAAAAAAGCATATTTAGATGCGGAAAAATAAAATGGAGCAACCAAAGAATAAGAGTGGCAATCATATTGGCAGTTTTACACGAATCTCTTATATTTATAGCGAGTATTTTGGGAATCGCGTAACTCAGATGCCCCTAGGTTGGAAAGACATTGTCAAGCTTATCGATAGCGACAAAAAAAAATGAATTCTGAATAAAACGTTTAAATTGGTTGACCAAACGTAACTTCTGATAATGAACAAACAATCGTTTATTGTTCAATCTCATAATCGATTCTCAATAACTGTGCATGTGTAGTGTGCATATGTACACTGAAATTCAAAAGCATTGGCAATTGATTGCATTCATACCGATTTCTATGGAAGACTTCATATAAAACGGAAATAGAGGCACTGTCGAAAATTAAGTGTTGCTTTACTTAAAATTCAATGCAATAAGTACTAAAATTTGCTAAATTGTAAGAGTATATCTGTGAAAATGTACCGATGCATCCAAAGAAATGTCTGGAGTGAGTAAGAAAATAGTTCAATAAAAATATTCAAGTATAATTACCTGGACTCGTTTGCCAACTCAGCCCCCCAATAAACATTTTCCTGAAAATAAAACACACACATTTAATAATATCTTTGAAAAACAAATAAATGAAAAAAAAAATTCATTTGGTTAAATAATTGAAATAATTTCTGAATATTTCGTGAGCAAAAAATGACGGTAAATAGCATTTTCATGTCATTCAATTGAAGAATACATGTGATTTAGGTTCAATATTTAAACAAAATGTGTACACGATAAATATACGTGGATTTTTTTTTTGTGAATTGGATTCAATTAAACTAAAAAATTTAAATTAATTGAAAGCTTTCATTCCTTATATTCGTTCGGTATATAATCAGATCAGACAAATACTAAGTATCACACTAGGCTGTGATTAAAAAGTTTCATCTCGTTTTTTTTCCAACATGCCAACTATAGGCACTTACTCTATAGTATTTCTCTTAAAACCTATTTTCATTCTGTTAATAAAAAAAACCTATTTCATTGAACACATTGAACGTTTAGCAGAATAGCGAGGAAAATGAAAACACATACGATTTATTTTCGTTATTGTAGTAAGACACAATGAAACATTTTGAAACATTAACTGAGAGTTGCTTATAAGTCAAGAAACATTTTCTACCATTTAATAGCTTTTTCTTGATTATTCTTTAACTTCCACACAATTTTTCCATAAATAAGTTTTAATGAATCGTTGAATGCGGGAAATTATATAGAAATACATGAAAATAGTCAGTCGGATATATTTTGGCATGTGACTATAATTATAAACGAAATTTCAGCCGAAAATCTGTTATCGGATCGCATTTATGTACATCTTTGTATAGACTTTATTTGGTTCATCATTTGGTCTTTCAAAAGCAATTGATATCCATGACAATAAAGGCTACACAAAAACGTATTGCACCTAAAATAATATATTTTTAACAAAACTCTTTATGCTAGAGGAGTTATTTTAATCTAAAATAGTGAAGCAAATGAGGTTTTGTGGGCACTTCGATGACGATATAGTGGTCGTGTTGAATTTCGTGCACCTCAAACTAAACATTTATTTAGTCCGTGCAATGATTGAATGATTGAACCTGCACCCTCGCAGGTGGACGATAAATGGTACTAAAGTTAACATACCCCAATTTTGAACGTTCAACGTGCGCTTCAATGATAAAATCTAGCACATTGCAAAAATGTAATTCGCTTTTATTTGGACACTTGATACATTGAAACTGAACAGTTAGGGGCAATGAACTCTTTGTGTCAGTTCTCTGACTGTACCGCTTGCATACATATGTCAGCTCACTTCGTCTATAACATTTCCATGAAAATTAAATGTAGAACTTGATAATTTTATTAAAATTCCAATCCATCATTTTACACTTTTGTCGCAAATCTGGTTCAATGAAATACCAGAAATGGTACAAAAATGTCGAAATATGTTTGCTCACATGGCCTTACTATGGGACAAAGTATGAATATTCATCGGCATTAAAATGTTAGTAATAAAATGAAAGATGCAATCAAAATGTTTGCACTAATCAATTAAATATACTTGTAAATGGGCACTCTGAATGTGTCTCTGTGAATAATTTTGTCAGAAACAGCTGATTGAAAATGGAAGCCTTTTTCACTTTGCCGTCAATTCTATACATATTTATATTTTGTCGGAAAATTGTGCCTTTAATAATAAAGACATATCAAATGCTGCACAGCCTTGGCACATTGAATGTTTACATTTGTCGGGCTTAGGGAAATTTTAACACCGCAATTTTGTCTTTAAAATTATATTTCGAACAAAACTCTGTACTTAGTTCACTATCCTCTTACGGTAGCCGCGATTTAATGTGTTTTTTTTTTTCCAAAAAATAATCTTTCAATCATTACGTAATAATGCCTAGCCACCGTTAAAAATTCATTCAAACCAATTTCGATTCCCTTTTGTGCGTTTCTTCAATGTAGTCTGCAACGGCACTTTGTCTAAAAACACTGTTGTTTCTTTGTATGGCATTCTTACATTTGGAACCGAGTTACTAATAAAAATATGTATGTGTGATGTCAAAATCAGCAGTGGGAACGGAGCAGGGGTTTGAAGCAACAATGTTTATTTTTGCTTGGATTCTGCTCTGGTCTGGAAAATACTTTTTTTGTAGGGCAATATGCAAAGTTCTGGACCGTAGCAAACAATTTGAATTTAATACCCCACCCTGGAATTTAATTTCATGAAGCACTCATGAGTGGAGACTCTACGCAACAAAAACAAATTTGTTTACTCCTCCAAATCACTGAAAATGAAAATTCACCCCCCCCCCCGTAAATTCCGACCGTGCACACCTCTGCGCCAAAATAGTACTGCTATATCAATATTATAAAGCGCTTAACTTAGAACGGTGGTAAAAAAGTACTTTTTACAGCGCATGAAAAAACATTTTGGTCGTCACAAGTAATTCATGTATCTTCAATTTAAATTTGAAAAGACTTTACATAATCCTCAATGAAGATTCCTCATCTCAATCTTATCCTCTCTCAGCGGGAATATTCCCTATGAATATCTTGAAAATACGATTTTCAACCAATTAAAACATGATTTTTTTTTTTCAAGGAAAATAATTCCGAAACACTAAAATCCATCCACCGAAAAATATTATTGGTCAAACGAAAGAGTTTGTTTCAATTATAATAATAATTATATATATAATAACGATGCGATCAATTGAGTCTAGTATTAAACTTCAATACATCTATTAATTTTAAATGCGGTCAATTCCCATGTCGCGTATCTGTTCATCATTCGAAAATCAAAGGGTCCCCTTCCTGGAATTTTGTTTGCTGCAACTAGCTAGGTGGTACAATGCCAGCAGTTGAACAAATGGATAGCATTCCTATGAAATGTCAGAATTTGAGGAAAAAATAAAAGCGTAGCAAACATCTTTTCATTGTGGCCATTGGCATACATAATGATGATTTTGACGACCCCCATCGATGAAAATTAAAAGCATCGTATAAACATTATAAAATATCGATAACGATATTTTGAAAATTGTGTGCGATTATGTGTCATTCATTAAAGATAAAATCAGGTGGTTCTCTATTTCAATACATAAGCCATGTGACAGTTAAAGCATTTTATGGACATTTTATATAGATGAAGACTGTGGATACAGCGTGATACAGCGTGCTGTGTGGATGTGCGACGTGCTCGTGTATTCACAAGAAAGCTCTTTAAAAAAATAATCAATAGAATTCATGCGTTATTTCAACATCTGCTGCTAATGACTATGGCAAAACGTGCAGTAAATATCATTTTCATACTTTTACCAACAACAGTTTTTTTTTTTATTCAATAATATCCTCATTTAGAGAAATATGATCACTAGGAAAAAGATGGTTGATTTGTAAAAGAACGAAAAACAAAAATTGCTATGCCCTTGTCATTAAATGAATCAACACATCAAAACAACTGAACAGAATTCAACCGTACGGATATTCATCCGCAACATAATTGATTTGCGTTGCTAGGTTTATTGTGTTGTGAAACCAAATCTGGGATATTTTTTTTTATTCAACAACAAAATAACATAAATAAAATTTAAAAAAACACACACACACACACAAATTGGAAACAAATATTCGGTAATTGAACCGTGTGAATAAATTTAATTGGTACTCGAAATATGTAAATATAGATATATATTTTTGTGGAACATTCGTTGACCCGGAAAATTAAACGTATATCGTAGCTACGCCTTTTTGGAACAACGTCGTAGCTACGCCATGTACATAGTCCAAATTAGAAAACTGTTTAAAAAAAACATCACCATTACACAGCAAGTAAAATAGTTGCTTGAAAAGTGAAATATGTGATACGCAATCTAATCTTTCGGTTCAGACAATTTTTTGTTTTGTTCTGAATGATGATCAAACATAAGAATGTGGTTTTCAAAGACTTTTCTAATTTGGACTATGTTTTCCAATTTGGCGTAGTTACTATACATCATAAGTAAATATGTAGTACCACAGAGCAAAGGACACCGTTCGAAAAATTAGTATTTACGATAGAAAACCAATGGTGTTTAACATTCCTATCTCGGTAATGTAACGATGTGGTAGTCTCGCAAGACCACGCCATCTCGTTTTGCCATAATCAAATTAAACATTAATGTTTGTATTTTTGCATGTTATCTCTACACAGTTCGCCACCAGTGTAGACGCAATAGCGAAGTCGAATGCTCTCTTACACAAGTAAATAACATAGCAATATAGATGAATATAGATGGCGTGAATTCTATTTTCAACTAAATTTATTCGAACCGTTAGGCAGCATTGTAGAAAACACACAAAATACACTATTTCCTATAAACTGAGTTAATGCAATCATATTGATTCTATAGTTCATGTAAAATACATTCAAATTTCGCATAAAGGCCGGTTTATACGAAATTCGAAAGTATCAACGAATCAATACAATTGTATTGGCTCAGTTTATTCGAAATGCATTCAAATTTCGTAATATTGATGTTTGTTGTTTTTTGTGTGAAGAAGAGACAAATAGCAGCATTTACGCGTTTGAAATCAATCATAAGTATATAAACAATTGAAAATAAACAAAACCAAAATTGCCCATTTGAAGTGTCTTGATATAATGTATTTGATATGGTAATTTTTATAGCGGTAAGTTGTCGGTCACTAACCACAAGAAATGCATTCGTCAATTCAACACAGAATGACAGGAAATGTATTTTATTCTTATGAAGAATCTTCTCTATAAACGTTACTTTAAATTTAAAAGAAATCATACAAAGCTAAAGAAAATCAACGCCGTTTTCACCCCAAGTAGAGAACTGCCGTCAAAAACAATTGCAAACTATTGAAATCAATTCTATCTGGTGAATGAAAAATGGGTTTTAGGTTCCACTCAAATGAAAACCCTTTAATAATTAATTGAAGAAAAAAAAAATTGATCAGAATAGACCCTACAAATGAGAAATATTTGATTGTCAACTCGTTAAATGGTAACGATTTCTCAGGGAGAAGTAATCAACTCCAATCACAAAAGCATGCAAATTTGCTTAATATTCGACAATTTTGTGTAGACATGATTCACATTTAGTCAGCCACTTTACATTCAAACCGGATCAAAAGCCACATCGTTGCTTTTTGTCCTGCACAGTTAGTCATACAACTCCCAGCAAATCCCGATAAAACCTTCAATAACACTACAATTCAGAATCGTAATCTGCTTGTGATGTTTTGATTGTGTTCAATGGATTTTACAGTCAGCTACATAAAACTGTTGGTGAAATACCATTTCACCATCATGCTATTGGACGATTGACCAGTATCATTCTTTTTATTATACACAGCACATTCAAATTGCACAATAACCATACCGAATAAAAATGTTCTAATAAAACACAATGAAAAAAAAAAAATTATCGAAAGTGTACGTAAAATGTGCTAAACTATTTGTTTGGTGCTTCATTCAAATGAAACAAATTAAGCGCACTTTATTAATAGAGATAGAATGCAATCCAGTTAAATCAATCGACATATTGAAAAAAGATAATCGAACAAAAAAATGTAAAACAACATAAAAACATGCATACAATTTAAACGGCACTTAGCAGTATAAAGAGCATGTATATCGATTGTAATGTAAATCTATTGTAAAACGACCATCAAATATTTACGATAATATTGTTCAGATTCACAGTGGTCAACGAAATTATCAAAGCTGCTAAACTAGAACGATTTTCGTCACGTTTGCCATTGTTTTTGTTTTTGTTTTTGTTTTTTGCTGTCTCATTCATTTCTCGTTTTTCTTTCATTCGTTCGTTCTATCGCCAACGGTCTTCGGTGCAAGCAAACGTGATATATTTCAAATGTTTATGTCTCAAAAAGTTCATTGTAAATGTATACGCTCATATTTATACATATAGAAACTTAGTCTGTACATTGATGTCTCCCATTGCCAGTGAATTCGAGAGTGTCGATTGACAGGAAAACTCTCAGTCTTGCTACTTCATTTGTGCGATATGTGTCGTGAAAATGAACGTGTGTCGTTTAGTTAGGTCGCATGCTCAAATTTCATTGAGTTTTTATCATCTGACACTTTTCGGCGCTCTGCTTTCTTTTTTTTTCCACACAAATAATTTTCCCTAGTTTACTGTATCATTTTTGAATGCAAAAGAAAATTGAAGTGTTTTCTACTGCATTGCGTTTGAAATTGAACGTGTTTGTTTGCAAAGTGAACAGTAGTAGGTGGAGCTTTTATCGCATTTTATATGAAGCAGCAAAATGTGCAGATATAGTTGTATATATAATTCAAAAGATTCGCTTGAAAATTGTTTTTAATCGTTCAAATTTGTTAAGAAAATGAATATGCGGAATTTGATCCCTGTCATCATCTTTTAGATCACCTGACCACACATTTTAGCACGTCAAACTCGCTTCGATTTACTGTTATTCGAAATGACGTCTGACGACAACATATCACATTCTCTCTTTGTTGTTGTTGTTGCTCTTTCGAAGTGACATGCTCATAAATACATCAAATCTAGCCATTTGTATGAGTCAGGCAACACGTTCATATTCAAGGCAAAAGATCAACAACATCTAAGCAAAACCAATAGCCGAACACATTTTGACAAAATTTTAACACGAACAAAGAATGTCTAGTCTTCTCGATTAAGCCACATTTCAAACAAACTGTGGGTGATCGTCGTTTGTATTATTTGCACAGTTTATGCATGAACATTTATTTGATTTTTATTTTTTTTTTCCTAAAATATATCTCACACATTTGTCTTCTCTCGTTAATTAATGTATAGATAGCAACAGGTTACAGATGACATAACCGATTATATGTTGAACAGTCTAATACTACGCACGTCTTGATATTAATACATTTTATATAGTTTACAGTCACTTCCTTATGACTTGTAATTTCTTTTCAATACTCTTATACGGTTTTCATAAAATGTGAAAAAAAAAGAATTATAGTTAGTTTGTGAACAGTGAAGGAATAGAGTATGTAATAAAAGTATGATTTTGAACTACAGGACATAACATTACCGAATATATGATCAAATTTGGTTCATTATTTTGAATTAAAATGTCACCGGCAACAAATTCTCAACTTCTGCCACTTATTTGAGTTGAGACTCGATGAAAATGATCATGATTCGAGCTGATGAGCCAAAAAATCATAAGAAGTTACAGACAATTTGTATACAGTCAGTCGACTTTATGACTCGACATCATCATTTGTACGCGTTGTAAATGATCAAACGTTGGACAGTTATTTTCATAAAATAGCTTATTTTGATTCCAAATGAGTTTAAATTTTTAAGTATTTTCGTTAAATCTTCGAATTCCCGGACATACTTTGAATTTACAGTATAACTGATATAATAATTCAGTAAAAATGTCCAAAACATAGTTCTTGGAACATTAAATCGAGGTTTGAAGGAAAATCCACTTTGAAACAGAATTATTGTAATACAAGCATTTGCAATACGAAAAAAAACCTTCAAATTGAAAAACAAACTGAAGAAATTTGTCAAAAATAGTCTTTAGAACTGATTGAACATGGAAGGTAGGCTGTAAAATAGAATCTCTCAAATCTGCAAATAATTTATTCGATATCATAATTGAGCTTGATAAGAACTGGTATGCTCAGTCGGAAGTTTGATCAGAAAATGGTGTTAAATTCATCACGAAAAAGACACATGAATAATAATAATATGAATGCGAAAAGTCATAGACAAATCTATTTTTTCAAAACAAATGTGAAAGATTTCAATGTCAAAGAATATTCTAAAAGTCTTAAATCTCAACATGGAATGAATCTTTTATGGCGATTTACCATATAATATAAGTACGAGTATATTAAATGTGTATCTGTTCTCAGAGTGTCAAATATCATACGTACGCTTTGGCAAACGCATTTATTCCTAGGTTGATTCATATGAAAAGATATTTTCGCAAAATAAATATGGAAATAGAATTTAAAAAAAAAAAACGAAAAATAAATGGAAAATGGCAATAAAGTGTCGATGTGAAACAAGCATCGAAACGTTATGAATGGGAGAAAAATGTGCAAGCCAAAGATATTCGAAAACGATTGTCTTGTTCATTTCAGCGTGTTCGTCGATTTGTGATCATATCTACTTGCTCACTTTGACTCACATGTTTCCGGTTTCTGTGAATTTCGTTTTTGAATCAGATTCCATATGAGACGTTGCTTTTGTTGCTCTCTGAATGTTCAAATACTTATATTTTGTCACTAAATTTGTTCGATGCTTTTTCTATGCTTCGTACATGTGTGTAAGTGAGTGTGGGTGTGCTTCTATGCTGTTTTTTGTTTCCTATCGACTTGACTTATTTCGCATTTCATTTTCTTTTTTTTTTCAGAACAGTTAAAAGAGAGAAAAATGTGAACGAGAAAAAGATGAAGCGACAACGAGAGCAAGAACCTCTTTTTCACAAAGTTAAACAGTCTAAAACCAAAGCATGAGCTATACATTTTGTGCTGATTTTCAATATTTCAAGTGAATCTAGAACAAAGACTACTTGAACACTCAACAAAACGAAACGGTGATGTGACGCGATTGAGAGTTTTTATATAAGCGATGAACTATGCATTCAATGGTGTGTTAAGGACTAAGCACTAAGCACTCTGCTGTAATCACTCTTAGCGATTTCTCTTTGAACCACATTATCTCGATTGTGAAAAAATACATGGGAAATTTGCTCAGATGACCGCCAATCGTATCAAATTGTGCCATCTAGAATTTAACATGCCAATTAAATCGATTTCTGTTGAGATTCTTTGTTGAATTGTGTTGATATGTATACACCTTTTTAAATTAAGTGATTGCTATTGGAAGCCTGAATGAATTATTTATTATATTGATTATATTTGGTGCTAGTGTGCTAATAATCAAAAGAATAAAGACAAAAAAAAACAACGGTCTTGTATCACCATTGGCATTGATGTCATGTTGCCTGAAATTTTACCACTGTTTATGACAAATAGTGATATTACACAGCGCGCTCAATACATAACATTGAAATTATTCGTTTAAGCTCATTTCGCCACAACATTCAGAGTAGTTCACTAATTTGACACAATACTGAACGCATTCACTTGGTGTTTTAACTAAAAACATAGAGATAGGGAAGAATTGGTACAGAGATGAAAGGACGAAATGCGAGTGGAGACAATAGCTGTTTGTGTCGTTGACTCTGTTCCATGGAGGAAATGATTGAAATGAAAACCGCTCTAATGATCTTGAGCAGGAAAACACTTAGAAATATAATACGGTATGCGAGTGCTGACAGTGATAGACATTTATTATTCCAACTGCCGTTCGTAACTGCCTGCATTATGATTTCTTTTTTTTCGTTCTATATTTTCTGTATTAATTTTTTGTTGTTGTCTTCAAAACTTGTCTATTTACAGTTTTTCCTTTAGTTATTCTATCATCAATAGTACAACCCATACGGTACACATTAGATAAGAAGAGTAAATGGAACACACGAATAAAGGCAACGCTTGTGAGCCCCCAAGTGAAATAATTGTGTTCGTGTCGTGTGAGTGTGCACGAGTTAAGAGAAGAAACACACATCTCGATCAGAAGACACAAATTTCGCAAAAGATCACACGAAAACAAAAACAAAAACAAAAATAAAACAAACACAAAAAACCAAACGATATTTACAGAAAAACGCGTCATGAAAAATGATATAAAATGTTGAATAGGCCCCGATGCACATGTGTACACACAAATTTATTTTCTTCATTGATGAAAATTTTTATTTTTCGACATTCGCATGCAAATGTTAGACTCGTTTTATTAATAGAGTTATGGCAATTCAGTGAAAATTAAAACCTTTAAATAAATATTTCAAATGAGCAACAAATGTCATCGTTACGCTGTTATCGAGCTCATTATTTATTAAATTGATGTTTACACACGATTCGGAATTGTAATAAATTCAATTGGCGCAATTGTAGCCAACATGATATGTGATCATTGAATGCATTGCACAAACAGCAACTTTTCTTGAATCACAGTTTTGTGTGTTTGTTCATTGACAATTAACGACTCTATTTTACTCGCATGGAAATTGATCATAAAACATTTTACGAATCAAAATATTGATACTAGGAGGTTGTGAATAGAGCCGAATACATACGCCGATCATTGGTCAATGTCTTAGATTTATTTCGAATTTATTTCGAATAATGGTTTATTTCGTAATTCGATACATATTTAGGAGAGAGAAGTCATTGTTTGAGGTTGCCCTCACTTATGCAGCTAAAAACTCCATTTTTATTATTCTTATAAGTTCAAATGGTGAGTAGTTAATAAACATAAACTCTTCATTAGGATATTTAGCTTAATTGTGCAACGAACAAATCAAGAAACGATAGTTAATGTGCCAATTCAATTTTATTGAATGCTTATATATTATTCATGAAAAAAAAAGACAAATCATTTGAAATCTGGAACACCGAATTTAAAAACATTAGAAATTCTCAATGTCACGGTGTAATATTTTTTGATTGCAACACTTAAACATTGCGCCATCTGCGTTGGTCTGGATAAAACTATGTTAATGAAAGAAGTGAACAAAACGCATACATTTCCATGTATTGCTCATAATGGTGGCACATGTAAATGATATCTGTCACACCAAAAAACAAGCTAGTATATTCCGTCGTTGGAAATTCCCAAAATCTACAAGTACAAAATTGCATACATTTTTACAATAAACTCCAATTCAATTACACTTACAATTCGTGAATTGTAGAGTTGAAATGCTTGTAAATATGGTTAATAGAACGCCCCCTAGATATCTCCAAATCGATAGAATACTATCGACCCCCAAAAAAAACACTGAAAACGTTCCATTTGAATATACGAGATGAATCGACGCAAACTGTTTTAGTTTAAATTAAATAAATATGAATGTAATCGTGTCGTGTATCGGAAAAACCAAAAAATATCAATATTAAATCTCACTTGGGTGCCGTAAAATGAAATCTGACAATGTAGATTGTATAAAAGTGGTTGATCGCAAAAGTGCATGCAAAAAATATATCATTATTATGTGAAAGCAATTACATGCTCGTTACATGAAGACATGCACAATGAACAAAAATTATTTTATCAGATCTCGTAACGAAGTGAGCAACATTTCGAAATGAGATATGAGTTAAAGTTTGGATTTTTCTGATACGTTAACAGTGCATAAATAAAATTTGGAATTTTTGTTGTTGTTGTTGTTGTTATTATTCTAGTGTGTGGGACACGTGAGAAAAAAAAAGTGAGCGAACGAGGGAAATGTTTGTTCATTTAAGCTATCAAATACACATTGAATGTGCTCTATGTTCAATGCGGTAGCAGTGATTCAAATTATCAAGCTCGTAATTTTTTGTTCATGGAATATTACATTTTCGTGCGAGCGCAGACAAGTGGACATTATTCGGATTTGAGAGCTTTGTATATGCAATTTTGTAAATGGACCGACAATTTTACGTGGTTTCATTGAAATATCCACATTTTGCAACAACTCTGGATATCAGAAATCTTTTACCAAACTCATCAGGTAGCCAGTGCACGAATTTCAAAACAACACACAAAGAATATGTTTGATACAGTACAACACACACACATACACACACCGGGCCCCGTCTGTTTTATTGCACAAAAACGATACATTTTGTTCGATGCATGCTCATGCATACAATTTAGACAACTTTTAATAGTATAACAAATTTGTAGTGCTCATTGAATGTGAAAAAAAAAACATCGAGTATCACGTGCAAAACCGCTCCGTTGCCAAATGAGAGAAAACGAAAGAAATACAACAACAACACATGCGATTGGATTCACGGCTATGCGAAAAGCACGGCGAGCAGAAAAAAAGATATGCAGCTGAAAAGTTATTCTCGGTGATCGTGGACGGTCATCAAATTTACCGGCAAATTCATAATTTGTCGAACAAGAAATAGCAAAGGAAAAGGAAGCCAAAAAGAAGGCAGTAATATGAGCAGCAACAACATCAAAATGTACTCGATGAGAACGAGAACCATCGTTTTTGTACACACAAAGTCACAATCCAAAATTATTATTATTTACTGCATTGCAGGTACTTTTCTGTGAGCTAAAACTGAGTCAAAAACGCTTTGAAATCCAGCTTGTCTATGAAAGAAGTTATAATAGATGTTGAGATACTACACCACCGCCGCCGCCGCCGCCGCCGCCGCCGCCGCTGCCGCTGTCGACGTCGTCATACCAATAAACGCATATATACAAATACACATTGATACCAGGGCACTGCACAAATGCACAAACACATACACACATCTCTTTATATTTATGTTTCCAACGAATCTAATGCATAGCCGATGTTTGTACGATCTGACACTGGTGATAACGTTAGTCAGGCTTGTAGTACTCCACATTTCAAATATCGTCGAATGTAATCTATGTAATGCAAACCGACCAACAAAAAAAAAACAACCAAGCAAACATGAAATAAGCAAAGAAGACGAAAAAAAAATTGTCAATTTCTTCCCACTTCTTTATGGGCCCGCATGAAATTTACCAATGTCATCAGCATAAAACATACATAGTGAGAGCGAACTAAAAAAAAGAAGAGAGAATAAAATAAGATGGTGCCCAACATAAGACGACCGCAACTGAATTATACAAACTACTGCGATTATTATTATTTTGTAAATGAGCGAATATTTAAATTTCAATTTGAAATCCGCATTACAGATGCTTTGTGCAGCCAAACGAATTGAAATAAGTGAAGTGAAACCAGCACAAAATAGGAGCAAAATAGCAGACGGAACTGAGGAGAATGAATAGAATGGGAATGATAGAGAGAGAGAGAGCACACATTGTGGGCACACGATCTATACGAAGCGATTGAGCGGTTGAGAAAACATTCGAATTTGGAGCTCACTGACAGAGCTCAAACAATACTGCGGTTTGATTGTGAGTAACAGTAGTCACATTGTCTCCTTCAGCGCACACGTTAAAACCCAAATTGATACTCGAGTGCTATATTTTGCTCGGTTATCTTTCAATTTCAATTGTATTATGGCGAAAATATGAAATTCTCTAGTCTAATTAGGGACGTTCAAATGTATGTGCCGCAATTTGTTCGCATTTTATTTTATTTTTTTTTCGTTTGTTTGTTTGCTTTTTTGCTTTTTTCCACTAACTTTCCGTAACATTTCATTCCTTCGCGCTTCTCTATTCTCAATCGTTACATTTATTACATTTGAACTGATTTGTTGCAGTGAGTATTTTGTTATATGCACAAGCACATTCCTAGCGGAGATAGAGAGAGAGAGAGAGAGAGAGAGAGAGAGAGAGAGAGAGAGAGAAACAAACCGAATGCGCACACATGCATGCCACATTTGTCGGTCCAAAACGATCAAAAATATATTTAACAACGATGATTGTCGTCATTATCCATAATGGCAATGTTAATATTCGTCTATGCATTTCTGTGCACGGTATGTAGCGAAGCTGTGTAGCGTGTGTAATCAGGGCCAATTGCAACAAAGACGATACAAGATGATCTAAACTGAACGCTCCGGCAACCTTGGTCATATTCCTATTGTTATATTCTGCTTTATTTTTTGTTATTTTCTTTTTTTTGTGTTTGTTTTGCTAATTATTTTTCGCGCACACGCATCAAAAACATTGACAAATGACGATAAAATGCTTTGCATTTGTATACAATGCGATTATAATTTCATCACCAATTGAAGTGTGCTCACTGTTTTTTTGTTGTTGTTGTTGTTGAAACGTATCGTATCGTAAATATATCGTAAATCATACGCGTAAAAATATGTGTACAATTCAATAAAAAAAAAACATGTGAATGAAACAGTAAAAACAAAAATCGGAAATCCGAATATTTGTTGAATGCCACGAATACACAGTTCCCTTTATATCATCACATTTGCATATTGATTCGTGTATCAATTGAGTTTCATATCGATGATCAATCAGGTCGAGTCCAATTTCGATTTCATTCGAATCAAATGACAAACATTTCACATACGCAAGAATGTTATACTTTTGTCTTGACAGTCTCGACACATTTTTCGTGTTTATTTTGTCTTTCCTTTGTCGTTGTCTGTGTGTTGTCAATAATTTAGTTGCCTTGTAAACATTAGACAAACTTTTAAAGTGTTTGTGATGGATCTAGAGAAGCGACTATGAAAAAAAAAACAAATGGTGTCAGTTAGGTCGGTGAAATTGGAGGTTATTTTGAAAATGTAGATAATTTCACACCATTAAACTATGTATGAAATCTTTATCGCGCACAAACGGTCGGCGTGCTATGTGAAATAAAGAATGAAAGAGAAAAAAAAACACACACAAGAGAATCTTAGCAGACGTTAAAAAAAGATTAAGTTTTAAGAAATGACAGTTGCATGTCGATCAACAATTATCGTTGAACTTTGTGTCTCTGAAATATGATCGAATTTTTTCAGAATGGATTTCCGTTTGTTTGTAGTTTATTTCTTTCTATTAGTGTGATTTGAATGATCTCGAAACGACATATTGAATGGCGATTTATTTTCGAGCCACTCTAACCGTTTATCCCAAAAATCAATCTGGATTTTAGTCAGACAATGTTGTACAGAAACGGTGTTGCAGCCATTCTATAAAAATGAGCTGAGTATTGATGATCGATATTGTTGTTGTCAACGAGATAATCGGTGTGTCTGGCTTTCGCACGAAATGTAAATATAGACAATGTTCGATTCGGTTTCGTATTCTTTGTGTGTGTGTGTGTGTGTAAGTTGTTTGTTTCATCGTTTCAACGGCAAAAATACATCAATTAAACCAGACGAAGAAAACCATATGGATGCAAAATCGACTAACGATATTCGGTTTTTTACAATACAAATATTTTTAGGTTGAAGTTTTTACTTTTGAAAGTCACTTCACTTAAGACACAAAAATAAACTTGAACGGCTAACTATTTCGACACACGAATCTATATATTTGGTGTGTAGCTGGAAAAAAGAAAAGAAAAGAATATTATACATATATATGTTAAATTTAGTACGTTCGGGCTTAGACAATTCATTCAAATGATTGCAGCTCATTGAATGAAATGTTGTTTAAAATGTGTGTTGCTTCCAGAGAGATAGAGATAAATTCATAAGAATAGTCAATTGAACACATTTATTCCACATAGGCAATTGTTATTGGAGGCAATCGTTCATAAAAGGCGAATGGCAAACGGCATTTCCATTGTTATTTCTGCTACATATGCGGTTCTATTTCGATTAACATACCGTCGCTCCAACATATACGAAACATATGAAAATAGACTGAAACAAATTCTTTTGTGGTCTCGTTTGGGTGTTGGTTTGAAATGTGTGATTGTGATTTGGAAGACCGTTCCGTGCTAATTACATTCGCGCTCATGATTTTCAAAATCGGACTTTGATGCATTTGGATGCCGTGAATGAAAGCGAAAATGTCGTGTAAAAACGTGATACACTCGAGGAAAAATATATTCATTAAACATTAATTAAGCAACAAATGGTGTACGTATCGTTGCTCATTTTTGTTATTGTTGTTTGAATCGCTTTATTTCATTCAAAATGTGATCCGTGCACTTTCTCTCTCTCTCTCTCTCTCTCTTGCTCCATTGCTTAACGCTTGATTCTTTCAACAGAAAATGGCAAACGCGCGCACGCACACCCAAATATCCCAAACCAAACGAAGAATAGACGTAAATCAACCCAATACAATGCGTCCACAAGCCGTATGATCCTTCACACGATACATTTGGATACAGTTCTCAATGTGTCATATCTTCACACGGCAAATGCTGTTTAGCTGTTTAGCATTTGCTGTGTGCGAAACTACATGTTTAACTTATTTTTATCTCTCGTTCGAAATGACAACGCTTTTTTTTGGTATGGTTGGTGGAACTGTACAAAATATCACTATTGTAGACTTACTGCTCTAACTAGTCACACTTCTCTATGAACTCTTTATGTCATATTACGTGCAACATATTTGTCAACTCTAATTCTATTATATCAACACGTATTTTCAGCGGTATTTTTTTCTTCTTCTTCTTCTTCTTCTTCAAGCAATTATTTTCGTTAGAAACATTCATTCATCAATTCACTGTGCAAACGTTCACATAAAATACCATCAAAATGAACGAATGGGAAAATAATACATATAAAAACAGATTGATAGTGAGAGTGAGCTCATCTATGGCACTGTCTTTCACGTGAAACAAATCCACCAATACAACGGAATGACGGTGAATGTGTGTTGCTTCGTGTGCACATGCAAAAAAAAAGATTGAAAATATTTGAGTGCGATATAAAAAGAATGTATGAATTAAATGAATAAATTACAGAATACATTGAAAAATAATAAACGATGAACGATGAACGAGAACGCAACGGAATAACACATAAAGTGTGATACAGCAATGCCATATTGACATCCTAACAACTGCAATGCATACGTATTTTAAAGTTTTTGTCTGTCTCTTCCTTTCTCCCTCTCTCTCTCTGCCCTCTATATTTGTTTTTGATTCGGCAGTACATAATAATATGATTCAAGATTTGCAGCCGTTATGTTTTACTCACACCAATAACTAAAATGTCAAATATTTCAGTACATGTATCGAGTAAAAATGCTAATTATTAGTTTGAGAAAAGGCAAAAGACCAATGCAACATGACCAATTTATATACATATTATGTACTTTGTACTGTAGCTTAAATGAAACTTCTTACCATTGTAATTTAACTATTAAATAATTCCAATGCATATGGATGGACTTACTTTGACAATAAATTCAAAATTGAACCACATTTACCACATTTATGTTACACGAACAATTTTAATTTGAATCTAATTCGTGTCTTTCAACAACAATGAAATATTTTGGATAGAACACTCAAATACATAAATCATCGATTTGACATTTTTAAAGACACGTTATTAATCATTATTCCACAAAGAAAATATTGTCATATGTTGTTCGGGAGGAAATGTTTAATTTATTAAGAGTACTTAAGGAGACAGTGGTGTTTTTTGTTTTGTGTGCCTTGGAGTGCCAGAGAAAATATCAGGCCATCTGCTCTAAACGACAATGCAGAAAAGTGTTAACTCAGCGTGGAATAAGCAATGATGATGAAAATTAAAGGATTAACAGACGGTGAGAGTCCGGTGCCTAAACCACTCAAGCCGGAGGACAAACGACGACCAATACTACGAAATAATCATCAAAATCACCATAAAATACTGAGCTAACATCTCTGACGCGTAACCAGCTATCCGGCGAAACAGAACAGATAGAAAGAATCGAGAGAATCACTTCTCGCACATCGGTAGGTGGAGATATTGACGCAGTACTTTTGAAAATTGGTTTAGTTGTATTGGAAGCTGTTCGTCCCTTGACTCAAGCCCTCATGCAGAAGATAGCACTGCTGCACTGATATTCTCATAAATATTCTTATGAGTGATTGTGATCATGGATCAATCAGATTCGTTTTGATGTATTCGAATACACAGAAAGTCATTTAGTTTCAAACAGAAGTGGAAACATTTTTAAGTATCTAAAAAGTATATTCTCAATGCACTTTCAAGCGAATATGAAATTTTTCAAGTGAATTGTTTTCATTTTGAGTATATAAAAATTATTACTTAAAAAAATAATATTAATTTACCGAATGCCCAAGCATCATAGTTTTGCGTCTTCATTTGTGTTTGGTATTTTATCGCGTCAATTTACGTACTGCAAAACAATTGATAGTATGCTTTGTTTGTAATCGCATATGCTTTGTTTGTATTCTATCTGGTTTTGCCAAGCAATTTTGTGAATAGTTTTGTTGATAATAATTACTTCAAAATTTAATTGCGAATACAGTGATCTATGCTTATTTATGAATGTCAAAAATATGTTTTAAATGATGCAGATCGATGAGAACAAAAACCCGTATATAAGCTACCAAATTGACGAATCACCATTTTCAAATTATCATCTTGAACTATTTTTATAAGTACACCAAATATACAAACCGCTTAAAGTTTGAAGAGTGTTTATAGAATTTGATCACCTCTACTTCAGAAACACTGTCTTCTGGTTTAAAATTTGGACGAAATGTCAAATAAATAAATTTCGAAAAAGGTGACTGTCGATGAGGATAAATAAGACTTGCAGAGAAACACTTGAACCTAGTTATTACCTCTTGCAAAAACGTACAAAGCCAAACACTTCTATCTAACTATCAACCGAACCTCAAATGTTCATCATCATTATGTAATATATTTGTTTAAGACATAATAAAAATAACCAATTAGAATCAATGTGCAATCTAGCTACTAATCTGCTGAGATTCTCAGCGTAGAAATAATGTTTTTGTGAATATAGTTTACAACTAAACATAGTTTTTCAGCAAATGGACTGCTTAAAGAAACATTATGAAAGCAATGTGTTTTGTCATTAAATGAGTGCATTCATATTGTTCTAGCCAAAAAACATTCCAATTGATAATCAAATACCATTTTAAGTACAACTATTAAATCTGTCTACGAATCATGAATAGCTGTAAAAAGCGGCTTAATTATCGAGATTGTGTTTTTGTATTACGTTCGAAAGTTTATCGAGCAATTGGTTATTGCGACAGACAACAGCTGAACTGGGTGGAAAAAAAAAGAAGAGAAAAACACAATCCGAACACCCATTTTTGAGTGTTAAGAAAGTGTATGAAATGTTGGTTCTTTATGACATTCACCTATGATTTATGAGAATTTTAATGATTTTCCCTGTTCTCAAATAAGAGCTTGAAATTTTGGTCTGACTTGGTATATATTATAATATTACGTACACAATTAAATCGACGATGTGCATTTTAAAATATGAACGAAACCGCCGATGCCATCATTGAAACGGACATATTTGAAATGTTGTTGGCTTGTGATTTTGAACGGAAACGGTTGATGCAGCCGTACCGCATATTTAAATTGACATTGTGATTCACCGAATAATTGCATATCGTTGATTCGTGATTTGTTGTTGATTTCTTTTTTCAGCTAAAAATATCCAAATAAAATATCCAAGATGTAGATGAATGTGTGTGCCCGTATGTATTTTATTCATGGGCTCGAGAAGTGGCTCTCTGTGTTTAAATGCAATCACTTTTGTCTAATAATAACTCTTGCAAAATTCAATTAAGTGCCATTCATTTAAGTCATAACAAAATTGAAAACAAATATTATTTGAACATACATCGTCGGCAATTTAATAATAATAAAAGTGGCAAAGCTAAAGCGAAATGCAATTTAAACCGAAGGTGCTAGTCAATTTGGTTCGGCTCATTCTCTCTCTCTCTCTCTCTCTCTCTCTCTCTCATTTTTGTCTCTGTGTTTTTGTGTTTTTGTGGTGTGCAATTTATTTCTGGCACAAAAACTGATACAACTCGATCAAAAACTTCTTATACATTACAAAGTAAACTCGGTTCTGGATATACACTTTTAATACTATGTGTATTACTCGTTCGATGACAGGTAATGAGGCTAGGGGTTAGACATCCATTTTAGTATAGCTAGTTTCATTCAATATTTCAGCAGTTTCCGCTAGTTTTCTCTAGCTTATTTTCTAATCAGTGAATGAATTTTACTGACGAATCATCGCTGGTCAGCATTAGCTACCAATATATAGCGTCAATCAACGCTCGTGATATGGTGCGGCCCAAACGTTGGGATCCAAATTTATTGGAAAACAAAAATTGGATGATTGAATGTTAATGGATAATAGAATTCATTGTTTTACGCTTCCAAGTTTTTGTTTCCCAATAAATTTGGATCACAACGTTTAACGGCACTTTTTGTAAAAGAAAAGACTCGCACTTCATACAATTATGGAAGAATTGTCATTCCGTTTTTGTGTGTGTAATAATCCTCTAATCGTTTCAAGAATGGTCTAATTTTACTCATGTATCTGCTAGCACTAATTCCGGTCATCCCCTTAGTGAGTGAGGACACTAAATACTTTGTTGTTGTTGCATGTGTGAGCAGGATATTGCACAGTGTGGTTTTTGTTTATGTTTATATTGACACCCACCATGAATGTGTCAATGCAATAGATACAATCGTGCTACTATAGTTGAGCTTCAATTTTGTGCATAAACTAATACGATCTGAGCATCTGATTGAAATTTTCAACAGGAAATTTGTTTGAATTTTTTTTTTTTTTTTTTTTTTACAAAAACGAACCAAAATGTTTCAGTTCGACTGTATGTATTGACCGGCTCGCATTGACAATATGTACAAGACTCGCCTGTTTCATCCAATAATGTGTGTTGAAAACTCAAATTACGTCCGTTCAATTTTGGCGATATAGGTTTTGTTTATCTATCATAAAACTTGAGTAATATGTATAATGTTTAAATGAGCTAAAAACCCCCGAGCACATTTTTTCGACATATAACGAATTGTCAAATTTGATGAATGAAACACAATTTGGCGGTTTGTACCAAATGATCATGTTAAAATTTTATTTTTAAATGTAGCATCACAATGCAAAGACACACAAAAACACACACGCACAAACACATTCATCCACAGCAATTCACTTGTGTTTTGCAACAAATGCATGTTTTTTAGCGAACACAGTGCCCGATACACGTTCAAATTGAGCAGACGTCAACTACTGTACGAAAGCATACGAGTGAAACGGAAGAGCCTGCCTCGTTAGTTGTATGGTGTAAATGCATTGAATAGGAAATTAATACACGAAATTTATAACGTATTTATAAAATATCCCATTTCATTCAGTTGTTTCAATCTGAGTGAAACGGCCGCACTAATTTTATGCTCGATATATTTAATTTTAATGAAATGTATGTATCATTTATGAAATAAAACCAATAACAAGAATAAAAGTTCAATGCCATCAATTTAAATTTAAAAAAAAAAATGTGTTTTAATGAAAACCGAACTCAATCGTCGAAATTGAATTGATTTAATTTGCTAACGAAATCGTTGACATAATTGTTCTTTGTATCAAAAATGAATCGAACTTAAATAACGTTTCATACAAGACTGCATTTTCCACCAAACAATTGTTGAAGGAAATTTCATGTTTGCACTTAGATTTATGATCATTTTGAATGATCATGATCGTTTGATTAACTAAAATGTGCTCATAACACATTCTGGTAATACAAAATTATAATATAACCATTACCTAAATGATCAAAGAATATTTGGAGCTCTCAAAACAACTAATACATAGTAAAAATAATTGTTATTATTATAACTGGCAGCTTTGGAAAAAAAAATGTTGTTCAAAAATGTGTTGTACGGTTTGCACCTCTTAGCTTATGAACCATATTTTCAGGTATTATGTACCTATAGAGTTACAGCCATTCGCTAAGAACAAACCTAACGATTTTACCCGATTCCAAACCATTTTTTAAAAGATGCTAATAGATGACATGATCATCACATTATTTCTCTTCAAAACTCTCTACCTGCTTGTATGTTTATTTACCTAATATTCATGTTTTTTTTTGTGTGTTAAAATGTTTGTGTGCAAGAAACCATTACAACGATTGCATATGAGTAAGTGTTGCGATCGGTGTTTATCATTGCTTCGAATGTGAATGGCGGCAATTTTTTTTTTTTATTTTGTTTATTGACGCTAGAATATAAATTTTTTCTCTCTCTCGTTCAATTCTCAGTATTATTCCGCTTATTCGTTTGTTCACCGGCTTATTTATGACGTTATCTATTTGCAAAGCAATGATATGCGTGAGTCTTTTTTTTCGATTGTTTGTTCAACAGTACTAACATTCGTTTTCGATAAAAACGGAAAAAGGCTATCACAGAAACTATCTTCCTTGTTTTAAGGTTGATCGCTTCACAAACAATGTTTACTTTTTATTTCAATCGGCCACTTCGTTTGTATCATGAAATTACAAAGGAAGCAGCTCTTTTTTTTCTCTATCACCCTGGACTTTTTTACGGGCCTATCGTTAGTAACTTGTATTGAATGTTTGACAGCTTCAGCAACATTGGTTTCCTTTCAAACAAATATATTTTAATATCAATTGGAACCAAAAAAAATGATATTTCCATGTGTTTTACTTCAAGATGATTTTCGTTCTGTGAACACTGTGAAATGCGTAAACAGACGTTTCCAAATGCTTCTTCCGACACATCTCAAATATTTCTAAACTCATATGGCGCCGATAAAGTGTCAACAATTTGTCATCTCAAAGTGAGTGGAGTATAATTTTTATTTTTCGATTTGAATTAGATTTATGAAAATTCAATCAAACATTTTGAATATTAATCACATGGAATTTTTCAATATAAACTGCCAAATACATCGGATGTATGCGACCAAAATCAATTTTATTTAACGGTTTTGGTCGTTCAATTGCGGAGATGATCTGCTTAATTGCAAATTGAATTGATTACACGATTTAAATGCACATCGTTGATAGAACGATATGTGTTCGGATGTAAATATTTGTACATGTTGTGGCGTCAGCGTTCGGGAGTTTCGACCACACAGCGTTGAGAGCAATTATGACACACCAGCCGATTTAGCGACATCGCATTAGTTTTAACACCAAAGAAAAATAATAAATGTTTATTGGTCTTAGTCATCGTTAATATTGATTGATGTTCCATTGAAAACGGTGTGCCAATGACGACCACTACGACGACGATGACGACGATGATGGTGGTAGAGGTGGCGGCGGCGACGGCGACGGCGACAAAAAGACCGGCTATGGCAACATCATATTTTGCTTGTGTTGTGTTTTTTTTGTTCAATTGTATTCACTTTTTTCAGTTTTTGTCGTGTGAAACTAATTATCTAGTTATTTTTGTGTTTGTATATTCTATTTCTACCTCTTCTTGATTTCTACATTCGTTGTGTGCTTCTGTACGCCTACTTTCGTGTTCTGCTTTTACACACTTCAATGCGATTTTGACTAAGTGTGATGTGTACCGATAATACAACGACGATGTTGTGATGTACGTTGAACTTTTTAGCACTCAGGCGCTCATGTTCTTTGATGATTGATTATTTCCTAAAGCATCAATTATTGCTCCCCTTCAACAACAACAAAAAAAACACCCATTTGATGCATATTCAAGTACAAACCCATTGTACACGAATTCAAGACAAATGTCAATAAAAGTCTACACGCTCTGTCATTCCAATTGATGATAACTTGAAAATCAACTAACTATTTTAAATTGTTTCTTGTTACTACTTTGGATTGCAACGACAAAACATTGATCGGACGATTTCTCGATTTCAGCTCATTGTTACCACATTGTGACTTTTTCCATATTTTTTTATGGCATAAACAATGATTTATAGAGATATTTTGTTTGTGTGATGTTGTATTGGATTGCATTTGCATTATATTCATGTAGATTTGTTTTTTTTTCAGCGGCTTGAAAAAAAAGGTGGAAATATGTTTGAAATGCAACTATTCAAAAAAGCATACAATTCAATGAATTCACGTTGCTCATTCAACTGGGCGCTATAGCCAAAGCATGAATATTTGCTCTGTTTTTGTTTTTGTCTTTTCTACAATCGACGATTGTTCGTCGTAACAAAGGTGTGAGAAAAACAAACTAATATATAGGAAATAACTCATGAAATGAGCGCAGGTCAAACGTGCAAACAAAAATGGGAGTGAAAGAGAACGAGAACATACACACAGAGAGAGAAAGAGAAAGATAGAGAGAGAGAGAGAGAGAGAGAATTAGATGAACGGGAATATAACAAAAACAAACTCAATCGTATTAAGTAATTTGCGGTCACAGCTGAATTTAAGTAGACGCATTCAAAGTGACGTCGCAATTAATGTGTAGCAATTCAATTGCGTCATTCAAATAAATTGCCACTTTTCTCAATGAATGTTTTCATTCAAAATGATCTTTTTTTGGGGGGCTTAATTCAAATAGCAGAAGCACATGGCCAACGTGTTACAGGGTGATTTTGATACAAACAATTTTCGAAAAAAAAAGCTGAACTCATTCGATAGAGTCACAAATTCTGCATCAATGATCACATTGGTTACATTTTTAACGCGATTGAATTTGGTGATTACTGATTGGACTTCTCGAAGTGAAACAAAAATGAAAACACGAATTTCATTTTGAAAATACAGTGTATGACTAGCGGTTACTTGATTTGTCTCAATTTTCAAATAGTATTTTGGACTTGTAATAAATTGAAACAACATTTGTAAATTTAATCAATTACCTGGTGCTTGGCCAGTTTTGATTGAAATGTGCTTTATGAAGTATGAATACCCACTGATGTGTACTGTATAAATAAATGAATTTCTGTCAAGTGAATTTTCGTTGTTGTTGTTGTTGTTGTTGTTGCTCTATTTGAACATAAAACCAAATTAAATATAGTCTCCGTACAATTGATCCAGGAACATTATTTACACGTAATACATTTTAATGTACAAATTTATTTTCTACAGAAATGAAACATAGTTCGATTTGAAATGGCATGTCGCAACTCATTCGATTGATACAGCATGTTTGAAACAAAAATTGAATGATAGAAATGTATGTAAGTAAAATGGGTATCAAATATGATGATTGAGCATACAAAATAGATGCTAATCAATGGCGATAAATGCAAGAGAGGATAAAGTGAACACATATATTGTTATAGATAGAATCATGTACGGTTTCGATTTATTTTCATTTGACATATAGAATTAAAAGCATATGAATCCATGCTTATCGAACTGTTGCACGAATTCAAGTGTATGGTTTATCAATTAGAATTTGAAAGCTTTCAAGTCATATTTCAAATAAAATAAAATTAATCAACATTGAATGAAATGAACTAAAATTGTAAAGACGATGTGCGCGCCGGCATTTGTGCTGAAATGGGTCACATACAGTGTGCGCGCGCACACAAGCACACACACACACACACACACACACACATACTAGAACTAAAATTGTTCATGTTGTAATAATTGAATAATATGAATCAATTAAATGAAAACAGAACTGACAAATGAACGAATTCCTTGAGCAGTAAATCTCTCTGACTCTGTCTATCTCTGGCACTTTTTAAGCAAGAAACGGGCAGAAAGCCGGGACAAAGAGACAAACAGAGAGACACAGTGCTGAAGAGAGAGAGAGAGAGAGAGAGAGAGAGAGAGAGAGAGAGAGCGTGCCATACGAATAGCAGCTACATCAATTCTAGTCATTAACATCTATTAGTGTGAATGTATTAATTTTAATTTTAACCAATCAAATATGAACCTCACTTCCAAAATACACTCAGCACTCGATACATGATTTGAATTGATCATTTTTCTGATGAGGAGATGAAGATGCAGATGAAAATAAAAAATAAAATCGAAGAAAATGTTGGGCTGTATGTTATATTGTGATCGATTCGGGAGGGGGAAGGGATTGAGGAAACGATGGCAAAATTGCCCGAAACAGCGGGCGCTGTTTTATTGTTTTCAATCAAATTCAATATATTGGTTTCGTTCGCATCGTAATGGTTTGTTTGAATGAGCAAACCGTCGTCGATTGTGTGTGCATCATCATTAATTGCATTCAATTTTTCGAATGTGTAACTCATTCTAGACATGTTAAATTTGCGTTGCAGTGGCATTGCTGAAACCGTTTCAGTCAAACGGTTAAAATAGCACAAGAGCGTCCGATTGCAAATGATTCTCTATCAAATGCACTCTATCTGTGAGTGAAATATAGCCCAACAATTGATTAAGATTGTTGAGCACATGGCTTTCTCGTAACGAAGAAACGCAAACCGAAAATCATTTTCACTATCAATTTCGAAACGATTTCATCATGCCAATTTCGGCATATTGACCCTCTAAAAGATCGAATGCATTTCAAACGCAATGGCACAGGCAACATCTTTCAACTTGATTTAAGAGTAGACCGTGTGAGAGAGTAAATACAAAACCGCAAAAATGAAAATGACAGTCGAGAATATGATCACTATTTGAATATACACGATTCGTTTGTGTATAATATCTATGCTTGAACAGAATATCGTTGTGTATGTCGGCTGACATGAGCGAAATAAAAAATGAAACGCCAATGGCAGTGGCAAACAACAACGAAAGAATTCTTCTTTTCTACGTTCTCTCTCTCTCTCTCTCGCTCTTTCTCTCTTAACGTACAAAACAAATGAAATAAACAAACACCATAAATTTATGGAAGAACATTTAAAAATACAACAATCAGTCTGTATTGTAAACTGACAATGACAGCTTATGAACCGAGACATTTAGATAATATTAATATCATTTATATAATGAAAATCACGCACAACTAGCAGATAAGATGACGTATATTTTGTGTTCGCTATCTGTGGAACCGGGCCAACATTGTACGGAGTACCCAATAGAGCCGAACGAAAGAGCACATCATCAAATAAATTGAAAAGCTCGGGGAAAAAAAAATGAATGTCACCAGCAATAAAACGGGTTTGTTCAAACAAAATCAATTTGTGCTCGGCAAAACAATTGCCTCGATTGAATTGTTTTCAATTTTCATGAGCCCGAGACTGTGACCATTTAGAAACCCAATTGTGGTAACATTTCACGGAAAAACTGTCGAATGTATCCCATTGATGATGAGTCATGCTCGAAAACACTCATTAATCCGAGAAAAAAAATGAAAAACCAAAAAAAAAAGAGAAAGAACAAAGACGAAAAAAAGCGGACGCCAAACATTTAATATTTCGGATGACTGTCATTTGATTTGTGGATGAGCAAAATGCTAGTGCAGAACGTGCACGTGTTCCGTTTCAACGCTATGTGAACGGTTTTCTTTGAAATTTTCGTGTTTTGGTGGAATTCGTTCCTCGTAATAGTATGTGCTGAGAGGGAGAGAGAGAGAGAGAAGGAATCGGAGCTAGCGGATAGGTGCGTTGCATGATAGAGCGAGAACGGAAATGAGATGAAGAAATCAGTTGAAAAAGGAACGAGAGAACCGGCAAAGCAAAAGAGAGTGAGAATGGGAAACAAATAGTGAAAATCAAATGTCAACGCGCAATATGTATATGTATTGTATTATATGAGGTGGTGAATGCGATTCAAAGCCCAAGTAAAACAGAGAGTCCTGAAAATCTGATTGGGATATCGTGTGTTTTTTCCGTGTGTACATCAACCTATTCAATCATTTCTTGCACTTAAAAACACTTGGTTTTCCTCTTTCGCTTAGCATGCACTCCTTCTGGATCACAAATACGTATACAATGCGAATTTGGTATTCGAATGGCTATACATCCTGACTATAGTCTGTTTGTTGTTGTAGTTGTTATTTTCGTTTGTTCATATTTTTTTTTCATCCTTTGCGGTAGTTTCTTTTGTTGTTGTTTTGTGTGAGGATACACTCAATCTTTCCCATTCAAATACAGATAACACATGTGCCATCAATGTCATATCGTATTAAAAATCGAAAGCGAAAAAAGTGCACGCTTACGAGGAACGTACAATTACGTAATATATAATTGGGGTAATTTCTTGTGTACACTCGTTTTCAATAAAGATCTGCTACATTGAAATTTTCTCGACAAATGCCATTAACATTTCGATTGTTTTTGTCTATTTGATTTTGAACAAAATAGCAAACATTCGGGAGAGACAGGGAAAGAGAGACCAGCGTAGCAGATCTCATTGCATGCGAGTATACAAACACCGTAAAAGCCCATTTAATACACAATTTCGTGCTGTTTTATGGCGATTGTGGACAGCATCGATTCGTAAACACACTTACCCTGGGTAATTTGGTACTTCAGGCGAACCGGATGCTAGCTCCTGCTGAACTTGATGCTCCATTATCAATGTGGTTTGTTCTTGAAATTCTTAATGTTAAAATCACAATTCAGTTGTGGGACCTGTTTTCTTTAAACTATTTACTGTTGTTTTTGTTGTTGTTGTTTTCGTTTCAATTATTATTTTATGCAATCCAAGTAGCCAATTCCAAATGGGTTTTTACTTGAACGTTTTCTTTATGGTCTTGACACACGATTATTTCTTACACTTTGTTTTAAAATGCTTATGAAAATGACTTAGATTAATTGTTTAAGCGTTGAATTCATTCTGATTGGAACGAAAAAAAAAACAACTTGTTCACTGTTATAAACGGCTCTGCTATTCCTTACTTTTGTGTTAGATCACTTGTGGATAAAGTTTTAAGCTCCTCAAAGTCGAAAGTGTGTGTGTGTGTGTGTGTTGAAAAAAGAATGTCTCAGCACTTTTAATTAATTAAAACTTTTCAATTGATTTTCTATGGGATGCCCACAATGTGAACTAAAAATTATCCCCAAAAAAATCCAATAGTAATGTACAAGCACACACAGTTTTGTTGCGATTCGAACAAATGTAACGGTTCTGGTTGACTTTTGGTTATTGTTTCCTCTTTTTAGCTACTTATTAATTTTAATTAAAAATTGGTTTTTTGTTGTTGTTATCGTTATTATTTCACAATGTTTGTTATCCTTTGCGTAATCCACACCAAAAATCTAATTTCTAATTCAAGTTTGAATTTTTGTGTTCGACAGTTAATTATCTGTTAAAAAAATGTGCTGTAGTTTTGATCCTTTTTTTCGAAATTTGGCGGATTTTACCGTTGCCGGATGTTGTTTACCGTGTCTTGGTGTTAACTAATGCCACACCGAAAAACGTACTATATTAAAATGATGTCGATCAATTTATTTGGCTTCTTCTAACTGACCAATTGAATAGCTTAGCTAATTCACTGTTTCGCACCGATCATTATCAGTAATCGCAATGAAATCGCACATGTTGTCACTGGATGTCACTTGCGTTCTTTCATTCACGCGGTTGAATGTTGTTGCCGGTGTTTCGCCTGGTAATCTCAACGCTTGAATTCAAACCGGGGACTGTTTGTCCGTTATCAGGCAAACAGATCCGAATTGTAGCGAGTCGGTTATATTTGCTTCTGTAGTTTGACTTCGTTTCGTATCTTTTTCGAAATCAGTTGTGTGATTCTCTCTCTCAGTCTCTGTTTGTATGTCTGCGATAGTGTGTGTATGTTTATTTATTATTTTTTTTTTTCGTTTTTTATTTTTCTTTTAAATTCAGCAACTACTACATCTACTATAAACTAAACTGTGTAGTGAACAAGGTATAGATAGGGCTACGATGTCAACCTTTCCAAATTAGTCGATAAGTACTCTTCAACTATCAAATCGTTACTGTTCGTCTATACTATGTACAAAGTGAGTTCTAGGCAAAAGGCCACCTCGATTTTTCTTTTTTTTTGCCCATCTCCTCGAATGTTTCGCTATTCTGCTGTGTGAATCCACACAGTTCGCTGCTTGTGTGATTCGAAACGAGCAACGCATACCATTACAACCATCATCGCATGCCGTTTCTAGCATGTATGCGGAATCTCTCACATTGGAATCGCTAGCATTTTGTTGTTTTTGTTTTTTCGTTTTTTTTTTATTGAAAATTTTCGTCGGTACATCGTATCGCGTTCTCGTTCATTCAACAAAATCCAAACGCTACGCTCTCAACATCGAGAATGCTCACGTGTGCGCTATACGCCATACACGCGCGCTCTCTCTCCGTTCGGCAAAATCGTTGTGCTGCACAGGCGAAACACACCAAAACCAAAATATGTCAGGCTCTCTTCTTGATATTTGTCTCTTGTTCTTCATTCACCATGTGGATCTCGCATGCTGTTTCACTTTTCACACTCATTGGTCTCACTCTATTTCTCTTGGTTTCGTTTTCTATTTCGTTTTTGCTCACATTTGATTGTTTGTTCTCTTGCCATCACTTTGTCTCACTTCCTCTTCCCATCTATTTCATTGCATTGCATCAAATTTCATCATCAACATTTTCGATGTTTTTCTTCGTTTAAAATGTGTTGAGGTGTGTATGTGTTTGGTGTGTGTGTGTGTGTGTGTGTGTTTGTGCTTTTTTTTCTACTGAATTTATTGCTGTTTTCTGTATTGAAAATTCAATGTGCAATAGAAAATTGGTCGATTGAAAAATCGCGTTGGATACGATGGTGTGTGCAATGTGCAGTGTGCATTGTGCATGTGCATGTGTCTATACATGTGCAAGTGCAAGTGCATAATCATACACATGCACAATACCGTGTACTATGTGTACTGTGTGTACGGAGGCCCATTGCTGCATTATCTCTATAGAACCGTCGGCATATCTATAAAGGAGCACAAAAACATCAGCGTCAATGGATAAAATACTTGTGATGAAAGAGAGAATCAGGCATATTGAGGCGCAATGTGAAACATTTTCAATTTATATGCAATTCAAAATTGTGTGCGATGTATGCGGTGGAGCGTGCGCGCATATATGTCAAGTCGAATACGTAACTATTCAAACTGAAACGAATGAATAATGCACGGAGGGAAAAAACACGAGCAGAAGCAGAGATAGAGAGAGAGAGAGAGAAAGAGTGTGTGTGAGCGAGCGTATATAGAACTCTTCATCGATAGTTTAAGATTCAATATTATACGAAAAAGCGATCGAAAAATAAAACACACACACGAATTGAAACAAGGAGCAAATCGATGAAGAATTTATTTTGTTGGTTTTGTGTGCATTCGAAAGGACAACATCAAAACTATTCGAGGTAAATCAATGGAATCGATGGCAGAAGAAGCATATTATGTAATAGTGTCATGCATCAAAACAGGACTACGACACCAACAATTTTCCTCTTCCTGGTATTTCATATTGCCCCTTATTTCGACTGCCTCAAGGGTGTTTTCATTACCTTAATTTCGAATATGATTATGAATGTGAATATGAATGCAAATGTGAATGTGAATATACATTTTTCTTGCTGGCACCTCGAACTCGATCAATTTTTATTGAATTCTGATTTCAATTTTTTTTAACTCAGTGAATAGAAACTATTTGAAGATTCTCATTTGATTTTATGTTCTTGTTTTTTTTCTTTACCTCCAATAAAAATTCTGTTCGGTATTGATTTAGATTTAACCGCCGTGCATTCATTCCAACTTGAATTCAACAACACCGCACTGAAGTTGGTTGCGTGTGTGTCATTTTTTTTCTCTTATATTGCGACTGCACTTTTGAACTGTCAATCACTATAAAAACAAAAGGCAATCTGTTTTTGCTTTTTGATTTGTACTCACACGTTCATTTGTATACGGACGATTTAATTGGTGCAAATTGAAAAAAAAAAAAAAATACTTCGAATAACGATATTCGTTTTGACTGTTGACGAACCGAATTCGATCGAATAAGATTTGTACATCATGAATCTACTGGATTTACCAAATTGTATGCTGGAACAAGTACTGGAACATTTGTCATACGATGAAATTGCCAAACAGCGTATGGTAAGTGTTTTGTGTGTTCATCAATCATTGGCAATAAAAGTGTAGTGAAAGTCCTTGAGAGAATAAACTGTGCTGTCTTATCAGCAAGTATAACCAAAAAACTCGAATTTCAATTCACAAAAGCCACGAAATGTATTCTATATATTGGATGTTTGTCAATAGGTTTGCCAGAAGTTCAATACTATATGTCAAGGTTTACTTAATATTGGCTTCCAAAAAATGATTCGACGCCATGGAACTCTTATGAAAGTGATTAAGTCACAATTGCCGCGCCGTGAATCAGAGCGCAGGTACACTAGGATTTCATAAATGTGTTTTTTTTTTGATTTAATCAGTTTGAAATTAGCGATTCTATTTTGAATGTTTAAATTAATAGAAACCATCCGCTGTCTAAGCATTCGGACATTTTAACGTGCATCGAAGCTCGAATTTCAATGCTATCAATGACATACACCAAGTACATTGAAGTTAACTTGTGCTGCTTCATTCCAGGAAAGGTAAAAACATTAATATTCTCTCGAATTCGATTCTGGTCAGTTTAATTGACCGATTCATTTCGGTCAACTATTTTTTATTCAAGGTGATCGACGAGGCAATGCATGTACTCAGTTCAATAACTCAGTCAAAACCAAAAGGTTCATCGAAGGAAACTTTTATATCGGCTGAAACACCACTACGAACACACGAGGTACTACAAGAACTTCGTGATATCTCATCAATGGCTATTGATCACTTTGAGGAAAAAATTGCACCGCCATTAAAGAAGGCATTTTACGAATTACCAACGCGATCGTTGCTGAACTGTTCGAATGTTCAATACCAGAGTAAGTTTTGTCGTGCAATTCATTCGTGCACTTGTTTTTCCCCCGGTTTCGGCCCAGTTTTTGATGCTCTATTCACACTGTACTAGATTCGCCAGACTTATCGTTAAATTTATCGGGATTGTCGCTGCCAGCACTTTACTCACAGTTGCAACAAAGCACATCAGCAACATCATCACCACAAAAACCGATTGTGGCACGTTCAATCGATCCATACCAAAGCAACTACATTCGCATGGAACGCAAATTTAAGACAGCAATGAGAAAGGTTTGTAAATTGAAAATTACACGGTACATTTTTCTAGAGCTACATTTTCTGGATTTTTGAACTTTAGTACTTACGTTATAGATAAATTCTTAGATTACAAAAATCACAAACATTTGTTTGATACGTGCATCGTTTAATACGTGCAGTTTGGTTGCTATCGACTAATGTGTGTAATGCTGTCATTCTGACATAAACACATTGCGCTTGCTGTTTGCTTCATTTACTTTGATTCGAACCAGAGTTGGCACACGTTTCGAACAAGTAGCCCTTGCCATTTTTCAAACTATTGAGCCCAGAAAATGGCAGATTTGATATAATAAGCATTTCAATCGCATATTTTCTTATTCTACCACAAAATAAAATTCGAACGGCGAGGTCTTTGTTTAGTAATAGTTTTCTTCCTGAATCTTCTGTTTGTTCAGTGAATTGAATTGGTGAAATTATGGATTGAATTTATTCAATCAAAACATTTCCTCACCAAATGATGTTCATTCATCAATGCTACTCGTGTTCAAATCCACTTCATTTTAAGTTGAAATGTTCAGCACAGAAGTATACGCAAAAAGGCGAATTCGTCACAAACCACCCAATTGAAATGTTTCCAAAACTCTTTTTTTTTACAATTTAGCTCATCATCAGCTGGTGGTGAGCGTCGTTTCATGTCAGCAAAATCAAAAGTGTTTGTTAACAAAGAAACATGCGAATGAAGTATCAATTCAATATTACCGTTATCCAAATTCAACGAATTCTCATTTGATTGTATCCAATAACTTTCGTATGCATCAAGCGTATTCGCAGCTCGCACTTGTCTACATTGACACAGTCGATATTATATTTACAATTTACTTTGCTTGAAATTGAATGGTATGCAATTTTGTGTGAATTGTGAATCAAAAGACACAGATTTAAAATCTAATACTAATCAATACTAAATTGAATAATAGAAATGAACAAAGAAAACTTTCAGTTGTTGTCGAGTATTTTATGTGCAAAATGAATAATTTGATATGTATGTTTTTTTTTATGTTGTTGTTTCAATCCAAAATAGCTAAACAGTGTAATTGGTATTCAAAATCGGCAAGCCCAAAAGCTTCGAAGCTGCTCTATGCAAATCAATGAACTGAACGCACAGGTGATTGATTTACGTCGAAGACTTGAAGAGTCAAACGATTCAAAAAATTCACTTCAACAAATCGCAACCGTTGTCAGTGGACGCACGACACGCTCATCAACTCAACGCAACATCAAGCCTCGAACGGCCACCATCATCTTGAAACGTATTGCTGAAACGCCCAGTGAAAATGCATTATCGGTGAAAAAAGCCAAGCATTAAACATCGTTTTGTTGAAATTCATCAATATCATCGATCATCAGAAACCCAGTTTCTTATCCCAAACATTTCAAAACAGAATTATTCTCGACATGTGTTTTGCATTAGAATATGTTAACAAAATCAATTCAATTTTGATGAGAAGTGAATTTTACCCGATTCACTTACCTCTGTCAATATAATTCACATTTTACGTTTTAAATTGAAACAAATATCGGTTTTACAAAAAAGAAAATCATTTTTATTAACAAAATTAGTAAGATAAGTTTATGTCCTTAAACAGCGAATCATTTAATAACAAAAAAAAACAATTCAGCATTTGCTCACAATATTAATCTTAAAAATCAATTTATTAATAATCCCACTTATTATTATGAGTGTTTATGTTTTGGTTTCGATTAAACGTCTTCAACTGAAAATTAAGGCAATAAATACTGTTCAAAGCAAATACTTGTTTTCATTTCACAGCATGGAAAAATCAAAAACTCTTTGTTTGTTTTTTTTTTTTTTTTATTTACTAGCAAGTTGACATTTATTGAAAACACAAAGTAGAACTCTCTTAATTTAATGGTAAACATAAATAAAATTGTACATTGTACACATGTGCATCTAAATCAGTTATCACTCGAATCGAAGTTAATTGAGGATGGCCTGAAGATTTTTGATGCTAATGGAACCAACACACTAAAATTGAAATAACCAACCAGCAAAAAGAGCAGCAGCAAAATCATGTCTAAATTGAAAATATGATTGAAAATCAATTGAATGGAGCAGACAGATATATTAAACTGTGTAATAAATACTTACGGATTGTAACACGTTCCCATTTCTCAACAATATACAGTTCGGTTACCATTAAGTAACGGAACCACCAATACTCGATGAATTTGACTATTTTTTGCAGCATTTTTATTAATGGAATGTGTAAATAGAATCGTATTTCTTCGATTTTAAATAAACTTTTAATGGTAAAGTTGCCTGATTCTTAATAGCATAGAATCCGAAACGCTGTATACAAATGAACTTGACATTTCTCCATCAAAATGGTGTATTTTGACATTTCTCAGTACATGCGTGTGACATTTAGCATACTTCAAATGAGATTCATATTTTATTAAATGTAAACAAAATACACGATTTATACTCTATTCGGTCAGAAATTAAATGCATATTGATTCGTTTTATTTGTGTGTTTTTTTGTTGTTGTTGTTGTTGTTTTTATTTTTTATTTGGAAAATAAACAAAATTCAAAAAATTACATTTTTAAGTGGATTTGGACCAGCCAGCGGTTATTCTTCTGAATTTTGCATTTCGGCTTCTTTTTTGGCCCAACACTCCTCCCAGAAATGTAATAAACGGTCATTTTGATTCGAACAAAATTCCTTAAAATCGGCCAACATACGCAATTGAAAGAGTTCACCATCAGGTGAGCTACCCAATACAAATGATTTCCATTTTTTATTCGGCACCATGTGATTCCATGACCATAAAAAGCCAATTTTGCGTGGCACATCAAATTCATTGGTTTTTAGTAGATTAACATGGCGTGTCACGTATGTGTCATGGGTAGTACTTTGTGATTCCGTATATACATTGTTCAGTGGATATCGTTTAACAAAGGTGGGTTTTTTTAATTTACCACCGGACGCAAGACGTCGTCGTATCTTAAGGCCTTGATGTGGTGATGGCACCAATACAAACATATTTCCCGTGCAATGAACATACTGTCGATCAAATGATGATTCATTCGAACCCATTTTTGTTTCAACATATGCCGGCATAAAGCCGAAACGTGCAACAATCGCTTCTTGAAATAAAATCAAACGATCGTTGAGCGTTTCCTTGCGAAATTCTTTAAATAATAAATTGCCATCTTTTTCCAAGCATGTTGTATTCAATGGGATAAAAATCGGTCCTCGTAGTGGATCCGATTTTTCCGTGAATGGTTCAGCCAATAAATCAGCTGGAATTGGTACAAGATTAAAACCGCATAGTTGTGCTTTACGACTCCATCCATAGATTAGGTCATAAACTATTGGGCCAGATGCGGTGAGCCACTGTACAACCACTTCGAATGCATAGCCCGGTGTTACTGTTGTGTGATAACGTACATGGCCCCATTCAACGCGATCACTTTTTTGTGCTGGATCAATTTCCAAGTGTAATTGCTTGTAAACGGGACCATCTAAAAAGTGCATTTCAACCGTATCGTGCAAAAAACGCGGCACATTTGCCTCTTTAGCATTTGGCGCACACTCATTTTTCAATTCAATTTCCATCCATTCATTTTCGAATGCTTCCAAATCACCCAATGGTTTTGCATAATCTTTTGATTTTGTATCTTGCAAAACAATATAGTATAAAACGTATCCCGCGACTATTGGTTTTGATATTTCACCGGATGCATGACAAATCATGCCCTCTCTGCGAGAAAAAAGAAAATGGGGAATTTATTTAGTCATTTCCAGATAGTTTTGGTATGGTTCCGGAATTGTTCCGAATGCACAACAAATTTACCTTCTCATACGTTCCAAAATTTCGATGGCATTGCACGTTCCCTCGATGTGATTATTGAACCAATTAATTGCATCGTACGAAACAAATGTGTATGATGGAAGACTTTGGATCTTTGCTGAAAAACTAACACCAGTCGTTGGATGTCGAAATGCTTCAAATATTTCGGATAATGTTGCCGATGCGCTCAATTTGGTTTCCGTTAAAAACGTTTCTTCGTTGTCTTCCGTCGTAATGACAAGACTAGGCTCTGGATTTAATGCTATTGATGTTGCTTCGGTTGCTTGCATCACCTTACTGCTATTACTTCGATCAAACACTTTACTACCAGACCTAAAAATCATTCAATTCATTAATTTTTTTTTTTTGCTTTTTTTTCTCTTTTCAAATCAATAGAAACAATTCAACTGCGGAAATGGATGTGTTAAATCGTGGAAAATCCTATAATCATAATGGACAATTGCAAATTGATTTGTGCGACGAATATGAACACATTGACGATAGTATCGAATATGTGGTCGAAAATTTACTCCAAACGACGAATACACAATCGATACTATATCAAACCATGTATAAACAATTTAATACATTTATTGCGCAAAAGTGCAAATGTATTGGAAACGAAAATCAATGCACTCAAGCAAATTGTTTACATGGCGGTAACTATGTAGTCCACGAAGACAAGGAGACAAACCAATGTGAATTGGTACTAAATGAACATCGAAAGTCACGCGATGTAATTTATGAATGCTCAGACTTTTGCTGTTGTCCGTCGTTCTGTTACAATCGTCTTGTTCAATTTGGACCGCGAAAGAATTTAAAAATTGAAAATTATTCACATATTGGCAAACAATATGGATTAATGACATTGAAATCAATTCCCAAAGGTGCATTTGTTTGTGAATATGCTGGCGAAATTTTATGTAAAGATGAAGCGATTGGCCGATATCATGCAAATGATACAAATCATCAAATGAACTATATAATTTGCTTAAATGAACGACCAATGGCCAGTGAACTTTCCAATACACAAGATACAAATCAAACATTTATTGATCCGAGTCGCATTGGAAATATCGGACGATATCTAAACCATAGCTGTAATCCAAATTGTGAAATAATTAGCGTTCGCATTGATGGATTAATACCAAAATTAAGTAAGAATTGAGTATTCTGATCGTTCACCAACAGACAAATGAATTTGATAACAAATAACTTATTTGTTTCTTACTCTTTACTAGGTATTTTTGCAAAAACATATATACCACCAAATACAGAGCTATGCTTTGACTATGGCGAAGATGAAAATCAAATAATATTAACGACTGAAATTGACGGAAGAAAACGATGCTATTGTAATAGTGAACAATGTCGGAAATTTCTTCCAAATTTATAATAAAATTACCGTGGTCTAGTTGCTGGCACTCGGTTACTTCCTAAACGTTCACGGTATGGTGAATTGCCGCCCATGACCTAAAGGAAAAATAGAATGTTTTTTTTTACATTAAAATTGTCAATACAAATCGTAGTGTTAACAACTGTATAAAATACCGAACACTTTGAACATAAACCGTGATTTTTGTGCACAACAACAAAAAAATATACCATTTTATCAGGTGTACCAAAATAAACTCGCCTCAATTTCCTTTACATATTTATGACATCAATAAACGAGAAATATTATAGTTTTCAAATGTAGAGGTCCATTTACACCTACCGTGACAGTGAAAATGAAAATGAAATTTCTTATTTTTTTCCCAAACATAAGAAGAGATAATCATTAAAATGACATGTCATCCTTAGACATAATCTTTGATTTTAGATTTGTTTTATCCTTTTATCCTGAGATTCCCTTCAAATTTAAGTTCTTGGTGTTTTTTTTTTAATTTCCGAGATGATTTCACGATCTCGAAGCAATTTTGTTGTTGTTTTTTTTTTTAATTGACCTTTTCTAGCTTAGCTACTTAATTGTATTCTAATTTGATTTGATGACCATTGGTCTCGAACCAATTTCATTGTGAAATCATCGCGGAATTTTAAGTTTGAAGGATAAAAAGTATAAAATAATTATAGATCGTATACGATTCCGCTTAAAAGTGCCCTTGGGCAAAAGTGAGACATTTCATTTTCACGGGAGGGTGTAAATAGCCCTGAAATACATCGGATAGAATTTGTTTTAACAGAGCTTTGCAAAATAATCTTGTTAATATCTCTAGCTATAAGATAAATTTAAACAGTTGACTATTCAATTTATATTATAATTCGAAAATATTTTCGGTGTAATTTATAATTGGTATTTGGGGCAATCATTTTCGATGTATTTATTCACTAAATAATGATATCCGACTTTGAATTTAAATTCGTATAATAACAAGTATTGAGAAATTATATTCAAAAAATTGTTTTGGTTATTTGTTTGTCTTTGAATAAATTGTTCTAATATTCATGTTTGCAAAACATTGGCAATAAAACGATTTCAATACCGATCAAATGAAGATTTTTTTTGCAGAAATGAATTGCAACGAGCTTATTTTGGTATATGGAATAAATAAATAAATAAGTATGAATAACATTTAATATAAATAGAAATACGGATGAGTTAATAGTTTACCAAAACAAAATAAGCCTAATTCCATTTGAATACACAATGTTAGTAGTTCATAGTAAATTAACAGCAAGCAATTAAATATATACGGTTAAATTGATTTGAAATTAATATTAGTATTTTTTTAAATTGATGAAATGATAACATTTGTACACCAGTTTGTTTCAAAATAGATTTAAGATACAGGATGCATACAGCATGCGACAATTCATTAAGACCACCCACAACCTGAAAAACTCTTCCTCCGCGAATTTCTGTTGCACTTCGTTTCTTTTCCTTTCTAATATTCGACCAAAAAAAAATGTGATCCATAAAAAGGTTGAAATAAATAAACGTATTTTTCCAAAGCTTTACTTTCGTTAAATCTTACTTAAGACTTTAAATATTCATAATTAGTAAAGGGAAACAAACAAGTTACAACAGAAATTCCAAGGATGGTTGTAATTAATTGCTGTTGATAAACGAACGCAAGTAGTGTGCGAAATAAAATGTTCAGGTAACACATTTACAGGCATAAAGAGAAACAATCCGATAAAAGGGCATAAAACGACGTGAAGAAAAGTTCCTCAGCCAAAAAAAAAAACAAAAACCAAAAAGGGTGAGCTATAAATAAAACCAACAGAGACGAGCTTTCCATAGTAAGTTAGGAATTTTTTTTTATAAATGGACGACTGTTCAATGAAAGAAATGTGTATGATGAGAGATGAAATAGGACGCGAAACAGCTAGCAATTGGATATAAATCGAATCGAACGTATGAAAAGTTTGAAACGATTGAACATGACATATAAATAGTTGCCCATATGTAATTGATTGATGTGTGCACCTGTGGTGGTGGTCTTGGTAAAATGCTGGTACTGTGTCGGCGTCGCGTCAGATGACTTTGTTGAACTGTGGGGCTTCCCTGTAACAGTAACTTTAGGCGACAAACCGGTTTTTTTGAAATGCAAAATGTAAAATTCAACGAAATCAAAACAAAATAAAAACAAAATAAAAAATAAAAAATAAATTCAAATAAAGAATTAAAAAAAAATAACAAAAGATTGATGCAAAGAAAAACAAAACTCAATACAAATGATTCACTGTTTTGAGAATTTTAAGGTATTTTGGTTGCTTTTGTTTGTTTTGTTTCTCTGTTAAAACTTGACTTTTGATGGATCTAACCAAGCGAAATTTGCATGTTTAGCAAACCAAGCAAAATTTCCACTTCAAAATCAACATTTCATTTTTCATTAAATCCTTTTTGTTTTGCATGCAGCGATATAGTTTTCATTGTTAAACAAATTGGCTCATTTAAGCTCATAAAAATCTCTAACTTCTCTTCGCTCTTCTTTCTTAAAATTGATATTTAACAAATTCCCATTTAAATTCTAAATGTTTAATGTTTTGTTGGAATTGTATGATTTCCATTTGATAAATTACAGCAAAAGCGTTTAATTCAAGACAAAAGGAATTACTATTACTAGCAGTTAATTTTTGTTTGCAACAATACGGAGTTCAATGTATTATATCTTATTGGATTTCCTTGACGTTTAGTTGATTTAAATAAATTCAATTAACTTAATCATGATTAAAATCAAACAAAGGTGTGAAAACAACTAAACTCAACTCTGTAAATTAGCAAATTGTAGATTTGAACAAAAAAAATTGTATCAAAAATAATATAATCATATGGTATTGACCAAAAAAAGAATTATTATTCAAATGTCTATGGATTTTTAGTAAGTGGGCATACTTTTATACTATTTTTTATTTACATATGAGTCCTCAAAATGAAAACGAAAGCAATAGTTTGAGCTTATTTGAATAATTAAATCGAAGAAATAGAACACATTTTATGCTGAATCGATTCTCCTAAGATTTTATATGCTCTGGGTGATTTTTATTAGTCCTCGATCAATTGTTTAAATCGCAAAATAATTCTGATGTCAGTCGAATTTCTGTTTACAGATTAATTTTTTTTTTAAATTTCAATCAAGTATTTGTGTCTTGCATCTTTTCAATCAAAAAGTGATGATAATAAAAGCAAACGAAATATTCACATATTTCTGCAATTTTTTTGGTGAATAGTTCGGAATTGCAAAAAAAAAACGTTGTTTACAGTTTCCTTTGTAGAAATTTCACTATAGAGCCGATTTCGGTCTGAGTCTTCAGCAAAGTTGATTACATTAAGTTCAATAAAAATGTTATTTCAAAAGTGGACTCCAAAAACCCAAGGGGTCAAAAATAACCCCAAATATCACTATTTTTGGGGGTGCTTTCACCTCTTGGCATTGAATTTTTAGCGTCAACTCCTGGGATAACATTTTTATTGAGCTCAAAATCTACAACTTTGCTTAAAATAGATTTGGATTAAAACTCTAAAAAAATCAAACAATTCAACCAATTTAAACATGCTGAATGTTTTTTTAGCATTGCACTTGGAACCAGCCTTAGTCGATTGTCAAACGACAATTGAATGGCAATCGATTGCCAGCCTTTCGCTAGTCGATTTTCAGAATGTCACTTTAAGTCGTCTTTTTTTTTCGTCCCAAATTAGCCGTTTGGCATTCGTTTTATTTTCACTAGGGAATTTTGTTGAAAATAATTAAAAATTGACACATTGTTTAAAAATTGTAAATTTTGTGAATCGTTTTCATTTTTAGAGAACTCATATAATAATCGCTTGAACAAACAATAAAATGTCCAAATCCAATTCTCCGTTGCACCAAATAGATGGTATAGAGTGTGGACATTTTGGTGTTGGTAAAAAAAAATCTATCCATTGCTATCTAATAATGTATAAAACTTACCCTGGTTGTGCTGCGTTGAATATTGAGTTTTTTCACTTTGTTAAGATGTAACTCAACAAATTTCATGAAATCATCAATTTGTTGTTTCACACTGTCGCCAGTATGTTCAGTATAAATGTCACATGGAATATTTGTGGAACTTTCAAGAATTTGTTTCGTTGCTGGATGTTCTTTTGGTAATAAATACAGTCTATATCGCCAATACTTTAAATTCTGAAAATAAATATGCATTTTAAACGATTGTTAATTCCAATCCCAATCTGCCATTTGGCTGTAGCGAAAAATTACCTCTTGTAGTAAATAATCGGTATCACCTCTGGTGCATATATACTGATCCATGTAATTCCAATTGAAATGTTCAAGTTTTTCGGTGGTAAAATTTACACCGGATATTTCGTATGTGGAATGTTGTGGCGCTTGAAAGCGATATCGATAATCAACATTAATCGGTGGATATGGATGACGTGGACGGTATCGTGTAACCGTAATTTCCGAATCGACTAGACCAATTTTATGAAAAATACGTCCAATCGATAATAGAAACTCCTTACTTCGTTCTGTATTTGTTGATTGTACAATTGACGAACGCATTGGCATTGTTTTTTGCGCAATCACCGTAGAACCGCTTTTCAATTGATTAATTGATATACATCCACTGCCTGAATTTGGTCGCGATGAATGCATATAAATCGAAGCATTTTGATTGATTTCATTTTTATCCGGCATAACAATCAATTGAAAGCCCTAAAATTACATTTCAACAATGCTTATTTTGGCAAATATAAATTGTTCAAATTTCAGTCTTTATTTACCTGTGCTAAACGTTGCGATATCAATTCCCGGAACACTTCATCGGTGGTTAATGGTTTACGATAAATTGCACGATTTGCAGCATATTCCGCATTAACACTATCCGGTAACAATGTGTAATCCGATACAACATAATCGTTATGAAGTGATCGCTGATCGGGAAAATAATCAGTTGTAATTGGTAGACATGCTGGAATTGTCAATGATTTCCAATCCACACCTGGATTTCAATTCAAAATAAGCGCATTTTGCGTGAAACAAAAATACAAAATAAAAATGATTTCCGTTATTTATGTGAATCAAATCCTAAAAATTATAATAATAAAAAAGAAAACAAACGAAAAATTGTGTGCGTGTGCATGTGTGTAATTGTTAGACGGTTGCAAATGTTCTACAAATGAAACAAAAAGAACATAGAGGCCACAGTTTGTAGAATAAAAAAGAGAAGATAAAATCGTGCACTTTGCATTTGGTGAAAATTAAATTTCAAAAGTAAAAGAGAATACACAAACACATGCAATTTATTGAGACGATTTTCGATTCGATTTTGCCTTACACCACATTGTTTTGTGATCAGCTCATTTCATAAAAAAGAGTTGTCAACATCGAAAACTCCCGACCGATTCTGAAAAAATATAACTAAAATTATGATGTTTGGTGTATCAAAAGACTATTACGACAAATACGTTAAACAACATTCTTTCGATCTATTTAGATTTAGTTCAATCAAATGAAATTACGGATGACACCAGATTTAAAAAAAAAAAAAAACCTTGTGCAATTTAACAATCGTACAAAGTAAACGAAATTAGAACTCAACGGACTCAAGTATATTATAATTTGTATGTGTGGCTGAGAATAAAGAATCATCTCTCAATAAGAATGAGCTAAGCACACGTATCAACACGCGCGGTTTCGGCTAAGTCCACTTTTATTCTCAGCCACACATATATGGTTAGATTAAAATGCTGTTACGTTATAAGGAAGCGAGAAGAATATTAAATTGCAATGAATGGAATGAATTGAAGGACCTAATTAAATTCACTCAACTCAAATGTAACTACGTTTTGCTGTAAATGCTTCCCGGCAAATTCAATTCCTTCCACTCTGTCTGACTACGCTCTGTCTGATCTTTATGGATATTCTTATTGATTTCTTCTATTGGAATTCATGTTTAATTAAACCGATTTCAAGTAAATCTTAGAAAATCTACAAAATGCATCAAACACTCTTTTTTCTGGCTATACTTTCATAAATCGTCCGGGGAATTTAAAATTTTCAATATTTTAATCTTGAGCTGGGCTAATTTGTGGAATCAATGAATAAATACTCAAATTAAGGTAAAATTGAAATTTTTCACATCATTCAAATCAAGGGGCAATCTACTAGTATCGAAAATTAAATTCTGGAAAATAATTGGCATAATTTGCAAAATAAATAGCCGAAATGACAGTTCAATCCTCTTTTTTCCTCTTTCTTTCATTTGATGGTCAAACAGGGAGCATTGAAGAACTCATATACAGCAAGCTGAATCGCTTTTGTTAAGTTTTATCTAGCAAAAATGGAAAAAAGAAGATCCAACGTCTGCATATTATGGTTATTTGTTGCATTATAGCGACTTTTGTAATACAAATTCATTTATTACAGTAGCAGATGTATTTTTGACTTAAATTCAACCATTCCAAATGACAGTGAAAAAGAAAACTCACTCAGTAAACAAAAAGAAAATAATTGTACTAAATCAAAATTGGAAAGTGGAAAATATGTCTACAATTTAAATTGAAGTATCAACAGTTGTATTCGATTCGATTCTAGTGATAACAAGTTCAATTTATATTCCAATGTGTTTTTTTTTTTTTTTTTTTTTTTAATTGAAAATTGAACATATTTACTCAAACTCAAAGTGAAAACAGTCTTGATACATTTTACCCGAGTAATAATTTCCATTTAGATTTGGGGCACTGCCATTTCAAATCTCAAAATATTTTACTCAAATTGATAAAATTGAAAGAATCAGCTAAATAGGTAAAGAAATTCTTTAAAGGATCTAATCAAAGTAAGCAACATTTTGAATGGAAATTTTTACTGTGATGTCTACAACTGAATAAATTATCAAATCGATATGAATTGCCAAAGAAATTACATAATCTATGGAACTAATCAATTATTAAATTGCTAAGTGAACAGGTGAGTTTGCGTGAAATAATTTAAGAAATAGGAAAAAAGAAAAAGAATAAATGTCAACCTATGATTATTTTGCCGGCTGCAAGTCCTTTTATCAATTTAATTTTTTTTTTTTTTTATTTGAGTTTGAGTTCGAAGAGCAATGGTGAAGGTGGATGATGTTTGTTTTTTTTTTTAAATATAAAAGATCATGGGCACATGAAATGTATTGAAAAAAGAAGAAAGGATATTCAATTAATTATTATTTTCCCAAAATTTTCAATTTCTTGTGAAAAAAAAATTGATTGTTTATGTTTATACTTTGCAAAATCACATTTTTTTAACTTTTCAGATTTTGTTACTGTTTTTTCTTTTTCATTTTGAAAAAGACAAACAGAGTGTTGTCTCCTTAAATTAAATTTAACATAAAATGTTATATTTGGTTAACGTCCAGTCGTTGATGAAAAGAAAAACATTACATTTAAAAACATCTACGTTCATCGTTTGAATGTTATGAATGTCAATTGTTTAGCATTTATCAGAAAATAAAATCAATTAAATTTTAATTTTCTGGCCAAAAGGTGCCTGCAGGCACTCCATGGAGATCGATAAATTTAATTTTGCTGTATTTTGATTGCTGAATCATTTCTTACCGGTTGTTAATGCTGGTGTCCATTCTTGTTCTCCCGTTGCTCCCCATAGAAGTGTCAATGTTTTTGATGGTTCTACCGTAACCATGGGCCCAGCTGGTGAATGTAATGCCGTTGACTTTCGTTTATCTATTTCAAAAATTATACACACCCAAAAGTGTATGTATTTTAAATTTGTGTGTTGGTTTTGAATTGAATTAACTTCAAGAGGCAAACGACGACAAAAAGTACTGAACAAATCTCAAAAGTACTGGACAGTACTGAGACCAGTGAATGTATTTTGCTGAGGAATTAGTTGCGCGTCAGCGTTAGCAACTAAGGTTAGCTACTAATATGTAGCGTCAACCGACACTCGATTGTGGTGCGGCAGATAATGTGACGCGCACACTCACACATTCACATTCACATCTTCACCCAACAGCGGTTGCTGTGTACCGCTCAGACCTAACTGGTGTGCATATCTGCCGCACCACAATCGAATGTCGGTTGACGCTACATATTAGTAGCTAACCTTAGTTGCTAATGCTGACGCGCAACTAATTCCTCAGCAAAATACATTCACTGACTGAGACACAACATCTGCATCTACTGATGCAGAACCAAATATCCTCTTAGAGTCATGCGAAACAGAATAGATAAAGAGAAACGAGAAAATCGAATCTCGCACATCGTTAGATGCAGATATTGACTCATTAATTTTGAGTACTTTTGCCGTTTTGCTTAATAGTATTGGTAGCTGATCGCCCCATGATTGACTTACATTCTGAAATACTGGATAAACTGCCAATACTACCCGTAAACGATTGATTGATTGCTTTATTTGTTGGTGTATTTTTCGAGAGTGTTGTTTGCCCATTGTCACAGCTAGTATAAAAATTGAACGAGTTTGTTGGTACCGCTTGATAATGATGCTGTTGAATAAGAACACCGGTCGGACCCTTTGGAAAGATGTGTGTCCATCGTCTTCGATTTGATGTCAATTTGATTGTTACATGTGATGGTGCAAATGGATTAATTAAAGCTCGTCCGGATCGTGGCATTACTTTTGAATCATTGATTGGTATGTGATTTCTAGTTTGTTTCTCAATTGTTGTCATCGATTCGGATGAATTTAATGTATCAAAATGAACCTGATCAAAGTGTTTGTGGTTTTTATCATTCGTTTAAAAATTGATCATCGATAAAAGTACAGAATTGATTCGCTTACTAGTTCACCGAGTGTATTTGTACCGTAGTGAATGTCTGGCTCTGATCTTTTTCGGCTTAGCATTTGCTTTGGTATTGCAATTGCAATGGTTTTCATTTCATTTGGCGATATTGTTGTGCTATAAATGTCAATGTTTGGAACAGATGATTTTTTTGCTCTAGGATTACGTTGAAGTGAGCTAAAAATACATATTATGTATAAATGGTTTAGGGTAGCGAATTCCACTTTTCACGTGAATTTTCGTTATGATTTACCATGTTCCATGAATTGACGGTAGTGTAAAGATTTGTTCATCGTATGCATCATAATCGAACAGGGAATTATGTATATACTCGCTTTGATGCGAATCAACGCTAAACTTTTGTTTGTGATTCTCCTTGTTTTCGTCTTCTTTATCCGATGGTGAACGTAATGGTGGCAATTTGATTCTGGGTATAAACGATGAATATGCAACCTTCTTATTAGTCGAATAAAAGCTTAAATTAATCCAATGTGGCATGGAATAATCATCAATGGCATCGATCGATGAGTCTTTATTGTGAAATTTCAATAAAGGCACCGCATGCAAAGGTTGCTCACCAACACAAACTAAATCACTGCCAACACCATTGTCAATAATCTGAATGAAAAGTGCATAAAACAAAAACAAATCAAAAATCCAATCAAAATCAATTAAATGGCATTATGTAAAATCTAAAATTACACGTTGTTTTGTGATATTTGTCAATTCTCTGTCAACTTCAAACACACCGACACCTGGTGTAATCACAACCGATAGTTGACCCGTCCGATCAAAACTTCGATCCAAATAATGCTTTTCGAATACATTCAATGAAATATTCAATACTTCGAGAAAATTTCCCTGGGCGGCTGTTGAATTTGTGGCTATTGGTATTGTGAGGCCAGGACGTTCATGATAATGCAACACAATACTTTGATATGACGTAAACAATTTACGCAATTGCACTAATATTGAACTCCAATCATCATTTCGTTCATTTTGTATGGCAACACGATAAAAATCTTCATAATATCGTCCTTTATAGTCCATTTGTAGGCATTCACGCATCGCCGGTGGAAATTCGTCTAGGCTCTTTGCTGCATAAAATGTACGCGAAAATAGTACAATGGTGACCTCATGATTGCAGCCCATTTTTTTCCATTTCATAAATAAATCGGTGAGAAATCCATTCACAGCCTTTTCAAAATATAAATCACCATGTATATCAAAGTCCCACATTTCCGATGACATTTGTATGAATAGATACACCATTGATGTACTACTTCGAAATACGACTTTTGTATCTTCTGTGATAACACCACACGCAACACGATCACCTTGTGACCAAAGCTCATAAATTTGGCAACGAATCGATGATGTACAGTACTCAATCTTCTTGTTTGTGTACACACATGTGTTGGTCTAAAATATATAATCCCAAAACAAATGAATTTATAAATTATACTCTATTGGTTGAATGGAATTGGTTTGTTGCTTACCAGAAATGTTTTCAATCGCCACATTTCCGAACGTCCCATGTATTGATCTTTAAATGTAATTTCAACTGAATCCAGAGCAACACTTGCCGGATCAATAGTTCGCATCACCACTTCCGAATAAGTAGGTATGTTGAATGCCGAAGCAATGCTGGCTTCAATACTGATCACATCTATGTTATAAAACGATTCATAAGAAAAAAAAAACGCGATAAGTAAATCCGATGATGAAGATGACAACTGCCACAAATTATGGTTTTGGTTTCGTTTACCTTTGGTTCCTTTTTTGTCCTCCTGTGGAAATGAGGTGATCTGTAGCAGTAAACGGACTCCATCATCTTCAGGCAAATAAATTTCGACTACATCACCGATCTTTGCATCCGGATGGTCTTTGGGATTTAATATCAAATCTTCAACTGTTTTTTGCAAACGAATCTCTGAATTAATCAATTTATCATTTATCAAATGAATGTAATTCATTTTGGACATTAATTTCACTTACCGCTGAAGTTTTTTTGATGAGTTATTAATTTATACAATTTCATAGTTAACTATCACATCGATTCAAATTCATTTGAATTATAATGTTGTTATTTTATAGTTTCAATTCCTATTTTTGATAGTATTTTTGATCACGACATCTTTTTAAATTACGTCTCAGAAGACCCAATGTTACAGCTGTTTATAAGTTCTTTGTTAGTTTTCAATGAAAATCACAAATGTTCTGCTTAGTAATCAAAATTGTGTGAACAAATACATGAAACAGATTCGTTCAAAATGCAAATCATTTTTACGAATTTTTTTATATAGAAAATGTTGTAAACTCACTATTTAATATTTCACAATAACATCCATTCAATTGGTATGTTTACATGTATGATCCGGTTGACAGATAGAAATGTCAAATTGTCCAATGAATATCAGCATTGGATTCTAAAGGTCGATAGTGAAGTCAAACTCTGGAAACAATAGACATTCAACAGTCAAAAAAATCACATTTTAGTTTGAAAATTATCAAAAATTATTTGCAATTGATAAAAATCGAAAAAAATTACAATTAACATATCAAAAAGTTCCTTTCGTGTTAACAAATAAATAAAAAAAAAATTACAATTTGGTGTAGAGCCTAAATTGGTGCGGTTACAAGGTGACCAGTTAAAATTGATGCTGGTAACACATTGTGTCAAACTTTGTTCAACATTGCATCGATATACAGACAGTTTGGAACTCAACAGTTCGACAAGTTGCTGGTAATTAACTACTTTTCTTAACACACACAAATATTAACTGGAAATGCTTGCAGTTCAGTGTTTTTTTGGCTCTAAAATTGAATAATCCAGCACGTTTTCAATTAACTATTTATTTATTTTTTGTTTTGGCAAAGCAATCCGTTTTTTTTAGTCGTTGACCGTGTGCACATAACCTGCCAATGAGTTGCATGTAAAACGTCCGTGTGAAGTCGTAATATATCATTAGCTATATGATACATTCAAACAGATAGACCAATTTTATTTAAATGGACTTACAACAGATTCTTAGTGTAATTTTTTCGGTTCTGGGTTCCTTGATATTTGTTTGTTTGGCTGTTTTATTAGGTATATTCCGACTGCATATCTATGGATTTTTACACACTAAAAATGAAAAAAAAAATGTATATTTTGTGTGAGGAGTGCTGCGCATGCATTTATCCCATACACGCTCAAGACCTTTGTGTTTAATATACACAAAAAGTGAGGTTATGTGTGTGCGTCGATGTAAAACTCCTTGCAATTTCATTGTGATTTTTGTTATTCCTCATTTCTATCATTTGTGTTGATGTTGATTTTTCGATACATTTATTTTGTTTTTTTTTTTCAATTCATTTCAAGCACAGGCTGGTACTTCGTTTGGAAATTTTTCCTATCGCGTTTTCGTTTGGTTAGAGAGCTATTGGGTCAGATAAGTGACGGTTCCCCATCACCAAACGGATCAAAAGGTGTGGACACCAAAAAAGTTAAAGGGAAAAAAATACGACGCGACTAATCGCCGTTGTCACCAGCTAATAAGATATTTGTAAAGCATTTAACTCCGAATTTATCGCCAATACAACAAAGTTAAAATCACAAAGACAACAAACATGAATATCCGTTGTGCAAAACCTGAGGATCTCATGAATATGCAACATTGTAATTTACTTTGTTTGCCCGAAAATTATCAAATGAAATATTATTTTTATCACGGGCTAACATGGCCACAGCTTAGCTATGTTGCTGAAGATGATAAAGGCAATATTGTCGGTTATGTGCTAGCTAAAATGGAAGAGCCCGAACCAAATGAAGAAAGTAAACATGGTCACATTACATCATTGGCAGTGAAACGGTCATATCGACGATTGGGTCTTGCTCAAAAGCTAATGAATCAAGCATCACAAGCAATGGTGGAATGTTTTGATGCTCAATATGTATCGTTGCATGTACGGAAAAGCAATCGGGCTGCTCTCAATTTATATACGAATTCATTGTGCTTTAAAATTCTGGAAATCGAACCAAAATACTATGCCGACGGTGAGGATGCCTATTCAATGCGACGAGATTTAACGGAAATTGCAAAAGAATTGGATCCAGAACGAAGCCTAACCACCGCCGATACGATCACAAATGATTATAAAACGAAACCACAATCTGACGGTCACAGTCATGCACACCATGACGGTCATTGTTGCTCCTAGATAAACCAAAATCACAATAAAAACAACAACCACAACAACAAAACAATCACTTCTTGTTGACAAAGCCATTGATAACATCAAATTTTTCCAAAACAAGTCGTGTCGAACAAATACATCGACAGAAACCCATAAGTTATGTATGAATGATATGTTTTATACATAAAACAACTGTAATAAATTATCAATCAAATAAAAGCGAACATAATTTCTTTTTTGTTTGTTTGTTTAGTTAATCTAAACTGGACTCTGGTTTGATTTGTATTGCCAAATTTAACTTTGTAGGTTTTTTTTTCTAGTATGGCAAGAGCGGGCAAGAGTAGGCAAGAGCTACATTTCAAATTTCCACATAAACAAATTGGCTCATCATAAAAGCTTGCGTTATCTGTTGGTGAAATTTCGTACTAAGTCACCTCAACACTCGTTCTCATTCATTGTGAAAATGAAACCACAATTATAATTTAAAAACATACAATTCGCATATAATATTCCCAATAAATTCTCGAATAATTCCCTATTCTGTACACTTTGTACACGTCAATAAATTGCCTGCAATAAAACCGACAACCGAATGATCGATGAAAGATGCTGAAAGGTGACATTTCCAATTATGCATCTAGCTGGCAGGTATGAGTTGTCACTTTGCAACAAATGGTTGAGCTGTCAAATTTCATATGATAACCAATAAGATTTATGTGTAAATAGTAACTGAATCAAGAAGTTGAGATAGAGAGTGAACAAGAAATAATAAAAAAAACCACACATTCATATCATTTCAACAGTTTTGGTGTATCGTTCTTATGTTTTGTTTTATTGCATATGGTGAATATTGCTGTAATTGCATTTCAATAAAAAAAAAACTGTTCAATAAAATTCGTTAACTGAAATATCAACTGAAATAATACGAGCTTCTATTCAATTATACATTAAAAAAAAAGAAAGAAACAAAAAGAGAAAAGTATGTCGGCTCGAAATATACAAAGTGACACGTCGCATGTGGTGGTAAAAAATCCATTATTAAGTGCTGTGGCTGGTTCAATTGATGATTTTGTAAATAGTACCATTCTATTGCCTGCTGCTGAGATTCCAGCACCCGTTGCATTACCACCGCAAACTCATGACATTCAGGATTTAAAAGACAGTCGAGGTAAAGACAATACAAATCATCACCATATGGACATTTTTTTTTCGTTGTACTTAACAAATTTATTTAATTAGCTGAAGAAAATTGGTTGAGTTTAATTGATGCACTGACATTGAATTGGAAGTGATTGTTATTGGATTGAATGCATTTGGTTTGATCGCTGTGTGTTTTTTTTTTCATTACTAAACATTTATTTTATTTCTAATCATCATTTTGATTTGTTATACAAATAAATTTCGGTTTAAATATTAGGTTCTGGTCTTAAGAGGTAAAGTAATATAAAAAAAAAATTGTGATGATGTTTATCGGTAAATAGAATCACCGATATGATTGCTATTGTTGTGTCCAATTCAAATGTTTGATAAACACTGTGCCAATGATTATGTAGCACGATCTCTTTCGCCACGGCTTCGATATACTGGCAATTCACCTGAGTTTCGATGTTTTTTGCAACAAAAAACGATCAACCATACGATTGCTATGATGATAATAATCAATAGAATTACACCTAGTACAATAGCCACAATTTCAACGGGCTCCAAATAATATTCGGTGACATCAAGTGTAATGGTTTTTTGATTGCCGGCCAAATCATAGCTGGTAATTGTTACACGCGGTGTACAACATGATGCCGAATAAGTGGCTTTTACTTCTGATGTTTGACCAGCTGTGTACTGATCACGAATCAATAAACCCGGTGGATTGGATTGAACTCTCAAAATGCCCGTATCTGAATCAATGGTTGTTATTTCCAATGACCAAATCGAACCGGCACACCGGCCAGCATCGTTTCGACCATAACATCGACTACCATAGTTCCAATAAATGAACGGCGCTCGACGATCCTAAATATTTATCATCATTTGCATTAAGTGTTTCTTCTTTCAATTTCAATTTGGCCATTCTTACCGATCCAGCTGACTGTGGTGATATCACCGTTAAAAGTGCTGATTGGCTCGCTAAATTGAGACCTTGTGATGTAAACGTGATTTTATCTTTCGTTCCGATGTCCATATTTGGTGGAATATAGCACATTACAACTGCATTTCTCGTCTGTCCTGGCGGCACCCACATCCTTTTAGAACATATATATATAAAATCCAAATTTCAAATTTTCAATAAAATCACGAATTTTAAAATCAAATGCCATTCTTACGATACGGGATTCAACGATCGCAAGAAACGTTGTTCATCAACCACTTGAAAATTATGGAATGTTGGTACATCACGTAAATTGGTTATTTCATAGTGTATTTGAACGGTTGAACCAGGATTTGCAAGCAATTGAGATTGTACACCCAAATCAATTTTAGTGACCGCTTGCAATAGATTCTTTCCACTTCGTGCCTCCATTTCGGTACCTTAATAAACATCAACGAACGAATTATCAAGTTGCCAAATATGTTCATAGATTTCGAACAAGTCAAAACACTTTATACCATTTGTTGTGATAGTGATACTATGCCCATCGAATTGTTTATCAGTTTGGTATTCAGGCCACACAACTTCATCATCGACATTTTCTTCCGACAGCTTTTCGCTGTTCATTTAAAAAAAAAACGCACACATACACACACATTTAATTGAATTAAAAAAAAAATCTCTAAAAATGGTATTTGAAATTTACCTTCTTCTTTTCCTGTTGGTCGGTGTTTCGAGTGCTGTCAATGTACCTTTGGTAAAATGTGAAATTTTATTATGGATTTATATCGTGTACTTTTCAAACAGTTGTTTTTTTTTCAATTTTTTATCAAATATCTTTGTTCATTTAATTTCATAAACATTTAAAATCTAAATTACTGCATTGTTTCGCGTTGTAGATGCAACAAATGAGTTCGCATCACACGAGATTTTTTCAATGAGAAATTACGTCAATTACAAATTTAATGGAAACAACACAAAAAAGCGTAACACAATTTTTTCTGTTTTTAAATTCGTTTTTTTTTTTCAAGTGTCGTAAAGAGATTAAAGTTCACAACGTATTATAGTGATGCTTTTTCGACAGTTGACTGTTACGCTGTTACTTTATATTCAGCCGTTCGTTTGTTTTCATTCGTTAAGATATGTTTCATACTCACTTGTGTGAGTGTGTGCCACTCTTGTTTTTTTTTCTTAATTTTTTTTTATTTTCTTGATTATTATCACAAGTTTGTTACACATTTACAACGGTCGAATTGAGGTAATTTTGTAGCGATTTTGATTTATTATTCTCAATGTTTTGATATGTGTTGTTTCTGGTAGTGTGTGTGTGTGTGTGTGTGTGTGAGTGTAAAACCCCGGAATGGGACAATACGTGTTTTGATGTTGTGTGGAACAAGTCATTTCAATGAACACATCAACTGGTCCATTGCATACTAAATATAGTCGCGGATACGGTAGTGTGCTATGTGAATGAAATTACGAATCACTTGCGTTAGTTTGATGTGACTTATTGCTAAGAATACACCACTTTCATAATTGGATGCAAAAGCATACGCAGTTTTTATTTGGATTTTTTTAGTGTTATTGTTGGGCATTCAAAAATCAGGTGTTTAATACGCAAAAAGAGGATAAATTGAAGATATAACACGCAAATAAATAAATTCTTTGTGAAATTGACTACTTTCAAGTGGCATTCTGTGCTATGACCAATCTGTAAGTATATAACCGAGATGAGAAAACACATTTAAATAAGATATGCAAATGATCTGTGTACATTTAATAAAAAACAAAATTGAAAGAGAATGATTTCGATGTAAACACTGTCTCAGTAGTCACAAAATCTGTCGAATGTCAAGATATTTAATGATTAACTCCCATCGTATGCGATAAGTGTGATTTTTGTTGATTTTCGGCAATGGTTATGAACAACAACAAAATACCAACAAGTTGTTGTTATATGTGTATGAGGAAATAACATGGATCTGGAACGATAGCCACGATTTCATTTCTAAGCTGTGTGCTACCATTCTAAATATCGTTGTTGTTTTCGATTATATTTTTTTTTATATTTTCCGCATTTCAATTAAAATAAACAATAACTAAAGTTGAATGATTCGAAACACTTGACCTAAGTGGTGGTGTGAAATACATTTCTTTCGTTTGTTTTTTCTCGGCATCGAATCACGAATTCATATAATTTTTTCGACAGCCACTAAACTAACTAAAATCAACACAAGACGATGGAACATCACGCACTAGCTATTTTCAATTGGCCGTTCACGTAATTGATTTAAAAATTCAAGTGCTTTTTTTAAAACATGCAATGATTTTTTTTATCGTAATTCCGATTTTTAACTGAAATAAAATCAAAATAAATGTAATTCGTACTATTTCCGATTATTACTTACCATTTGGGATTTCGATATTGCTCGGTTTCAGTTTCGATTTGAATCCCGTATGAATAAGTAGATTGTAGCTTTTGTAAGCTTCGCTTGGTGTACGATCCGGTGTGATTTGAAGTATGTAAATACCTTTTGGCGCTTCAGATACATTTAAATTGGCAATTACTTCGGTGCGTTTTTCTTGTGTGTCTGGTATATAAACTGCAACTGAACCGGATGAAAAACTCCGTACTGAATCTATGCTCAACAGATCAATTACTTTGCCTATGAATTGGAACAAAACTGTCTGTATTCGATTTCTAAAGTCCTTTTAATTCTCACCATTGGCCCATTTCAAATACAAAGCTTATTAATATATATATATATGTATATATACAGAAAAGCATTTTTCCAGATGCTTAAATACTGGGTTACAAGACAATCAACAAGTTGAAATGTTAAAAATAGATAAAAAAGAGAACGAAAAGAAACCGCCGCACTCTTTCAAATTGTTGCAAGTCAATTTATTCTATTTCAAACCAAAAAAAGTTGTTGTTTTGATGGCTGGTGCGCATGTGGAATGCAAAAAAAAATACTACGAAAACTGAGAAACACGTACGTAATAAACGTCAAATATTGAACATGTGTATTTGTGATTTTTTGTTTGTTGGTTTTAATGTATAAGTTTTTACATTAGATTTCAACATTCGCATGAGTTTTTTTTGTGTTTCTGCTTCTTCTTCTTGTTTTTTTTTTTAAATTCATTTCTTGAATTCAGAATTGAATATGATTTTTATCTTAAACATTTCAAAGTATATTTACATTCATTGTGTGTATCAAACCTAACCTGTGAAACTGAGTTGGAACTGTCAACAGCTGTCAGTGTTTGATAATCGTACCATATGTGTTTACTACTTCAACTTTCTATTTCGATCTCCCTCTATCTAATTCGTCATGCCATTCGCTTTTCGCCAGTTTAGCTAACATACAAACTATTCGCGAATACAGCACACCAGGTACACACAGACACACACACATGTCAGTATTGTTTTCTATTTTTCTCCGCCGTTTGCTACTCTTTTGCGTGTTTTATTTTGTGTATCTTCCCTTCTTTATTGGGAACTATGAGCAACTGTCATCGCTCTTAATAGTTATGCTCATCCACGATCACAAAAAAAAACAAAACAATTTATTTCGTTTTCGCGAGACACAAGTCGATTTCAAATTGTCACGATAAAAAATGTTTTTCCGTGTTTCATTTCGAAAAAAAAACACCAAAAAACAAATCGAATACGAAAAAATTGAATCCAACAATAAATTGATTCAAAGTGTGTACAGAGACATGATTAATTTTGAAAGAGAAGAAAATAATCAGTGAACAAATCATTCATATGATTCGGTTGAATAGTGTCAAATGCATTGTTGTGAAATCCACAAAAAAAAAATATTTTTTTTGTTAAATGAAATGCACAAAATATGCAAACCGACTTTGAACCTATGAAAACTTCACCGATACTTTGTTGCCAAATGCTTTCAATAAAATACAAATACAGCAAATGCCGATAGACTAATGAATTATAGAAAATTGAACACATTGAAATAAAATACACTGAAACAAAAACAAGAAAGTGCATAGACGAGACATAAGTGGTAGTGAATTTAGCCCTTCAAATTTGGCCTTCAACTTGCCTTTTTTACGCAACATGTGTTAAATCAGGTTGTCTTCATTATTTACATATCCTGAAAATATGCGATATTAAACAAGTCACTTCATGAATTAATATATAAATAAATTTAAAAAAACTAACAAACAAATATACAAAACGAGTGGACAAAAGTCAAGCAAAAGTGATATGTTTGCAAAGCATATGTGAAATTGATTTAAAATATTGAAAGAAAACGACAAAATACCACCAAAAAAATATACCAGGTAATGTGAGAAATAGGAAGCTTTTGCCATGTTTATTAACGTCAAATTGAAATCAGGGCAAATTTCAAAATATCTCGCATTCATTTTGCTTTCAAGTAGTATATATCCGCTTCAATATGTTACTATCAACTACGTCACTGAACCGTGCTGGCATACAAATGAGCCCGAAAAGTAGCTATTATTATTATTATTATTCAATAAATTTCATGTACGCAAAATGAACTATTTCGCGTGCACCGATTTCATATGACGACAATGTGATGGGTCGTAATTTAATACAATGAATTTGATTAAAACTACATTGTTTTTTATTTATTTAAAATAACTATTTACAATTAGTGACATTCTTTTTTTTATTATTCTGCTTTCTCTTTATATCGTCGAACGACAATTGATTACTTTAGACTTAAAAAAAATGCATAAAATCAATTTTTTGTAAACGAAAAAGCCGATGCGTTTAAGTTTTTTTTGGCAATAGTTTGATATGGTTGTATGGAAATATTACAACAAATTTAAGATTTTTTTTTTTTTAATTTGAAGAATTTATTGTATGTCGATCCCTTCCTCCCCTTCCAACGGGGAGATTGGAACATCAAAGTTAAACAGAGTCAAATTGTATGATGAATATGGAATCTATTAGTTTACAATGTGTTTTTTTTTTGTTTGATGTGAACTTTTTTCGGCTTGTATTAAGCTTACATAAATAATGTTTTGTCTCTTGAATTCGAGGTTCTTAAAATAGAATCGACCAATCAAGACCAATTTTGTTATGCCCCTTTCCCAAAAATAAGAGAAATACAATTTAAAATCGGTTTGAACCTAAAACATATCAATTTTTGTACTTTATGCGCGTATTTGACAAAAAAAAAAAGATAAAGAAGAATTATCCAATTTTCATTTGATTGAGATTGCATTGTGCGTAGGCGGCTTATTTATCTCCATTTCATTCGCAAAACACTTGCGAATCCGAATTTAACTTAGACTTTGACTGAATACCGCTGAATGAATAACAAAACGCATCTTAAACATTCACAATATACATAACATAACATAATACAATACTGAATGCGACAAACGTTAACGCCATACAAATCTGTAATACTTTATAGCACGAGTATATAAATATAATTAGCGCTTTGCTCAAGATTAACTGTTGCGTGTTTTTTTCCCTTCTTTCTATTGTTTTTATATGTACACTAATTTTTACGTAATTCAATTAACATTCACAATTACTTGTTTCTTCTTTTTTAAATTAAAAAAAAAATGACAAGCACGAAAATACGCAGATGATTCTTCGTAGCTTTGTTCAGACTTAAGAGCACATTTCAAGCATATGTTCCATAAAGATCAAACCAAGGGGCGATAGCGCTGTGTTAGCATTTATGTGCTTCTTCTTCAAAAAATGACACACGCATACAAACGCAAGTGCCGTACGCAGCTCTGTAGCAAAAAGCACACTTTGATATTTCTCGACATCTCTGTGTCATATATACAGAGAAGAAGAAGAGTATAAAATACGACATTGACAGCAATGTTAAGTTATATGGTGCTATAACCGGGTGGATCAAACAGAGAAGAATAAAAACAGTCCTCCCAAAAAAGCGTACAAAGAATCAGCCGGCCGGAATATTAAAACTAAAACTACACATACACATAGGATACAATCGAATTAAGGACTCGCACAAACACAACACAAACCAATATGTATTGGACTTTGATTTATAATCTCTCTGAACTGTACACAGCTATTGGACACACACTAACCATCATTTGGTGTTGAAAGCAATGCTTCGTCCATATTCCCCTGAATATTTATATGTAAATTGGTATCGGTTCTATTTACGGGAATTTCAAGCACTTGTGCACCTTGGATGTCATTTTGTTGAAAATGTGTTACCTGCAAAAAAGACAACAACAAAAAAACACGAAATGAAATTGAACGAAAAAAAAACAGCAACAGCAGTTTTAACGCCGTTTGATTTACCAGTGCCATTTCTCCATTGCCAAGAGATTCCTCGGTGACATGAAGAATTTCACCACCAGACCGTAATGCCACTTCTCCCAACGAGCCCCCAATTGAAGTCTCATTTTCATCAATATCTTGATCACCAAACCATATTAAATACAACTAAAATGTGAAATATTGCAAAGAATTAGAGAAAAACACCAGAGAATTTTGTAGAGCACCGATTCGAAATGAATCGCAAAATATTTCCCGTACCCGTATTCGTTTTTTCAATAAAATTGTGGCTGCATTTTTCATGAGGCTAATATCTTGTGGAATTTTATCAGTGCTTATAAATATTGCACTGTCATACGGTACCAATTCGGATGCTCTTAAAATGCCATAAAAACCACTACCACCTTCCGACATCTCACGAGATTCCTGTACACTCTCCAAGCCGGCAATCATTGTTCGAGTATTTTTGAAACTGTATGTTACTCCAACACCTGTTTTTCAATATAAAATCATAAGGTTTTTGTGATTGTTGCTGTTTTTTTTTTCTTTCACATTCTCAAAATGGTATCTGATTACATAATATTATAATGATGATATGATTACATATGGTAAATCATCGTCAAATAAAAACGTGTGTGTTAATAAAACGGCGGTCAAATTCGGATAGACTTTTGACAGCTTATAATTTAATAGTCGATCTATGTGAGCAAATCAAGTTTCGGTGAATTTTAACATTTCATGCGACACGCACATATTTCAAATCACGATGAGCCCTTTTTCAAAGCGAAGAAAATTCCAGTGAGTGAACATCGTATGAGAGGAAACATAAATTTGCATAAAATGTTACTTGAGATAAAAACGTGAATAACAATATTTATTTTACTTTGCTATCGGGTGATTTATGTTTGTCAAGTGCTTTTCACCCGTTTTTTGTTGTTGTTGTTGTTATTATTATTTTTTTTTTTGTAATCCGTTTAGATGCAAGGCTAATTGCTGACACTGTTGATTACATTTTATGACTTTGATCAGGTGATCAAATAAACATTTCACGTTTGACATCGAAAATTAGCTTGATATATTACTCAAGTGATTTTTATAGCCGATAATTTGGCATGCGAATAAAATAAAATAGCAAAATAAAAATGATAATGATGATAATTAAACGGCAGAGCAAAACGTTTAACAAATCATTTGTTTAAATCTTGTGTTGGACTTGGCCTTTTTTCTCCCTCTCTCTCTATCTCTCTGTCTCAGCATCTCGCATTTGATCTAAAAAATCGTATCTTCTGCAAGAGAGATTGTTTGGTTTGTTGATTAACTAATAAACTGGTGGGCCTTCAAGTTTTAACAAATCTGTCTCATATAACATTCAAATATTTACTAGTGTGTCACGATGCAACAATTCAATGTGGACGGTTTCACGGTTTTTGTGTGTGTGTGTGTGTGTGTGTGTGTGAATGCCGCTTCTTTAGGTTGGTTTTATGGATATTTGAACCTGTACATTATGCTTACCTGATGAATTGAATGCCACTAAAACGATATCAACTGGTGTGTTCGGTCTAAGTGCTGATTTCCACAGTATTTTTGACTTTCGCAACGGTTCTGGAGCGGTATTTATGAGTGTAGCTAACGGTGCTCGCAAAAATGTATCTTCCAAGTACTTTCGTACAATTTCATCGGCACTGTATTTGTAAACGCGTGGTAATACTTCGATTTTTTTCGATTTTTTGCCAATCGATTGGTTTGGTGTGATTTCATCGGTAACTGATGGTGCGACTGGTTGTGCTGCTGCAATTGTCGTTGTTAACGTACTGGTTAAGAATGGATTGATTGGTGGTCGTGTTGATATGAAAACCGGTGATGAGGGTAGTGATGTAATTGTTGTGTCCACTGAGTACGGTACGGAGGTGATTGGTTGGGTATAATTTGCATCGATGGCTTCATCGTTAACATAGTCGGTGCTCTCATTGTATAAATTTGGTTCGTTTTGTGCAATAGTCATTGGGGCTTGTTGAGCCAATAAGCCCGTTTCATTCACTAAATTATCATCATTTTTAGTGTCAGTCAGTGGATCCGATGTTGAGCTCAGTTTTCTCTTGAGAAGCTCAGCATTTGGTATAAATTGTTCAAATGATGCAAACGGCATCGGGCGTTGAGTACTTTTTAGAATGTCACTTATGGAACGGATCGCAGCATTTTCGGGGAATAGTTGAACGGTGGTTTGTTGTTCAATTGGTGGTGGAATTGTTGTTGATATATCATTGGTCTCTTGTCCACCATCACTTGAATATGTTGTTTCGTCAGTATCGGCATCCACATCACTGATCGCCGATTGATATAGTGGCCATGATTTGGCACTTTGCTGTTGCTGCTGTGTCATCGATGGTAATATGTACGGTGAACCGGAAATGTTGTACAATTTTTCATATGACGTTTTAAAGTCAGCATAGTCTTTTTGAGGATCAAATGTTTCATCGGATGATGGATCATATACATCGACCATTGTATCGGTCGTTTCATCGACACCCAATGAATCGAGACTGGCTGCACTTGACACATAAAATGGCACAAACAGCACCACTATTATTTTATTTAAACGATACATATTCACTATATTCTCAGTTAACAATTTCGATCACTTTTGCCAATGTTACAATTTTTTTTTTTTTTTTTGTTCTGGGTCAAAAACACAATTTTTTCACTTATTTATCATGAATTATTCAGAAAGTTCAACTTTTGTCCACCTAATGATTCGTTTGGTACTTTGGTTTCCGATTATTTATCATCTCATATCAATATTCTGAATGGCTCGCTGTGATTTTGCATTCCATTCAGTTTCATCCGTTGCTGGTGTACGTCACTTTTAGAGTCAAAGAAAAGTAAAAAAAAAAATAAAATAAAATGAAATAGCTATTTAGATTCAATGGAAAACGATCGAAAAGAAAATGTAAAAATGTGAAATGTTTTCAATGGGACCGGCCAAAAATACAAACCAACCACAATTCAATTGTTATGTGCATATTTCCATTACAATAACCGGATGAGTTGTAATATAAATGTACAAAAATGAAGAACCGTTCGCATTTCGTGATTAATTATACAATTCAATTCTATGCCAACAAAAATTTACTCTATAAATATCGAGATCTGGAGGTGAATCTGTTAATTGCAAAGATAAATAATAAATGTTGAAGGCCAACGAATTCAAGCTCTCGTCACAGATCATTTTTTTTTTCGCTGCCGTGTTCACTTTAATTATTACCTAATTCACGTCATTGACATTTGCTTATGAAATACACGGTACTTAGAAATTGCTTAGAATTGGCACCAATCATATAAAAACCCTTTCAAATAAAAACCATGTAAAATCGATTTCATTCAAAATCAGAATATTGTTATGCGTTTGCAATTGCAATGCATTTATTCGATGAATTGCTACAAATCTACATTATTCTAAGTTGAATTTCCCGAACATATTCCTACAAAAAAGTTTGTTTTTTTTTTCATTTTGAAGTAATTTGAAATTGCTTTAATTTTTTACTGAATTGGCCAAGTGAATCTCCGTTATATTTCTGTTACAAAAGCGTTTCATTGGTATGCCTTGGATTGCCTTATATCGACAACAGTATTGCTTATGTTAAGCTGAGATGCTTAAAGAGTTATCTAAATTTTTGGTTTATCAAAATGGACTTTATTCGGCTCCTGTTCGAATTGTCTCAGTGTAGGCTGAGTTTGTATGTTAACAGAAATTGATCTGAAAACTGTTTCAGTGTTTATATCGCACTTCCAACACTTCAATAAATTAAATTTCTCAAACAAAATCGATTACAGTTTCGTTTCTACGAAAAAAAATATTAAATAAGCTAATTTTTTAAAACAGTCACAAATCTCAACTTCACTTAAACAGTGTCGTTTTCATGTTCCAAAAAAAAATCTCATGCGGTGAATTATGAATGTCTCAATCAATTATTCCGCCTTATACAGCACATTTTTGACTTTGATTGACGGAATTTGATGCATCAAATATTATGAAAATAAATCACCAATAGACATAACGGAAAATAGGTTTTCAAATTTAACAAACAAACAAAAAACACATTTGATTTTAAACAATGAAAAAATAGATACACACACCAATGCAAAAATTGCACCGACTTTAACATTTAAATGAACAAATGAATTGTCTTCACAAAAGCATGATTGCTTTTGAACATTTATCACGTTATCTGGTGGCAATAATTGCTTTTTTTCTTCTTCAAATAATCAATTCGTTAATGTTAAACTCACACTGTTGTATCGAACTGAAACCGTCGAAATTCTAACTGAACATAAAAATGAAAAAACGAAACGTTGTAATCTTGACTTGAAGAAAATGCACAAACATTACAAAAGAGCTGCTTCGATTAACGAATGGAAGAAATAAGACGGAATAACTTGCAATAATTAATATACTTAATGATGCCGGTTAAATGGATAGTTGTTGTAATAATATCATCAAAAATGTATTATACACAACGACACTTTGAAATGAAAATAAGTAGAAATTTTAACGAATGACGCTCAAAAGAGACAATTGATTCAAGAAAATATTTGTGTAAGTGCGATGCATTTGGTTTGTTCCTTTTCTTTTTTCTCTCTCTCTTTCTCTCTCTCTCTTTCTCAGGCCGTTTCACCTGCAGCTATTATTTAGTGTTAAATGCAAAAGTTTAATACCTTGATCAGTTAATCGATGAAATAATTTACACAGCGAGAAAAAAAAAACACTTGCACACCAATGTATACAATTGAAAACGCGCTTCAAGTTCAATTTAAGTATAGATCAGTTAAAAGATAGAAAAGATAAAGGTGGTCGTCATGCGAAAATTATGAATAACTTTCAACGAGTTCGGAATTTATTCAAAACACACACACACACAAATGAAGCAAAAATACCGATTCAATTTCGTTTTGGAATGGTCAACTGATCGTATCAAAATATTTTTGTCTTTCAAGTTTTCGATTGTGAAAACGTCACAAACGATTTAGAACATTCAATGCGCTGTTTGAAACAAAACAAAATTACTTGGTTTGGACGTTGCGATGTTCAATGTGACCAGTGACCAGTTTGTACAGTTCAAATGGAACATCTTTTATTGGAAATGAAACCAAAGGCCATCCAAATATTTGCATTTCATCAACTTAGCTTTTGGTTTTAACTGGTTTCAATTTCAAACCAAAAAAAGAAATAAACAAACAACAAAACATCACAATACATACTGCGTTTTATGTATTATAGTGACAGTATCGACAATTTTATTGTTACCTCTTTACTTTGTGTGGTTTTGTGTGTGTGTGTGTGTGTGTGTGTGTCGCGATCAAACGATTAGACACAATATTGTGTGTTTATTTTCCTCAATCAAACTCAATATTTTATATGCAATAAATTGCATTACATTATTTATTCCAAAATGTATTGAATTTGTACTTATTTGTACTGTTTTTGTCATTTGAAACTAGAAAAAAAAACCAAATTGTTTGGTTAAATTTTACGTTACACGAGAAATGGAAAGAAGTACGCGTGATTGATCACAAGAGAAAAAAAATAGAGATGCAAGAATATCGGCATCGCACTTCACGTGCATCGGGCATTGCCCATTGTATACCATTATTGCGGAACAATCACAAAATGAGCACACATACACACACACAAAATCAAACCAAAATCTTTTTGGATGAACTACAATCAAACGTATCGAAATTCAATTTTAGATTAAAATCAATAGAACGTTTGTCTGTTGATGCCGAAAAACTGATTGTTTTCTGGCATAGAACGGTCTGTTGTATTTTATGCCATTCCGCCGGAAAGTTATTTTAGACAATAGACTTTATGGGAGGCCACACCAACAAATGCCTGTTACGTATCAAACCACACTGAACAATAGCCACAGTACGGGAAAAATTCACAAATCAAATCAAGAGAAGAACAACAACAACACCGACAATATTTTTATACACAATTAATTTATCATGTATGCAACAGACTCACACTGTCAACCAGAAACTGAAAACTTAAATTTTTCGCGGTTTAATGAAAAATTACAAAACACAACGTAAATTAAACTGCAGCGAATAGCAACGAATTATTTGATGACACGTTTCGAATAAAACATGAAACAGTTTGTTATTGAGAAGTTGATGTGATTTGGTAAAAAAAAAAACAATTTTGTTTACACACCCGTGACATGTGGCCGTTGTAAAAATGCAAATCCAAAAATGGACACACAACAAACAAAAAAACTGCAATGTGATTTGCTTGAATTGTTGTAGCGTATTAATAAAAGAAATGCCGTTTTTCCGATGCAATTCGTTGAAAAAAGGTTCGTTTATGTGTTGAATCGTTTGAAGCGGGATGCTTCTATCGGGAATGGAATACACCTTACCGTGTCAATAGTTAAAACGAAACTGAAAGCGAACGGCAAACTTATTGAACTGAAATGCTCTAAAGAATGTCATCACACATCACGCACCACATAAAAATATTATTTCAAAACATTAACACGTTTACGTGTGCATATACACACGGATCGGTGAGATCGCCGAAACATGGGCGAACAGATGTAGGAAAAAAAAGAGCACACAAAATATCAAGACTTTAAAAATCACACACTGAAACACGGATCGATGAGACAGAGAGAGAGAGAGAGAGAGAGAGAGAGAAATTGAACCGCACAGCAGCATAAGCGCACATATAATGAATAAGAAAAAACAAACAACAACAACGATTTTAAGACTGGAACCATACAAAACGGTTGAATCGTCTTATGGACACAATACCGATATGTGTACGGTTTGCATATATGCATACGTGTGTGAATGCGGGAATGTTTCGTTTATGTGTTTATGGAAAGTTTGAATAACAACAACTACACAAAATGAAAAACGGAGGAGAGAAGAAAAAAAGGCAGCATGCTGAAATCACTGAATGTAATATGTGTTAAGCTTGTAATTGTGTATCGATGTCGTCATGTATGGGTATTTGGTCAATGCTGCCTGCTCTTCTTCTACGCCGAGTTTTTCAAATTATTTCTTCGGTTGCTTTTTTGTTGTTGTTGTTGTTGTTGTTGTTCGTTTTGTTTTTGTTTATTTTGTTATAATAGTTTTGCTGGGTGGCGAGTTTCGATGTGTTGTGATCTTTTGAAAACGGCTAAAAATTTACCTGAATCAATGCAAAAATACACAAATCAACGCCAGTGATATAAAATCTATTAATTTTTTCGGGTCTCTTTTCTTCCTGCCGAAATTGATGACTGCTGTAAAATCGACAACAGTATAGTGTAGTACCTTCATTCAGTTTGTGTGAAAAGGTGTTTTTTTTTTTTGTTCGAAAGATTTTAATCTATCGACAGTTTGTGGGCTCGCGTGCGTATATCAATATTGCTTACTGAACCTTGGCGTTTTAAGAGAAACGAAATATATACACAAACAAAACTAAATCCACAATTTATTTGCCAATTGCCCTGGCAATGGCACTGAACACAATTTATCTTGTTTAATTAGAAGGTTCTTTCTTTCATTTGTTATTTATTTATTTTTTTTTTGTTAATCATTCATTTTATTCACGTACGGTTTTTTCTCAGTGAAATGATATTTTTGAATATTCATTTCACTGATTCTTGCTTGCTTTGGCAACAATAATTAAAAATTGGAAAATTTTAAGGATTTATAACATTTTAACTTACGCACCTGTCATGCAAACAAACTAATAAAGGAAAATATTCAAATGATGACCATAGAAAACTAATTTAAACTCATCAATTTGTCCAATGTGCTGCGTAGAATTTCCTTCTCTTTTTTTCGTTTTTGTTCTCAGATTATGACCTTTCTGAACCAAATTTAAAACCAAACTAACTCAAAAACTAATTATCAATTTGCATATATATTCCGGTCGAAGAAGGAAAGAGTGAAAGATAGCATAGATAAAAATACAAACAAAATGCTCATCGTACGCTCATCAAGAGCAATATTGGTTGGTTTTTGTGCGATTTCAAAGACTCGGTGGTTGTTATATTCGCGCTTTGGTTACGTGGTGATCGCACGCGTGCAAGCGTTTCATTCTTTTCGAAACATATACATGTTTTCCCCTCTCGACTTTATTGTGTGTGTATAAACATTAATTTATGCGTTTGTACACGATAAACTATGAAACATTTGAATGGTTCGAGATTATTCATGGTTTTCCTGAATATCGTTCATGTTAAATGAAGTGATAATAATACTTCGAACACTTCGAACCAATGTTGATTACCAATTGAGCTCTAGAACGTTAAAATCATTGTGTAACGTTCAAGAGTTTCTGAAGAAAAATCAGATGTTGTTCCACACACACACACACACCCATTGGTATTTTTTACTAATGTCATTGTCATATTATCGTCGAGACTTTTAGCTTGTTAGACGTGAATAGTTGTCAATTAGCATGAATAACTTGGTGAATAATTTTTGAACATTTGTTGAGAATGAATCGTGTCGATCACAAAGACATCTCTTCCGCAGCAAATAAAGTGGTTTTGCCGGCAACTTGAAGAAATATTATTTCCTTTAAGAACAATGAGATATAAAAATATTCTACCTCGGCATCAAAATGCTAATGGTAAAAAACAGCGAATTTGATTGAGATTTATGTTTGCTCGCTGTTCTAATAACACATTCCTTGGTTTTTCGTACATTTGTTATTTGAGGTCGCTTTTTTTCTCTCCACCAAGTGATTTGTTGCTCTACTCACAACGAGTGAATTCATTCTCATGTCGAAATGTTGAATGTCTACATTGCCCAAAAAAATATTCCAAGTATTTGTTCTTATTCTTATTCTTATTCTTATGCTTAGATGCCTCAACATCTCAAGTATGTACTTGATCGGTATGATGCTGGTTGAAAAAATTCAGCCTTTTGAAAATTTTCATTGTTTTATTCTAAAACACTTGAAATCGTCGACCGGTATGTTTCGCATTTGCCATATATGTAAAAATTAAATCCACAAACTCATACTGTTGAACGTCTTTGACGACATAATTGGCCCAAAATGTTTTGAATCTTTAAACATGGAAACAAAGATAGATCTATCCAGAGAGGCGGAATGATGGAAGAGTGGAGAATTTAAACGAACGAAACAACAACAAAGAACATACAATTCAAAAGAACAAGACACACAAAATTGAAATGAAAACGAAGCTAATGACCAAAGGCAAAAAATACAAAAAAATGAAAATAAAAATCCAAAACACATTGATCTGTGCACCATACAGAATGGCTGAACAAATGTAGAATGACTAACGAAAACGGAATTTCAAATATTGAAAATTAACAACAATACATTGAACGTTTTTCAAATTGCAAGAAATTTCTACATTTGTCTTTTTAGTCCATGGTCTTAAAATCGACTTTAGTATTTTGTTTTTGCACCTCTGTTCATTACAGAATAGAATCGGTTTTCAGCCTCTTTTACCATTCTCGAAAATATGTTGTTCCATAAACTTATTGCAGTGAGAATAGTTTTTTTGTTCTGGAATTTTATGAAAAGATATATGTATGACATCCTTAAACATTCATGTGTGCAAACAATGCTCAGTTTTTTGTTGTTGTTATTGTTGCTTCTGAGCTAATTTGTAAACTACAAAATAAAGACATATACTGTAACTTCGGATGATGTGTATTACAATGCACTGGCCCTATGACATCGTGCATATATTCAATTCACGGTTCATTCGAAGGCAAGGCCAAATATATAAGATAAAAACATGAATCAACCGAGTGAATCAGCTGCACATAAATTTGTCTGTTATTGTTTTGGACAAGCAATTCATTTTGAACGTTCGTATGATTGATGTTTATTCATCAACGAAAATATAAAAGAATCGTCAAAAAAGTGAAAATCAAAAGATTTGCCGATTCTGAGGACACCGACCAAATCCGATTAGATTAAGTGGAGAAAATAGTATTTGGTTTGAACACCAAACACATTTCGCATCGCTTCTTTGTTTCGTAGAATGAAAGCCGCGTCATTTCTCGTTTATAACTGAGATTGTCGGTTTTCGTTTTTTTTAAAAATAAAAAACGCAACCAAGTCCATTATCTCAACAATTATTTAACTAATGTACAATCGTTAAGAATACACAAAAAAAAACATGTAGTTAGTCATACCTATGAGGTGTTGTTAAATGAAAGCATTACTGGCACACGATTTTTTTTAAAATAAAATTATCGCACAAAAATCATTTTTATACTGATGCATGCGGTGAAAATTTACTTTTATTATTCACTTATTTGTGAATATACCCAGTACGATACAGTTACTTTATTAAACTACGTAATAAATTTTCAAAGCGATTAAATTTCTAAACAGCTATCGAATGAGATGCTGCATTTTTTCCGTAATGAATCACTTGCAAATATTCAAAACTGCAGCTGTTTGTTTTTTTTATTTTCGTTCACTATTAACATTCATTATCAAGAAATGTGAATGCATGGCATTAAGTGTTGGTTCTAAGCTGCTTGAAAATGTAAAATTTCAATTCAAGCAAAAACCAATTTTCTATAATCTTTCTGAATTGAACAAATATCATGAACAATGGAATTTTCGTGTACTTTCCCTACTCTGATCAGGCATTTCCTGAAAATCTTTTCCACAGAAAATGGTGCGATACATTTTCTATTGAATTCGTGACTTTGGCATTTCTTGGCAAATTAAAAAAAAAAACACACACACACACACACACAAATTTCATTTTTTTAGACCATGAAATTGTTAACGGAAACAAACACTGTTGTTGCAAGATTTGGTCGAAAGTGTAGTGATGATTAATAGACAATTGATGGGTCCCAAGTTAGATAGCGAAAAAAAAGTGTAATTGTTATAAGATCCGCTTCAAAGATAAGGTTTTGTTTATTATCTCATATCCGGTGATTTAATAAAAGCTGTCACTCTAACCAACAAAGTAATTTGGAACACTGTATTTCCCATCGTATTTCTCATTATGCTATGGAAATTCTTGGTAAACATGTGGTAATCGCGCAAGCCAAAAAACATCTGAAACTTAAAAAAAAGAATGGTGTTTTAAATGTGCTAAATAAAAGCATTGGAAAAGCACCCATTGGGATCATACATGAAATGACACATTTTCAAAAGCTTATCATTTGTTTCGGAAACATCAACAAATTTATTTAAGTAAATATTTCTTTTTCACGTCAATTGATTTTACACTCGGTTTTTTTTTGCAATTTTAGATTGGATAACTGATTACCATAAAAAGTGACGCAATTTACACCATGCACGCAGAGACGATTTGTTTCGTTTGCGCTTTTTTTCACTTTATAAACATTTTTAAGCAAATACAAAAATTTCCAAATATAGAACAATTATCAGGCAATAGCCATGTTTGACTTATGAATAAATAAATGAATAACGATTTGTAAATACGCGATAAGTTTTGATTGAAGTTGGCCTTGTTCTTTATCATATTGAAAATATTGAAAATATTGAAATAGCAATCAACTGACACTGAAATCATCAAATTAGAAATCAATTTGTTTTTTTTTTTTGGCTACATTATTGATCACAATATAATGAAATTATTTTCATCTTTGCAGATGCAACAAAATCGGTAATTTATGGATCAGAACCGCCCGCTGTACTAGATAGTGATAAATTCAGCGAAATCAGTTTAGATCAACCAGTCGATGCTGAACTTACAACATCTCAACCAGAGTATAATCCATTACAAAATTTGGACACATTTTCACCTATCGCCACCGACGAACATCAGCAACAGCAGCGTGACGATACTCTGTTCAATCCGTTAGCTCAGGCTGCAGCTATCAAAGATTCGTTATCTCAATTGCCTGGTGTATTGCCCGGTGTAGCATCATCAGTGTTTTCGTCATTTTCTAGCATTTTAAAAGGTCGAATATCACCGCATCCATCTGGAGCCGACGCTTATGCGTCAAACACACCATCGTATTCCAGTCAATACGCTGACAGTCAAAAAATTAGCTCGGTAAATCAGTACCCTTGCTTTTATGATCAGTCAAATCAACAGCAATCCGGAGCTCCACCAGTTGTACCAACTTTTTATTCGCCAACTGATCCAAACATTACACGGCCTGAAGCTAGCTTATCACCATCGTCATCAGAGGCACAATCGAACAACTTATATCGTTTGAAAGAGAGAAAAAAATTATATGCTCCAATACCTGGCTTGAATGCTAACAATTCGGGTCTGATTCCACCAAATCCGAGTGCATCGCCAGCAGTTGCGTCTGCATCCGTGCCTGGATCCGTAGCTGTACCCGCCCCAGCACCAGCACCAGCACCTATTCCGCAAGCATCACCCGGTCCATCGAATCAAAATACTTCGTTTTCATTTTCATCATTTTTCAGTGGAGCTCCACTTTTGGATAAAGTGTTACCAAAAAGTCCAGAAATAACAGCTAATTCAAATCAAGAGAGTGCAAATAGTTTGCATCAAATTTCGTTTCATTCTCCAAATCCAGCAACAGCTGCGGCCCCAGCGCAATTTTTCAATCCAAATACGTTCAATACATCGAACCCAGAACCATCAATTAGTGTTGCTGCTGCACCGTCGTTTCAAACTGTCTCAGCGTCTAATCAACAAGTGCCACCAATCGTATCGTCAAATTCCTTTAATTTAAATCCATTTCAAAAGTCACCTGCTCAAATTCAAACAACGACACCTGCTGCTGCATCTACCGCACAGCTATTTAACGTAAGTGCACCACCATTACAAGGAAATTCAGTTCCCATTTCTGAATCACCAATTATACAAAAACCACCTGAAACTGCAATACCTTCTGTGCCGCAGTTGTTCAATCCAACTTCACCGTTAAACGCACCCCCGTTGCAAACAACAAGTTTTAACCAACCACCCATCGTAACTGCAGATTCTTTTAATTTAAATCCATTCCATAAACCGGCAACACCACATCAACCGCCTGCATCGAGTTCGCCGGCTCTTGTACAGCAAGCGGTTATTCCAGCCTCGTATTTATCACAGAATCCAACTCCACCAGCTGGACAGGCAGTTAGCTATCGATTAAAAGGCAAACCGCTTTACAAAAAACCTATCCAATCGACACAATTTGTCAATCAACCAGCAAATTTACCATCCACTCAATTGTTCGATCCAGTGTCGGCGTCATCGTCTGTTTCACCATCAAATTTGAACATTTTAAATCCACTGACATTTGAAAGTTCACCACAAATCCTTGGGCAAGTGCAGAACGCAGAGTTTTCTTCAGTTCAATCGCCGAACAACCACGTCAATTATTCACATAGTGCTGTTCCTCCACCAGTGAACGTTTTCACACCGTTTGTTCAACCAACACCAAATCTAGACAATATTCATTTGAACCCATCGGTGTCAAAAGAAGTTCACTCATCAGAAAGTGTTGTTCCTCCTGTAAGCGTATTCACGCCATTCAGTCAACCACAATCAAGTTTGGACAACAGTAAGTTGCCACCTCCGGCGGTGACTTCACAATCTGCAAGTGTTGCTCCTCCACCTGTAAGCGTATTCACGCCATTCAGTCAACCACCGTCAAGTTTGGACAACAGTAGTTTGCCACCCCCGGCGGTGACTTCACAATCGGCAAGTGTTGCTCCTCCACCTGTAAGCGGTTTTACACCACTTAGTCCATTAGAATTAAAAGATAGTAGTAATTTACAGCCATCTTTGACAACTGCTCAACCTGAAATCGTAGACACATCATTGGCTAACGTGCTCACGCCATTCACTCAACCAACTTTAAATCTAGACAACGATAATCAGTATCCACCTGTGTTGACACCACGATCAGAAAGTTTTGCACCTCCACCAGTCAGCGCATTTGCACCATCCGGTCAACCTCAATCAAAAGATAACAGTGATTTAAATCCACAAGTATCAACATCTCCACCAGAAAGTGTTGCTGCATCAGAATTGCCATCAGTGAGCTTGGGCCAAGATCACCAAACAATTGCACAGCAAACAAATATTTCATCTCTCAATCCTTTCACGACGGAACCATTCAGTTCGGCAGCAATTATAGAGCCCTTATCATCTGCACCAGCTCAACTAGGCACATACTTTGGAAACGAAAACTCTGAAACTGGAAAGGCATTGAGTGAACATAAACCAATATCTACTATCGAGCAAACCGATTTGCAATCTACAACACCAGCAACCAATCAATCGGCAATCGGAAATTTTTTTGAGTCAACACCATATGATCCATTTCACGGTGCTCAGCAAAATTTTGATTTGGATAATAGCAAACAATTGAGTAGTAATGCAAATATCGAGAATGTAAATACTGAAATTAAAAATTTGTCATTTGATAAAGACAACAATTTGATTGAAGAAAGTGCTGTACAATCAACTGATGCAGCAAATTTAAAGACTACAGAAACAACATTTGATCCGATATCGTTTTTCAATAATAATACAACGGAACAAATTCCAAGCGATTCATCGAACGCAAACGAATATCAAATACAGAACTTTTTTACTGAACCACCACCATTATCCGATCTACAAGAGAACGTGCAAGAAAAGAATTTCAATTTCATTCGCACAAATTTACTAAATAAACGCATTGAACGAATTGCTAACGCGGAAACTGCCAGTCCAGAGACCCTATCGGTTGCATCGGTTATCGCTGAACCAGGATCTGAGTCCGAGAGATCTTATGCTGATCCACCCGCAGCCGATGTAACTTCACAGTCACTACAGAGCTCATTAGATAATAATCAAGTAATTACCCGTTTAACGTCGTAATGATGTGTGCGTATTTTATTTGAATATGGTTTTTTATTTATTTGTTTCTTTTATTTTACAGGATCAATCAGACGGAATAAATATTTACAATTGGTTGAATAAGCAAGAGCCACACGAAATGGCAGCCACACCAATCGAACGAACATCAACACCAGCCACGAGCTCATCAACTAATATTGCCTATAGACCAGTTTATAAGCATTGGTTTTACAAAACAACTAGTGAATCGAAACGTATTTGGATACCATTTTCATTCCCCGATTCAATGCTACTTGAAGAAGCATTCCTAGCAAAAGGTTAGCAACACCTAATCGTTTGTTCGTCTAAGTTTTAGATTGAGTTTTTTGTTTTAAAAGACTATTAAATGTGATAAAATTGAAGGATTTTTAGCATTTTTTGCTGAATTTAGGTAAATTTTACGAAAAATTATGGTTAAAATGGTTATATACTGGTTCTATCTTGGAATCAAGTCAATATGAAGTGGTTTGAACATCGCCTTCTATTCATGTTCAGTTCAGGGCCTTATTTCACAAAAGTCGTTCAGACTGCTTGTTCAGAGGTGCCTAAAAAATCCTGAACATAGTTTCAATAAGCTTGTTCAGTTGGTTCACTGTGTGAAATTTGCATATATGCAATTTCCATATATGGCTTGAACAAGTTGAATAACCGACGTGAATCCTTTTAATCAATAATAACTTAGTAAAAATGGTGAAAATCGTGGTTTGTCTGTAGAACATTAATCAAGTAAACTTTATTTTAACTTGATTTCATTTTTGAACATATAAATGAACGAATAAAAATTTAAAGGGAAAATTTGTATGTATTCGCAGATAAAACAGTTGTTACGACCGATGGTGGTCGCTTTGATGTAAATATTCCACAGCGCACACGAACCTCAGCTTATTGGACGGCCGAAAGTAATGAAGTGCGTCGTTGTTCATGGTTTTACAAAGGTATCGATTTTCGGTTGATACCGTATGAAGAGGATGTTGCTGAACAGCTAGAAGAAGAATACAAAGATGCATCACATACTGGTGAATGGCAACGAAAAATTCCATTGACTAGCGGTGAAACAGTGGTATTCAACGGTCCAAGTGATATTCTACATTTCCTTCAGTCACAATCTGCTGACGGATGGAATAATGCAGTGGTGAGTGTTTTTCTTCTTCTTAAAACAGATAGTCCCCTCAGGATGTTTCCAAAGTGTTTAAATCTATTTTTAACTCGCAGCAAAATACTGAAGTGAGGCCACGAGGAGTAAAACGGGGCACGGACGAGTTCGCCATTGATGATGGAGAACCAGAACAAATCGATCATCTGTTATTCATGGTGCACGGCATTGGCAGTGCATGTGACCTCAAATTCCGTAAAGTTGAAGAAGTTGGTGAGTTGAATGACGATTGCATAGCACTGAGCTCTTGTTTTTTAGCTTAATTTCTCAATTTTTGGTTTTAGTTGATGAATTTCGGAGTATTGCATTACAACTGGTTCAATCGCACTATCGAAGCTCTTGTGATCAGGGCATTGTAGGACGTGTTGAAGTGTTGCCGATATCATGGCATAGTGAATTACATTCGGAAGAATCGGGCATCGATGAGAAATTAAAATCGATCACTCTGGAATCAATACCAAAACTTCGAAATTTCACCAATGACACCCTATTAGATATTCTTTTTTACACCAGTCCCGTATTCTGTCAGGTAATCCAATGCAAATCATAATCCCTAAACATGCTTATAATGCATATATTAAATTTGGTTAAAAAAAAAAACATTTGCAGCAAATTATTGACGCTGTATCTGGAAATCTAAATAAATGCTATGCTAAATTTTGCGAACGAAATCCAGACTTTCATGGAAGTGTATCAGTATCAGGTCATAGCTTAGGTTCGGTGATACTCTTTGATTTGCTTCAACACCAACGCATCGAAATTGAAAATTCGGAAAATTTGGAAAATGCAAATCGTGTAAAATCACCACTGAAACGGCATTGTTCGCAACAAATCAATTATACTATTGGACATGCTGGAACTGGACAACCGTATATTTCCTATCCACAATTAAGTTTTCAACCAAAGCACTTTTTTGCACTTGGATCACCAATTGGAATGTTTGTTACAGTTCGTGGCATTGATGCACTGGGATTAGACTTTAAATTACCAACAACAAAGCATTTTTTCAACATTTTTCATCCATACGATCCGGTTGCATATCGTATTGAAGCTTTAGTTAATGCTGAACTGCAATCAATGCGACCCGTACTGGTGCCGCACCACAAAGGACGAAAGCGTATGCACCTCGAATTACGAGAAACGGTAGCACGTGTCGGTGCTGATATTAAACAAAAAATTTTACAAACCTTAAGAACAACAATCGATACGGTTTACAGTTACACAACACTACATAAAGCTGGCCCAAATGACACAAAAGCTATACAACAGGAAGTCAACAAGGTTGGTTTTCATTCAATTTACGTGCATTTATCCATTTTTTGTTCAAACCGAAAATCACATCAACTGACTAATGCAATGTTGTGCTTTGCTTTGCTTTGCGCTGCACTTTAGGTCATCGACGAGCAATTAACTTTGGATGAGCTTGAAACGTCAGGCAATACATCTAGTGCATCGAGCGAAATTGATACCGGCGAAACTGACTTGTCACTTGGAAAAATGAACGGAGGCAGACGAATTGATTACGTTTTACAAGAAGCACCACTTGAAATTATCAACGAATATCTGTTTGCTCTAACAAGTCACGTCTGCTATTGGTATGTTTTTCATGTTTTCATCTTATTGCCTAAGTGCACTACTGCATACTCATGAATCGTTACTCAATTGTTGTTGTTGTTGTCTATTTCATTTGCAGGGGTTCAGAAGATGCAACACTATTCATAATGAAAGAAATCTATTCATCACTTGGTGTTCAAGCTGATACAAAAATACCGCAGCCAACAATGACTATCGAACGACCCTCGCCAGCTAATTCAGTGAAATCCAGTCCTACAACTGGATAATATTCAAATGGATATTTTTTATTCTAGTTTCAATTTAAATTTTAGTTTCGAAGTCCAGACAACAGAAATGATTTGGATCTGATAGCGAATGCACAGAATTTTGGTCGAAATTGTGGGTTAAAACCCACCTTATTGCTTATTCTTTGGTGCAATATTCGCATGTGAATTTGTTTTTTTTAACAATTATTTTTGAAAGTTTTCATATATCAAAATAAAAAAAAAATGCGTATAACGTTTATGTAAAATGTCAAAAACTGTCAAAAACTGTATTTGTAAATAGTTTCTTTATTTAGTTGACGTGGAGATTGTGGGAAAGGCCCCTGGGTATGTGTGTCTATGTCATAAACATGTTGAGCTTAAATGGCTAGTGACGCTGGTTTCAGATCTTTTAGACACTCTTCATAATTGGCGAGCACTGGTTTCACCTCATCGTCGATAAATTCAACCACTTGTTGTGGACTGCGTCCAATGAATGTGCTAGCATCAAGAATGGTATCGAGTTGATTTAAAATTGGTGCAAAATATGAATCAGCTTTGATGCGTTCCACCAAATCATTATCTTTGCCGAGTTTTTTCACTTGAGCGCCGGCCTCATGCGAAAGAACGCGAATCTTTTCATGGCACACTTGCCTATCACCACCTTGTTTCACCATAGCCATAATAATATTTTCAGCCGACATAAATGGCAGCTCTTGTTTGATATGACGTTCAATGACTTTTGGATAAACGACCAAACCCTGAGAAATATTCAACAGTGTTAATAAAACCGCATCAGCCGATAAAAATGCTTCGGATAGGGTAAGCCGACGATTTGCTGAATCATCCAATGTTCGTTCTAGCCATTGTGTTGCATGAGTATTGGCTGCATTCGAATGCAATGTAATTAAATGACGTGCAATTGCACAGCATCGTTCCGATCTCATTGGATTCCGTTTGTATGGCATAGCCGATGAACCAATTTGCGTTTGTTCGAATGGTTCTTCGATTTCTTTGCGATTTGCTAGTAAACGCAAGTCGGAGCACATTTTGTGTACGGTTGCACCAAGTCCAGCTAATGCTGATACTACTTCTAGGTCAACTTTGCGTGAATACGTTTGACCCGTAACGGCATAGCACCTTTCAAAACCAGCCAGCTGACCAACACGTCGATCCAATTTCTTAACAGCTTCCGAATCATTGTTGAATAGTTGCAGAAATGATGCTTGGGTGCCGGTTGTTCCTTTTACACCTCGAAAACGTAAATCATCACGGCAACGTCGTAGAGCGCGCTCATCCATCAATAGATCTTGAAGCCACAAAGTGGCACGTTTGCCCACGGTAGTTAGCTGTGCCGGTTGCAAATGCGTAAAGCCCAATGTTGGCAACGATCTATTATATCAATATAAAAATGAAATTATTGAATGCAACAAGTTAATAGAATTTGAGTGAATCAATAAAACTTACTTAAATTCATCGGCAAACTTTGAAAAGCAATGAATAACACGAGCCAATTGCGGTAGAAGCAAATCTAAAGCATCACGAATAATAATCAGATCGGTGTTATCGCCAACATAGCATGAGGTAGCTCCTAAATGAATGATTGGAGCGGCAAGTGGACATTGCTCAGCAAATACATGCACATGTGCCATTACATCATGACGAGTTTTTCGTTCTTCGGCTGCGGCTGCAACAAAATCAACTTTATTCCAGTTGTCTTCCATTTGTTTGATTTGTTCATCGGTAATATCGAGTCCAAGCTCCTAAAAATGTCAAAATTCAAACTTATTTAAAATGCTTTCAAACGCTTTTTGGCATGTTAAAATTGTCGAGTTTGATTGCATTTTATTGAATCATTTTGAGTTGACCACAGAATGTAATGTGAAAATGGACTCTCGGTGTCCTTGTATTTAAGCATAAATAATAACTGTTTTTTTTATTCATTTGGTTTTTCTATGGCTTTAATCAAGGTAAGTCTGTAAATGGTAGCCACTTGTTAAATGTGTATTCTCACATTTCATTCAATTCTTATCCTGACCGGTATAAAAAGACGTATTCAAAGCAAAAGCAAAAACATGAATATTCAAATGTGCAAATAGCCGCCGGATTTCACCGTAAAATTACTGATTAGAAATAACAATAATTTACATTATGTTCCTGGGAAAATGTTCTTTTTTGCAAAATGAAATACTATACAAAATCATAATGTCATTTGAATCGGAATAACAATCACATGCCGTGGAAGTTTTCAAATAATAATTCAATTGAATGCAGAGCACATTATTTATTGTTGCCATTTGTTGTTAAGTGGTTTTGGGTTGGCTATGGAATTCTGTCATTACGTACCTTTTCGGCTTGAGCGAGGAAAATCCATAGTTTGCGCCAAGTGGAAAATTTGAATTGATCGCTGAACAAAAACTGCATTTCCTTTGTAGCATATCGTGTACTTAATGGCGACCGATAGCCTTCATATTCACTGATATTACTTCCCGACATGTTGGTCTCTATTTTTTCTCTAGTTTTAGTCTTCCGGTGGTGTGTAATTGTGCAATTTGACTTGTTCTTCGGTTTCCAGCAAAATTTGAACTATAAATCACTGTCTCCACGTTTCAAACGGGCGATTAGGTAATTTGGTATGACTTGCGATGTCTGTAATCACAGCAAAAATGATTTCAATTAATTAAAAAACCTTCGAACATTTTGTTCTTATCAATGAAAAATATGCGTTAATTTTTACGAATTCAGCAACCGGAATGATGGAAATTATGAAATTCATAGATGTGTTAAGTCGGGTATCAAATCATACTAACACATGTTTTTTTTTTAACTACGCAGAAAAAAATTCTAGGCAAATGATAAACTTATGAACCTTAACGTAGCCCATAAACATGTTTTCAAATGACAGATTACATTTATTATTCGATTTGAATCGATCATTTAAATATAAAACTGTTTTCAACTTACGTAAATGCCAAAAACAGCTAGCAACTTTTTGCTCATAAAATACTCCGCTTGTGGTACTGTGTTTTTGTTGTTGTTTAAGTGTCATATTTTCTTTGATAACTCCAAGCTCATGCCATCTCTTTCACTCTTACACCGGATCTGTCAAACCGTAGTCGGCACCAAACATGTGTTTACATATACTGTATTTCAATGTGAATTGAATTTAACAACCGATTGATTAAGAACTAAATTAAGAATTGAAATTTTGAATAACACATTTTTTTCTCATACGTAAAGATCAACATTTGTTGTTCTTCATTAGATTTTTTATCATTTTTTTTGTATTGACGATTCAACATAACTCTTAGCCATTGATCTCAAAACAAATTTGTCTATTTTGATAAGGTAAACATTTGGTCGATTGAAATGTTTAAGAATAATTTATCGTTTTCATCTTTTTCTTCTAATTATATAAATGTCAGTGTATGTACGAGGTAATCTTCTGAACCGTAGGTTTTAGGCACCATCATGGTCATTATAATCTCATTGGCCATATCAAAAATCAAAAACTGTTCAATTTGGGTATCTTTGAATCTTTAGCTTACGATGAGGAGATGACCTTGGGCCCTAGGAATAAAAAACAGGAATAATTTCTAGAAATTATTTCCGGATTATAAAAATGATTTTGAAAATAATTTCTGTAGGATTTATTTTATGCCGGTTCCAAATGCGTTAATAAAGCTGTATTTATTCAAGGCATATATGTAACAATTTATCCAATTTTCAATTTTTTTTAATTTGACTTTTTTGACTCATTATGATATTTTTCATAAATATCAGTCGATTGATTTTTGACCATATGTAAAAAAAAAGTGTTTTTTCCTTAGAACCGGAATGTCGAAATTTTCAGGTGAAATTCGATTCCGCTGTCTCCACGAAACTTTGACGTAAGGCTCCATTTGTCCTCTCCCCGAGTTTCAGACTTAGACTTGTTCATTTTTTCCAAACGTCGAGGCTGGTTAGTTGGTCAGTTGAACTGAGAGCAAATAGCTAGCTATTGAACACACACATGCAAAACTTCGTTGTGTTCCATCGATTACTTGTTCATCTACTGATGGGAGTTTTTTTCAATAATCTCTCAACCGTTGGCCCGATTTGAACAAATTATGCCGCAAAATTAATAAGAATGAAAATAATTTTCCAACGAATATTCGACATGATACAATACCTTGTTCTGGAGATACATGCAAAAATGTGTGATTTTTCGGGAAAAAAAACTCGAAAACCCGCACCAAGAGCCTGCTATTTGAAACGCGAAAAAGTGAAGATATTTCCAGAAACCTTTTCTTATATTTAACGCATAAAAATGTGTAATTCCAGTGAAAAATAATTTTTCTCAAATTCAATCTTAACGAAATTTTATTTCCGTTAAAAAATCATGCACAAAACCATAAACTAATTATTTTGAAACCATCTTAATTTGCCGTATTTGAACAGTTTTCACTTGTATATGAATGAATTCAAGTAGATTTGATGCTGTCCACCTGCGTCAAAATGGTTTCAATACATTCATAGTTAACAGTTAAGTGAAATGTTTTCAAATAGGGGAAATTAAAATGCTTTCAAAATACTTAGTTTTGGGCATGATATTTTTGGTGAAAATCGAATCATCTTAATGTAGTGCTAATTGAGTAGATGACTGTCTTTTTATGTTAACTTTATTATCATTTTGGCTTCTTGTTGGGTTGAATTATAGGAACGAAGTGTGGTTAAAACTAATTATTGAAATGCTTGTGACTGTGCTTTGCACGCGCAAGTTCTTGCGGTTTATAGCAAAGCGCAGTCAACAAGAGGGGAAATGGCATGTGGAGCCGCCCGACTTCCACAGTAGTGGAACTCGTTCGGGCGCGCCATCTACGATATACTACATTAAGATCAATTTTGAGAAAAATTCAATTTTTTACTGAAATTACACATTTGTATGCGTAAAATATGAGATTTTTTTTTTTTTGAAAATGTATTCACCTTTTCACGTTTCAAATACGGGCCCAGCTTGGAAAATCCAGGGTCGACATAAAGTTGAAATTTGTCAATCAATAATGTGTAATTTTTTCGAACTACAGCAGAAATAAACTAAAATCAAATAAATATTTTAAAAAAAAATTAATTTATCCATTGTATAATATGAAGACAGAAAAATGCATGAATAAAAAAAAACAACCTTTGGGCAATTATTCTATAATTTTACTTTTATTAATAATTATTAGCAATAATTATTTTTAAATCATCAGTAATAATTTATTACTAATAGAAATATTCAAAGGAAATCCATACATGTTTCTTTTGTTGTTTGTCTCACTATTTGTTTGCTTAATTTCAATGTTGTTCAGTAATTTGTTTTTTTTTTGTTGTTGTTTTGGTTTTTATTTTGCCTGTTTTTATAACACATACACGAAATTGCTGCACAATTATAATACTATATCAATATACATGCGGTAATGTATTACGGAATTTTCGCGTCCATTGTTATGGATTGTTAAGTGGATGCGATTGATTTAATTTTTATTCTGCTATTTCATCTATTTCCCTCCATATAATTTGTTTAAAGTGGTTTTTCACTCCTCTAATGATCATTTTTTGTTTGATTCTAAATATGTTGCATGTAGGTGTTCTACTCATACTTACATAAAATCATTTTTTGTTTTGTTTGTTTGTTCAATGGGTGGTTACACAAATGCTTATCGAATTGCCTGTTTCATATCTCTTTTCCACTTTCAATTCATCTTACTCTCAACATTTTCTTTCCGGTATGTTTTGGACGACCAAAGGATTTTGTGCAAATGATATATAATGATATAAATGTGTTTTATGATCAATTTATTGACTCGATTGCCATGTTCAACTACCAGTTCTAATCAAACATTATTCTGTTGAAGATTTTCTTTTTTTTTTAGTATTTATTTTGGAATTAATGCAAATGATCACAAAAAATATTTGTTTCATGTCATCCATCAATCGGGTCGGATCAATTTTTGAATTGTTGCCTTTTGTTGCAATGAAACTGCATTTTTTTTTAAAAACACATTTACTAATTTCAATGACAAAATGGATAAAAGTACACTATGTGGGTAATCTAGAATTTCTAAATATGTTCGCATGTTTATCATTTCAAATGGAACGGAAAAATAAATAAGCAACATGAATTAGAAACCAACAATTTAGAAACGTTTTTTTTTCTGTTTGTGTTTTTTTTTTGTTCATTGTAAAATCGTCAAAAATGGGATTTTGTTTGGTTATTTTGTATGTGTTTCATGTTTTTTTTTTCCTTCTCTATTCTTCATAAAGCATTAGTTTTTGATTAACAAGGCTCTTTTTGCGTTTTTTTTCTCACATTTTTTGATTTTATTTTATTTGATCACACCAAGACGTTTTATTGAACACACGAACATGTGTAACTTGTAGAATGAAAAAGTGGATGGTAAAAGGCGGTCTATGAAATGTATGTGTTGCAGGATGGATTCGAAATGATTGCTGGTGAGTTGAGTGATGTGTGGCTTCGAGGCATTTTGAATGTGATTGAAAGGAATTGGACGAAAATGAAATAAAATTCACGATGACAGAAACGGACGAAACAAACCAAAAACAAAAAAACAAAAATTGATCAGTGTTGAGGGAAGTCGAACATGAGCTATAGAGACTTGAATTGGTATTACGAGGATTCCGGTAGACTGTGGGGAAGATATTGGTTTTAATGACTCAATTGGCAAATACATTCGACGCTCATTTCATTCATTCATATTTCATTTCTGTTTCAATCTTCAACTCTCATTCGTTTGGATACGACTAAAAATGTAACAGAACAATGGGATGGAAACAAAGAAAAAATAACGAAATTCCAATTGAACAATCATTTTGGTAGTTCGGTGGTTGATGTGTGTGTGTGTGTTTGTGTGTATAGGAGGAGGACAAAATTAAAAACAAAAATGTTCTTGTTTCAGGTGTGCATTATTATTGGCGAATATTTGTACATGAAAAAAAATATCATTACATATACACTAATTGCTTTTTCGCATTTCGTTTAGCTGAATCAAATCAATTTCATTTTTGTCTTGATTTTTTTTTTGTTTAATTCAATTTCTTTTTTTTTTCAATGTTATACGACACTTAAGCAAAACTAAAACTCTTTATTTGTTTCTTTTTCATTTAAATTCAATTTTTCTCTCTCTCTCTCTCTCTCTCTCTCTCTCTCTCTCTTGAAAAATCGTTTGTTTTTTTTATTGCCTATTCATTTCCGGAAACGAGCAATTGGATCCATGCCAATCATTCACAATTGAGGTGAACTAATAACAATTCGCTGATGGCGCTAAAAAAAAAATTTAATGATACAAACAGATAGAAAAATTAAAATTGGAAATCAATAACTAAGCGAGACTACACGACACATAAATACGATTTAATCGCTCGAGCTCAATGCTTTTGAAATGATGTGCTCCCGCATTGAATCGACTCACTGGCAGGATTTTGGGAAATGGTGGCAATTGTGTGGCTGTGACTTTGTGTCCACATTCCGTTCCCCGCGGACGCACATATTTTATTTCAAATGTATTGATGTCGTTTGCATGTTATTTCAACTCGAAAAGTGTAGATTTCTAAGTAGTGTTTAAGTATGCATTTTTTTTTCTTCGTTTAAATTTAGAATTACATTGAAAAAATGTCTATGTTTGCAAGTTTCCACACCTAAAGCAATCGATAGGTATATATTTATATATATATTTCAATTTACTTGCGTTCAATGGTTTTTTTTTGTCTCTTTTGTTTTTCATTTAAATCCTCAATGTTTATTCATTATTCTTACGAGAAATATAAAATAAGTTTTACTATATATAAATGGTAATTGATTATCTCCCTATTTATAATTTGTTTTTTTTTGTGCATGTTTTTTGTTTACGAAACTAATGCTTTCGCATTTTGTTGTTTACCCATCGATTCTTTGTAATTTTTTGTTTGTTTTTTTTTGTCGTTTTTTTTTTTGTCTGAAGAGGCGTTTCACATAGACAACAAGATTTGTGTTGATACATTTTCTAGTTGGTTTTTTTTTGCTTCTTAGTTTGTTCATATTTTTGTGTTTTGATATTCGATTTTGGGCGAATCACGCAACAGATAACGCAAAAAAAAAATCTTATTTATATGCTTAATGTGGCATTGGTCGATGGTCATTAAAACGAAAATCCGATTTCGTCCGCAGTCTTTAATTTATTTCTTCATTTATATGTTTTGCATCTGTGTGTTAAGATTTTTTTTTCAATTTAAATATGTGTTTGTTTCTTGGATAATACGTGTTCTGTTCTGTTTTCTTTAAAATCCCATTATTTTTTCTCTCGCTCTCTCTCTCTCAATCGTTTCAATTTCCAAATTTTCCAAATTTTCAATGTTTTCTATCCATTGTATCTGTCACTAAGTCATACCTTATCATTTCTTTCACACTCACTCATGTTTCGTTTTTCCACGAATTGTATTTTTTTTTTTTTTTTGTTATCTTATTCAAAATGATCATCACTTATATCGGGGGATTGGGAACAACATTTAGAAGAAATTTTTTTAGTCACATTTGTATTTTTATTTTTAAAGTTTTTTTTGTTTTTGTTTGTGTGTGTGTGTCTGTGTGTGTTATTGTTCTAATACATTCATAATTTACGAGCTCTATCGCTTACGATTACATTTAATAAAATTTTGGTAAGAATTAAGTTTAAAGAAGGACAACATAATTGGGAGGATTCTGAATGTGTTTAAAATTGAAAAATTTGGGCTGCCCAATCAAAATGCAGCGATGCTCAAACACTCTTCATTTGAAGTGCATGGAATCAAACACTTGTTTTTTTTTATTGGCTAAATACTTTATATGAATGTGTGTGTGTTGTTGGTGTTGATTCGTGAAAAAAAAACACATTGTGATTTACTTTGAAGAAAATTAGTGGATACTATGGCATTTGTGAGTGTTGTATAAAGTGAAGAAAGAGAAGACTGGTTTTAATTCTGGTTTTGAGTAAATTTGGGCGATATAATTCGGTGATCATTTTCTCTTATTTTCTCTCTTTATCATAACAGAAGTTAACAAACGAATAAAATTACGCTAAGAAAGCGCTGTATTTTGCCAACGGATGAGTCATAGTGCGAAAATTCAATTTTATTCTGAACATTGAAATGCCAAACAATTCTTATTGAAATTCTGTTGCTATTTTGGTTTGGTTTTTCTTTTGATTTTATTTTTAAACGTCTATTGTAATATAAAAAAAAAATGGTTTCGTTTTGTGTGTAAGTGTTCGTTCTGTCTGGAATTGTTTTGCTGTTATATTCTTGTCTCTACAACTGTTAAAATCCTCTTTTTTCTTTTTAATCTATTTTTTAACGACAAAAACAAATTCATCGCTTCTCTTTTTCAATGCCTAACACAGAAAAAAATACATTAGAAATAAAAAGATTTAAAAAAAAAAAAATGTTTGTTATCATTCAATAATACATGATACGATTTAAATTGGAGTTCCATAAAATACTAAATTAACTAACAACAACAAAATTCCCTTAAAAAGTGATTTTCATCAAACGTATGCACGTCGATGCTCGTGTCTTCGTTTTGTAATATTTTGCTTGATTTTTTTGTTGATTCTTTCATCGTGTTTCATTTTTCTGATCAAATGTTGTACAAAAGGAGAAAATCTGTTGTGTTACTTCTCATTCACATCAGCTCATTCCAATAAACACAAAAAAAAAATGAGAGAACAAAAATAATTTCTGCACATAGAATTAGTCCCTATCGATATCCATTAACTTAGATGAGTTCTGCTTTTCCACTTCGTTTACTCATTAAATAAGCTTATCTAAGCAATTGTATACGTATATTTAAATCTGAGAAAAAAAATTCTTTAAATTCTACGCTTTGTATTTGTTGTTGTTGTTGTTGTTTTCATTTAAACCTCTAATTATAATTTTTGTGTTGACGTTTTATCCACTTTTTAATCATTTTTTTTTGTTGTTGTTGTTGCTGTCTGCTTATTTGTTTCTCTATGTATAATTTATTTACAAAAATAAGCGAATTCTCTTATTGAATAAAAAAACGAATTTCAAATGATTTACATCATAGGTTTTTGTTTGTTTGTTTGTTTGTTTGTTTGTTTGTTTATCGTACAAAACACACATTTCTGTTTTTAAAATATAAATTTATTAAAACGAACTAAAGAAAAGTATTTTGTAATCATCACATATTTCTTGTATTTTTTTTTTCATTACTTTCTTTCTATTTCTCACGCGCTCTATATTTCACTTTCACTCTCTTTCTCTCTCGCTCTATCTTTTACTTTAAATATAATATAATTACTTCAGTTGCTATTAATTTATTGATTAATAATGTGTTGTGTTGTTGTTTTGTTAATGCTAAACTTTAAATTTTAGATCTTTATGTTTAAAATTGTGTCCATTTTTCTATGGCGTTCGCTTTGTTAAAAAAATTGTTTACTTTTATGTTTGTTTTCTTTTGTTGTTGTTGTTGTTTTGTTTTAAATTTGTTAATGGAGTTTCTTTTCTCATCATAAATTGTCCATGAAATGTTTAAATGTTCGATTAAAAATGTGTGCACTCTCACACTATCGATTCTCTTTTCACTCTTTCTCTCTGCTTCTCTTACTTCAATGCATCACTTTTCACTTAGATTTTTCTCTTTCAAAATATCAATATATTGACAGATTGTATTCTGTCCTTCCCATTGTCAATACAAATGTTTTTTTATTTTTTTTATTTTATCATTGATTAATGTTGGAAGTCACTGCTTTGGATGCCATGGATCGATGCGCCCGTCTCATATATCTCCAATTTGCTTTGCGATACCGAAAACTGGTTCTCTTCTCTTTTGTTTCATTTCTCTTGGCGAATTTTGTCAATGTTTGCGTTTTATTTCATCGATTTTTTTTCGGTGTGATTCACATTTGGTTTTTTTCTCTAATTATTTAGTTGGTCCAGGTGGAAACGGATTGATTACGGCAACAGCTGCTTGCTGTGGTGTCAATACGGCGGCTGTAAAAAAAAAGGATAGCGAAAATAAGATTCAGTTATTCGGTCAAATTTCATCGAAAGATGTATTGAAATCAAATTTAAATGGTTCAAAATTTTCAATCAATTTTAATCTAGAGAAAAAAAGAAAATGTCTATCGTCGGTACGAGTAATAGTTTCATTCGCTGTACCCCGTTTCGTTGGAATTGATTTGCTTTGTTTTTTTGTTTTCTTGTTTAAATTTTAAACTCTTGCTATTGAATTCCATAAACATGTTTTCGTTTTAGCATTTTGCTTATCCGATCGATTCAATGGTTGCAAATGAGCTGCATCAACAATGTCTTTGAATTCATCATAGGTTTTTGTTGAATTGACCGCACGTAATTTCGCATCATTTTGTAATTTACTCAGTTCACTGGCTTTGACAAGTTCATAGCAATATTGCTCAAGTTGACGAATATCTTCGACCGTTAAACGCGTTTTATTTAAACGTTCGCACAATTGTTCATCAGCCATTTTTGGTTGGGTGGTTTTTGTTGCGGTTTTTTGCCGTTTTCTGTTGTTGTTGTTGTTGTTGTTGGTTGCGAATGCGGTAAAATAAAACAAGAGAAACTAAAAAAATTCTAGTGTTTTTTGTTTTAAATGACAGTATCGATTAGACAATGGAAAAGCCCGTTGCTAGGCAAAACAATTTTTGTTTTCTTGGAAATGAATAAATCCATTGTACAATTTCGTGACATTTAAATTTTTTTTGTTTTTTTTTTTTCTTTTGAATTGTTTGAATTTGGTTTTAATTACATTATTTTTACGGGAACATAGAAAGAGAGTAATATTAACCTGTTTGAAATTTTATTTTCCGTTACTCTCTTCCAATTAATATACGGTTTTTCAATCTAAAAAGATTAAATAGTCAATATGGCATTTTTTTCACAATTTGTAGATTTGATAAAACGGAAGAAAAATCAATATAGAGTTGAGTATTCCGAAAGGAGGATGAAATCAAAGAAAAGTATCACAAATTGATAATGATGATTTTAAATGATTTGTACTCATTCATTTAAACATACCGCTATACGCTGCTGGATACATGGGGTAGCCCAAACCAACGCCAACATGAGTCTAAGAAATAAAGAGATAAAAAAAAAGAAATGCCAAATAGCAAACAATTAACCATCATTATTGACCATTTCAAATGGGCGAAAATCACATGCGATATGCGAAAATTGATTGAATGGAGTAATTACATGATGGTGTGTGTGAATGTGACGCATTGCTGGCGGTGGACTTCGTTCGCTGCTTGATCCTTCCTTATTTGGGGGCAAATCACCGCCAGTTCCGCTTAAATTTGCTATATTTGAAAACGAATATATAACGAAATTTCGTTAGTATGATTCTTGTGTAGTGAATGATGATTGCAATAATTTCGATTGTTTAGTACTTACTTGGCTGTGAAGCACTTGGTGGGCCGCTTTTTGCACCAGTCGTTGGTGGCATCGATGTGGGTGGCGTTTGCAAATTGGCATGGCCTACAAAAGAAAAACACAACAATCATAAATGAAATTTCATACGATTTTGACAGATGACTCCGCATTAAATTATTAATAAACACTTACCGGGCATTGGACCGCTACTTGGTACGTTTGGATTCATGCTATTTGGTGGCTGTTGTGCTGATTGCTGTGAAACAGGCGGCTGAGATGCGGGATGTTGGGATTGACTAAACATTTGGTTTGATATATGTATTAAAATTCGGTTGTTTTTTTTTTTAAATGTTTATTTTGAAATATCAAATGTGTGGAAAAATGTGTTACCTGTTGGAATTGATGCTTGTTGGACTTTTCAGTGCACGTTCACTCAGCTCATGAATCTTATGTGTATTGTAGTACTGAGCGGCTTGATGTTGCAATATGTCGAGTGCTTTGGAATTTGTATTTCGTGACAAATCTTCCGGTGCATGGAATCGTGACATTTGCAAATGATATGGTGATGAATTGTACGGTACCATCATATTTCGGTACATTGATGGTTCAAAACCGAATGGACCGGGACTCATGTATGGTGGATGAATTGCATAAAATTGTGATGTTGGCGGTGGTGGTGGACCTTGTGATTCAAATGTTGGCTTCTGTCCAATATCCGGTTTCGGTTTGGGCGCCTCTTTTTCATCACCTTTGGAATCTTTTGACGGTTGTTTTTGCTGTTGAGGCGTATTATGGCCAGAACTTTTCAAATTTTTTGGCTGTGAATGATCGCTACGATCTTTTTCACGATCACGATGCGATTGTCCCTGTGATGTTGGTTGTGACGGTGATTGTGGCTCCTCTTTAATGTTTTGTGACACATTTGGGGGCAGTGTACCACTTGGTGCACCGGGTCTCCGTTGATCCGGATACATGCCATAATATCTATTTAGCGAGAGAAATTTTGTTTTATTTAAATGTTCATTTCGAGTGATTTGATTTTTCGAAAACAAAAAACCAAAAAAAAAAAAAACCTTACCTTCTAAGTTCCTCATCTCGCATATGCTGAGGCTGTGGAACGTTCAATGGCTGACGCTGAAACATACTGGAATATGGACCAATCGGTGATGCATTCAAATCTTTTGGATGGCCTTCATGAGGTGGTGGAAGCGGTTGTGGTTGTTTCAAGTCTTTTCCAGTTCCAGGCTCAGTTTTTATCATTTTGACAGGAGCATTCTACATTTGAAACAGAACATTTATGTCAATTGGTTTGTCAATGATTCAGATTCACATTTATAATGTTCGATGAACATGATTCAGTTACCTGCAATTGACTTTTAGGATTTTCGTTTGGACTAGGACTTTCTTTTAAGCGTTCTTCTTTGATCATTGGTTGCGGCGCGGGTAATTTTCCTTCATCGGCTACCATCGATACTGGCCCATAATTTGGATCCATATTGTATGGATATCCCGGTGGCATATAGCTATTAAATGGACAACAATCATTTTTATATTTAGATTGGTTTGTTCAGTTGTTTGTTTTGGCATAAGAAACAGTCCATAACACTTACTTGTATGGATAGTAGTTGCCGAGGAATTTGGCTTGTGACATTACTGGCGGAGCTCCTGAATGTTGGTGTATCGAACGGGTCGTTAGCTCTGGCGCTGTTACTGGAGTTGTAACAGATGCTGTGACCGGTGCTGTAAAATTCCAGAGTTTTTATTCATTTGTTTTATTATTTTTATTTTTCATTTTTTTATTTATTCTATAAAATATTTAGTTTTCCAACAACAACAAAATCTGATAAAAAAAGTGTGTTTACTTTTTTGTGTTTCAAACATTCCATAGATCAATTATATCAAAAGCTTACCTTTATAATCTTGAATGCTTCCTGGTATTGATGTGGGTGGCGGTGGAGGTGCAACTGGTTTCCCATTCGCATGTTCGCTCGTTGGTACCGCAGCAGCTGGTTGCGATTGTGGAACTATGGAAAATCAATAAAATCAATTATTATTCAATTCAATCAGGCCGTTGGATCATGTCAATGTGTCTTTTTGTTCCAATTTTTTTTAAATTTTTTTTTTTCTTCAAATGTTGTTTGGAAAAGAAATTAAATGAAATGGAGTTGTATCCAAAAATAATATGTCAAATAAATTTGGTGTGTGCGTGTGTGTATGTGTGTGAATTTTGAAGTGGTTTGAAATTTTGATGGAAAAGAATAAATTTTGACAAGTGAGAATCAATCGAGAGCCAGAATAAAATGATAGCAAAATGAAGAAGCGTGTGCATTCCAAAATCAAATGGTTTTATTTTGTGGTTGTTGTTGTTGTAGTTGTTGTTTTTTGTTGTCTGTTTCATGCGATTTTCAACATTCGGTGGAATACTCACATTCACAGAAATGGTATATGCCATAGCCCATTTGAGACGATTGCGGAGGTAATGTTTCACCAACTTTCTTTGGCAGAATGTCGGCAGGATGCTTTACTGCTTGATTCTTATCTTTAAACATTCCTACACAATTGATTTGGTTTTTTGTTTTATTTCAATTATATTAAATTGACCACCTCAAACAATGAACACAATGTGATATTGCGAAGGAAAATGAAAAACAAAACAATGGGAAGGACGAGAGAAATGGAATAATATTTGCATAGTGCTTACCGCTGATTTCAGTTTCAGCAACGGGTGTCGAATCATCTGATATATCGCTATAAGCCGGACTCTGGACATCGTCTCGGTCACGTGACGTGTTTTCAAAGTCATTAGTACCTTCTTTTCGTTGCTTCTTTTGAGTTTTAACCATCGAAACTGGTTGTGAGCCGGGCGTCGATGCTATCGAATGAAATTGTGAATGGATTAGTACAATTGTAAAACTAGTTCAAATGTCTTGCAATCTTTAGATTATTTCCGTTACCTTTTCCTTGATTCTGATTCTGATTCTGATTCTGATTCTGATTCTGATTCGGATTCTGATTCTGATTCTGATTCTGATTCTGATTCTGATTCTGATTCTGATTCTGATTCTGATTCAGATTCTGATTCTGATTCTCATTTTTAGGCGTTTGTACGGAATTATTGTTCGCGGGCTGAGTTTGTCCAATTAATGGCAATGCACTTGGTTCAGACGTTGCACTCGGACTCGTTTGATTTGATTCCTGTATCGTTGAGGCTGGTGCTGAACTAGGTTTCGTTTCAAGTGACGGCGTTGGCGTTCGTGACCTCTGTGTGGCTGGTGTTGGAGCTGCACTTGGGCCCGAATTTGTTTGATCAGCTGTACTGGCCGCATCAGTTGCTGGTTCTGGCTGTGATTGCGGTTGTGCTGGAGGTGGTGGTGGTGGTGTGGGCGTTATTTCGCCAAATCCTGATAACATTAAAACAATACAATTAAATTCAATCGAATATTTGTTGTCAATCTATGACTACTTCATTAAAATAAAAACAGATCGAAAGATTCACCTGATGCAACAATTGATTCAAACGAAGACAAAGACGACCGAGATGACGGTAAAGGTGATGCATGAATATTCGTTGCATGCTTTTGAATTGGTGGAGGTGATTCGGGCAACTGTTGAGAAGTAGGTGGTGATTCTGGCAATTGCTGTGAATCTTCATCCATTGAGCCAGCTCCATGGGCATGACTTTGATGATATTTCAAACCATTTGCATGCTTGTACTTTTTGCTACAGTCTGGAAAAAATAAACAAATTACATTGAGTTGTTTGCTCTAATGAACAGATGCTAATGTGGCAGAAGTTTACCTTGTTCGGGGCATTCTAATAAAACGGGCGAGATCGCACATGGTGTAGTTGTTTTCACTTTCTTCGATGGAATCTGCACATTCAGATCAGATTGCTAGATAAAATCAATCACAAAATGCAAATAAAATTGTTGTAATTTAAAAAATCGAAATCAATTTTGTAATGCGTAAAATAATTCAATGTGATGCGGCTTACATTTGTGGCACTTCCACTATTACTGCCATTACTGTCGCTACCATTGAACGATGGCGGTGGACTATCGTCTTTTGACTTTCGCTTTTCAGCTCGGCGTGCTGCTCAGACGAAAATACATCGTTATTTATATTATCATTAAAACTAATAAACAGATTCCATTTAGATTGGTGATTAAAAGGAAACATACCGTTTGTTGGAAGAAAACTGTCTGGTGGCGAAGCCGAAAGCGTATTGTTGCTATTTGTTGAATTAATGCTCGCACTTGACGCAGTAATGGTTGTCGTTGTGATAGTTGTGTTTGTTGTTGCGCTGGTTGATGTTCGTGAGGCTCGTCCTTTTGCGCTAGCATTTCGCAATTTGCTGTGAACCTTTTTTGATTGAAAGAAAACATTTTATTGAAATGAAAATGTCAACATTTTATATTTTTAAGTGAAAGAGAGAGAGAGAGAGAGAGAGAGAGAGAGAGAATGATTTGTAGATCATCGTGAATCATGCATCTAAGGGTGAATTTAGTCAGATGTGAAAAATATGTTACTCATGACTCACAGAGCTTCTTGTTTCAGTAAAATTACTAAGATCATTAGCCGGTTGCTGTGCAGCGCTTCTGCCACGTTTAGCTCGTCCTTTCGGAGTTCGAGAATCCAACTCTTCAGTCGGAGAATCACAGAATCTGGAAAATCGACATAAAATTAGAACAATCAATAAAATTCGTTCGATCGAATCTGTTCGGGTTGGGTCGAGTTGAGTTGTGTTGTTTTCTTACCTTGGTGGAGCCCAATCATGTTTGGTACAATCTAATAGCGTGCCGACATAGGTTTTTCCTCGCCATGTAACATTCACCACTAGTACACCACCTTCAGTCTCATGCCATACAATTCCTTCTAATGTAACTGATGTGCCCGGTTCGCATGGTCCTAAGCAATCTGGTTCCGTAATTGTTCCAACTGATGTGCCAACGCATACATCGACCATATCTTTTGGTTCGCATTTAATTTTCTTGGTTGGCGGTGGACTTGTGCTCTCTTCTCCATTTGATAATATTCCCATCTGAGTTGACAATTTCGTGAATCAAATTTAGTGACAAAATGATTTTATACAGCCATCAATTGGAGATGGATGTGTGGCTCAATTCAATTTACCTTGCTATCAATTTGTGGTGAAGCTGGAGCATTTGATAATTTCGATGAGGACGATGACTTCGACTGTGAATTCAGTGTGGCCGAAATGTTATTTGACTGGAAATTTTGTTGTGACTGCTGTTGAATGTGTGAAATAATTGTGGTTGAAAATGACAACTGTGTTGAAAGTTCGCAAAACAAGAAAAATTGGTAAAGGCATGTCCTCTTATATTTCGTTTTCATTAGTCAATTCTGGTTTTTGTTCCAAATGAATATGACTTTATGGCCGATTTTTCATGTCAATGTGAATTTCGTGTGGGTTGTTCAAATTCAAGAGAAAAACCAGAGAAATAAACAAATTGCTTACCTTTCCATCGATTTGAGGTGGTCCCGGTGCATTTGGAGTCTTTGACGATGATATCGATCCCGATATATTTGAATTGGATCCAAATGTGTTGGCCGACGTTGAGTTTAATGCCGACGGGATTACATTTGAATTAGATGTACTACTGAAAATTACCAAACGAAATGTAAACATGTTAATGAATTGTCAAGTCAAAGAAATATAGAGAAATCAAGTTGTGAGCTTTGAGAATTATGAATAAATTATTACTTTGCACTCGTTTGTAATGCAGCCGGGGGAATACGTTGTGATAGACCATTGTCAATTGAAGCACCCAACAAATCTAGTTCGGCTTTGGTTGGTGTTGCCGACAGTGATGTATTCAAATCATGACAATTGTAATTGCGTTCACTGTTTGAGGCCGAACTATTATGAATGTCGCTATTGTTGAGGCTGCTGCTATTGTTAGCAGTCGATGAAGAGTTGCTACTTGCTTTATCACGTTGAGAATACGATGTTTTATCACGAGTTTTATCGCGCCGATGACTACTGTTCGCACGCTTATTTGTCTGTGATGTATTCGGTGTTGATGTCAAGGCCGGACTAGATGATAGCTGTTGTGACGATGAATTCGTCTGCGATTGATTCACATTCGATTGGGACTGTGGCAGACCAGATGACTGCTGATTTTGTTGCTGTTGCTGTTGTTGTTGCTGCTGCTGCTGCAGGGACAATTTTTTATTCCCTGATCCCGAATTCGACGTATTTAGACTGTAAACGAGTAACAAGTAAACAAATTTATTTATTATTTGTCGCATGAATTTCGCAATTTAGCGGGAAATAAAATCTCGAAATAACTTACGGATTGATATCGTCTGCTCCAGAGAGTGTGCCATTTTGTTCGGCTTTTACAATTTCGTGTTTTGCCTCTGAGGTTTTGGTGCCAGGTTTGGTTCGTTTAATTTTCATTTTGAGCCCTTTATCGAGCGTTGCTTGATGATCAACGGCCACTTTGTTGCCAGCTTTGCCGGTTTGGCCAGCCGTATTTGAAGACATATTGCCAATATTTATTGAATTTTTCTCCAATGCAATTAGATCCGTTGCACTGCTGGTAGATAATTTTTGTTGTGTTGCTTTTTTACCAACCTCTTGATCGTTTTGTGTTAAATGTTTTTGCTTATTCGATTGATGCTGTGCGCTTGGTTTCGTCGTTGAAACGTTTGGATTCTTTCCTTGTGTGGGTTTATCGATGGTGGCGGCTGTGACCGGTACACTTTTCGTCTTTCCACTTTTGTCCGTTGTGTCCGATGCCGTTGAATCTTTTTTACTTTTGACGGTGTCGTGTTCAATTAGACGATTACTTTGAATTGAAGACGAGCCAATTGATTGTGAATGTTGATTTAATTGTGCTGATGCAGTCGATGTGCTCGATGGTGTCGATAAGCTTGATGGAGATGATGAACTACTTCTACTGTTGCTGCTACTGGCACTGCTACTGCTGCTGCTACTGTTGCTGCTGCTTTGTTCACTTGTTGTATTCACGTTTTGCGATACTGTTTCCGATGTCTTTTTTATGTCGTTATCTAAATCTTTAATCAAATCACCAATACCACCTACATCCCATTCATTGTCATCATATTCAAAATTGTTTTCCTTTGATTCGGTCGCTGATTGATGCTGCTGCTGCTGCTGCTGCTGCTGCTGCTGATTATTTCCGCTACTCTTATTATTATTGTTTAAAGTACTGCCACTAACATTGCTAGTTATCGTTTGCTTATTGCTATCCGTTTCTAGGCTGTTAATGGCCACCTGCAATTCAAATTTCAAAACACACACAATTGGAACATTGAAGTTTATTTAAACAGTGCATGCAAATAAAAACTGAATCTCAGCTCTTAACTGAAATTTCAGTAAAGTCCGTGTATTTAAATAGGTAAATCGTTCATTTGGCCATTTGAGCTTACCTTATTCGGGTGGTGGCTATGATTTGCCGAACCACTTTTCATTGACTCCATGCAGACTGAGAAATTTGGGCCAACGCACAAAGCGAGCCCACAAAAGTCGACACTTCTATCTCGTCGTCAATTGAAGCACACAAAGACAAACTAGACGGAAACGATGAACCGAACGATGGAATTGATGGAATCGATTCTGTTGACAAATTCAAAAAGCAAACAAAATAAAACAATTACCGTAATGGATATTTATACATTTATGCAAAGACAAATCAATTCAATTGATAAATATTCGAAATTATATAAATACCTTGATAATTGAACGAAGCAGTTTTAGTTGTGTAAGATTCAGATGCAAAACGGCGGGAGATACAGGGCCCCGACCCTTGAGACAAACCAATCATTTTAGTTCTGAAAATAGATCGAAACAAAAAGAAAAACAATAATTAAATTACAATTTCAATGCATTTGACCAATTTCACGATCAATATGTTTCTAAAGTCATTTTGAAAAAAAAAAAAAAATCAATTAGTAAGCGATGCACAAGCTGACTAGTGATTGATATTCAACAGTTAGCAGCATGTTTATTTATGCGAATAGATAATACTCGAATCAATTCCATTTCAAATGCAAATCGATAGGCAGGTGTCTACATTTCAATCATGATATCAATTGTTTCATGTAAAGTATTTCATACACTTCTTCGGGTAAAGAAAAAATAACGGGAAAAAACCCCAGAAGCCAAAAGTATTTGACCAATTTTTCATAACATCAGCACAAAAACAAAATTTGAACGATAAATTACGTTTGAGTGGCATTTGGCTGGAAAAATCGAAGTTGCGATAAACAAATGACGGGGAAATTTGCCCATAAATATAAATTAGTTAGGATTGAAATATGGCTATGGGTATTTATCGAACAAACTGGATATTTTTATACATTTGGTTCAACCTTCAAATTGAACTAATTGCTCTGTATTCAATAGTTCTTTTTTTATATAGTGAGAATAACAATGGCAATATTTGTGAATGTGTGTACACAATAAAAAAAGAGCCCAAAATAACAATTCAAGTCATTTTCGGCTAAATAATCTGATGCATAAACAATTTCAATGGGATCATTCAAACATTCGGAATTTTTTCAGCGTGGAAATTTCAAACGAAAAGGGTAACAATATGTTGCATTCGTTGCATCGTTGGATCTTTTTTGTATTTTAAGTTCAAAAGTGAAACTTCAAAAGCCTGGTACTAACTCATTTATTTTAATCTCGCCTTGTGCTTAGACTTGCTTAGCTCTTGTTTCTAAATTACAGTTCAAGCGCAACAATTTTTTTTTCTTTCGTTTGTAATTATTCGATATGAAGCACACAGTCGATTACATGAATCTGCTGCAAGAAGCTGTGTGAAGTTTACAAATTGTTTATTTCCACATTTAGTATGAGAGTTCATATTAGAAATCGGTGGGCAGTTTTTTTTTTCTTGTGTTTTGCTTCTAAAATGCTTGAAAATTGCATGTGAAACCAAAGGAGGAAAAAAAATGAAATGCTTCAACATTTCACTGCTGGCGGCTAGTGACCAGTTCACTTTAGCAGCCACACCGTAAATGATTAATTGATTTCCTATTATCCATTGCGCGAATTTAACCATGAATCACTATAAATCACTTAAAATCTGGACAGGATTTTGACCATATTTGAGCATCGATCGATGTAAAATAAAGCGAATAGTGTGGCATTTGTATTGAACACAAAAGCTGCAGGCCTCTCTGAAAATTGAATCTCGGTAGCAATGAAGTGTTTTTTTTAAAACAACAAGTAACTTGTGGCCGGATTCAAACAAAGCGAGTATATTTTTATCAATTGTTGTTCATTTTTTCATCACTTCAAACAACAAAATAAAACAATTGACGGCTAGCAGCAAACTCATATTTTGCAGTCAAACGATTCGATTCGAATCGATTATTTTTAAACATACTAAATGGCATGGCAATTCATATATGTATTTGGAGAGTTGCTGACCTGTTTTGTTTGTTCGTGTGTCTGAAATTCATTGTCGAGATTAAAATAATGAAAATTAATTTAATATCGATACAAATCGGTTAAAATATATACATTGCGCACTGTGCATGAATCGACTGAATACAGCCGATCGAAATGAATTGGTTTGGTTTGAATATCAAAATCGTGTGTGTGTGTGTGTGTGTGTGTGAACAACCGAATGTGAACAATTGAATACGATAAAAAGTCCAAAAACATGCAGACGAAGTTACACCAACATAAATTTTATCACACAATGTTGTATGCGAGACCAATCGACAAAAATCTCATGATTGTGTGTCTGTACGAAGAGAACGAGAGATTAAGAGCGAGAGAGACACAACAACCAAGAGATAGACAGAAAAAGATGGACAGCAAAAAATGGAACTGTTAACCGATGAATAAACATACAATTAATTCAATTTTTAAAAGTCTGTATTCGGCGCTTGTACCGACAACACATTTGGCCACGGCACAGCCACACTCTATCTCTTCTTCTTCTCCCTCCCTCTCTAAATCTCTCTTTCGCTCTCTTGTTCAAGCCAGCAAACGAACCTGAACAAATGAGCACAGTGCGCGGTGCGCAACTCAATGCGAACGAAAAACAAAACAAAAATAACAAGAGCAACGACGCCGATAACAATGGGCTAAAAAGTAACGCGCCAAACAACAAAACCTGTTTTCTATTTTCAAAGGTTATTATCAGCGACCATTTGTCAGCAACCATAAATATTTAGTTTTGTATTTTGCTATGCCGTTTGCATGTTTTATTTCTGCTCTCTCGATTCTCTCGTTCTCTGTTGGTCGTTTGGTCGTTTGGTCTATCTGTCATTCATGTTGCATCCATTGCAGCCAGTTCATGTGAGCTGAGCTGAGCTTTGATTCGAATACGTTACGTTGTTGTGCTTTGTTCTATGCACACCATGCTGTACAGCACTGTACCGCACTGTACAGCACTGTTCAGTGTACATGTACGTGTATTTTCATTGAAATGAAAGAGCCATTCTCTCGTGGATCATTTTCAGTAGATTATATCCAATGTGTAATTTGCAAATTTCTGCGCTTTCGTATCGATTTCGTTGTTTCAAAACCGAAAAAACTGCATATTATGCTGTTGGATGTTATGTGTTTTTGTTCAGACTGTGGCTCTCACAGTCGAGCACTTGATGCGCGCGATGTCAGCTTTGATCAAGATATTATATCGTCGATTTGCCATTTTCGTTGACTGTCGTGCATCTTGCACAGCAGCAACAAAACAGCGAGAATAAAAACACACACACACACACACACACACACATCTATATAAATGTTGATCATGGTTTGTTTTATTCAGCATTCAGGCACACACATCTTATCATCCCGATAAAAGGTCTTCATTTAATTTTGTAAAATTGTTGAAGGCAATTGAATGCATTTGCATTTGAAATCCATTTATTCAAATTGACAAACATAAACATAATTTTTAGTTCTGTGGAAAATGGAAGAAATGAAGATGATTCGAAACGAGTGAACGTGTACCAAAGCAGCAGCACAAAAACAAACGGCAAAACACATCATGTCATTTGTAAAAAAAATTGCATCAACAATACTGACGACACAGCTTTTTGCTTGGCTTTGCACAATTTTTAATGCTTACAAATTCATCAGTAAATAAGAAAAGTGCCTTCAATTAGTTGCGGCATAAATTTATGAGAAATTTTTTTCCCCCGAGGACTCTATAAATAACGAAATGGTTTTTTTCTTTTTCGCTTTATTTTCTCCTCTTCTTTTTTTTTCGTGTGTGTGCTGTTCCGTCTTTTTGGCCACTCATTAATTATATACAATATACATACATATGTATAAATTGAGTATGTGCGAAACCGCACACATTCATAACACCGAAACGAGCTAAAAAAAAAGAACACAATTTTGTTTGGAAAAAAGGTAAAGTAATGAAGTAATAAATAATGTAATGGAACCAACGAACGAATGAAGAATCGTTGTTTTTTTCTCTCTATCGCTCTCTCTCTGTCTCTCATTTTCTCTCTGTAGTTGCTTTTTTCTTGTGTATTTTTTCTTTGAATGTGTGTAATGTATTGGATCAGACAACCACTTGAGAGGCTTCGTAAACACAAAAACGCAATACCAACCGAAGATAAATGGATTCACAATGATTATTAATAACCATCTACTTGGACTTGCTGTTGTTCATATGTTGTTGATTTTGCTGTTGTTGTTGTTGTTTTTTTTTTGTTGGTCGCTCTCGTTACACTTTACAGACATTGGTGGTAATGATCAAATTTACACATTTCCAACGTCACCTGTCATCAAATTACCGATTTTCAGCAGCACAAATTGAAAGCACATTTTAAAAAGTGCTGGCCGATACCGATGCCATTGTTACAAAACATTCAAATGAATCAAGCGCAAAAATGACAACGGACAGCACACACCAGAAACCAACAACAACACAATAAAATATTGTGTACTGTCACTTTAAATTAATTTCAGTTTCTGTTGAACGACGATTGAGCACGAACAGTTATTTTAAATTTTATAAAATTTGTTGTCGATGTGACACATATATATATATGTATATAAATCGTGAGCTGGCAATATGTTTTGGCGAAAAGTAATCGATTTCACACTTGAACCATTTGCACACATATTTATATATTGCATATATTATTGCACATTAAATTTGATCAATCGACCAGCATTAACATTTGCATTTCGTTGTTAAATTAATAATTGCATTTGTTATGATTTATATGCTCTAATGAAATGATAGAAAAACATGGTGGCTTTTTTTGTGTGTGCTCTGGATCTCTTTCTCTCATTCAATCATTTTGATTTTCTCATTTCATTTTGCGTTTTTTTGTGTGTATGGTTTTTGTTGTTGTTGTTCGCACTTAATTCGATACGAACTACTTTCGGTTGTTCACGCGCCAAAAGAATTCATTTGAATGCCATCAAATATCATGCGAAATACACATGTTATTATAACTTTATTGAAACTAATATAACCAAATAACCTTTTAATCACCGTGTACCCGAACAACAATCGACAGCGTGAACGACGCATTCAAACAGACGCGCTCGCTCTCTCTCTCTCTCTCTCGTTCATTCACATACACCAAATAAATTGGAAATAAAATGAACGGAAAATGAGAGTAATAATAATAAACGTCAAGTGGCAAATGAAATTATATATGGTTTGATTACATTCGAACTTTATCTTTACGGTGTTTTTGCGTGTGCAATTGTGCTCACAGCACAAAACTCACTTTTATTTATATGATTTTAATAGATGCATTTTGTTGTTGGCTATGGAGGTAAACGACGACAAACAACGACAACATCAACATCAACATAAAAAAAAACCTGTATGAAGTTGTGAATGTTAGTGTGTGTTAACATGGGCATATTGAAAGACACAAACACACACACACTGCCGACGGGAGATAGAAAATGCCATTTGCTTGTGCGATTGAGAATTGTGTGTACCAGCCGCCGCCAACAACAACAACAACAACAACAACATCAGCCACAATTTCACTGGCATCATTTGCGTTCGCTGTTTCGCATTCGGGGCTGCATTTAAACCAATTGAGCATTTGTTCCGTTTGCTGACCACTGTATAGGCTATATAGACTGCATCGGCCAGCTTATTATTTGCACTGTTTATGTGAGTGTGTTTTTTTTTTCTTCTTTTGTTGTTTTGTCTGTTTATTGCGTTTTCATGATTTACTTTTCCTTCGTCGTGTGCGCGTGTTTTTTTTTTCGTTGTTGTTGCCCTAGTATATCGTTTATATTATGAGTTTTGAGCTGATCATTATATAGCCCGAAGCCGAACAAGAAGCAATACGCATTAAATGCATCGCAGCGAAGCAAGACCACATCGCATCGCATCGCATCGTGGCGGTGTGTGTGTGTGTGTGTGTGTGTGTGTTTGATTAGCAGTCGAGAACTATGTAAAATCCACAAGTACATCGATCTTTGACGACGAAAGTGAATGACTGGATTATGGAAAGCGTAGTGTCATTCATTCTACTTCATATTCAAAATAGGTTAACGTGGAGTGATTCATAGTTGCACATAAAACTCAAGACATCAAACTATAAAATTGTAAACACAATAAAATGGTGCACAGGCTACACACACACGGTGCAAAAATGCAAACAACAAAAAAATATCTGACATCTGACTGATGGAATAATGCTTGACTCCGCAATTGCGGTGATGTTTTTTTTTCGCTTCTTTCACACTTGTTGTAGTTGCAGTTGATCTAGTTATCATATTCTTCATCGTCTATCGTCGGACTAGAAAAATGCCGCAGCTACAACAAGCAAACATGAAAATGCCTGTAGCTAACATTTTAGTAAAATTCAGTTTGGTGGCAGACAGAGAGAGAGTTAGATGGAGAGAGAGAGCGAACGAGAAAATGGCAGCCCGGTGCAGACAGTTACCACTAATTGAGTTTTATTATGTTTTTAGCTACTTAATATGTGTACAACGGTTTAACAAATGCATGCAGAAACCTGCATAATTTCCGCAACCCAATCCTCTAATGCTTGGCAATCCGATTTATATTATGTTGTTGCATTGATAATTCGGTCGAACGTTTCGGTAAGAGCAATGTAATTTAAGAGATTAACGCATACACATTGCATACTCTGTGAAATCTTCATTCGTCTCTACCCCGACCCCCCGCATTATTACGTTACACCCGTAAAGAATAATTATGTCAATAATTAACCCATATACAAATTAAATGTTTACATTTAATCGGATTGAAATCGGTACAGTGAAAGAGATAGACGAACAAATGCAAAAGAGAACGAAAAGATAAACTATGAATCAAATGACATCGACACGAGCAAATCCATACGGTTAATTATGGTTGTAAATAAAAATACCTTTTAGAAGTGTTAAAAACGAAATTAATTATGATTGCACTTGAGGCATTACGTCTGTTCGTTGAGTGCTGTGATTGAGATAGACAAAACGAGAATCAGACACATACCAGGTTAGACACACACGCCAAAACACAAACACGAACACCGACAACAACATCGACATCGACGACGACGACGACGACGACGACGACGACGACACAATATCACGTAATATGCAATTACACAAAGTGCGCGCGGTGTTCGATGTGTGTGCGCTGCGCCGCTTCGAAATGAAGTGGCAGCAAACATAGCGTTCACTTTAAATGGATAATTGTAATCGATGATTGGGCGATTTGTTGCAGTTAGTTCGTTTAGTTTTAGTTATTGCTCACATAAATTGCATCTGTAAACATGGCGCATTGCACACAAACACACAAACAGAGAGAGATAGAGAGAGGGCGAAAGAGAGAGAGAGAGAGAGAGAGAGAGAGAGAGAGAGAGAGAGAAAGAGTAATTACCAAGTTTTAATTCGATTTTAAAGTTGTCGGGCTTTTGCTGTTGTTGTCATTCACACGGCAAACATGTCATTTTCAATGCAAAATGTGTTGTCAAATTGAATATTGTGATTCGACAGTGAATAAATGTCAAGAGAAGGAAAGAGAAAAAGACAGAGCCATAAAAAATTGAAGCGAATCAATCAAAATGAATGTCGTAATCGTTTCGCTTACTAATTTATTCGAAGGTATTTTTCTACAGCAGAGTTTTTTTTCCCCCTATTCACGTGTATCACTGTTTTTATTTCGGCAAATTACAAGCAACCGAGTACTTAGTTTCCTTATGATATCATTTTTAACAGTACAATGTGTACAAATGTATATACATATGCCTCTCGTTGCACATTAATTTGTATGTTTACCGAATAAACGTTACAATTAAACGATGTAATTTGACATTTGCACTGAAAACTGATACTAATGTCCATTGGCGTTCATGTGTTTTTTCTTTTAGTTTTGGTGCGCACTTTTTTGTTTCTCTCTTATTATTTTATCTGTGTGTGTCGAGGTGACGACGCAATCACCCGATTTGCACTTGTAACAATCACATAATATCGTATCAATTATTACCAAAATAATAATTTCGACAAATTAAGTTGTTTGGTGCTGTAGACAAAGTCGATATACGAGACGAGTGAAAATACATAATGCCAGTAATTATTCCGGCTATAGACCGCACGAGTCGTTAAATTGGCGATTTCTTGTGGTTTTTGTTGTTGTTATTATTATTCGTTCGACTCTATTTATCGGCGCAGCAGTTAGCCATGCCGCTGACTTGCAATTCGAATGAAAGTCATTTGACGATATTATGACCACAAAAAGCTTCGATTCAAGATACAATAAACACGAAACATCAACTCCAATGAAGACATTGCTTAACAGCAACTATTTGGGAGTTGTTGTTGTTGTTCATATATAAACGGAGTATAATCACCGTTTTTCGTCTCACTCTCTCTCTCTCTCTCCTTCCCCGTGTACCACACATTTTTGTTGCGCATATTTTTCACGGCGTCAAATTTCATGGCATAAACCATGAACAAACGCCACCCGATCAATAATTAACCAAGCACGTGAATCGCTACGGTGATGACGCTTTCATTTTATTTATTTTTTTTGTTTATTTTTTATTGAATTTTGTTTCAAGTGTTTGAATAAGATTTATTTTTGTTTTCATAATTTATTATTATGTTGTTGGTTTTTTTTTCGCACAATGTACACTTGAAATCATTTATTGACTGCATTGCCAAATAGTAAAATTCCAAAAATAAATAATAAGTATGCATGCGAAAATGTTGTGCACTTTTCAACACGTTTTGCATTGAACGGATGGTGATCAAATACAATGTGTGAGTGAGAGAGAGAGAGAGAGATAGATAGAGAGAAACAGTCACTTGCGGATCGTTGCATGCATGCCGTGTTCTGTTTTCGAACCAAACACATTTTATTTTATTTTCTATGGCCGCATCAATTCGTATTCCCGCACATACACGATATGGTTGATGTCGAGTGTTTTGCACTATGCATAAAAGTACAACATTTTTCGTTCTATTATTCACCAAATAAATTCTCTCACTGTCGCTTTTTCTCGCTCTTACACTCGTTCAATTTTTGTTCAACAAACACTGTCATTTTCTTCACACTTGTTCATAAAATATAGAGAATTTTTTGCGCCTCTCTGTGAGAATAGCTGTTGTTTATTTGGGGGAGACGTTTTAGAGAGAATAGAAAAAAAATGGAACATTCAAACAGTTTTGTGGCATTTTTTTTGTTTGATTTATAAATTGTATGCTTGCTCTCTCTCTCTCTCTGTGTGTGTGCGTGTGTGTGTATGTGTTTATTTTGCACGGTGATTTTTTGTTGTTATTCGCATGCATTCTTTCTGTTCACGAATTCACTTGTTTTGTACCTCAAGCGATTGTTTTTTTTTTTTTTAATAAGACGCATTTGCCACTAATGCGCCAATTCAGTAAGCTATTATTTTAATAGCTAATATGACGAGAAGAGAGATGGAGAGGATAAAAAACTGCTTTCAGAATTGAATAAAACGGTGTTCGCCTCAAATTTGATTGAAATTCACATTAATTATCATTATCAGTCTAATTGTAATAACAATCATTTTAAGCTCATTTGCAGTGATGCATCGAAGCATCCGGGCGCTGTCTCGTTAAATTCATTGGACAAATATACATTATGTAAATTAGTGGCCCAAAACAACAACAAAAACAAATATCGTAATGCTAAACGTTTGTGATCAAAACTGTTTCTCTGTTGAAATCACAAAAAGGTAACACACACAGAGCCATGCAAAACAAAACAAAACCCGCGTTTTGTTTCGGCTTGGCGTCACTGCATGCATATACATTATTTTTTTCGGCGACTTTTATGATTCTATGTACATTCGCTGTGTCAATTTGAGTGGTCGTTATGCGCTCTGTACATCTCTTTTTTTGCGCGCGCCCAGTAAACGCACCAATATATATTGCGCTGCATCCGAATACAGTAGTTTTATTTTCAGTTTTATACCAGACCAACGATACCGTGTGACTGCGTTGTGAGGCCAACACAAGCACAACTCTCTTACACACACGCACACACACACACACACACACACACACACACACACACACACACACAAACACACATCTGCACAATTAATTTGAGTTGCTGATCATACGTTTATAATTTCATCCGTGCTGCTCTGCTACTGCTTTGCTTGCCTGCCTGCATACACTCAATTTCGTTTGTGCGTTTTTTTTCTTCTCTTCTTGTCTTTTCTCATTTGGTTTATGCGCTTGCTAAATTATGAATAAGTTTCTCAAGTGGAGAGAAAAAAATACAGCGAATATAAGAGATACGAAATGAGCACATAGCGCGCAGCGCAACACAATCATAATAATCAACTACACGAAGTCATTAAGTAACGAAACAAAAAAGGAATGTAAAATGTTTTTTTAAGGCTACACGCTGTAAAAATTGAACATTGTTGCTGGCACCAACAAAGTATAGTGAACTGGTCGTGTTTTTTTGTTGTTTGCTGCTGCTGTCGTTGTCGGTGCTGTTTCCAATTTCTGTGCATGGAAGCCAAAGTGTACGGGGCTTAAAACATAAAGTGTTCGAAACCGAGTGAGAAATGCAAGGAGCAACACATAAAAATGGAATGAGAAGGTATGCAGCCGTTGATGCACATCATACCAATTCTCACCGCACCAAGAGTGAATCGTTATCACTGACTTTATATTCGCCAGCAAATCGGTCTTAAATAAAATTGCTTGCAATGAAATTTAAGTACAATTTAATCATTTTTTTTTTCGGAAACACGAAAAAAAGCCAACAGAAAAAAATTAATGCAGCCAGCTGTATGCAACACGATCCAAACGATAGCATTCACACATATCTACGGTTGTATGAGCGCATTCGCTTTTAGCCCTAATGAGAGAGTGTGCTGTTAAATTGGTGGACTCCGGACCAAACATATACATATTGTTTTAATTGATTCAATAAGTTTTTGATGACCTCTTTCTCTCTCTCTATCTCTCTCTCTCTCTCTGCTATCGCTTCGCTGTTGCTCTTGTGACATTTTTCCCCCATTTGAGTTTCATTTAGAATAATTTGCCACCAATTGATTGTCACATCGATTGCATCCTCTTTCCACATAAATTCAATTAGACGCAATCACATGTTGCAACATGAATATTCAACGCATTTGATTTTCATCTCGAAACATTTCCACATTGCTAACAGAGTTTGACAATTCACCGGTGAATTTACTCACGAGGTATATACCTTGCGTTGACCTGTATATGTACTTCGAGTTGACTTCGACCCACTGAACGAACTCATTTCAATCTCATATGTTAGAAGTCAATCGAGGTAAATTCACTTCACTTGACGTCAACATCAACAAAAAAGATAATTGTGAATCTCTGATTGCTAACAAAATTTCATACTCTACAATATAAAGTTTATACATAGATACAATTGAAACTAAAAACAATAAGCCGCGTGTATTTTTTTACCCCTCACGTCGACTTACTCAGAGCATTTATTGTGCTTATTTTGTGTTGTGTCATCCTTTATTAACCATTCAAACAGGTTATCAGAACTTTTTGTGTGCGTGTTTTTTTGTTGTTGTTGTTCGATAGTTTTTGATGCCACAACTGTTTTTAGAGTATGTCAAATATTGTTGAATCATAAATTGTGGACCTGGGCATTTGCCACATTATTTTCAAACATTTGTTGAAAATTGAGCACATGTTGATGAATAGCTTTGTTATTTTTGTACTCTACTTGGCCTTTATTGTGTACTTCATTTTTCAATTTTACATAACCCAGCCACCCAAATGCAATTCAATAAATTCTACATAAATGTCACGTTTCTCGGGCTGAGGAGTTGGAAAAACAGTTTGACGATTTGTCAAGAGCAGTTGGTCTTTTCGCTCATTCTCTCTCTCTCTCTCTCTCACTCTCAGTCTTGGTGTCTGTATATGTCATAGAATATAATATTTTTGATTCAATGAATCCAAAACTCTCCGTCAGACATATTGCGAACAAAACAAAATTCCATAAAATCATCCAACTGCTGGATTGCTGAATTTCAATCGGCAAAGTTTTCCAATAAAAAAAAAACCACTTGAGATTGATTCAATAAAATAATAATAGACAGAGATGAAACTTCATGCGCGACAAATCTAGCGCATTAAATAACGATTGTACGAAAAAAAAGTGTGTATTCAACCGAATATGTGATAAATGTATTCAATAAACAATCTCAAATGGTTACTTTCAAACATATAATTTAAAATGACAAATAAAATATTGCCAATTGTTAAATATCAATGTTTTCCTGTGTCGACAAAACAACAAAAATAATCATCGAATCATTGCGATGGGTAAATTGGTATTGTCGTACATCATTTTGGTCAAGAGCCTCTTCAAATTCCAACTTAAATTTCATTTCTGCCAGTCGCTAAATAAAGTGGCAATCTGCAGTCGGCCAACTACTTGATATTGAGCTATTTAATTTATTAATTGTGAAAATGTTTTATTAAAAAACAACGTACACACTTGAATTTCATGTTCATTAAGTCGATTGCATTTTCTATTTGCTTTATTGACATTTTGTATTTCATTGACTCTTTCTCTATTTAGCGATTGCATGAAAGACAATAAAAAGAGAAAAAGCACAACAACTGGCTGTCACAATTGAGCTCTCGCCTCATGGAATGCGTTTGTTTTGCAGTTCGTTGTGCGGATGTAACATTTTATACGAAATAATATATTGAGACGCAAGTGCATTCGGATATCGAATTGAGTGTCGAATGCCGAGTGAAAGATAGAAATAAAGTGTAGAAAGTCAGCGATCGCGTTCGTATTTGAGCTCGGGATAAGGTTAACTGATGGGGTCAAAACAAAGAAAGAAACACTGCATACACAATGACGAGCCGATGAACAAATCACATTATTACAAAACGAAAATAGACGTGAAACAAACGTCTTCACTGATTGTTCAATAGGTTTCATGTGGCTTTGGTCGAACATTTGTTACTCTCGTCTTTTTCCACTCTCTCAATGACTTGATTTTTTGTGTGTGTCTATTTTCAACGTTTGTAAAATGCTTTTTGAGCCGCACCAAATATACAGTATACAAATCTAAGGTGAACCGGGCCGATGTTGTAGTTGTACCTAGTCATCAAAAATTTAATTATATCCGTCAAGAGCTCAATTTAATTGGAGCTTTTCGTTCCATTTAATCGCATTCTCCATAGCCACATATACAAATGAGAATCTATAATAATCCATGTGCCGTTTATGTAGCGCAAATGAAGAAGAAGAAAGAAACAAAAAAAAACAGCGGCAATTCACAAATCACAAGAGAAATGGAAAGAAAATTCAACACCGAGTAATAGTCAATGTCTTAAGACAGTATCCACAAGCCTGAGTATTTGTTTATTCGATTGTGAGTACAGCATATTTTATATGCGCCAATATAGTGTCGAGAAAAGCGTCGATCGACTATTGGATTATGTTGAATGAATGTACGATTTTCACAATGATTTGTTCGCTGTTGTGTTGATACAATTTTCTGTCGTTTTTGTTTTGTTTTTTTGAAGTGATCTTTGTTTGTTTGGTCTTGTTATCTGGGATAAATGAATTTACCTTCAAATCACTTAACGATAGTCGCTTGTTTATAGCTTGGTTGCACTGCATATGAATGATGGAACTTACCTAAAACCAAAATGGAGAAAAAAGAAACAATTAGTTGTGATAAAATTGAATGTTAGTTTTTTTTTAAGTCTAAAATCTCATTTTTTTAACATCAGAGATAAGGTCATATGATGGGGTATGTAAATATTGAATTGGCCTTGCTGAATGGAAAACCCATAAAAAGTTTTTGGTCAATTTGAGTATTTTCAAAATTGAACATTTCAATTGTTTAGTTTGTGAAAGCCTTGAACAAAGTTTTGTGTAGCTTTTTAAATGCATTCAAACACCTTCTATTGCAATACAATTTAAAACAGTTAAATAAAACATGTCAAGCTTCAGTAAACCATAAGCAATGTATTGCAGAAGCAAAGTGCAAGTTTCTGCGGTTTTGAATAAACCACTTTAAAACACATTTGTGAGAGAAAAACGAACTTTCAAAATTTCATCCTCAAAAATATCTTATCGTTAAAAATGAATATAATCATTTCCACTTGTCGTTTAAATGCGAGAAAAATCATTCACAATGAACTCATTCGATTTTCATCATTTGGACGCGTCAAGTAGCGATTTAAAATGTTCAATATTTTCTCGTCTGTTTAAAGTGCTCAGTAGAATGAAGCAAAAGTCTAACAACAACAAAAAAGTGATGAAAAGGAACAGTTATGTTGGTCGTTATTTGAAGTCAATATCGTGCTATGGATCACGTGAGAATATCTATAAAATAATTTGATTGTATATGTTCCAAAAGAGTAATAAATTCGAATATCCTATGAAATCACTGCTTTTTTTTCTTCAAGTTTGATTTGAATGTGTTATTCCTTGTTGTTTCCCTTTCATCTGTTCCTTTTTCGCTCGTTCTTGTTTTTCTAGTTTTTCGATATTCAATTGTTTTTCTTCGCTGTTAAAGTTTGTTGTATTTATTCTTCGTACCTTTTTATGTACGTGTTTTGGAATGCGATAGAGTATTTTCAATGTATTCAAGCTATTTCATTTCTAGCTGTTGGATAAAGTTGATTTTACTTTTTTTTTCATTCTTGCTTCTTCTTTTTGTTGTGGGGTCTAGCTGTTGTTGTTATTGTATTTGTTGTTGTTGTTGTTGCTCTAAACAGGACTTGAAAATTGAAATAAACGAAGAGCAATTCCAGCAACAAATAACTGTCTATTGTGTTTCTTCTCGCTACAATAACAACAACAACACAGGGTAAATAATTGTCGTTCATGTGATTGTATACTTTATCCATTTGTGCTGTGTGCTCTGCTTCTAATTCGCACGGCTAGAGCACAGCTAACGCTTTTGCTTCGTTAAATATTTACTGCCAGTTTGTCAGAGTGCCTTTTGTGCACTTTTCCAGCTACAAAGCGTTTCGTCTTTATCGCCCCTGTGTGGGTGTGCGCACACACTGTATACGCTCATTCTCATTCTTTCTCTCTCTCTGACTCTCTTGCGATATGCGTATACATGTGCCTCTGTATCCCTGCAAGCATATATATATATATATATATGTGTGTGTGTGTGTGTGGATTTTGCTTCCATTTTTCACTTTGGAAACTCAATTGAATCCAAGCGTTCTCAATTTTTCCCTAGCTCCCTTCATTTCATAATAGTTGCGCGGGGAGGCATTCGATTTTGATTACATTTGTACATCTCGCATATATGTAAATTCAAATAGAATCGATTGCCATTTATAACATGTGCCATTTCATTTGCTCGATTTATGAACAATCACTGTATTTATTCGTAATCAATTTTGGGGCGAAAGGGTGAGGAGCAAAGGCGATGTGTGTATAAAATAACTGAAAACCATTTTGGGATTCGATACACTTCAATTAGTAATGGGTAATTTTGCAAACTGAAGGTCATAGACACCTAATCGAAGCGTATTTAAATAAATTGCTTGGAATGTCCAAGTAGCACGAGTGGATTGAATTCAGGCAGGATTTCATATTTAAACGTTCAAGATCATATGAAACAGGTAAAATTACAAAATAAGTGTAAAGAATTGGCAAAATGGAAGGAAAGACACACACACATACAGAGAGAGAGAGAGAGAGAGAGAAAGAGAGAGAGAGAGAGAGAGAACCATACACAGATAGAAAGAGCGAAAGAGAGAGAGAGAAACCCAAAAAGAGGAACCGTCATAACGTTGCTTTCGTATTGAATTTTTTTTTATGCATTGCTAGGCCGATGTACAAACTAGCCACCCAAATCTGCATTGTATCTGCGCCGTACCTCGTGTATGTATACATTCACACACAAACACACCGTTGCCTCTTCATTCGTATTTGGATTATGGCTGCATTTGTATGTGAGCATATATTTACATTAACATTATAACACAACATCTTCCAAAAAACCACTAATTTATTTTTCATCATACAAACAGACGCGCAAACATTTGCCCCCGCAACACACAACATCCGACACATAAAAAGCAATACCTAATAAAAACTACCCAGCATATTTGATTACATGTCGAAAAATGCTAAAACGGTTTTTCGAGGGGAGTGAAAGACAGAGAGAGAGAGAGAGCGAGAATGCGAATGTCAGGAAAATAAAATGAAAATCACCGAACAAGAGGAGGCAAAAAGAAATTACGACGATGAACAACAACAACAACAACAACAACAGCAACAAAAAGTGCTCACTTTTACATTTCCAAAGCTACAATATAATCCAATCTAATAAATGTACACATGAATAGGGATGAAAAAAAAGAGAACGAAACAGTTGTGAGATTGTGATTGTGGTAGCGGCGATGGATGTATGGCTTTGTGAATGTATGCATGAGTGTGGGGGCCTTACGCCTGTGTCTGTGAGTTTGTCTTTGGTGGTTGTGTGAGTGTATTTCAATATATATACAGAGCATGTGTTGAGCGATCCACAGATATAGTTTCAACTACATCATGCTAGAATCGGCAACCATTTGCTATCTTATTTTTGAGCAGTGGTTTTTCAGTGCTTGTGCTCTCATACGCGTGGATGGCTATATAGCTGCAACGGCAGAAGCACATCATCGCAAAAAAAGAAAAAAACAACAATGGCACCAAAATGCTAATGGAAAATGGTTCCCAGTTGCTACTGCGCATCAAAATGCGACCATTTATATCAATTCAAACACACAAACAAATGTTCGAATACAAATACGGTGGCAAACGTAGCGTTTGGCCAAAGCCAGAATCAGAGCTGTAGATAGTCATAGAGTGGCATAGCCAAAGCCATAACGATGCCAGAGCCAAAATCCAAGCCAAAAGACAAATCGAAATGTTAACGAATGGGAAAATGTTATGTGCACACTCTATGAATTGGTGTGGGTGTGTATGTAGTCGTGTTATATTATATAAAAGGTGTGAAATGCTGCTATGCTGTTGCTCCACTCCGGTTACGGTATTGGTATGGTGCTTGTCGTCACACACTGACGGAATAAGCAACAACAACTTCAACAACGCCGACGAAGACGAGGACGATGATGATGACACACACACACTCACTCACTCACTCACTCACTCACTCACAAGTGGAAAAGGATCGAATTTCCGTGAATGTATTTGTGCGTGGCGCTACATGACTATGTATGTATGTGTGTGCTCTGTATCTTGCTCTGTCTTTCATCTATGTAAACGATTGTTTGCATATCATCGCGGGTTGAGATAAAAATAAAGAGCAACCAAGCTTATGGGTTAACCATTAGCTATCGCTATCGCATATTACAGTAATGTTCCGTTACACCATTTGAGTTATTGTTATTATGTGCGTACGAGTTGATATCCTCCATGACTGGGTACGCTATATATTTTACATAGCGAATATATATTCATTGTTATATCGATGTTAAAGGTGAAAACCGGAAAATCAAAACCATCATAAACTAAATTGTTTCGTTTGTTTAGATGTTCGTATATGTCATCATATCCGGCTTTCAAAGTGCTCTTTTCCATCTCCCCCTCCTCTCCTCTCCTCTCTCTCTCTCTCACTCACTCGCTCGCCCGTTTTCTCAATTCGTCCCTTTTTTCTCTCTAGTTCTATGTCCGTCGCTGTCCTCTTCGAACATCCACTCGGTTTGGCTTCGTTTGGGGCACTTCAATTTGGGGTTACTTATAACACAAGCATACAATGTCAAACAGACACTAATCGCCATGAATAATTATCTCATGCTCTTCGAACATACACAAGACTTAATGAAATCACAAGATTGCAGTGAAATTTGTATCGATTTATTGGATGGATGTAGAATATGATATTGAATGTGCTACTGCGATTGGCATATCGCAAAATCTCTCTCTCTCTCTCTCTTTCTGTGTTTCGTTCGCTCTCTCGATTGTTCATTTTCAATCTCTCACTGATTGCAACTGCAAATTGATTTCAAAACAACCCAGTAGAAAAGAGAATCAAAAAAATGAATAAAACACCAGGCATGCCATACAAAATTGTATCAGGCGTTATGTTATGGTTGAATTCTCATTGAAAATGACTACATGAATCTGGTTCCCTTGTTCGGCTAAACCATTGAATATACAACATTGTGCACAGAATATTAAAACAATATAAATCATCGTTAAATCAAATCTATCATAATATGTAAATTTTTTCAGTTCCATAAATAAAACGCGCTTCAGCGCTCTTTTATTTCGCCCAAGTCATAAACGTGCGGAGAGCATCATCAATTGATTTAACACTCTGTGTGATGCTGTATGTGCTCACAGTCAATATGATATTCATAAAGGCAACAAAATTGCAAACGAACAGAAAAAGGAACAACAATCAGCAGCAGCAGTAAAATCAACGAGATCAAGAGTATTTAAAGGAGAAACGAAAAAAAGCAAATGTCAACAATGAAGGAAAATGATAAATCTCAACGAGTGAATCCAAAAAGCCAACCGAAAACGACACACAAACACATACACACACACACACACACAAATCCCAACACGAACTGCGCGAGCACAACAAAAACGCGATCAAGCGTTCGTATTTCATATGGCAAATAACGTACAAACGAATTTTGATTGCGGTCATTACTAAATCAGCTCGCGCATATCACAAAAGAGAAGACGGAAAAAATACTAAAACAAAAAGTTGAAACTGAGCATCGATCGTTGGAGTAAACAAGATAGAGCGATAGACATGAAAACGACACGCATACGAATGATTGAAAACGAAACGCACCAAACCAAACTGTAAACCGTAGACCGTCGTATAAAATTAATGGTGCCAAAATTGTATATAATTTGTTAGATGCTCGTTTGCTGTTCATTTAGTTTACATGTTTGGTGTGCGTTTTTCAAGCCGATTGCCATGTTATTGTTGCTTTGTTAACCATATTCACGGCAAATATACTCGTTTGTCAAGTAAACATACATTCGCTTCCTATCCATAGCCCAAGTGCCAAGTGTTTTGTGTGTGTGTGTGTGAATGCGTCCATAGTTCACAGCGCGCATATTCTTTCTCGACCAACGAGATGTGAATTCGAAATTGCGCACACGATTTAATGGCTCTCTCGTTGTTATTTTTTCCGGGGGGTTTCAATTCAGTTCAGGCTCTTTGCCTCCGTTTTTCAATCTCTTAACTCTCGCATTTGCGGTGCCTTCATGTCGACACTATACGTTTTTCCAATATGTTTTTCTCGTGCTCGTAATTTTTTTTAAGTGCAATGTCTAGCGAATTGAATCGCATACAGAAATGTTTTGAGTGTATGAGATATCATCGTCCATAGATAACGCACAATCTCTTCATGTCAGACGAACTACGCGACCAGACGAATCCAAAAAAGACCATCAACCAACACACATACCAACAACTCCTGTAATTCAAATGTTTCACATGATTAACATAGATTTTCCGATGCCGCTTTCGTTGACTTTTCAGAATTCAAAAATCAACATTAAAGTGCAATTAAAATCAATGGCAACAAAAGTGCTTATATTTTCCTCCAATATCCAGTGTGAAACAGTGGCAACTCAGTCAGTGACAGTGACTGACAGTCACTATGTTTCGCTTAAATCTTCAAACACGTTCAATAGAAAAATCAATTTTATTTAGTTTTTAACACATGAACAACATTTAGACTCACTTGAAAATGTCACCATTAATTGTCGATTCAAATAATATTGTACGGATGTTATTTTATTTTAAAAATGTTATACCAAAATCGAAAATTGATTCAACCATTTTGGCCATTATTCCATCGATTGCACAAATTGCACAAAATTAACATTTATGTTGAATGTTCCATTCAATATTGTATTCCAATGTGCGTGAGTTTAGCTAATCAAATTTACCCATCAACAAATCTATATACAAAATTAAATGATCTAAACCACATAACAGCTATTGAACAAATAAAAATAAAATGTGACAGTTCAATCTTTGACCGTTATTTTTCTGAATCGATTGAATGCTTTCAAATGTTTGTCGCTAGATATTGTTTGTTTGTTTGTGTTTGTGTTTGTGTTTTTTTTTTGCTACAAATAAATACAAATTATTCTCTCCCCTTTGAAACTGTGATTTCATTAGCAATTCAAACATTCTGCACAGCAATAAATTTGCAAAATTCAACCGAATGCACATGCATTAAATTTAAATTTAAGCATTCATTAGAGAGAGCGAGAGAGAACGCATAAGAAAGATACGCTGGCGTTGGCATCAGTTGACATTGTCGATGACGATGAAATGGCAATGGCAACGACAACAGTAACCCAGCAATAATATAGTTATTTGCGTCGATTTTTGTTTTTCATTGCCTTTCAGTCTCGGACTCAATCATATAATGCTGCATGGTGCCTAAACTTGATTCTATCAACTTTTATATTCGAGTTTCTTCTCTCGAGTGGTTGAAAATGGTGAAAAACGATTTGATGCACACACTCACGCGACCACGATACAATGCTGTATGCAAGCGAAACACGAATAGAAGAAAGGTGCAATTGCAATAAGTTTGTTTGTTTATTCGTTTTTAGTTGATGTTTCTTTAGCAAAGTTGCGAGAGAGAGAGAGAGAAAGAGAATTTTATTAAAACTGGCAAAAGCCTGACATTCTTATTGGTTAAAACATGAAAAGCACATAGTATGCCAATGATATATAGCCTGATGAATTAAAACGGCACCGAAACAGAAAATCATACAAAACTCAGCGACATTCAAATGATATGTTTTTTTGTGCGATGCATGATAATGTGCGGGAAAAGGCAGCACCACATTTAACTAAAGCGACACGGCACTGACTTCAAAACTATATACTATATCGTTTGATATAGACAGAAACTGTTTGTTGCGATAAACGAGCGATGCCTATGCAAAGTCAACCATTCAACGCTTAATGCCTAATCTAACATTTGCACATATATCGTGAAATTTTGTCTTATAAACAAATACTCGTGATTGATATAAAAATGTCAGCGTAAAACTTTTTAAATTAGTTTATACTTGAATTTGATTTGTTTCACGAGTTGCAAACAACATTTTCACTGGTTGCATATTTCGTTGTGTGTGTCGGTGCTGGTGTTTGTGCTGCGAATGGATACTGTGATGGGAGCCACAAAATGCAATCGCAAATCGGAGCTAAACGAAAATTGCTCACATTTTCTGTTTTTTTCTTGTTATGTCACGTCGTGTGTGTGTGTATTCCATTGCGAATGTCATTTATGGTTTGACTATTCTCAGGTCTCTTGAAATTGAAATTGATGGTATGTCGTCTATTCAACTTTGAAAAGTAATGTATTTGTTTTGCTGACACAAAACAGGAGAATACAACGACAACAACAACAAAAAAACAATACCAAACCGAACATATTTATTCGAGGCGATGCACAAGGAGAGTAAAGCATTGTGAGTTTAGATAGGGGAAAGTAAAAATCTGTGGCAGAAATAGAATTTGCGTCGTGTAAAAGCAGACGAATGGTATTCGATGCGATTTCAACGGTGTTGCCGTACTAATTTTGTTTTAAAAGTTTATCTTTACATTCATTTATACAGGCGGATTTTGTGTTTGCCGCTCTGTGCTCAAATATATCCAAAAGATAAACTATTCAAAATAAAAAGAAACAAGTTGATACACTGTTAAAAAGTCAACCTCAAAACTCCGGGGCCATTTATCCATTCGCGATCAATGAATCCATTGAAGTGAATCAATGTTTCGCTGCATACTTATTTTTAATGCTTTCAATCCCGCTTTATCTCTGAACGAGAACAAATTTATTTGAAGAGATGAAGTGATGTTGGGAGAGACAACAAAATTGAATGAGACATGTTCAATTTGGCTCATTGAGTTAATTGACATTGAATGAGTTTCCACGAGGAAATGAAAGGCACGCCGAGCGGCACATTGAGGGGTCTTCAATTAAAAACATTCAATATACACATTTTTGAACACTAAATAGCCGAACAACGATCTACGAACCCACAGAATGTTTGTGCGTGTTTTCTTTTTAAATACTCAATTCAAAGCACATTTCACTCATCGTAGAAAGATCGTAAGCGAAATCAGAATCATTGAAACACAGGAGAAAAACAACAAAAACACGTCGATTCAACATAATTTTTTCTCTTTCTCTCATCGTTTGAAATTCATTCTAATTGAGTATTTTCAGTAGAAAATAATTTTAGAACTGACAGTTCAGAAGAGTTCGCGTACACATATCATCACCATCATTAAAACAAATATACCAAATAGAAGCGAACGATTCGACTAAAAAAGAGCGATCGAACGAATGAACGAAACGAAACGAAATGAAAACAAGCATCCAAACATATAACAACAACAACAACAACAACAAAAAGCAACGCCAAGAAAATAACACAGCACGAACGCGCGCGAGAAAAAGAATCATCGAAGAAGACGCAATTCGGAATTCAAACGAACGCACGGCTTAACAAATTCTTGACAGAGATTTAGTGAGACGAACCCGAACAAAACAGAGTATGAGATAAACGAACTGAGCTGTGTTTTTTTCTTCCTTTCTTGCTTGTACTCTTTCGTGATATTTAATATCATGGTACATAATTTTGTCTACTTTGTGCATTTATATGTGGTCAAGTCTACGGTCGTGGTTAAAGTGTTGTTATTGTATATTTTGGTTTCATAAAAATGAAGACAAAAAAAAAAACACGAAAGAAAAAAAAGCATTTACACTCTGTCCAAATAATTTATCTTTTAGACGATTATTAACGATCCGTTTGGATGATATTGTGCGCTTTACTTGATACGCTACATTAAGCCGTATTTTATAGAATCAAATGTACACATTTCTAGCACTGAATTTGATGTTTGTTCGAATACAAAAAAAACGGTCGACATTGATTGAGATTCCAATCAATTTCACACTCATAAAAGTGTATAATATCAATTGGCTGTTGTCAAAAAAAAATCTGATCAACAGAAGAAAAAAAAAATGCTAATTCATGAGAAATTCATGTGAAGGAATTTCAAATTGAAATGCTTAAAGACCATTCACAAGAGAGTTGAAGGCAAACACAATTGGTTGGATTAATCAATCGAGTTGAGGTGATGTGTAGTGTTGAATGATGTGCTGATGCCATTTAGCCCAACTATCAAATGGATAGTGGATATTATGTGGTGTTTGCGCCGTTGCTTTCGTATTCTCGTGTGTTGAATGCTTCAATGCTTCAATGCTTCAATCGCATGTTGTGTGGCATTTCGTATTTTCAATAAAAGGTGTCGTCGTCTCTTCATGCACACACACACACACACACACACACACACACACACACACACACACACACACACACACACACACACACACACACACATACACATCACAACACATCACATCACATCACATCATGTTTTCTTGTATGTTTCGGTATCGGATTGGCTCATGTATTAAATTAAAGCTCACATTAGCCACAACAGACAGCATTACATCTTTACACACGAATAAATGCCGCTGAGTTGCGAACATTATCGTTAATGAAGTAATCAAAATGTGCTGTGGTGGTAAAAGCTAAAAAAAGAAGAGAATTGTATGGCAACGCAAACGATGACGATCAAACCACTTGATCGGAATACAATAAAGGCTCATCGTTAGTCGTTAGTATTACCTCTTATAGTCATTTCAATAGATCAACCAAACGAACCGATATATTGTCATCGAAATCGATACAATGGCAAACCAACAAAAAAACACAGCACAAAAACCAATGACAGCCAATATTTAAAATGGTCTCGTTCGTCTGTCGCTCATATAAAACGCTGTTTTTATTGTTAATTTGGTTGAGTTTTAATTTAAAAAAAATAGCACACAGAAAATGACAAAACGATATCATCAAACTTTCATCTTGATGGCAAGGTGATGCGATTTGAATCAAAGTTATAGCAATTGACTAATTTTATTTCACTGAATTGAATATAAACTTGAATCAATGGATAATTTTGAACGGCTTTTTATAATTCGGAATGTTACGCTAAGGTTCGACCGTATACAATATCACAAACTTGATAACAAACAATTTTTTGTTGTTGTTGAATAATTGAATCATTGAACAAGAGTAATCAACGGCGCTTATTAATAATTACGAAAAACGTCAGAGTTGTGATTGAAATGGAAGCGGCATATCCACCGCACGAATTCAATTAAAAGTGTGAACAAACCAAGTATCATATATACGCTATATCAATTTGTGCCCGCTCCATCTCTCTCTCTCTCTCTCTCTCTCTTTCTCTCTCTCTATATCGATGTCAAGTATTCACACAAACATAGCACACGCTCCGCTTCGAACCAGAAAAACTTTACTATCGATGGGTAAAAACATGTCATGAAGGCACAAACGAACCGGGCCAAACAATATGCAAATCATTTTCGACGGACCTAAGTGCCAAATGAAACTTTCTGACCGCATTTATTCAATCCAATGAATTTATTGTGTTTGTTTGACTTTAATCATGCTTTTTATGTTCGTTTATAACGTGTACATCATTTGCTCTTCATCAGTGCATTCAATATGCCGTGCATATTTTTTCTCATACAATTTTCCAACGATTTGGTCTATTTTTTTCAACTTCACTCTTCGTATCATGTTACGAATTTTAGCATTTAAATTTTTTTTTTTTCATCAACTTTTATTTAAGCCATTTGATAATTTGTTATACATTTTGTTATTGTGATTGAACTTTTTTTTGACGCATCGTTCAAAAAAATTATTCATATGATTTAAGCGGCTGTGCGCGTTATTTTTGGTGCGTTTAAAAGCAATCACGATTTTCGTTCAATATTTTCTTCTATCTCGCTCTTGCTCTCTCTGTATCTTCAGCCAAATTAAACACATGATTGGAGCTACTAATTTTTCATTTTTGTTCATTGCCTTTCATCGTCGTCGTCGTCATCGCCGCCTGTGTACACTGTACGTCTACAGTGTGCTGTACAGTGTACAATCTTTCGATGTGACTTAGCATTCAATATTAATTATAAATAGATTGCTTTTAGTTGAAGCGAATTATTTTCAATGAAACAATTTTACAAATGAATAAATGTTGTTGTGCGCTCAAATACACTACTGTCGAATGTGATGTTGAGTTGTCATCAATTCATCGTCGGGGCAAAACAAACAAATGAAATCGCCTAATAAATGTATATATTTTGTTGTCGGTCTTTGAAGTTTTTTTTTTATTCGAAAATTGAGCGATGGAAACTAATGCGGGATTTCAAGGGGCCGAAGAATGAGAAAAGAGAATAGCGACACATACACACAAGAACAAGGCACAAGAAATCAATTTTACAAAAATTTATTTATTTATTCATTTATTATTGTTGGTAATAATGCCAATTAAGCGAAATGAAGCTCTCTCGTTCGCAACGCAAAGAAAAATGTGTGAAAATGTTATGACAAGAACCAGTTTTTTTTTCTTTTCACATTATTTTCTGTTTGCAACGGGAGAGACAGAGAGAGAGAGAGAGAGAGAGAGAGAGAGAGAGAGAGAGAGAGAGAGAGCAAATAAAAAGCGAACATTTTGCCTTAAAGCCTATGGCCGTGTGTAATCGAGCAATACTTATGATTTTCGATATTCATTTTTACTTTAGTAAACGATTCGTCTTTTTTTTTCGGGGGACTTTCTTCGTTCGCACGAAAATCTAAAACGAAGAGAATGAATGAAACATTTATATTTGAACATATTGAATGTGATTTTGTGCCCAATTTTGGCTTCGTTAAGCGTATTATGAGGGGTGTAAAATGTTACATTTGGCTCCCCCCTCAACCATTTCGACAGTTAGCTTCATTCAAGTGTAACCATTTACGCATTTATCTTCATAGTCCGTAATTAATTTTCAAGCAGTGGTGTTAGCTTCAATGAAGCATCAACATGATGATAATATTGGGTCATGCCTCCAAATGTTTTTCTATCGTGAATTTTCCATTCACCGGAATGAAAAATATTTCAGCCGAAAATTCAATTCAAAAATAAATCGTCACAACGAAAGTATTGCGTCAATGGCAAAATGAACAGAGTTGAATTAAAATGAACGCGCGCTTTACTGTCCCCCAACGAATATTGGGTGCAAACAACTGTCACATTGTTGAGCCTACTAAATCACATCAATAGACACACAAACTCTCAGTTCACGTCAATAAAATAGCAATTAAGTAAAACGAAGCTAATTTGTTATTCAAAGCTTGAAGAACAACCGAGAGAGAGAGAAAGAGAATGGCATAAGAAAATAAAAAAATAAAAATTTAAAACAATTCGATCCTTTTGTCACAAATCAAATCCAGATGGAACATCCCAACAGCCACAAAAAACACGACGATGACGACAACAACGAATGACGAACTACACCGAACCGAATTGAAAATACGACAAAAACAATAACAAAGAACAGTCTGTATACAAGCAGTGAAAAGCATAACTTATCATGAACATAGGGACATAGAGAGAATTTGTCCGCTTTTAACAAACAACGAGGAACAAAGCGATGAAAAAAAATCGTATAAACATGTTACAATAGAATTAAAAAAAAAATATGTATGCTTGCTATGAAGAGCCACCGAAGAACGACGACGACATCAGTGAAGCTGAATAAACGATTAAAAGTAAAAAAAGAAGGGATATAGAAAAACGAACCAAAGAGAGATATAGAGAAACAGCCGAACCAGGCAGAATGATCGCGTGTTTATAGGCAGTCAATTATATTTGTGTATATGCATACAAATATTATCCGAAAAAAAGAATACGGAACGACAGAGAGAGAGAGAGCGAGAGAGAGAACATCAAGAGTGCACACTGAACACTGGTTTGAGTGCGCAGCACGTATGCTCCGAAACGACAGCCGACCGAATAAACCGAAAGCCACACAACCTACAGCGCATTCAATTTTATCTCTTACTCACTCGATTTTCTCTGGAATCGAGTGGATGAACGAGTATATTTATGGAGAAGGCAGCAAAATCATATAGATCGAGAAATATTTCACACGAAAAAAAACAGAATATTTTCATCGATATGCTCAATGGGAGCGCACAAGAATATAGCGTCAATCGGTTGAGCCGTATCGTTGGTTGGATTGATAGAGAATGGAATCTGAAGACGAGAACGAGAGAGTAGACGAGAGTGAATACGCAACTACCGAGCAAAGAACTGTTCGGATGTTAAGCGTAAGACAAACGAAAATGCGCCTGTATATCTGAAAAGACGATTTAATCTTTTGAGACCCATTAATGGTAATGTTAACAACTAATCGAATGATGCGACAAAAGACACAAAGTGCCCAAAGACATAAAAGCCTTTTGGTTAACGTTAAACTCTCATATTTTCCATATGTTTGAGTTGTGACGGAGCGTTCATGTATGTGTACGTATGTATATATAACAATTCTCTGCATTTTCACACAATATTTACGTGACAATTTCAAACACTTGAATATTAACCAAAATTGAATAGCTAAAAGTAGTAAAAAAACACACACATTTTTTTCATTGATGACGATCAATGACGAATTGTTCCATTTTAAGTGTTTGAAAATGTATATGTTCACGACATATGACGTACAACATTCAACGAGTATACATTTATGGTGACACCAGGCAATCCGCTTATTTCAACAGCAATGGCAGAGCCAAACAAACAAACAAACAAATAAACAAACGATACATTGCTTGCTGATAGCAAGGTGAGAGAGCAAACGGGCGAACGAGCAAGTGAGGGAAGGAGAAAGAGAAAAGGAAAAGAGTAGCGATCAACGCGGCATTTATACACACTGAACAATACCAACAATGGCCACGTACATTCGCTGTTAAATTACAGTATTATGGTATACTTGTGCTTATTTCGTCTCTTTCACCTCGGGAACGAAAAAAAAAGTTCAGTTTGAACATTAATTCAATAATAAATTTGTTTCAGTGTTAAGCGCAAATACGATGCAAATAACTGGCCACAATAGTAACTGCTGAGGCTCAAGAGGCAAGAGAAAAAGAGAATCGTGCAAAAAGCAACAACAACAACAACGAGAAGCGAAACGAAAAAGGGGGACCCAAACTATGGAAAGAATAGAGCGTGCGAGAGTTAAAGAGTGAATACACACATATAAAAAAAACCATAACGCATTCACATATTTATTCAAGAGGACGCACCTTTAAATCGATTTTCTCGTTGTTCTTCCGAAGCAGTTTTTCGTTACTACTTTATGCCACTATATTTTATTATTGTTCGTTATTATTGTGCAGCGCCTCTCAAAACAAGTCAGTTGGTGTGGTGGAACAAAAGACGAAACTGCATTCATATTTGATAAATTCAACACAGTAAGCCCTATGAGTCCTAATTACACATATTTTTTCCTACTCTCGCTCTCTCGCTCTCTCTCTCGCTCTCGTTCTGGTTCTCTCCCTTTATTTTTCTTTTTATACATTTCAAACTAACATCACACGAAATGTGTGTATTTTATTTTCTTCATCCGAAAAATAATGATTTTCTGGTAGTTGAGCTGTTGTATTTGCAAGCTGACAATTGGCTCAGCAAACTAGTTTTGTCCTCTTCTTCGGAATTGTGCATTTTTTTATTGACCTTATTTTTGTGTGTTGTTTCTTTTGCTGCCTCTAGATTCTTGTGGCTTTTAATGGGCTTTGGTTGTTTGTTCTCAATTTTTATTTGCTTTCAGCTCATTTGAAACGTCTGTCTTTCGCTCACAGTTTTTTTTTATCATGATTATTGTTTATCTTTAATGGAAATTCATTTACACTTCAGCACGATATTAATTCGATCATAAAATTTTTATTACGAAATATTTTTCGTATGTTCTCTTGTTGCTATTTGTGCTGCTGCCAACCACATTCATATTGCATTTCAATTCTCGGTTTAATGAATTAATACTCATACATAGGTATGGTCGAGCTAATATAAAATATTCACATGCATGTTATCGCCCAGCAATAATAAATGAACGTTGTGTGTGTGTGTGTGTGTTCATTCGATGTGCCACTGTTTTCATGTTAAAAATGCTGATTCAATCGTTTTCTTCTGCTTCTCACTCTTGCCCAATTTGCCTTTATCTAGACACACTTTTTAGCTTAGGTTTTTTTTTATATGCGCGTTGGCATTCCCCATAATTGATACTTAAATATGCACAAATAATAATTGCAATAATATAAATTACATGCAATTATTGTTAACACTAATGGTATGTATGAAACGAAAAGTACCAGCAGAAAGAAAACAAAACAACACTGAAAAAAAAGAGATGACAAAACTAAAACAGAGAATGAAACACTACAAAATAATCGGTGTTTCAATCAACATTGGCCGGTTAGCGCCATGATCTTGCACAATAAATATGGATTAAATTGAAATTTGAATAGCAAGTGGTGTTCGTCAATTTAGTAGCCGTCAATGGATTCATTTAAGTCGATTAGAATGTCATTTGTCGAGTGATTGTCGTCGTTTAATGACATAATGAAAGTGAAGGCTGTGAAGAGTCACAGTTGACAATGCAAACGGTCATTTTCAGTCAGCTTTCATGCTTTATCAATGAAAACTAGCACTTGTTAACCAACAGAATTCACGAATGACACAAATATACTGAACTGAGTGAAACTCATATAATTTTGTGCTATTTGAAATTTGATTGAGGCGAATTTTTTCAAGACATTTTTTTTTGTTGGTTTTCATACCCGTGAATCGTTTACTCAAAGCTTGGTTTCTCACCGTATTTTTGTTTACTTTGGCGTTTAAGCCAAGAGAAACCGAAAGCGATCAAATTGTATAGGCAAAACGGTATAACAAACAAATCGCATGTGTGTCTTGTTGTTACTTATACTCATTTGTGTGTGTGTGTGTGTTTGTGTCTTATTTTCGATCGCATTCACTTGATCTTCGCATCGCCTTCCGTACAACTATTCATTTTATTTGTCTTGCATTCAGTTGATCTTACTTTTGCTCTCTATCTCTCTCTCTCTCTTTCTCTCGCTCATTCTTATTCTCAATGTGTTTAATTTTAAACAAATATAACATTTTTCTGACAGCTGCCAATTAGTTTAGTGTCGAAATTTTCTATTAAGCATATTTGTCATTCTGTCGTTTCTCTCTCTCTCTCTCTCTCTCTCTCTCTCTCTCTCTCTCTCTCTCTCTCTCTCTCTCTCTCTCTCTCTCTCTCTCTCTCTCTCTCTCTCTTTGTCTATCGTCTCTTTACTCTTCTTCGTGCATTACCATGTATTCTGATTATAATAATAATTCAATATAGCTCTGTAGACGGGATTGCCGAGCGTGCACATAATATTTAGTTTTGAGAAGTCACCTAAATTCAACACCTTAGGCAATTGAATGTCTTCTCACTCCCTCGACATCGAATTGCGTCGACTTCAGCTCGTATCTCGTTCTCTGTTTCTCCACATCACCGCAAGCACACACTACACATACGATGTATGTGTGTGCTTCAGTTCGTTGTGTGTTTAAATTTAAGCAGCATTTATAGCGTGCACTTGAAGTGTTTATAAAATATTGAAATTGAATATCACAACGAACAGGCATGTCGAAATGTGCCTTCCGTAGTGTATGAGCGCTCATTATTATTGCATACCGCTTTTGTTTTTTACTTCTCTTTCGCTCTTTGTGCTTTTTTGGATTTTGTTACCTCAACAAAACAGCAGAAAGTTCAAGTCAAGCATTCAGCTCATTGCAAACAGTCATTTGGGCAATCAATATCGCCAAGCAATTATGAAACGTAAAAACAAAAAAATTCGATGCGTTGTGGCCAAGCCAAAGGTGTTCGACAAAATGGTGTGTGTTCTGCAACAACAACAATCGGCAGCACATCACCACCACTGGAATAGCATACATTTCATGGAAAACATGTTTTACAACCGACTCGTTGCGCTATCACACACCCAGATCAGCTTTATTCCTTGATGGCGCGCTATTTTGTTTATTTATACACAGTACACAATTTTTTTTATTGAGTCTTGTTTCGGTTGATTCTTTTTCTTGTTTCATTGTCATGACACGTAGATTGGTTTGTTTAGCACGAACATTTTCGTTTATACATTTTTCTTTTATGTCCAAATGCTATTTGTTTGACGTTCACCCAGTTTTTTTTTTTAAAGTGCCGGATAATCATTGGATACAATTTCCTGAATCTGGGCACAATTTTCCAATTTCATTGGTGTATTCCCCGGTTTTTATATCGAAATGTATAAGTTTCGTTTTATTATGTCCAGAAAACAGATGGACTTAATTAAATTTGTGTTAGCGTTTGTTTGTGTGTGTGTGTGTGTGTGTGTGTGTGTGTGTGTGTGTGTGTGTGTGTGTGTGCGGCGGTTTGTGATAGCGTCAAAGAGGTGAATACAAAATGTATGTGTCTTGAAGTAATTAAACGCCGTGCAAACTATTTTTAAGGAGAATTCAATTCATTTACTCTATTTTTAAAATGTCTTTTCGGTTTTTTTTTTCAATAAGAGTTTTTGCACCAGTTGAAATGGGGCATTGGGCTTGGTTCGTATGAGTGTAAATATTGATTTTTGCGATGAGGTTTGAAACATACTTGGCCAGTTCAGTCAACACATTTCGACGTGTACGACATCTATAGGTTGACGCGTCAAATGTCACAGGGACATGGCATGTCATAATGTAACATAACCCCAAAAAATGTATTTCAATTTCTATTCATCTACAATTGTGGACCTTCAATTGAAATTATTTATCATTATATATTATTTATCCATTGAAATTCAAATAAATTTAAATGAGACTTCATAATAGTAAAATCGAGTAAAAATCAATAAAAAGATTTTCCGAGATTTTCAGATCCAAGTGGATCCGAACGGATCCAAGATTTTCAGACATTTTGAGGTTATGTCACACACATTTAATTTCGTTCAAATTCATTTAATTTGCTGCAATTTTTTTTAATGTAAATATACCAACTGTGAAATTATCAAAAATTACAATGAATTTAATTTCCGTAAAACTCACAAAGATTCATTACAATTTCCAATTTCTTATAATTTAGCAGCACATTCTGACACATTTTGAGGTTATGTCACACATATTTAATTTACGACAATTTTTTTCTGGATTTTTTTCATGTAAAATTACCGAAAATTACCAAATGTGGAATTATCAAAAATTACAATGAAAACTCACAAAAATTCATTACAATTTCTAATTTCTTATAATTTAACAGTTTTTGGCACTGTGCCAAATGCAAACGACCGTAAACGCACCCTTCACAGAGATTGAACGTACTCATGTCATTTTAATTCGTTTTAGTTCAGTGACAGTTGCTTGCATTGCATAGATGGCGCCGCAGTTAAAAAGCACTGAATAAATTTACATGTAAATGCCATATAACTGGCCAAGCACGGTTTGAAACGATGTGTCTTATTCAGAGATTTAATTTTTACGATCGCAAAAAAAAGAGCGTCTAGCTCTTTTCAGTCGCTTGAAATCGAAACATTTTCTTTCTGTATTTTCAAATGCTCTCATAATAAATTCGTATTTCATCGTCTTTGTATGCATTGAAATGAAACTTTACCGGGCCAGGCAAATTCTTTTAGAACAGTCTGCTTATATCCCAAGCATTCAGCCACAATGGCTTCTATTGAAACTATAGTCAAACAAATTTCCAATGGATATTATCCATGCATCATACATAAGGCGATGTGCAAAAATGCAACACAAATCGAAACACGAAATTCTCAACTGATGCACGGAGAGAGACAGGAAGAAGCACGATTTTGGCTCTCTCTCTCTCTCTCTCTCTCTCTCTCTATCACTTCAATTGGCAACTGAATGCAATGAATGCAATAAATCTTCTACTCATCACTCTTGTTCGTTCGTCTCTTGAACAAATAAAAATGACTTTGATCCGATCAAAATTCATCCAATTTATTATCCAGTTCATTAGAACTCATGAGAGTGGTGGCAACCATTGATCGCATCAATGTGCTTGCGTGTGGCCATTTTGATGGTTTTTTTTTTTGTTATTTTCGGTCATCATATAGTTTATGTATGTATATGACAGTGACAAACTCGCTTACAGCGCATATTGTTTGGTGGTTTGTGTTGTTGTTTTTTTGTCCTTTATTGACTCTCACTGTCTCTTGTTGCCAATTTTTTCGTTAATGTTATACACAACATGAAACATGAAACAAACAACCCAGCTCAATACATATCGCACACGACAAAAGAAGACATCATGTTTATTGTGAATTCACAAGCGATTACAATCACAAATTATGTTGTTGAGATATTACAAGTGTGGTTCGCGTTGTGCGCACACCAATCTCATGGTCGACACCATCGTTCTATCTGTTTGTCTATTTGTCTATTTGTGTGAACTATGAAATTCATCGTCGTTTGGGGTCTATTACAGAGTGTTTTTTTTTCGAATTTCTTGTTTGAATGCATGAAACATGAATTTCAAAAAAAACTATAACTCAATTGATGCTGTCTTCTCTCTCTCGATGTTTTTCTCATTCTCTGTGATTTCTGGTCAGCACATCTCTATTTATATATTTTTAGACGCAAAAAAAATAACAATATGAAATGTGCAAAAACAGTTTAGCATGAAAATAAGCCGATATATTTTAGTTATGCTTGTTTTGAGTAGAAATAACACACACAAAAACTGAGTGAAGAAAGGCGAAATAAAAAGCGGTTGAAAAGAATTGAAAGGCATTGGCAGTTTAAGTAAACGGAATATTCAAGCTACTACTCTGAAATGCGCAATCATCAGTTTTATCCGTATCCGATGTCACAGACGGTATTGCTTTTGGTCTTTTTGTGCGTTGGTTCTCGTTTCTCTATTTCTCGACTCGATTTTCTTCTCTTTTTTTTTGTTGGGTACATTTGGTCTCAAGTTTGTGTTTACATTGGGATTTATTTTGAATCGTATATCTTGTTTCAATGGCTACGGCTTGACGTTTTGATTTTTTTTTGGCCCCAAAAAAACAGCACATTGCCTCTATCTCTCACCCATCTCTCAACTTTATGAACTGTGTGGTGTTTTGACAGTCAAAAAAGTCACATAAAAACCGCGATATTTGTTAAGTGATTGAATAGGCGACTGACTGAGTTGAAAATATGTTTGTGTGTGTTTGTTGCGTTCATGCCTGAATTGAGAGACAACGATGAACTGAGACGAGAATAAAATTTTGCTGAATCATTAAAAAAAAAACAGTTTAATCACCATTTAAAATGTTTTGGCAGTTAGTTACGAAATGTGTACATAAATTTACTCTCACTCATTCACATCCACACACAGTGAATAGAAGAAACAAACCGAAAACAAAGACGAACGCCAAAATCGATAGCGCGCACGCTCTAAACGTGACTACAGTGTGTTTGTGTGTTCGTGTGTTGCAATATTACATATGATGATTTTTTTCAAACAAAGTTGTGGAATTGTCGCTAATTGTCAGTGTACAACTTGTCACACGAATGCACACAAACACGCTCGCATCGTTTCATTCGCATCCTCATCACATTTTCACACGACACGAATTTTGACACAAAGTTATTATGAAAAATCACCAATGTAATATTTTGTATTTTATTGTTAGATTGGGTGTTGTTGATGTGGTTCGAAACTGTTTGTTCACAAATTAAAAATCGTCAGCGTGAAAAACGTTGGGACGTCATATTTTGACGGATCTATTATAAGCGGAACATTTGTTGGTATTTTTTTTGTTGCATATTTAGATTATTTCAGCAGAATGTAAAATATTATGATACAGAAGTGCGCATAAGCGAGCATCGCTCGTCAAGCAGTAGAAATGAACACTGACAAATGGCAATATTGAAGCCAAAACGATTTTGTATCACCAAAAAAAAAAAAAATACAAATTCAGCAAATCGATTGCTACTTTTATTGGCCGAAATAAAACTCCAAGTTAGGCACCAAGAGAATACACATAAAAATATACAAAAACACACCGAAAAAATGGTTTAGGTCTAATGGAATTGGTATTATAGCAGTAGATGTAGCAGAAGTGGCAACAGTAAACAAGCAAACAACGGCAAAAGCATTAACTCAATGCAAGAATGTGAGTGAAATTCATTGTGAGGGCAAAGCATTCCAAATCTCTTTTCCCCTTCCCGTCTCCATCACATATTACCAAAAACAACGAGACCATTGTTGAACCTTTTTCGCGCACAAAAGGGACAAGGGGCAAACGAAAAAACAAAATAGCGGAATTCAAAAAGTGGTGTGTGAATTGGACGCACGGAAAATTGTATATATTTGTATTTTATCATACAATTTACGTTCTTTGCCCATTCTATTAAATTCAATATTTCGTTTAGCTGTGATTTTTCCAGCATTCCATGAAAATGCTCCTTTAATCTGTAGATCGGTACATTTGACGTCAGTGTCGCAGTCTGTACACAGTTCACTGTGATAAGTTTACCGATTGATGATTTTCTCCTTATCTGTTTCAAATGTGTTCGCTCATTTGTTGGATGATTGTTTGTTTATTTATTTTGCTGTACCATGGCTCAGACTCATTCGATACGATATAAATGTGTATTAGAAGGAAAACATGAGGGAGTATGCGAGTTTAACTTGCACAGCAACAACACTATCAAAGCGTCCATTCATTCGTTCGATGCGGTGCTCTTCTTTATTTCGATTTTCATCGAGAATCACAATGGGAGCATGTGGATAACAAAAATCATATATGATTGTATTTGATTGAATCTCGATTGAGTATTATGTTTAATTTAATCAAAGTCGAGCAAGAATAGAAAAAAGAAAATAACACATAAACGCGCTGGGAAATATGTATATGTTTAAAGAAAGCAATGGGAAGGGGATTAATCGGCTCGATTTCAGGGAGATTGGCAATTCATCTTTCAAAATGTTCATATGATACATTTCGAGGTGACTAACGGCACAGATGAATGTGTATATAACTATTTGTGTTTGATAAAAAAAAAATTGAGTGAAAATGTGCTCACTAATAACAGTCATAATATCTATAACAAAAATTAAATTAAAGAGAGAGAGAGAAGTAAAGAAAAATAGCCGACGACGACGACCGAGCGAGTAAACGAGAACGCAAATTGGAACAGCGATATTAACAGCGGGGAACACATCCAACGGCCATGCCGTGCCGTGTTCCTCAGCGCAGCGCGCACAAACAACCAATCAACCAACCTAGGCCACATCGAGTAGTACGAGTGAGCCAGAAAAAAATTACCAAAAATAAACGAAAGATTTTCAATCTTTTTTCTTTTCAGAAAACGGAAAAACCACTTAATAACATCCACTAATCATATATCAAAAGTCAAATGAAGCAAAATATTATCATCATAAAAAGAGTGATGGCAAGAAATGGCCTAAGCAGATTCGTATAATATGCTTTTATTGGTAGCACAGTCGCTGTTCTCATAGTCATCGCATCTATTTCTAGCATTCGAATTGTTGTTTTGCTCGCTTCTCAATTGAGTGCCCGTCCTCTTGGTGCTTCACAGATCTGTTTTTTTCTCTCTCCATTTCCAGTATTCATTCAACATCAGTTTGACTGTTGTATGTGTTCGTACCAGAGTAGCAGCACCACCATCAAAATATGTTCTTTCGACTGCTATTTTATTGAATCAACAAAAATAAGCCGTTCGAATGCGAATATTACACGTACGAATTGATCCAAGGTATGGAAAGCTGAAAAAGCTTTTGTGCATTCAATGTTGAAAATCGTCAACGTTTAATTTTTTTTTTTCTTCTCTGTTTTTCTTTCATAAATTGTCAACACAAGGCATTTAGATGCTTGTGACTTGTGACGGGAACATCTCAATCTCATTTTGCGAGGGGAGGCGTTCGCCTTTTAGGCTTGGCACAAAAACTGAGTTTTTAAGTATTTTCGGGCCTAACCGTGACACATGACATCATTCGACAGAGACTACCTGAGAGCCTGTACTGTGCTGCCAGAAATCAGCGATTCTCGCTATATAGACAAATTTAGCTTCTTTATTACATTTAAGAATATTGTGTGCGTGCAATTTGAGATGCTGTGTGCTATTCATTAGTTATGTTTAGGGTGCTGCTACTGCTGCTGCTGCTGTTGCTGCTGATACTGCCCAAGATCATGACAAATGATATAAGAGACTTGGTTTGGATTCTTGTCGCGTTTGGTTATTTGTAAACAGAAAACGTTTAGTAAAGTACAAATCGATTGCCTTAGCAGTATTGTATCCGAATACATATGCATGACAACATCGCGGTAGAAAGGCAAAAATAGTGTAAATTCTGTTGGGTTTGAAAATATGTTCGTTCACTGTCTCACTCTATCCGCACCGATACTAGCTAAGCGGCTCACCGATATTGATATTGATCCAGTTTATCGCATTTAATTCGCACAAAACACGCGTTGGAATTCACAGCGCATTCGGTAAATTGTTGACATTCCATGTACATTTGCAATCGATACGAATTGTTCGGCCGACTGCAACACAAAAAACACGCACAGTTTTTACTACCACTATAAATACTATTTCTTTTGCTCTATTACTATTACCATAGTCGTTGTCTGCTGCTGTCGATTCAATCACACAGCATAGCACATCGAAATCAAAATATTAAGAGAAAAAAAAATTATCCGAAAAGAGAACATGAGCCGAAAGAGTGGCGGAGGAAAATTACAAAGCTATTTGAAAAGATTTCCCATTGTTTCCGTTCTCGTTCAACCGAACCATCATCAACTGTGTTATCAAATATCGCCTTTCGTCGCCCGTTTGTTCAGTTCCCAAGCATCAGGCGAGTGCGAGCTCGCTTTGAATTTGAAGTGAGGAAAGAGGGCGAGTAAAAATGGAAAGGGGGAGCGCGAATGCGAATCAAGAGATTGCTGAAGAGTATGTGAATAAATAACATTTTTCGGAATGCCGCTAACGTAACACTGTTAGCTGTTTGTTCGCCCTCTCTGCATTGCTATGATGCTGTTGTTGTTGTTGTTATTGTTGTTGTTGTGTGTGTGTGTGTGTGTTTTTCCACATCACCCGAATATGATTCTCGTTTCGTCGTTTTTGCCCATTCTCATTTTCATCATCTTGTCGTCTTTTGCTCCCGTTGTGTCCCATTCTCTTCAATTTTCACAATCGTTTGCGCTAGTATTTCTCTCGTTGATTTTTTTTTGCGTGTGCTGCATCCATTTCAGTATGGTTATATAGATTTTTTGTTACCGTGTGTATCGATACAAATGGCAGCGGCGCGTATGTGTTTGAATATTCAACAATGATACGACTGCGCAGTTCTATGGTTGATGAACGAAAATGCAATGCGGTGACAACAACAAGCAAAACTCTCTCGAAGTATAAAACGAAACGGTGTTTCATGTTCGAAAGAGAAAGAGAGAGAGAGAGAAAGAATCCGATTCAAATAAAAGCAGCACCTAGAGACCATAATATTACCAAGCAATTGATGTAAGCAAACGGAATCATCTTCTCGCCTCGTTTTTATTTCGATTTTTATTTCGTATTGTTGTTGGCTCTTCATCGACTCTCTAGATAAAATGATTTGGTGTATAGCTCCGTGATTTTGAGAGCACGATCATGATATGACTTGAATTACGTTCTGCGTGTACCATCGTCCTCATCACATCAACAAATATTCTCGCCCTTTCTCGTTTATACATACACACACACATACACACATCACATCACATCAAAGTGGATGTCACATGTTCGAATATATCGCTCGAGAGAGAAAAAAACGCACTCACTCATGAGCATGAACATTTGAACATCATGTCGCCAATATTTCATCTCATATATTCTCTCTTTGTGTCATTTTTGGTTTCTTCGTTCTTCGTTCGCCTTCGTTCTTCTTTTGTTACTCTTAATTTCATTTGCCCACTGTGTGTATGTATGTGCCGTGCGGCTCAAAAGACGAGAACGGTTTGTGAACATGGGCACACTTGGTGTGTGTGTATATCAAAGCGCATTTCTCGCTTTGCTGAGTCTCGATTTTTTATATTTCATCTTCTTTTAAACATCGAAGAATGTTGATGGTGATGATTATTATTACTTTATACGCTTCATTACCAATGGCTTTATATTGTAAGTTTTATTCTTTCTCTTTTATTCTCGTCGTGCTTGCGTCTAATTTTCATAAAATGTGTTTCTCATCTTCTTCTTTTTTTATCGTTGTTTTCGTTACATGTGAAAAACCATTTCAAATAGCTACAGCATTGGCTTTATTTGTAGCTAGCGTTCATAGTATTCAACTATGGTGTTGAGCACCACTATAAAACATGAAACAAAAGAGATAGATGGATAAAGAGAGAGCGAGAGAAAAAGAAATAAACACTACAGACGAACACATCTGGAAATGTGTAACGATATATTAATGAAGCCGAATGTTAAATGTGAAATCAATTGAAATGTGAATCCACTGCTCAACAGTTTGCAATTGCACACGAAAATTAAATGTAATCGAAACGAAATGAATCATTGCCCAATAACCATCCATTAGAATTCAGTTAATTAGTATTCATAAGCGTTTTTGCTGTTATTCAAGTTTAATTTGAATTCGTGGCTTTTAAGGTTTTCTATCACACCATAAATATGATATCTTTAAAAGATAATATCAAATTATGGGCTATCGATGTTTGAACACAATGTTTTTCACCCTCAATAGATTTATATATATATATATATATATATATATATATATTCATTTATTCGTATATATAAAATAGATGCAATGTATTTGGTTGGCTCAACAAGGGAAGGAAGCACGAGAGACTAAAACAACGTATGATGAAAAAAAAAGAAAGTCATCACACAAAATAAGATGGAAAATCGGATGGCATTGCCAAAAGTGCCATTTGTGTGGCCGTAAATGTATGCCAATAAGTGTGATTTGTATCTGTTGAAGCCAAATCAAAACGCATATATGACGAAAAATACGAAGAGATAAAGAGAACTCTAGAGAGAGAGAGGGAGAGAGAGAGAGAAAAAAACACCCAAGTCGGAAGCGTTGGTGCACAGAGAACAGAGGAAAATGGAGAAAATGCTCGAATAATAGCAACAATCACTTTGTCAACTATACATGCTTGGTATTACGTTGATAATGAAAAATATGACAAAAACAAGAGCAAAATAAAATGAAAAGAATGTAGAAGGACACAAGAAGAAGGAAAATATACACATACATTCGCTCAGTCACTTAGGGCAAACAAAAACACACGACCAACGAAGTAGAAGATGACAAAAATTCAGCGCACATACAGAATTTCTATATGAGTAAGGGTGATGATACACGAAGAACGAAGAACTGCAGAGAGATGAGCATTTAAAAGTGAGCAAAAAAAATGCACGAAGGAAGAGCAACAAACAGCAATCGACAATGAAGCGAGATAGAATGACAATATAGACAGTTAAGCGGAGAGAGAGCGCACCAACAAACACCACCGAGCTCAATGTGTTTGACTCATAATCTGTACGGCATTACATGAAATAAAGCGAAAAATGTTCGGTCGTCATTGTTTTGCTGTTGTCGCCATTGACATCTTGTGTGTGCGAACACAACAACAACAAAAACTCGGAAAATATACATTGAAAAGAGAGAAAGAAAGAGAGAGAGAGAGAATCGAGAAGTGAAGAGCGGAGAAAAACGCTCAGAACCGTATTAACGACAAACAAAGAAGCGGCAGCAAAAGAAAAATAGTATCTTCTTAAATTCATGCTTATCTACACAACAAATATTCTCATTTTCCTCGTATATTCGTTCGTATCTTCATTCTTTCCCTGTCTCTCTCGTTCATTTGGTCGTATCTTGTTTCTTTTTGTGGTTTTCTAAATTGCTGGTCTCACTGTCTTCAAACGAATGAATGTGCTATTGCCTGGTTGAGATTCTTTTTATTTCTTCTTCTTCGTTTCGTTTCGTTTCGTTTCTTTTCTCCTGCTTTTCATTTTGTGTAGTTGTTGTTTTTGTTGTAGTCGATTCATTCGGTCTCATTTCTTGCCCATTTTTCCGTTCGTTTCCATTTCATATTGTGTTCAATGTGTGCGTGTGCACTTAGCATCATCGCAAAGCATTGAGCTGTAGCTGGAACCGAGCATCGTCGCCACTCAAGAGCAAAAGCATGAGCAACAGGAACACATTTAACCACGAAACCGATTAAAATAAAATAACCCGAGAAATAGTTTCGCCTCATGTCGTTTTCCAATAGTTCATTCGGATATTTGGATATTTGGATATTTATACTATACACTTGGTCGATGAAACTTCACAATGCGCAACGCCAAGCACCATTCCTATGCTTTTGTGTGCTGTATGTTTTTTTGTCTGTTCGTAAATGTTCAAATCAACAGAAATATACGAAATCATGGCGGCCACATTATAAAAATAACAACAACAACAATAAAATGATTTTCACCATTTAATATTCACGAATTCAGCCATCAGCATTCTTTATACCGAGTACACCAAAACTCAGCCGATATTCTTTCAAATAACAACCGAATCGAATGAAAGAGAAGAAAATCCCATATCATTTTTGCATTAAAATAGGTAGTGCAATGTGTGTATGGAACCAATCGGTTGCAAATCAAAGCGCACAGCCAAAATGGCATATATTATCAGGTCTTTTTTTCTTTTTCATGCAGCTGTAACACAAAGAGCACCATGAAAAAATGCTGAACACTAACAAACACGCATGAAAAAGGAACGAAACACGAAAATCATAGAGAAAATAAAACATGGAAAATGGAATGCTTTGCCTAGCAAATGCAAAATATTTTGTGGCTTTTACTCGATAGCTTTAGTCAACCCGAGAGCTACATAGCTTAACACCAGTCTGCTTTATACACATATCATATTCTAACGAAATCGACACAGAATGAACCGAATATCGTATCGAAGAGTTGTGTAGAGTTAACAACAGCAGTGAAGCAGAGAAAGAGAGAATAACAAAAAAAAACATCATCTCGTGTCTTCATGCGCCATCCCAGCAGAAAGAGAAGCGCTTCGCATGTAACGTATACGTGAATTCCAATTGAATATTTATAATCTGCTTGGTTTTGTAAGTGGTCTACAAAATACCGCGCTAAATTCTCAACTTTGCTCTATCTAATTTCAATTCTCTTTCAACGAATTGAGAGAGAGAATGTAATGCTCTGCCATCGGGGTCTAACATACATGTTTGATGTGATTATTCGATGTTAGATTAAATTAACGCACGATGAATTCAATGGCGGTGTTCTTTCTTCTGGTGTTCGCCGAACACACAAAACATTCGGCCTTTACGTGGAAAACGATTCTTTCATTGAGAACAAAGAAAATAAAATGGTTTCATTTAATATAAAAAGGGGAATTTTTTGGTGTTTGTGCATACACACCAAGCACAAATACGTCATCCACAAATTCATTTCGGTCATGAGTTCATTTTTATCGTTTTATTTTCGGTTTTTTACACCATTTGTATCCAGTTTGTATCGCAATTAACTACTATACTCAGTTAAAAACATATCAATATGTAGTTTTTTTGTTGTTGTTACTTCTTGTACAGAAGAGCTGTCGTATTTGAGCTTCTATTCCGAAGCACAATCGAATAATTGAGCATTTCAGACAAATGGATACGGTTCGTATTGTGTCGCGAGCCGAATATTGCCATTCCTCTCCTCTCCTCTCCTCTCTCTCCCTCTTTCTCTTTCTCTTTCTCTCTACGCCTCTATTATGTTTGCGAATGGACGACTATGTGGTTCATTTTATTAATTTTTTTTTGCGCCACACGCCATTCGTAAAAGTCTCACAACTATGGTGTTGTTATTGGATTTGTTGCTGTTTTTTGTGCGTGCCAAAGTAAGTCTTTGTCATCGATTTCGAGTCGTCGATGGCCATATCCATATTTTCGCTGTTTACCTTTTAGCCTTTACGTCGTCGTCGTCATCGTTTTTGTCTTGGTTTTGTTTCATATCATGTCCGTTCTCTCTGTCTTTTTTCATTTCATTTAATTTCTTATGGGTCATGGATACGTGTGGCAATTTGCAAAAGCACAACGAGCATACATTTCTGATTAAGTTTCGAAATAACAACAAAGAAACAACAAATAAATATCAACCATAATATTTTCTTTCTTCATTTTTCAGCATTCAACGACGACCTTCATTCACCTGAATCTGAATCACACACAACAAATTCAATCGATGAGTCTCTCGATGCCTGCCCATCTTTTTCACTTGCCAAACTGCATCAATTTAAGTCGTTTCGCTTCTTATTCAGTTCGTCAAAAACAACAACACACACAAACAAAAAAACGTTCTTGGGAAAATTGAGTGAAGCTAAAACTCACGAGCAAAATTCAGTCACGCTAACAAGACATAATGTGATTAAAATCCATTTAACTGCGCTCTCTCTCTCTCTCTCTCTCTCTCTCTCTCTCTCTCTCTCTCTCTCTCTCTCTCTCTCTCTTATTCGTCCTCTCTCATATATGTAGTGCGACTCATGCTTTGCACTATGCTTAAGCGCATTCACCAGAATTATCCAGTGGAATCAGCAAACAAGCAAAACAGTGAAAATGAAAACAAAGAAAACACAAATTCTACGATATTTTTTTTTTCTTTTCCTTTTTTTCTGTCGTTTTGTTTTTATTGTATTCAACACATACACACACGAAATTCTATTTTTTTTTCGAAGGCAAAACGAATAAACGTAAGCATTGCAGCCGCATAATGTTCACATCTTTCGGTAAAAATGGAAAAGATATGATATTTCTCTATGTGAGCAGAGAAAGTGGAATTGGTTGTGTGGAAAAACGGAATGGTGATATGCAGATGAAAGGAATTCGCGCATTATAAATTATATGCAACAAAGTTTTTCCATTATTTTTCAAAGCATTTGCATAAATTTTTTTTTCGTCCAAAAAGAACGAACCCCAAAAGCGTTCACTGTTTGGGTGCTCTGTATTTTATTCGAATGAATCAGAGCCAAAGTGTACTGAAAGCCAAGTAAATGTACTTGGCTGCACTTTTCATTCGAAAAATATTTTCTAAACCGTATACAGTTTGGCTGTGTACACGTTTTCTATGATTCGGTTCTCCCCTTTTTTCCCTGCTCTTCTACTCCTTCTCTTTGCAGGTTTTTTTTTCAACTCTGACTTCTTTCCTTTTGTGCCTTAGTGTCTTTTTAGCAGATTAATTCTAAACGTATTATTCCCTGTTCATTCTTTCCGTAAAGTTTTTAATGAACCAAATACCATTTTCAGCACACTCTAACATTTATGATGTAATGTTTGTTTAAGGAACGGTGCTCTGGTGCTTGCTTGTGTGTGTATCTGTGTGTGTGTGTGTGTGTGTGCCTGTGCTCGAGTGGTGTTTGATTTTGTACGCTGCTTTGCCACAAAGAACCATCCCCATTGAGTTCATTTCACTCGCTCTTTGTTCCGTTCAACTGAATTTTCATTTTCTTTTGACTTGGCAATTCAACGATTCCAAGGATTGTTTTGGTGTCATTTGACAATCAGTCGCAAACATTCATTGTTTGTTCAGCCATGAGAAAGATAGACGTTCAGAAGAAAGGGGAAGGGAGAAAGAGATTGAATGGAAAATGAGACGCACAGTGAGATAGAGCCGTGAGTGTTAGCTATTAATTGCTGACAGCAAGCAAGTTTCGGTTACCAAGCAGCGCTCAAATGACAAACAGGGGTGGCTCTATTACTTGATTCAAATGCAATCAATTTGTGTGCGTGTGTGTATGTGTGTGGGTGAACGCGCGTTTATGCGTATTATTAGATGGTCGGCTACCGCCATGCTACGGACCCACTACACACATTCGGTATCATCATCTCGATAGATAAATTACGTACAAATCCGTACGTTACATGATGCATTCATGCAAAACGCCTTTGTCAATGAACGCTCACGCTTCTCAACCTCGCTGTGTCTTTCTGTCTGCCTGTTATAATGTGGCCATATCGTTAGACCGAATCATTTTCATTTAAATACACATCTGTTAATTTGATGGAGATGCACAAAGCGCCATAGACAATATTTGTCAATGATTTATTAATGAATATATGCTCGTGCCGTTGTGTGAGCCAAATTTGAATTGAATTATTGACAGATTTGATGTAAGTAAGTCGACCAACATGAATGGAAATGATTTTGGTCAAAGCCCAAAACCCAAAATCCATCGAGATATACTTTATCGATTGATTTGCATTTTCAATTCAATGTGCATTCGCAGCCTATTTATGCCCATCCACATTGGAAGATAGACTATAACATATAATTTCAATAACATTTACCATAATCCGAAAATCGATTTTGTTGTGGAAATGTTCGAAGCCAATTTGCCAAAAAGTGGAAAATCAATTCAGATGAAGAAAATATACGGACATTTAATTATAATGATTCTTTAACAAGTGTGAAATGAGAATGTTAATAATCGTTCGCCAATGTGTACGGAATGAAGAATAAAAACATCACTTTGATTTCGAAACAAACACATTGTTACAGATGGTCGATTTACAGTGTTCGCTACAGTTGATTGAAACATTGACTCTTGTATACATTTACAGTTGACGGTTTTTTCCGCTCTCCCTTCGGATCAATAGCATTTTGAAATTGAAAATGAATTCGTCGAGCCAGAAAGAGTCAACCATTGTTTGCCAATTCCAAACAAATAAATGAACGATTTGAACCAAAAAAACACAGCCAACCAAAATGGTGATTGTGAATGTGCGCACACACACACACACACACACACACACACACACACACACACACCGACAGTGAAAGAGAAAGAGCTCTAAACGTTGAGCGTTCGTAAATCGGATTTCAATATCTCGGAATGGTTCCTAACTCAATAAACCATGTGCAAATAAATTGTGATTCGGTTCCAAACATAATGTTAAGTAATTGCGTTATTATTATTATGTACAGTTTGGGTTGATGATTGCCTTCAATGCAATCCATTTTATCAATTTTAATCTCGTTTTATTCGAGCGATAAAGTGTGTAAGTGCACACACTGGGCTATGAGGCTATGAACACCGATCGACCGAATAGCATTCACATTCGCATTCGCACTCGCATTCGCACACAGCATAGACAATGCCGAACGTAATGTCACACACATAAAATCGATATATGGGTACAATGATGACTACGACAATGACGACAAGCACCGACTACATTGCATGCAATCATGAGAGCGAGAGAGAGAGAGAGAAAGAGAAACTTGCCCCATTGGAAACAATAACATAAAGTACTAACAGCCAAGTACTTGAAAATGGCTAAAGCAAATGATTGAGAGTGAGCACAAGTGAGAGCCGGACAGAGACAGAGCGACGGTTGTTATATAATATAATAACATAATGGAATGGTGCGTTTTATTACATAAACACGGAATTTAAGTATTTTGAGCGTAAAACCATGGGATGGCATTGGCTGTACAAACGCAATTTCTTGTATATCGTACAGGGCTATAATTCGAACTAATAACGTTTGTTCGTTTAAGTTGAGAGGATGTTTAAAAAAAAAACACACACAAAAACACACACACACACACACACACAATCAGATTTTTGTTATTCATCGTACAGCAGCGTTCTCATGTTGATGATTTTCATTGCACACCGCACACCCATAGAGGACACTTTAAATACGGATGATATTATAGTATCGAATATCTGTACGGTTTAGTTCATGTGTATTGTCTGAATTTTGAATAACGGTGCAAAAATGTTTGAAGGGGCTTTAAATTGCATATGCTCTTAATTTAACGAGACTATTCTACCGTATTAGCTAAATGTATTTTGAGTAATTTGTAAAGATTGTCGGACATAGCTGACAAAAAGGGGGGTAAGTGACGGTGGGTGGAAAGAGTGTGACGAGAATATGTTCAACCAAATCATTTTTCAGTTGGCGAGTGTTGGATAGCATGGAATTGTTTTTGTCATGGTCCAAACAAATCTGTATTGAAAATTGGTCAAAGGCTAAATTCTTCCCTCGGAATTAGGAATAGCATTTTCATGTCTGTGACAATATTTTGCGGGTGAAAACATCGCTCCAATTCATTCACATGTAGTCTCTATATCGGTTCTTTAGCCAGCTATACCCACATCTAGAGCATGTACAGTTATAGACTTTTGGATGGAGAGTGTTTAGTGGTTTTTGGTGTGTGTATCGAATATTCGCAGTTCGCATGCGAATGGTTCGTATCGACTTAACCATAAGTCATAAATTAATCACCTCTTAAAACTTGTTGGAGCAGTTGAAATATCTAATCATAATTATTTGGCAATCCCTTTGATTGCTTTGAGAATAATTTTGTGCTGGTTGTGACATAGCGAGTTGCTGTTACTCATGATGCCCCATTAATATTTGATGAGAGCACAACGAAAGTGGAATATCTAAGTGAAATGTGTACCCGAATAGCATTTTCCATTCACGTGTATATACACCGCATTCTATGTATCTGTCTCTGCCTCTGTCTCTGTCTTTCATTCTCTCACTCTCCCACATTCGCATGCCAACATTTGCATTCAGAATGGAGTTCATGGCATATGGAGCACGTTTTTGAGCCACCTCAATCAGCACTTAACCTTAGAATCTGTCCAAACAGACCAAATGAGAGAGATTTTGTGGCAATCTAATTGCATCGATAGCTGTCTATTTGCCATTCAAATCAGATCACTTTTAAATGATGTTATTAGGATATGTGTGTATGCTCGTTTTGCGTTATTATTATTATTTTATTTTATTTTTTTTTTTGAGTTCGCTTCATTTCAGTTTTCACGTGCGAGTTTATTGTTGGTTGTGTATGGGCGTTTTTGAAAAGGCGCAACAACAACATAATTTTCAACCCGATATTTTCTCATATCCGAAACGATTTTTCGGTCTCGATAAATGTCAGAACGGCAACTCAACTGTGTGTAATGCGACGGAACACCAACAATTATTGTTGGTATGCTATTTATTGTAAAATCAACATCTATCCCCCAATTTTCCCATATTCAGAAAATTAATAAATCGTTCCGAGAGAATTGCTGGCATCCATGTTTGATGCGAATCGTATTGTTTGCGGAAACAGCAAATAACAACAATAATAACAGCAGCAGCAGCAGCAACAACAACAGCAACAGCAGCAGCAGCAGTACCAGCGAATTGCGAAGCGCAAACATCCAAGAACAGCTATCCATATTCTGGCTCACAGTTTTACGCCAAATGGAGCACAGAAACCCACACACTTAGATACACATACACTCAAGCGCCTCTCAATAAAGTTTTCCATCTCGAGTAATTTATTGTATGAGCACAAATATTCGGTGTTGAGCATTCGATTTCCAAAGCCGTATCGCAATGTGCTTCGGGAGAAAGAAACAGCACGAGTACATACACACACAGAGAAAGAGAGAGAGAGAGAGAGAGACACTTATATATTTGATGTATACACACAAAAGAACATCGTTCAAGTGCTAGAATTTAATTCATTTTCTCGCTGGCTCCATTTGCGCTCTCTATCTATCGCATTCGTTCTGCTGCTTGTTCACTTTTATTGGAATCTCTCCCAATTTCCATATAACATCGAATGAATAAAAATGATACGGGATTCGTTGGTGGCTTTGGCAACGTTAACTCTGCCTGATACACTGTTTGTAAGTTCGTGTGCTGCGATACGATAGAATGTATACGTATGAAACGAAATAGAATGAAGAGAATGTTCGAAAATTGACGAGAATGAACGCATTATTGGCACTCGAAATACGTCGAATGATTTGCTGTCTCGATATCGTTATGAACGAGCTGTGTGTGTTTGTGTATGTCAACGCCGCCTAAACACGTACATAATCAATCTCAAGTCAAAATTAACTATTTCAGCATTTTGGCTAATTTATTATTGAATCACTCGGCTGTAATAACAGCCATATTGAAGATTCAATGAAGCACACAGATTCAAAGGTTCGTTCTCTCTCTCTCTTTCTCTCTCCATCTCTTAGTTTGGTGTATTCGAATATTTTATCACAATTATGATACGCTTCGATATTTATCTCGAATATACATATATTCGCAAGCTCCATTTTCGATTAGCACCGATTTGGTGAGATCGAAATGAAATGCCATATTACGAATAATGGAGAGAACAAGAGATAGCGTGTGGCAGCCCATAATTGAGTAATATCTCTCTCTCTCTCTCTATCTCTCTCTCAATCACTTAAAACCTAGATTGTTGAGGATTTCTCCTTCTTCTGTGCGTTGTATAATAATATACATAAATCGTATACAATCGATTTCTATTCTCGTCTCTCTATCCATTTCATAGGGCCGTAATTGTTAGTTTCCTATGGGTATTTTTCCGTTCAATGAAATTAATTCAAGAGCAATAGAAACGATTCTCTTATTACTCGCTGCCGATTCACCGAGTGGACTATTTGCTGAACTTTTTTTCCGTATTTGTGCGTGTAAGCATTCAATATATTTATTTTGGATGATCGATTTAGTTGTTGTTGACATCGTTCGGACATCGTTGACTTTGATGCAAATTGAAAAATTCGATTCGATCAAATATGAAACCAAAAACACTAAACATATCTGATAGATGCTATCACATTACAATTCAATCTCTTAATTTCACATCATTCCACAAAATTTCTTAATTCAACAAATAATCGCAATATTCAGCTTTTTTGTTTCTGGTGTCTTGTTGTTTTTTGTTCTTTTGATTTGATGTGTACTTTTTTGTGCCGCTGCTTCTGTGTGTTTTTTGTGTGTCTTTCTTTCGGTTGTTGTTGTTGTTGTTTTTTTTCAGAGTGGCATTTTTATTCATTTGGCTCGATTCATGTTACGCTATTTGATCGCAATTTGCATGGATTAAATTGCCGACCGTTTCTTTGATTCAAAGCCCATTGTATATGGAGCTCGCGTACAATTAATTCAAGCTGAACAAACGAATGGATTTAACACCATATCATTAATACAATCTATTGTTTGAATGTGTGAAAACGCACCGGATCATTTAATGTTTGCTCAAACAAACAACACGAAAACAAAAAAAAAATTGTACGTGTTTGTTCTGAGCTAAACCGAGACAACAAGTGAATTAAGAGAGAGAAAGAGTAGAGAAGAGCAAAAAAAAAAAAAAAACAAAACAAAAAAAACACAGGCAAATCGAATACCAAAATGTGGAAACAAAAAAGAAATATGTTTATACACTTAACAGCAAATGAATAATATGCTTTGTACGCTGATAATGCGAAAATGGGAAAAGAAACAGAGAGCGAAAGAGAAAAAACGAACAAACGAATGAACAGTGCGTTCAATGTATGGTGAGACTGACAAAGTGATCTGTCTCGGACATTTTTTGAACTCAGATGGCCCAGCGCTTGCAGTTGCTGTGAAAATTGAGTGTATTTCGGAACATCACGCATTTGCTTCGCACTATTCAATTTCAATTTTTCATTTAAATGACATTCCACCATCCGATATATTCAGATAATCAAACAAAATGCGCACGGAAACAACGCACCAAATGGCAAACACAGCGCACAATCGTGCGAACGAAATGTATCCGAGCGAGAGGCAGAGATGGAATGATGGAATGAATATATATATCTATATATATATAGCGCACAAAAAATTGCGCACACACACATTTGAATTATGGCGTCAATAACAATCACGCCGAATGAAGCGTATAATTGAGACGGATTGGATTGTGCGTGTAAGAGTGATTGTTTTTGCGGTTGTATGGGCATTACAAGTGAAACATTTGGATAGCCGAATAAAAAAAAACCAACAGTCAGAATCCGAAGAAATAACAGCAACAAACATGTGAAAACACAACACAAATTTACAAATGTTGTGTTAAGAGAATGAGTGAGAAACACTTCAACAGCGATCACATGACCATGATAAGCGTAAGACAAATAAAACTATGAGCGAGCAGAACACACATCGAAAATTACGCTAAATGGACAAAAAGACGGCGTTGAATTTATGATTTATTCCATATCTTGTGCGTTATTTGAATGCTTGGAACGTGTTTGCTTTTGGCTCGGGTCAACTTCCACTTTAAATCCTCCCTTCCCCTCATTGTCGCCTCTCCAGTAGCTTTCATCAATGCTTCAAGTTATTTATTATTTTTATCCGCTTAGTCGCAAATCGTTTTCGAGCGTGCTGCTATATGCTTTTACCGTCTTGACGCTGCTGTTGCTGTTGCTGCTGCTAGCTATTCTATTACTATTGCTGCGGACGATTAATTAATGACTATTTTATTTTTCGGCATGGCTAAGGTTTACGCACAACAATATTTTCATGATTATTTCAAACGAAATAACAAACACAGGGGAAAAAACACACACGGCAAATAAAACAAGAGAGAGAGAGAGAGAGAGAGAGAGAGAGAGAGCAAATAATTTGAAGTTTCACATGAATGTTTGCAACCAGAAACCTTAAAGCCAGTAAAGCAGCAAATGAAAGAGCAGACGTTAAGCAAACGGAAAAACAAACACTTGCGAGAGAGACCGTAATAAAATAATTTAGACAAGCAAACATTACAAAAATATAATGCTATCGCTATGTCATTTGAAAGAATCGTTCACACATTGATACGCTCTCTCTTTCTCTTCTCGTGTGTGTGTGTGTGTGTGTGTGTGTGTGTGTGTGGGTCTGTGATTGTGTGTGAGAGCCAAATGGATGAACGGCAAATACCGAACAGCGCATATCTTCGTTTGAAGAGGCGTACAATTGATGTTGATGTTGCTGTTAACATTTTCTTAGGCTATTTTATAACAAAAGCAATGTCAAGGTTCTATTTGTTCCGCTTTTTTTTGTGTGTCTTGTACATTTCTATCTTCGTTCTTTCTTTGTTTCTTCGATTCGTCGATATTGTGTGTGTTGACTTTTTCAATATTCGTTTTAACCATTAATTTTGGAACTACAAATGTTATGAAACGATCGACAAGTATGCAAAGTAAATGAACAACAGCAAGCTGTTATCCAATAAACCCAGATGAGAACAGTAGAAATGCAATGTATTCCGTCTGTTGAGTGGATAAATAAAATGATTATGGCGTCGAGTGTGTGGCATGCAGTTCTGGGCGCTATTTGTTTTCCGAACACAAATACACTTACACAAATGCATTCCAGATTCGTTTTGCTTTAGCTAAAGTTAAATTCATCGATTCGACAAGATAAAGTAAATGTCTAGTTTGGATGTATTGTCTATGAGTTTAAAAAAAGTCGAAAAACACCCGGTAAATTCAGTTTTGACTACAGTTTTCCATTATTTTCTTTCTTAATTTTTTTTTGCACCACAAAAAATAAACATTTGACTCAATAATCTACAAGTAAACGACGTATTTTTTCTTATCAAAATGAACGTTTCGTATTAAAATAAATGAACAAAAAAAGCAGTGAGATTCTCAACCAAAATCTATTCTCCGAACGTATCAAATCAATATGTAAGAAACTCGTCAAAGAGCATTCGATGATGGTCGTTAGTTGTTGAGCAAACAAACACACACAGTTGATGGCCACTGAAAAAGTTCTTTTGTTTAACGAAATGGAGTGATAAGATTATTTTCTATTTCAATTGGTTATTTTCCCTCTGTTAGTTCACTTCATTCATTCAATCTGCAATGTGTTTCGATGCTCACTTTGAGTCTGTGTGTTCGTTTTATTCGCCACCGCTATATCACCATTATCATCAACATTGATTATGTTTCAAGATAATTCGATGTGATTATCTTATGCTAAATCGTTTTTCTGTTTCGCTTACGTTAGCCCATAACTTCAACTTCGTACTTCTTCCGTTTTTATTTTCGGGCAATATGTTTTTGTGAACTTCTGTTGGCTGCGTTTCTCTGCGCTCAATTTTATTTATACTAACAAACATGGCTGACACTTTCATTGCTAGAATAAAAGACAACCAAGTGCTGCATACAGCCACCGTTTGAAAGAGAGCAAAAGAGAGACAGAATGACAGAAGAAGCGAGCATAAAAGAATAGTTGTTGCAATTGGGTCGCACTAATTATCATGATTTGGCCTGCGTTGTTTCACACATTATTAAATTAAGATTGATCCAACAGATAATTACAATCACTCGGCATTGCTTGATGTATTGCTGTTGCTGTTGTTATTGCTCTAGTGTGTTTGTGTTTGTGTGTGTTTTTTTGCTCTCTTCTGTTCACTTCGGTTCTTTACTATTTTGCAACTGAGATTCTTGCTACTTCAATCGACAGCATCAAAAAAAAGATCGATATAATAATAATAATAATAATAATAATGATAAAAAAAAAGAAATGCGAGAGGCGAACAAGAGTAAAAACAACAATGATAGAACGACGAGGCACCGAATGAACAGAAAAAAAAGAGACGCAAACGCACACAAACCAAGTTAAAATGCGCCACAGTGAATATATCTATACTGAATTGAAATGAGGAAAAAGGAATGGCAAACAAGAAAAACAAAACACACAGCAAATATTTTGCAAGCAACAAATTCAAGTGAACATGGAATATAAAAGCCATTGGCATTAATAGACACCGCACCAGAGCCACCAGAAGAATCAGTTTTGTGTGCAGAGCGGCGCATGCAATTCGAGCTTTTGCACAAAAGAGACATAGAAAACATGAAACAAGAAACGCGAACGAAACATATAAATATAATCTATGGTTTGATTCCACCCATCGGTTTCTTCGGTTGCAATTGTATTGGCAATCGACCGAAACCGCGTGCAACGCGTTCTTATTCAGACATTCATTCAACTAATCTGTCCAGTGAATTATGTTCATAAGTTGATAAGTGTGTGGTGTGTGCGCTGCTGCTGCTTTTCTTGCTTCTTCTTCTCGTCTATCTTCGTTTTTTTTTTGTTTGTTAATATATTCAACGATTGTTGTTTTTTTTTTGTTCTGTCGCTTTTTAGTTTACGCTCTGAACTTGCCATACATATTCACATCGAAAGTATCGGCGCGCAAAACAAAACAAATCATTTTAAACGTACGAATAAATTGTCTTCGAAACGCATAGTAAAAAACAAAATTGAAATTGAAACTTAAACTTTAAAACATTAATAGAATTCAAAATACTTACAATATAAATATGAATCGGAAACAAGAATGCCGTATTCTATGTTTACGTGCGCATACAAATCACTTGTATGTATAGTCATATGAAGTAATCCCAATTTTCAGTTTCAATAGTACAGTATTATTGTTGGTTTTTTTTTTATTTTTGTTCTGTTTGTGTTCAGATTTTTTATTTGTTTTGTTTGTGGTCGTCGAATGATTTTATTAGTTATTTTGTTCGTTTCTCGATAACTTCAATTGTTTTTATTTTTGGATGGCTGTTAATTGCTGAGCAACATGATACACACAATGCCAACCATTTGCCGAGGGGTTCATATGAAATTCGATCGAACGAACGAATCGTTCGTATGTGATAATGATGGTTGCCTATGGACATAGATATATATGGTGAACTATGATGCCATGCGGCTGATGTTGTTTAATCCCCTCAGTTAATCCAATTGATTATTAATGAAAACGGAAAAAACAAACAAAATGCACAAATCTGCGGTTCCCATGCAACTTATATTCATATGCCGTTCTCCTGTCTATCTCCGTACTTTTTTTGTCTCCTTCTCGACTTTGCGCACTGTTATCGTATCAAAACATTTTCATTATTCGGTGTTGAAATAAAGAACATTTTCCGAACCAACCAACAAAAAAAAAAATGAATAAAATAACAAATACAACACTTTTTTTGCGCGGTGATGATTGTGGTGGCTCGTTTGCCTTTCGATATGAAAACGAATGCGAGTTTTTTGGTATAATCCAAAAATATGTTGAGTAAACGATACAAAATTATGTACGATGGTTTACTTGTATCTCGAATTTATTTGTTTTTCAATGCTTGATTCACTTTAATTAATTCTCAGAACAAACACTATGTAAAAGTTTTGTGATGTCCTTTAGCTCTATTTTTTGTTTTGTTTTTTTTTTTGTTGTTCTGTTCTCACTCCCACGGCTCTCTAAGTGTGTTTCGTAGTTTAGCTTCTATACAAAGTATTAAGCACTTGCACTGTAATTAATGGACAAATATAAATAAGCATATTTTGTTGTTGTTGTTACTTCGACTCTCTTCTTTCGTTCTTCGTTTTTCTCCTCTCTCTCTCTCATTTTATTTCGCTTCGTTTTTTTTCTCTTCCCATTTGTCATAACAAGCGATGCATTCAACTGCTAACTACAACATAGTGAAAGAGAGCGTATTCTATTGTAAATTGATTTGTTCGCTTTGCTATTCAACAAATCATTTCTTGGAAAAATGATTCAATACATTTTGTTGTTGTTGTATGTTTAAATCATTTAAGGTAAATTTGCCTGTAAATCGTAATTCCGAGAGCCAAACGAAATAAATATGAACCAAACAGATGAATGTGGAAAAGAAGAGAAAGGGAGACATAATCAGAGTGAATCAGAGAAGAATAAAGGGCAGCCACAGCAGCAGCAGCAGCAGTAAGTGTTGGTTTCGTATTTTATTTCGAGAAATGAATAGCAAAAAAAAGGAAGGCAAAAAGGAAAATCCCTTTTTGACCGCTTACTATACTCAAAAGGGAAGACGAATAAGGGATTTTAAGAAGAATACTAGTACAAGTACAACACACACACACACACACACACACAGTGATACAAACAGCAAAAATAACCAACACATACTCACACACACGCACACAAAACACCAATTCGCTTGTGTAATATACTGGTACTGTTCTATGCGAGCGTGTGGTTCCTGTTCCAACTGTTCATTGTGTGTACGTATATTATATTCGTTTGTTCTGGCTCTTGTATTCGATGTCTGTTTGTGTGTGTGTGTATGTGTCCGTATCGTTTTCGTTAAATTTGGTTTGGTGTGTGTACCACAACGCAACTGAGGCCCGTCTTTTGGCTATGCTTGACTGTGACGATGGGATATGATGTATACGTTGAATGTGCTACACACCATTATTTTAGAGAACGAAGAATCGGGAAAAAAAAATACACAGCGAGAAAGGAGAGAGAAAACGAAAGAATCGTCGCGCTTATTGTTGTTGGCCTTTGGATGAATGCGAGAAAGATTCTAGCATTTACTACACGGTTTATGTAATGGAGAAACGGGCAAAATCACACGAATAAAAAAAAGTAAAACAACAACAACAACAACAACAATAACAACGTATACAACATTTTCTCTCTGTATCCCAATCTATATGAAGTGATGATTGAAGTAACGAAAAGAATGAGAATTGAAGGAAGAAGCAGCGACGACAACGATTGCGACAACGATGAAACGGATGGCAGCTTTGAAAACGCAACCAGAATGGAATAAAAAAAAAGAAGAGGTGTTAAAGGAGCTCTCTCTCTCTCGTTCTCTATCCGTGTATATCTATATATATAAAACAAACAATATGAAACACAGACAAGCGAGAGTATACACAAAACAGAGATACTGATTCGCTTTTTGTGGTGTCGTCGTTTCAATGTTCGTTGTTGGTGCTGCTGCTGCTGATGATGATGATGCTGCTGATGCTCCTTGTTAAAAGTCCTTTCGATTTGGCTTTGGGATAATAAATCTTTCCATTTTACGCGAATCTCTGCTGGAACAACATATCTCATCTCGGTTCTATTCGACTCGCTCTCTGCTTCTTCTTCTTGTTTTTACTCATTCTTCGTTTTGTCTTTGATTTGCGGTATGTTTTGTGTATTGATTCGTGCGTTTTAAGCTTGCTGTTGTTGTTGTTGTTGATGGTTTTTTGTTTGTTTGATGCACGAATTAATCAATTAACATTCAGTTGAATCATTTGAGTCATATTCTCATCTCAATGTTATAAAAGAAAATCCGTTTAAATACCAACGAAATGATTTTTCAATCCAACAACAAAATAAACTCACTAAATTTATTCATTTCTCATTTTCGGTTTCACACTGAACAAAAAAAAAACTCATAAAATGAACGTTGCCATCTAAGGTTTTCTCTTTATCACTCGTATTCACATACAAAGTGTACACATACAAACACACACATACATACACATACAAACACACACACACACAATCTTCCTCGTAATAAGATGTGACCAATTAATATCACCAACACTGGCAGCGACAATTAATGAATGTGTTTATTTTTAATCGGAATGAAACCAAAAAAAGACCGAAACGACAGTCCAACGGATCATTTTATTATCCGAGGGCACAAAGAATCATTGAAACATATCACGAAAACTGTACACCATTCATCTTGGATTCTCTGCATTTGATATCGGACGTTTTCCTTCTTCTTTTTATTGTATCAGCGAAAACGGCTTCCGAAATCCCAACAATGCACTATTATTTTCCATGAATTTTTATGTTATTTAAAGCACTTGATCGTTTCGGTGGATTTTGGTGGTTTTTTTTTTCTTTTTTATACACTTACTCTTTTCGTTTTTCTATGTATTCATCGATTAGATGCCTTCGACTAGATTGTATATTCAATTGTTATTAATTCGGTTTGTTGTTATTGTATATGCACACATTCAATTGAATCACTCGGATAAAATGGTTCGTATGGTTCAAATGAAATTTTTTGTTTTCGTTTTTTTTTTTTTTAATTTTCCTTATTTTTGTTGCACTACTCAAACCACACTATTTTGGTGTCCAAAAAAATTATTTAGCGAGAGTGTCCGGAAAAAATATACATAAAATAGTCCCGAAATAAAATGCAAACAGAAAATTCTACATTTCATTTGATGTTTCATACAGAAAACACCATACTAAACAACAAAAATGTGTGTACTTCTTATTTTTTTTTTTTATTTTGTGATGAAAAACGACGCGACGGTACGGATTCGTCGTACATACTGTTTGGTGCACACGTTCGGCATCAATCGGACCGGTGAACTCGGGTGACACGATTCGAATTATAGCCGTTTCTCTTTCTCATTCACAACGGCAGCCAGCACACAACGCGAGCCAATATACACACATTCAAACAGCCACATTCGATGGCTTTAGACATGAATGTGTGTTGCGTTGCGTTGTGCATGCTCTTTCTCTCTATCTCTTTACAGCGTTCCGAACAAAATTTCAACCGAAAAAGAAAAAGAATCTTTAGCCCGACGTGAATATGAACATTCACAACTAAAACAATTCGTTTGTTTTGTATTTTAAGTGTTCATTATTCCGAATAAATGTTTTTTTTTTTTTTTAATATTAATCAAACTGTTTCAAATAATTTCGATTGGGAATAATTTGAATGAATTGTTATTAAAAATGCCAACCAACAAATAGGCCAATAATTTAAACGTCTGTGGCGATAAAGACTTGGATTTTGGATATCGTTGTGGCTGTGTAGCGCGTTGTAAGATTCAGGTATGAGTAGTGCGTAATGTTGTAACAAAACCAAACAAATTGAAGCGAGACAAACAAAGTGACGGCAACATACGGACAGATGCCCGATCGTCGGCTGTGCGACAAAGACAAATATCCATCGGAATATAAACAGCACATGAACGCGGCCACCGCCGCCGCCGCTGCTGCTGCTGCCATCGTCGTACAGATAGAGATGGAGAGCAGGACAACGAAACGCAACCGTACGTATACATAGCCCATACTGAGTGAGAGACGAAAATTGGTTTTCATAGTAGTTGCTTGTATTGAAATTGTTGTTGTTATTCGAAGCGGCAGAGGCGGCGGTGACTGCTGCTGCCGCCGCTGCTGCTACCGCTTATATTGCCATTTGGGTATTTCATGGATATAAAAACGAAGGAAACACACATAAAAAAAACACACAGTGTTCGTTGATTTGGTGTTGTTATGCCTGTATGCTTCATATAACGCTTCACCATACAAATGCTATGCCGTGTTCTATGCTATGCTTGTACTGTTTTATGCCGTGAAATGAGTGCGGTACGGTGCTGTATAGTATACAGTGCAAACACACAAGCACACAGAGCAAGAAATTAACTAAAAATCCAGAGATGCGACAAGAGACGAGAGAGCGAGAGAACAAGAAAGCGAACGTGTATGGAAAAGCAGAGACAAAAAACGACCCAAGTATCTTTTATTCTCGCTTTATTTTCCATTTTATGTTTTTACTCTTTCTTGCTCGCTCGATTGTGTTCTTTTTTCTCGCCTCTTTCTCTTTTTCTCTTTCTCTCTTGTTGTTGTTGCCTGTTTCATGATAGAGCTCTGAATACGTGGAGATTTGTCCGTGCCGTTGGTGAACTCGTGAAAAGCGAGAAAATGTCTTTTGATGAATACGAAAGTCGTGTTTTATGGGCAATCCCTTGGAGTTTCCGAAACAAACTCACGACAATCAACAAACGTTCATATAGCACACACAACAGTATCAAAAATTGCCCAATGAACCAACTGCTTTTTAAATAACGAGCCATACAACAATAATGCAAGAAAAAATTGATTCCAATCAATTCGCTTCTCTGCTTCTTCGGTTCATTCTTTATTTTTGCGTACCCAAACAGGAAAATTAAAAATCATCGCCCTTAAGTGAACATTTAGCATGAAATTGACTTATTATGAAGAAAACACACACAAAAACATACAGAATATATACTCAAGAACTGAATGAGCCACTTTTTCCTTGTTATCTATTTCGGAATTGTAGGCGAATGGGAGATTCTTTAGCAAATGTATTCAATGCTTGTATACCACCGACACCGCCATAGAGCACCACATGCATGTGGATGTGCTTTGCATTCATCCATTTCGAGATGGAGCAATTTCATCATTTTAATACTAAATACTTTGCAATGCGAACTAACGGCTCATATACAAGTCATCTAAACTAATACCACTGGTATTGCTATAACCTCTGCTGTGCTCTTTCGGTTGTGTTCCAAACAATTTGTTCGGTTGGTAGGATTTCGTTTCAGCGGGCCTGCAGCTGAAAGGGAGAATGAACCAACACGAAATTGTGACAATGACCACTCGGTGTTCCGTGCAATAATAGCAACAAACCATCGAGACCAAGAAAAACGATATCCTCATTTTGATGACGAACATTTTAAATTTGATGAACATGATTTTAAAGTTTGCTTGGATACTTTGGCTCTTTTCGATTCATTCAGATTCCACAATGGAGGCGAACGACTTATATACAGTCACACAAACACATACGTATGCGTTTCTCAGGGAGAGGCACACTCGACTTGTATGTAAACAATTTGCAAAGCACAGCACCGAGATTGACGTGGAACAAAATGTATACGTTAGCATGAATAGCATCAGCCCGTGTATTTTGCATATCTTCGTTTGCATGATTCCCTATCACACACACATATTCCTGCGGTGATAATATTCAATGCTCCTGTCAACTTAATCTCAAAAGCATAATATTCGTTATTTGTATGCACACAACCAATATTTGTCAACATACATATAATGTTTTGCGTTTGAATTCACAATATTTTTTATGTCTTTTCGTTCAATGTATGTTCATCGAAAGAGAATTTCGACTGTTACACTGCTCTGATTGAATATGATTCCTTTTTTTTGTGTGTGTCTCTCTTCAACAATTGTGCGTGATTTTTCGGCCCATCAGCCGACTGTAACACATTTACACATAGTTCTCATGCTGTTCTTGTTCTAACTTAACAAATTTGAGGTAAATTTGCTCGGTTTCCGTTTTGTCAATTCTATTTTCTCATCTCATCTATAGCGATTAAATTTAATAAAATCACTTTTGACAAAAGGTCAACATCTTGGGAACATTTTCAGTAAAAAAATTCGATTTCAGGATGTCGAACATCAGCGTTGAGATTTGATTATTCATTTCAAAAACGTCTGTTGCTTCATTATAGTCATTATCTAGATATAAGCTATGATTCAAGCGCATTATCATGATTGGCACCCTCAGTGTAAAAGGTCGATTATTATTATTATTGTTGTTATTTTTCTAGTGTGTAAAAAACACATTGATAACATCGCTCGATTTTCTACGCCAAACAAAGAAAAAAGCAATTTATCTCGATCCCTTTTCCCGTTGAGTGAGTGACACACAGTCACACAGTCACACAGCCACAAAATCACAGACAACATAAAACACATACACACCCAACACATACTATTATCCACCTAAAATTCTACAACACACATAATTCATGCTCAATTAATTCAAACTTAAAATCTACATCATCTTCTTTATCTCTCTCTCTCTCCTCCTCTCTTTCATATTCGATTAAATTTCATTTTCAGCATTTGATTGAACGATGTATGTGCACAATAATGTTTCTTTTTGGTTTTTATTGTTTTTCACATGAAAACTCATTCACTTACATAATCGTTCAAACGAATTATATTTTCTCGCCGTATTATAATACTAAAATCTATGAATTTATTTTATTGGCTAAATGTTTTCGAACAGTTTTGTCAGTGTCATAAATATTTTGCGCTGTTTTGAATTCGACAATTTGATGTTGATATCATAAGAAGTGGTGGTTGATGGAGTCTTTGATCTGATTGGTATAACAGAATGTATAATGCTACTACATATTGTATATTTATATCATAAATCTGTTGGAGGAGTAGAAATTGATTTTTGTTTCGTTTGGTTTGATTTTGAATATTTGTAGCAAGCGATTTTCAAGTATTGAAAAGGCGACAGATGAAGCATAAGCATATTACGATGCTATTGAAAGTGTGAATAAATTCCATATGTTCAAGTTGAATGGAACAGATCCGATTCCAACAACTTAATTGATTTAAATGATCAAAGAGTGTTTCAGTTTTCAAACTAAATTGAAAATTTATCGCAAAACCAATGCAAAGCATTGATTCGGTTTGAAAAGGTTTTTTTTTGTTATTTTGTTTTGTTATGGTAACATTTTGTATTGAGTCGTCAATGTTAAATAAATAATGGAATTGGCAAACAAATTGGGAGGAATGAGGAACAAAAATCAAAGTGGAACATATTAAATTTAATGTTCGGTATGTAGCTTTCAGTCAGCCACTTAAGAAGTTTCGACTGTAAAAGAGGTGACAATTTCATCAACAATCAATGTAATCAAACAGTAGACATGCAAACCGTTGTGTGTGTGTGTGTGTGTGTTCGTGTGTGAATAATATTCGATGCCCCCATTCCTCGGTACGATTTAATGCCTCGGTACGTGTGTACATTCATCGGGCTGAAGACAGTTTAGTTTGTCACACTCTTCATTCTCTCTCTCTCTCTCTGCTGCTGTCGATTTTTCTCTCTTTATTTCTTCAAATTGTGTGTGTGTGTGTTTTTTTTACTTTGTTCACTCTAATTTGTTCTGTCTTCATAAGTTTCATGCTTGCTTTTATTTTCGAATTCACTGGCTTCTTTGTTCATCATCATTTTCCATTTCTGCATTTCTTGTCGTTGAATTCGTCAATTCTTCGTGCTTGTGCTGTGCACACAGCGAACGACAAAGAGAATTTTATTACACATATCTGCCAAGAGCGCCGAATACCGAGTGCCGAGTGTGCATTTTTAGTGTGGCAAACGTCAATGTTATGTGTGACAGATGGTCATATTAATCTATATAAATTTATATTGCATTCGGTTGAGCAAAACGTCTGCCTGTATCAAAAATATAGTATCTCTTTCCAAAAGCCAATAGAAGGAGATACCATTTTTATTTTTTTTTTTATATATATTGTTTCCATCTCTCTTTCTCTCGCTCGTTCGCTCTGTTTTTGGTTCGTTTTTATTTTGGTTTAGCTGTTGCCGAGAACAAAGAGGAACAAATAAACAGCGGCAATATTGATGGTGATGCCAATACCAATCACCAGTATCAATGGAAAATCGTGAATTAAATGATTAAACGAGAGCAACACACAACACACAACAGCTACAGCAACAGCAGTACAAGCACGCAAAACTCACCAATTGTTTTCGTATATTTCGAGCGTTCGGTTGGTTATTTGTTGGAAATTGTATTTTCATTTTGACCCCCATCCAGAAGTGCATTCTAACTGAAAAGTGCCTTTGTTCCCGTTCCGATATTATTTGGTTTGGCTCGTTTACTCTCTTTCGCTCGTCGTGTGTGTGTGTGTGTGTGTGTGTGCATAAGTTTGTGTATGCCATGACATTGTGAGTATTATGGAAAAGTATAAGCACTAAATAAAGTACACAGATAAACGATTCGATAAATTGTTGTTGCATTGCATCGAGCGAGAAAGAACAGTTCATTGTAAACCGACTGAAATGGGGGCGAAAAAGAGAGAACGAGTTCAAATGAGTGAATGAACAAGTAAGAGATCATTTTAACTTGAGCAGCCGCAACCAAAAGAGGGAGATTCATGGTTCAAACACAAAGAGCATAACTATTAAATTGAAATCATAATAGCGGCGTGCGATGGTGGTGGCAACGTTGTAATTTAATGCGCATAATAATCATTTTTTTTCTGCTGCTTCTTCTTCTTGCTCTTCACTTGAATCTTTGTATTTTTGTGTTCAGTTCGTTGTTGTTGGGTTTTTGTTTTCTTTATTCACTCAATATTCTTTCTTTGTCACCGCGTACATCTCAATGCGTGCACACACTGTGTGTGTACACAAGACACGAGATGATACGATGATACGATGATGCGATGATGCGATGAATGTGTCTCTATAGACTGTATGTGCTATGTGTATATATTTCATTTGGCATACAAGTCGATCTCGGCATCTCTCTATAATGATTCATTGAGGCCAATGTGCAAATGAGCGACAAACGAGACAAGAGAAGTAGCAAACTCACAACAACAATCTGCAACGACAAACGGAAGACAAGAACTTATAACATAAAAATAAATTTTATTTTCATAATACCGTTTGGCGCGTGAAGTGTCATTTCATTTGACCCGTAAACGTGTGATAATATTTTATTTTTTTTCGACATGATTTACATATACACGTTCATTAATAATGTGAACGGCTGTTTTTCCCACATTCAATCACTTTGAGGCCAATTTCAAACGAAATCTGACTGATTGATAACGATGGAACTGAATCGTGTGAGAGCACGAAGCTCTTTTGCTTATAAAATATCACTTTATCGATTATTCGGTGTTAACGGGATGAATACAAAAAGTAAACATCAACACACCAGCATAAAACCCCATCATAGAGAGAGTGAGAGAAAGAGAGAGAGAGCGCGTGAATGAAAAAGTCACTTTTCTATAATCGCCAATCAATTTTTCATTCGTTTAAACCGTGTAAACAGCCAATCTATTTTCGCGAATCGCTTGAGTGGCTTTGCGCACTATCTGTGAAAAGAGACGTAGCAACCAACCAACCGAGCGAGCAAGCAAGCAACAAAAAAAAACGAAACAAAATTGGATCAAGTCCACGACAAATGTGTGAATACAAAGTATAAAATTAGTGTGAACATGCAATTTAATGCGAAAAATATATGCGAAAATACAAATAAAAACAGCAAAAAAACGCTTTGCAACAAACATACTTCGTGCGTTTTTTGTATTTTTTTTGTGTTTCTTGCTTGTAATGTATTTTCATTGATTGAACATTCTTTTTTGTTGTTGTGGTTGTTGTTGTTGTTATAACAAAAAAAAGCAGAGAGTTAACGCTAAACGCTTAAGTAATTTTAATGCGTTACAATAAAAAAATTACGTACGGATCGTAAATTTTCATTGCATGTATTCACACAATAAATGTCTTGAGGAAAGAAAAGGAAAGCGCTACAGCCGATTGAAAGTGAAAAGGAAACAAACATATACACGATTCGGTTGGGTTTTTTGGGGAGAAAAAAAATACAATGTAGCGCACAAAAAATGCCGTCTTTTTTATTCGGATATATCTTTTTAGTTATAAAGTATGGAGTGTGTGATTGTGATGAGCGAGCGAACAAGAGAGCAAGAGAGCGCGCGCGCTTGAGCTACCCGAATACCCTACTTAGGGTACATTTGATACTTGCTGTAATTTTGTTATTCTATTCTCACAACACACACACACACACACACACACACACACACACACACACACACACACACACACACACACACACACACACACACACACACACACACACACACACACACACATCGAATACAACAACAACAATAACGCCGAAATAAAAACGGTACTTGCAAATTGCTCGCTGCTTTTTTTCTCTTGCTCAGTGTTTTGTTGCATATTTGTTTGAGCGGATTGCTTTGGTTTTTGGATATTTTCAGCTGTGCCATGGGTATTATCACATACACACACTTACAGAGCCCATTCAATCAGATTTTGTTTGCAATTTGGCTAGGATTTAACTCTTTATCTAGTCGTTTCGGTGTTGCCATTTGTGTATTTTTAATACATGTGCAAATTGGGCTGGGGCTATATAATGTCTTGATTGTCATATAGCGTGTGAATTTCCGTTGAAGATCATTGGATCATGAGTTGGAAACCCCCTCAGATCGTTGTTGTTGTTTTTTTTTTGTTCTCCTCTCGTTCTTCTGCTATGAAATGTGAAATGAGTTCTTTTCTTTTCTACAAATTTATTGCATTAAATTATGTTGTTTGCCACCTTTGCGCACAATTGTTCATTGTGGTGCTATTCAATTTATGTAAAACGGACTAAAAAAACGATATGATGCGTGTTGCCAAATATTAATTTATGTCGAATCAACAATGTTTTGACATGAGTGCAGACAACAACGAACAAAAAAAAAACAGAGCTTATTTTGACAATCAGGTTCTGGCTATCGGTTGTCGCCGAAAACCGAAATTCCAAATTTCTCAACATTCTCACCGAAATTGGGTATCGCATTTAAACAAAATTGTTGGAAAAATGGATGAGCAACTGCAACAACCACGAAAACAGCTACCGTTTGCTATAGCTGTGTATGAACATGGCACATGCACACATTGCACACATTGCACACACGCACAAACACAGATCCTCATTATTTGGTTAAGTGGTGAGGCATGAATATAACCAAGTGACAAAAACAAACTCATAAAATATCGCATGAGAGGAGCTAATGTTATGCACAGAACACACATACGCACACGCGCGCATATATTTCACATATCAAAACCGTATTGTACAGGCTGGTTGGCAGGCTGACTGGTTGCCAGTTTTGGTTTCGATGTGCAATGTGTTCGTCTGTGTGTGTTTGTATGTGTGCGTGTGCGCTATACACGGAATGAGAAGGAACACGGCAATATGCAATAACTAACCGTATGATGTGTTTTGCTGTAAAATGAATACACATCACATCTATCTCACTCTCTCTTTCTCTCTTTCTCTCTCTCTCTCTCTCTCTCTCACTCTCTCTCTCCATGTTGCTGCAGATGTAGATATACAATTAAATCTCTCACCATTTGGAACCTACCAAAATTGTTTCATGTGCAATGCTACCGACCAAAAGATTCGACTCGTTTCAATTTTCCCCCGTACACTGCTGTGTTCGCCTTTACATCTCATGCACATACACTGGCACATTTATTTAGTGAATCCTTTTTCGACAACTCATGCGAACGGAATGCTATGGGAAATCCACACACAGCACCACTCCAGAGTGACTATTCAAATGTGCCCAAAATCATATATACATTGCAAATGGATTTTGGGGTTCAAAGAGTCGGATGTGATGTTTTTGTTAGTAATGTTGCAATTATTGGCCTTTATATAACTTGAATCGTACCATGCCGTTGATTTTACCGCATTATATCAATTTTCGTGCTAAATTTGGCTGCATGTCTCAATTGTTCGCAAATATTGTATCTCTGTTTTTTTTTTGTCATCCGTTCGCTATTTCATGATAAATGGTTGAAATAATTAAATCATTATCAGGCGTTCAAACAAAAAAAAACTGTTTGCAATCTAGAATTTTTGTTGATGTTTGTTGCGACTTTTGGTGTAATAACACTCAATTTATCATTTTGGCAGACACTTTCATTGCTGGTTTCAAGTCTATGTTGTCATTTCGAAATTTATTGATTTTCAAATCGAAATTATGTGTAAAACAGTATCATTGCCAGGGCATTGAGTAAATGTTTGAAAACATTAGGTAAAAAGAAATCCACCGTTCAAATGATGCCAAAGACCAAAGTTGTTTTTTCACCCCAAAAAAATAGTTTTTTGCCATAACAGAAAACATATTGTAGAACAAAATTATCATCACTTACCACGCGTCTACTGATACCACAAATGCAGTTCATCGTTCACCTGGAAATATGACAACAGACATACACATTCATTAGTGTCAATCAATCGAATTAATCTAATCAGTTGTGTGTTCCATTTTCAAGTAGTCGAACGAATTCGTTTCAACTTGAATGTGAACAAACAAACCAACTTACGAACTAAAAACTATTACAAACTAACTATAACAACTCGCATTTCGTTTTTCTTTGTTTTTTGTTTTGTTGTTGTTTATTCAGACAGATTTTGCCATTTGATGTATAACAAAACGATTTAGGTATAATTCTTAATAGTAAAGTCAAATGTATATGGTTCCGATATTAGAGAAGTAAGTGCATTCACATTAAAAGGACATCCAGCAATTATACTTTTCCTCCGAAAGGAAAAGAAACAACAACAACAACTTAGCTGAATGAGCGAAAGAAAGAAGGAAGTAATAAATGAACGACGAAAGAGTTATTAAATGGAGTCGAATATATCACCCGAATGATACTCGTGTTTCATAAACATGCACCAAATTGGTTGAGTGGAAAAACGAAACAGCTAAAATGAACTGAGTGAAAGAGAGAAAGAGAGAAAAGATAAAGGCAAAAACAAAAACAACAATTTCATATTTTCATGTTTTCCTGTAAACTCCCCATGAAACGTAAAAACGCTTTGTACTCAGTGTGCTCACTGTGTGTACTGTGCTCAGTAGTGTACTGTGTGTGCGACGGGAAAAACAAAAAAATGCCCTTCTCTTTTTGTCACAATGTAAAATCGGAATGCAAGTCGCATTTTGCTCTCTATCACCATCGTCATCGTCATCGTCATAGAGTGCTTACACACATTTTGTGCATGCGTTTTTCAGTGCTCCTATTCAAACAATTCAAATAGGGTGTTCCATACGAGAGAATGGTTGGGTGAAGAAAAAAATAGCACGCTATACCTTTGCCCATACATCCAGTAGTATAATGCTGAAATGTATGTACATTTTTGTTTCATTGTAAGCAATCCGTGATGTGAGTGGCAAGAACGCGAGAGAGAGAGAGAGAGAGAGAGAGAGAGAGAGAGAGAGAGAGAGAGAGAAGAAGAAGAGAAAATCTAATGCTTGTTTAATTCTCCTCATGAAAAATATATTTTAATAAGAAAACACACAATGCACAAGAAGTGAATGCGAGAAGGCAGCCGTAGAAAAGTAGCAGAAGTAACATCGCTAGCAATAGCAGGGCAGAAAGAGGTGCACATACAAAAAAATAGTACAGTGTACAATGCATAGGTGACGGTGATAGCAACAACAACAATTACATTGCATCGCCTTCAACCAAGTTGAGCCACAAGCAGCTATGAACTCTCTCGGTATAATCAATAAGATGCAAAATACGCACACACACACACACACACACACTGAAAAGGAAAGCAATGACGATTGAAAACTGCACACGAACGCTTCGCACAGCTCACATCCACACTCGCACTTACTGAGGGAGAGTCATGCACAGGCACGGGCACAGGCAACACACGTTCGTAGCAAATAAATGAAATCGCTTGGCTCGGCAAACTAAGAGAAGAAAGGAACGCCGAGAAAAATACAAAATCCATAAAATTTTATGAGTTATTCCTTTTTTCGTTGGTTCTTATTGCCATGGCTTTTGGATCGTCGTATTCAGTTCTTGTTCTCAATTCTTATTCTCTCGTTCTTTTGCATTTTCGTTTCTGCTTTTCTTCTTTTTGTTTCGTTCGTCCCGTTGCCAGTCTTGTTCGTTCCATCGACATGCTTTCGATCTGTATTTTTTTTTTTTGTTTCTTTGCTTGTTTTTCTTCTTCTTTTCTGCTCTTCTTTGGTTCTTTCCTTACATTTATAACAGCCATAAGTACACACAGAACATCAGTCTGATGGAATATAACACACACAGAGCATAGAGAGCATACGCAATACTTCAGCACCACTCATTGCTTGTGTACCTATTTCGTTCACGATGGATGCCGTGTTTTATAGTTTTGACGATGTATGCGATGGCTGTTGTAATCAAGCGTAGCGTAATACCATTTTGCCATAACACATTTCGCCTTTTGAATATTATATTCGACCATAGCCATAGCCGTAGCCGTAGCGTTTGCACAAAACAACATAATACAGTGTGCGATTTATACGCGCGCGTTCTGTTGGTGCAGGATATAGCACACAAATAAACACGGCATCGAGTAACAGCAAAACTATAATCAAAAACCATGCCATAGCCATGAGAGCTATGGTACAGTTGAATATGGCAAAGGCTTGCAAACCAAACCAAAAAGATTTAAAGTGGCAAAACAAGGAATGCATCACGCCGAAACAAAAACATAAATTTCATACAGAAAATATTATAAACAAAGAGCGGATGAATGTATAAGTACGTTTTATGAATAATATCAACATCGGGGGATCTGGTGCAATGTTGTTGCATAAGCTGTTCTTGCCCATTGTGTGTGAGTGTGTGTGTGTGTGTGTGTGTGTGTGTGTGTGTGTGTTGACCACTGTGCCGACGTATATTCGCTCAGCGCAAATTCTCATGTTTTATAATCAATTTTTAGTGGTGCTACAATGCTTTCTTCAAACAACATCAACAACAACAAATAACATTCCATTGGGCGGCTGTTTGCTGTTGTATTTTTGTTTGGCTTTGAATGTGGCTAAGACTGTGGCAAATTTAAAGCATCTGCATTTTGCCAAAGTGTTAATCTTTCATTTTGTGCCGAGTAAACAACTTAATAATTGATTTGAAAAGTAACAACAAAAAAAAAACGTCAAATCTAAAGAGCGAATGAGATAATCGGCTCTGGGAAAACAATTAATTAGAAGAATATTACAATTGCCGTAAGGAGTTGAAGATCCTGTGCTCCAGCACGAACACATTAAACAAGCTTCAGTGTACTTCTTCAACTTGGCACTTTGTCTTCGGGTTTCGGTGATTGTTTAGATTATTTGGATTCATATTTCAGATTAGTCAAAAACAAAACAAAAATATCTCCTGTCTTCTGTCGACTTCCATTAATTTTGCTATTGAAATGTGTCTAGTTGAATGTTTAACATTCAAATCAAATGGAAATGACTTGCACCTATTGAGAATGAACGCTCTCACTTCTCTCTCCCTCTCTCTTGATCTATCCCATCATCAAATTTGGCTGGCTTTTCATCATTATTCAATCACTTTTAGCACAACTCTCTGTATTCAGGATTCAGCTCTTGATTTGTACACAGAAACAAATAATAAATTTATAAGCGATGCTTATTACTTCATTGGCAAAGAGAGCGGCACAAAAGCGATGGAACGAAGGGTGAAATGAAAGAGAATCCCAAATAGCAAGAGATGATAGGGTGGCGAATGTTTAAAATTTAATACATCCGTAAATAATTCGATGAAGTACGACGACGAGATGTTTATTGCGTACCAACTGGCTTCGCAGTTTCGTCCCCATCTCATGCGCTCTATCTCAAAACTTTCTATCTCGTTCGTTTTGGTGTGAGCTTTACTGTCGACTGCTCTCGTATTCTGTTAGTTTATAGTCATCGTTGTCGTGGTCGTTGCCGTTTGTCACCGCCATCTATTTACCGAAAATGTTGCATTTGACAATTGAATTCAGAGCGAAAACGGTGGAAGTGGGAAAAAGGGTCCGTTAGATGTTATTCCATGCTACGCTTCACACAAAAAGGCATACGGTTGCTTGAAAATACGATTTCAATGTAGTGGCTCCCTTTTCCTGACAAATTGCCGATTCTCCGTTCTCTCTCACTTCTCTGTCTCTATTGCTTGCTCTCTCGCTCGCTCGACGTGCTTATGCTGAACGGAAAAGACAGACACGGGGACAAATGACAAAAATGTAAACGAAATAAAACCAATTGAGAAAATGGTGAGCTCGAAAATTCTCGTGCGTTATGCCAAAACGGAATAGCATGGCATGGCCTGTTTTACCGTTTTGTGAGTGTTTGTGTGTGTGTTGAGTATCTCAAAGGTAAGCGCATACAATGCAACATTAAAAAGCAGTCGGGCAATAACGAAGTGAATTTTTGGCGTAGATTGACAAATTTCACACACATAATATGGTGACCATATACACCGCAATGACTTGACAAAGGGAGTAAGAAAAAAAAAATAAATAAAAAAATAAAACGTGAGTGAACGGAGCACGAACGGAAAAGAATGACGAGAGGTGGATAGAGAAACAGTGGAAAAAAAAACAGAGAGAAAAATGAGAAACGACAAAGAACATACTTCAGAACGTAGAGGCCACAAAATGTAATGCATCGGGTGAAATGTCGATTCACACACCATCACATACATGATGTAAGCGACGGTTTTTGTGTGTTGACGAAGGATAATAAAAAAAGGATTTTTTGTTGTTGTTGTCGTTGCCGCTCGGTCTCTTTCTCACTCACTTTTATTTTTACCAAACAGCAGAAAATTGAGTGAAGCGGTTTTCAGCCTAAAAGCAAATGGGCGGAAAAAGACATGTATCGAAAGCAGGCAGCGTTGCAGGCAACAGCAAATGTAGCTAGAGCAGTAACGAGCGCAACGAGCAGAGAGCCAGTGAGGAAATGTATAAACATGGCTTTTTGATTGCCACTCAATGAACCAACAACGATGAATTATTAAGCATTGATTCGCATCTAATGAATCAATTAAAAGCATACAAAGCATAGCAAAAGATTGTCCCGCACCAATTGCGGTTATTAGCGTTGATTGATTCGACAATCGACTATTTAGTCCATTTGTTTTTTTTTTGTTCATTCCCATATTTAAAATGAATTGTGATTAGCCACATTGTGCTACTCCTGGTCAAATTGACAACAACAATAAAAATAACGAACACACTTAAAGAATAATTATATTAACAATAATAAGAACAGCAGCCGCAATAAATAAATAAAAACGAATAAAATGAAGAACGGAGAAAAAAAAAGTATGCAGAAATCGCACGCGATTCTATCGTGTGATTCTTTTTTGTGCTCCATTTTTACTATCTGCTTTTTGTTTTTGGTATGTGTTTATATCGTGCTGTTGCTGCTTTTTGTTTATTCTTGATTCCACTTTGTAATTCGCGTTTCATTCCTTTTATTGACGTTCCGATGCGTGTACTCGCTACTATGTCAAACACTGTAACGCCTGTGTTCGGTGCGAGAGTTTGTGTGTGTGTGTGTCTGTGTCTGTGTGAGAGTGGAGATCGAATTGTTTATAATTGACGCTACTGAACAAAGCGATGCACACACAACACACAAAATAAAATAAAATAAAACAAATTCCAAAACGTGAATTTAATAATTAAGGCAACATCAAAATAACATTGGGATATGATTGTGAACGAGTTGTGTGCTGTTGAGCAAACAAAACGAAGAGGAAATGGAAGAGAAGAAAAACCGAAGAAAAATTAAAATGTTCGGTTTTATAGTATTAATAATGCATACGCAGGCATAAAATGATTGCAATACGTGTATTCTCTGCGTTGTTGTTGTTGTTTTTGTTGTTGTTGTTGTCGTTGTTTCTTCTCTCTTTGTTCGTTGTTTCTCTATCTTGCTTTTAGTTTCTCATACAGATTGGCTGCTTTATTTCAAATTTTTCGTTTTTCTTGTTGTTGTTTTTTTTCCTTCGTTGCTGTTGCAGCCGGTTTTATATCATTTAGACTCTCTATGTGTGTGTCTGTCTCTCTATGGTTTAGATTCTTTTTGTAAGTTTCATGTGCTGTGGTGCGTGCGTGCGTGTGCGCGAGCGTTCAGTAATTTCTCAACGAAGGCGATGAAAAATGAACAAAAACGCTCGAAAATGCTCGGAATGGATGGTAAAAGAGCAAAAAATGAAGAAGAAGAAGAAAAAAACGCACTATGAAAACGAAAAATAAGTGCCTCATAACACGGATTATGTAATAGAAAATAATTATATCGAACCGAAAGCGATCGAGAAAACGACAGATATTCGAAGCTATCGAGTGAACTGCCGATACATACCAATCAAAGTAATCAGTCAAATAATCAACTAGTAATAGCTCTACACGAAGCAGAAGGTAAAATTGTATTTTGGCTTGGACTGATGGAGGAAAAACGTAAGCAATGTAAGCACTCAATCATACGTATGTATATACCGAAGGGCGACCGGAATGAACAAAAAAAAGGAACACCGATGAGCAGAAGCTGACATGAAACGGAATGAAATGAAATGGAAAAGAGTGAACAAGAGAGAAAACAGGGACTGAAATGTGCCGAAACGTAGAACGAGCTACATTTTTATTTTTTTTATTTTTTTTGCTCTCTACCTAGTGCAGTGAGCAATTCATTCATCGTCCGACTTTGACTTCAACTCTCCAAAATCCGATTCGAGTCAATGCACATTGAATAACTTTTGTGCACATTTTTTCTGGATTGTGTGTCGGAACTATGAAGTGGACACGACACAACTACTACAAGTTCGATAACAAGATGTAACGAGAAGAGTAGTAGAGAAGAAAGAGAAAAAAACACATCAACGAAGCAGCACACACTCAGAGTCAATTTAACCGGGTGCCACTGATTTGTTGTGGTGGGCTGAAGTTGCCACCAAATATTAGCACGATAAACACAATTATATGGCGGGTGTACGCGTGGCTGATGCTGTTGATGCTTGTTTGTTCACACAGCCATTGAGTTGAATGGATGTGGTATCGGATACACAATACAATACATTTACTTGATGCGTAAATGGGTAAAATCGGGCCATAAGCAATGAAAATCTCAACTCATCCCAGGGAAACGGGAGAAACGGGAGAAACGAAGAAACACACACCGAATAAAATTCAATACCGGCCACTTGACAAATGTACCAAAATGTGCACGAAAAACTTAAAACATTGAAACATGCAAAACGTTTGTTCTATCTGTCTGTTGATCGGAACGCTTTTAACGCAATCGTTTTCGTGCTCATTCTTGTTCAGATATCGGTGCAACTCATTCTGTTGGCTGCTCCGTCCATCTCATTTCTGGTGTATTGAATCCAGTTCACCAAGTGTAATCGATGGAGACAATCCTCTGGGTATGTGACCAGCGCTAAGCGATTGAGATAAACGATATAGAGACGAAGCGCACAAAAGACGAGAACAAGCACGAAGTAACAATAAGCAAAACGACAATCAAATGAAAACACGCGCAGTTACAAAATACAAGCCGAGTCTACCGAGAGAGAGAGAGAGAGAAAGAGAGAAACGGTGAGAACGGTAGATGAAGCTACAAACATCAAATAATGAATATCACCAAATCAAAGAATTATGAACAGTGAAATAGTGCCTCTTCTCGTTCTTTGGCCATTGTAAAGTTTTGATATCCAACTACAGTTTGGCCGCGCCGTGTATTTGCCCGTGTTTGCAATGTTCAATACGAACGAACGAAGCAACAACAACAATAAAAACAGCAAGCGGAAAAAATCGCACACTCAAACACCGCATACAAAAAGAGAAATATGAGCGCACTGCCTCAACGTACACTTTGTACCATCGTACATTTTATGTCTGCCGTTTTTTCTTCTTCTTCTTCTCCATTTCGCTCATTTGCTACTTCTTCTTATTTTTCTGTATAAGTACAAATCCATTAAAATTTCGTGAGTTTTTATTTCAACATGATTTAAAAGAATTGTATGGAATGGAAAAAAAAGCGCGCACAAGTTGTGCACAACAACCGCACAATAATAAGAGAATGAAAAACTTCTCTTATTTCTATATAGCATTTTTTTTTCTTTTTTTTAATGAGAAATATTTACGTATACAATGAAAGAAAGGTCATTACACTTGATGAATTTCAAATCAAGTTAAGATGTTTTCTCAGTTAACTTGTGAATTAATCGCTTTGTGCGCTTTTCTCCTCGTGTTTTCAACAAATAGACGCACTTTTTTCTCTCATTTTCTTTCTCTTTTTCACCATTTTGGCGTTTTATTTTTCTTCTCTTGGCTCTCTCTCTCTCTGTTTCAGTCGCCTCATTCAATTCGCAAGATAAACGCAAAGCGCACGCTGATGGCTTGAAAATTCGTGCTTTTTTCGCCTCATTCACAGAACTTCGGCCGAAACCACAGCCATAATAAAATAGTTTTCATTAACTTGGCCATAGCTTGGAATAGCACTGACAAATGGCCCAGGTCCCAAAGCAATAAGCCGTAGAATGAACGCACACTAAATTTTCTAAATTGACTTGTTGAATGAATCGGACGACTCGAAGCAGTTCAGTGAATCGATGTAGTGTGTAGTTGTGGGTTTTAGCTCATTATATGTGTGAGCATTGTGTATGCGATGTGTGCGCCTGGTACCGAGGGTCTCGTTCCTTGTTTTCAATTTTCACTTAGACCACAGAAATTTCAATTCCTCCTCCCCTTCCCCCTTGATAACGACGATTAATTGACGCGCGCACGCCTCAAAATGAAGATACACTATAATTTTGATTTTTAATCAGCTTTTTCCAATTTATAATGTCGCCCGTTTTTCTTTCTTCTTCTTTTCTTTACTCGCACAGTTCTCTCTAGACCAAATAATGACGCAGCTATTTCTCGGATGCGGTATTAATGTCATTGATTTTTGTTCATTGTTGCGTGTTTCCTGTTAACACTCCATTCACTCGCCAGTGTGTCGAAATGGTCGACACATTTTTGGTTTGTGTTTATTTTTTTTTCGTTTTTTTTTTTTAAATTTAATTATTATTTTTGTTCTTCTTTCGAAATTTTTGAAATGGACAATGAAACAAATGCTTTAAAATCAATTCGATTTAACCAAAACCATATATCATTTCGGTGTGTATTTTGCTGTCGATTAACACAATTAACAGGGATTATTGAATGAACAGAACAAAATAAATTGTTGAGTCTTGATTTACAATTAATGAACTTAAATCGATTCGGTTGCTGAATGTGATTGGCTATGAAATGACAAACAGATTAATAAATAACACGATAATCTATAAAAATTGTGCTTCTGCTGGCGGTGGTGATGGTATTTTCGAATCCACAAATTGCCAAGGCTCAAATCGGACCTAGTTCTAGCTCATTTAATATGAACCAAAGCTCACGATACATTTTATGAAACAAAATCTAGTTAGGAGTGTGTGTGGAATCATTTTGAACAATAAATAATCACTATTGATAAAGAGGCCCATCAAACTAAAACTGGTAGATTTCCATCATATTAATCAAAATAAATCTGCGGTTAAAAACCATTAAATCAGCCTTTAGTAGCAATTATTTTAAACCATAATTGTGTGCCACGTTTAAAAAACAAAAAAAAGTTTCATAATTTAGAGATGATTATTATTCAATAATATGCTTTAAGCACATCTCTCTTTTTCTATCCCTTGAATATCATAGTTTATAAGCGAGCTAACGAGTAAAATTCAGTTCATGTTTCAGGCAAACACTTCTAGAGAAAGCTTATGGGTCAAAATTCTATTCGTTTAATACAGAGTAAAATCAGTGAACATTAAACGCAATTCCAATCTATAGGAGTTGGCTGTGCTCAGACAATGCATTGGCCTGACTGTTTATTTAAATATGTTTTTGTTCCAACAAAATAAATGAAATCAGATGAATGAATGGCAACTAACGAATGTGAGTGTGCGCGAGCACTAACAATAATAACAAGTGTGATATGAACACAGTAGCGCAGCATCAACAACTAGAAAGACAAGGAAAAAACAAAGTGAAACGAATACACAAGAAAAACAACGAAATAACAACACAAAAAATGACACACTCACATTGAAATGTACAAATTTCATGATGTGTTCGTAGGCAAACTATAGTGATTGTATGTGCATCGAAACAAAAACGATTCAGTCGTCTGTGTGGTTTTTATTTTCTTCACTCAAATAAAAAACAGCGACGCAAAAAATATGCTAATTTAAATAATAATAATAATAATAATAATAATAATAATAATAATAATAATAATAATGTTGGCTTTCTGTAAGTAAGAAGTTGTAACCAAGAAATGTATTTAAATAAAAAACACAGGCTGAATGAAAGAGTCAACACAAAGGCAGTAGCAGCAGCAGCAACAACGACAGCATATCGAAAGATAGAAGTAAAAGCAAATGCCTAAACTTTCATGAAAAGAGACATTGCATGTTGAGGTATTGAGATAGGAATGGTTACGAACATACTGAGCATAGCCGAAGAATGAACGAATAAACAAACGACGAACGGACGGACAGACTCAAATTAATGGTATCTGTACATGATATGGCTAGCATGTCTTCTACCGATCCCTTTACCTCTCTGCATCTTTCTCTCTTTCTCGTTTTCTCTCTCTCTCTCTCTCCTTCTCGCACCTTTTCGAGTTCGTGTGCCATTCGGCTGCTGCTTTTGCTGTTGTTGCATCGATGTTCGAATGAGTGCTAGACCTGGTATGGTTTGCTTGTGTGCAAATGCCTCGCAAAGGATTTGATGTGGTAAATTTTTCATTTGTTATTGTTGGTGGTGCGGTTTTGTTGGGTTTTTGTGCATTTGATTCGGGTACGTAAGGATTGCATTCGGTTCCTTACTTTGCTGTTTTATTTTTATTTTCTGCCCTTAAAAGAACCCTGCAATCATTTTCAACATTTTGCTAACGATTTTTCGGGGTTCGACTTATTTTTTTTAAAACATTGTATAAAGCTTTAGTTTTACTGAAGGTGAACTGTAAGAATTGTTGCTGATCACAAATGTGCACCATCCATATCCGAATTCGATTTAAAATGATTTGCACCGCAAAGTTTTATAGCTGTTTGCAATGGCTGTTGGGTGACCTTTTACACTGATTGAAATGCTTAACACAAAGCTATGGCATGTTACAGTGCAGTGCAGTGTAGTGTTGCAATTTCTTTGAAATAAAAACCGTTTGATGGAGTGCTCCACTTACAAGGCCTTGATATATATTGCACTGATAAAATCCCGTAACCCGAATGAGGAAGTCTTATAAACTGATTAAATTTATCGTACAAAGTTTTCGCTTGCTCTCAACAAAGAACAAAGAAAATACCAACGTCTCGATCATAGGTCTTGTTCTCATAGTCTAACCAAAAATTGTTGCATAATTTACAATATATTGTCACACACACACACACACAGCACAAAAATAAATTACTGCACTGTTCAAGTATTCTTTACATGGTCTTTAACCAGATACATTTTATGTGATTAAACCCACATATTGACACAAAACGGCTATAAAAGAGTCAAATTGATGGAAGTCAACCGTATAATAATCTAATCGATTCGCCTTAATTAATCGAAAACAGTGCAAAAACTGACCAACACATTCTTGGTCATCGAAAACATCGTTTCCCTAAAGTTTTATCGCAAAACCCGAATATAAACTTCGTATAAGGTCAAAGCATCATCATCAACTGCACCAACCATACACAAACGCTTGGACATTGTTTCAGGTGATGAAATAATGTGTGAAGGAGCACATCATCTTGCTAGTATTTTACATTTGAAATCTAGCAAATAAAATATTGCCACACGTTCTGATTCCCTTTCGAACTTAACTCTCTCTCGCTGTGCTTCTCTTCTGATTGTTCATTAAATTAACACATTTTCTTATTTGCGATAATCAAAACAAATTATCACATTAGTCAATTTCAAAATAGCCAATCACAAACCATTCAGAATAAAGATATCGATGTAAACGAATGAGCCGTTGAATCAAAGTTGAAATTTTTGGCTCATCATCAAAATTGCCACACGTACACATTCACGCACACCAAACAAAAGACGAAGAAGTGAACAAAAAAACGGTGGCCATACATCAAAATTCGAAATAAATCCCAAATGAAGTGTTACTTCTTTTCAGCCAACACACACTGATTTATTTGTATTATTTATTGTTTCGTCAAATTCTTTGTTCACGCAATGTTCCAAAGCTATTGATTAAAAATGTTGATATTTTACCAATGCCGAACAACGTGTTTTGGATCCAGATATAAAGGTATAAAAATAGAAAGAGGAAAAAAAAAAATAACGAAAGCCAATTGAGTATTAAGCTGAGGAACAAAAAAAAAATGAAATCCATAATTTGTAGAAATAAAATTGATGAGAGACGAATAGATGAAAAAAACAACAACAACAAATTTAAACATCAACTCAAAATCCACATTAATTCATATTAATTTCATTATGAGTATTAATCCATTATCAGATATATATAAAATATGATCGGGAATGAGAAGAAAAACCAATGAGAGACATCAAACACAAAAACCAAAAACGAAGAAGCGACAATAGAGAGAGAGAATACGTTCCAGTCATAAATAACCATTAATAAAATAATTTAACTAAACGCCAACGATGATCAGGCAAAAATAACAAGCAAAACTTAACCACCAAAGTGTATATGCATAAATTAATGTCTGCTGTTGGTTTCTCATTGTATATTCAATGAAAGCAACAATATGCACGGACACATTGACGGAGAGAGAGAGAGAGAGAGAGAGAGAGAGAGAGAGAGATCTACTGGCCAATTAGAGATTTATTCGGTTATATGCGTGCGAACTGTGTGTGTGTGTGTGTGTGTGTGTGTGTGTGTGCGTGCGTGCGTGCGTGCTCATGTATGTTTCCATGTTCACCAATGTTATATCTGCGTCTGACGCTACCAAATGGACTTTTATTGGAGCTAAAAATTAAAATTAAATGCAATATGTCATGTGTGCGCTAACTACGCTATTAACTGTTATAAAGTAAACGATAAAATAAAATAATATGCAAACATATGGAGTGTGTGCTAGTGTCATGCATGCAAGCCACATCATCATGGCTGAGGCTCGACATGGTCTCGGCCACTTTTGACGCTGGCGGCTGCAAAAGGTTTATAGATTAACGATTGAAATACCGCTTTAACAACGACAGCAGCAACAACAACCAAATCACCAGTGGCGAATAATATTAATTTTCACTAACAAAAAAAAAAACAACACACACACACAGTACGAATCGAATGAACATGGCGATAATGCAACCATAATGAGAGATGAACGAATGAACGGCGCACGAGGCGCACGAAAAGTGGAGACACAAACATGTGCTCATATGAATGAATGAGCGGAAAATTGAAGATAAACAAATACTATATTTATAAACCTTCAAAATATGCCATTAAATAAAATAAAATAAAATATAGATATATATGTATATATTCAATACATATTATATTATATATTTGATGGATAACGTTGCTCGTTGACTCTATCTCTCAATTTGTGTATGCAGTGTACAAAGTGTTTTATGGTCACTGGTCAGTATGCGCACACTATTAGTAGTTGAGGGGGAAACAAACACGAATAAACAATACAAAAAAAGGTGAACAAAAATACACTCACACAAACTATTCGCTGTGTGTAGAAATACAATTGTGATAAAACGTTTATAAACAAACATTTTTGTGGTATTTGCTTGGGCGTTATTGCCGTTGCAAATTCAATGAAATATGATTTTTGTATAGCTGTGTTTTTGTTGTTGTTGTCTTTGTTTGTATAATTGTTTGTATGCAATAATATTTGGCATAGTATTTACTAAATACTATTTAGTGACATTTTCCACGGAATAAAATTCGTTAAATTGAAAAAGGCACTGAAGTCGCTGTGATTTCATTGTCGAGAAAAATCTGAGCTATTTATTATGTTTAAACATTTTTGCTACGAAATAATTATCACAATCAATGTCACAAATCATCTTGGAAGCGTTTTTTTTCTCATCGTCATTTATTCAAAAAATATTCAATGAGTCAATTCTTGTAAAATCAATGAAGCGTAAAGAAGACATAAACTGAGCTGCAAATCAGATAATGACGAAACCATTGAACAAACTACTCGAAGGTAATTTTTGTTTACACGGATAATGAAGTGCGAGAACGGGTGCAAATGTGCAGAAAGACGAAAAAACGAAGGCATAAAAAAGCACGCACCAACCGAGAGACAAATTCAAGAGAGTGAGAAAAGGAATGATAAAGAAAAAAAAAGTGTCAAAACAATCATGTCCGAAATGAGTGTATTTTTTTTACTTCGTTTAAATTTTAATCTCATTCAGGCAAATCAACTTGTGCTCTCGCCAAACAAACACCTGAATAATGAGATATAAATAATAAGATCTTAATTACAGAATCGTTATAAAAATATTAATTGCTATTAACTTCATCTGTTTATTGAATTCAACAAAAGTATCGTTGAGTCAATTTGCCCTACATCTCTCTCTCTCTCTCTCTCTCTCTCTCTCTCTCACTCACTCTTATTGCCAATGAAAAAAGAACGCAACACAACGAGAGATGATGAACAAAAAAAACCGAACCAACAACCTAATGCTCGATTTTCTTGATGTGGCTCAACACTCTCTGGTGCTGGTTAGCGTATGAATTGCAATGCGCTGAAAAGACATCGAGTGCAAGAAATGCGAAGCCAAAGAAGCACGAAACACACTTCGAGCACACGAAGCAAACAAGAGACAAAACAACGATAATTAAAGAGACTCTCCATTATAATTTTAAGCACAGTACACAAACATTATATCTTGGCAGTGTGTAGTTTTTTTGTGTGTTATTTCTGTTTGTAGTTTGTTTCCATTTTGTTTTATTCTTCTTGGTTGGTTACTGCTCGTCTTGTTGTTGTTGGTAAAGGCTATGTGTGTTGCATTGTATGTGTGTGTGTGTTTTTTTTCGGATATACCGAATGAAATACACGAGGGAAAATCAACAAATAAATACATGAGTGGCGTGCGGGCAAGCAGTTACGCTGCTATTTTATGTTTGAAGTTTTGTTTCGTTTGTGTGCTGTTGTTGTTGCTGTTGTTCATATTTTGTAGATATGCACTTTTTTTTTTATATACATACACATTTTATCCACATTACAATGCACACGCTCGAATAGAGCTGAAGGAAAACCGAATGACTGAGAGCAAAAAACTAAAAGCGGAATTAATATATCGGTAATTGTTTTTGTCAACTGCTACTGCTGCTGTTGATATCAATTCAAACAATGTGAGCGCATTAAAAAAAAAACCAACCAACCAACCCATTCCGTCTATTGGGCTCAGGCCATGCCAAGTCCGACATGCACACTTTATCGTTGAAATGCATAGGGGACAACAACACGCGAATGCATCAACGACCGATGGAATGCTTTCGATGATAAATTCTCTGTTCATTCGGAATTACTCAGCGCAAATTTTGCACCGATAAACACGTGATACCATGTACCGTGGCTCTGCGATGCAGAGGTGAAGAGTGTAAAGCTTACGACCACCAACACAGCTATCAGCTATCAGCCATCAGCCATTTTCCAAGTTGGTCATTTAACCCATCAAATCATCGATAGCAAAACAAATCGACACTGATCATAATGATTTAGTGTATATATTTATTGATTGTTTATTATAAACGTTCTCGTATTGCAATTTACGAATCGGTTTGCAGCCGATCACATAATTCTTTGACTAGGTCACGGCTTCTGCGTCAAATACACTGTAATTCAATGTTCATTTTAACACCTCCATGTGAATGTGTCAGCTAAACCCAAAACTTAATGTACCATATCAATATTTGAACATACATCATCGCATACATCATCGTATAAATAAAGCGATTTCGGTTGAACGAGAGACGGTGGTTTCCAGTTGCTAGCTGCTGTGAAAGCAAGCACTTAATATTTATGTTTAATGAAAGTTCAAATTATTTTGATTTGTTGGACGGACGGCGACCAAAACTTCTTTATACACCGTTTTTTGTTTGTTTGTTTGATTTTTTTTTTTTTTTTTTTTGGTGATGGTGATGACGATGACGATGATGATTGCTGACATAGCCCTACGATAATCAACCATAGCTAACCACTGGGTCATACACATCGTAAATATTCTCGTTCAATGACTATTTAACGCTAAACAATACCAACGGCAATTTTCGGTTTCGAAAAGGAAGCCATGCGAAATATTTCAATCAATATTGTGGAAAAAACAATTCACCACGTTTATATTATAGAGCGGTACAATGGCAAATAGCAAATAATACAAGTAACGAATTAGTTTGGTTTGGCGCACAACACACACACACACACACCAAACAAAATGAAAAAAAAACTTCCATAAAAGTGAATAAACAACAGCACACGGCGAGAGCTTTTATAACTGTAAACCAAGAAAATACACAAAAAACACACACACACACGGAACAACAACAAGCAATGAACAGACGAACGAACGAGTGAACGATGGAACGACCAAATAAACAAACAACAGCACGCAATACAAAGGCTATAGCTAAATTGTATGGTGGAAAGGTAAGAAAAAAAAGCGATTATTTGTTGTGTACTCTATATGTACTTCGTAGTCGAATAAAACAGCGTCGTTCAATCAAACTAATTGCAATCATGTTTAACATAAATAATAATTATATATATATAAAAAAAATCGTTTAAATCGAAAATTTCTATTTGCTCTTAGATCGTATTTTGTATGTTGCTTTATAGTATGGTTGAGAGTAGAGTTTGTGTTGTTTCCTTAACTTTTGCATTTATATCTACATTGTGTATGCTATTTTGTTTTTGATTCATTCTGCTCAAAAGTTTTTGTTGTTGTTGTTGTTGTTGTTGTTGTTGTTGGTTGCAATTGTTGCAGTAACATTTTCGATTTGCCATTTGGGAAAATTCGATAAATAAATCAAAATTGAGCTTGGCGAATTCCGTAGGTGAAATTTTTTCCCGGTTTAGATTGTTGTAAGACAAATAAAACGAGATCCATTGAAGTGAGAGAAAGAGAGAGAGAGAGAGAGAGAGAGAGAGTGGGACAGAGGGAGATAGAGAGAGAGAGAGAGTAATCGACATAAAACACCAGAAAGATAGAGAATGATATTTTCCAATCACGTTGAACACAATGTAACGAAAGAAACGATAATTATAGGTGGTTGTGGCATTGTAGCCAAATAGATAATAGATTTTGATGAATTTTTTCAAACAACAACAACAAACATTTGTTGACATTGTTACAAATGCATCGTTAATATTTACGATAAACATATTTGAATATGGTCGGCTGTCGATGTCGTCGTTGGCGTCAAAAAACGAGATGAAAACAGAATGAACGGCAAACAAACGAATGGAGCACATTTCGAAAATCCATAAAATTGGCCCGAATCGGCGAATCGAACGGAAAACATTCAACACCAAACAAAACAACAACATAGATGTAAAAGAATAACACTAGTCTTTCTCCCTTTATTTGGTGATTGGCTTTTGCATCCATATGAGGAAAAACACACGTACAACGTACAATCGCGATCGTGTGAGTGTCTGCTTAGGCGCATACCTATTATTGTGCGCCGTTCAACAGTCAGCCAGTCACATCCAGTACAATGCGGCTAAAGGTGATGACAGATACGATCAAGAAGGTGAACAAATAAACGTAAAAGCAAACACGAAAATTGTATTTTATAATAGAACAGAAAATTTCCGAATTTCTATGCCCATGGATCGTTCGTCACATACACTCACTCACACACCGAGAAACATTTTTTTTTTTCATTTGGTTTTATTGTCAAAATGGCAGTCATGACACAGTTAGATCATCTAACTTAGATGAAGGTACCCGAAACCTAAAGAGACAAACCATTTAAGTACTTATCAATCAAACTACCACGTTCGCTGCGTATCATAATATATACTAACAATGATAAATATACGTTGCATTGTTTTGAAAACATAACGTGTGAGTAGTTTTCGGGTTTTACTTTTTATGTTTGATCATTCCTTCGACCACCACCGCAGCAGCTGCTGCTTCAATTCCATTTTCATTTTCTAATATCGTTCAAGTCATTAGTTCTACACGTCGGTGTGTATGTATATAGTGTCGTTGTCGCGTCAACTAGTTATCTACAGGTTTTGGTATTAAACGTGTTTAGAATTTAATTATGTTTTCCGTTCAGTGTTTTTTCTTTTCTATATGCGTCGGTATCGAGTCATCATGTCGAGAGAACAACACGGTTTGGCTTTACGGTTTTTTTTTATTGGCAATGGTATTAGAATAGGCGCAGATTTCTCGGGTTTTTGAATTCATTTATCTATAAACAACTTAAAAAGACATTCGTTTAATGCTATATAGAATTTCTGTTTCGCGCTCTCTCTCTCTCTCTTTCTCTCTCTGATTCTGTCAATTCCATTTTGGTTTGATTTTCAAGTATTAACGCCGTTGGCAATCTGATGAAAAAAAAACATGACAACAACAAGATGAGAGAGAATAGCAACAACAACGAAAACACCCAACAGCAGTATTATCGGTTGTAATGGTTCTAATAAATATAGATTATCGACTGATCGGTAATATTTTTTTATCGATAAATTTTATAGTATTATTTTCGTTCATCGATGGTTTTTTTTTTTCGTTGATACAAATACACAAACACATGTGAAGCGGTCCACGGGCACACTTGAAAAGCAATTGAGGAATGGCTTGGTTAACAAAAGAAAATAAACGCAACGAAATATGAATAAATACGATCATAAATTGGCTAGGCGCATGTAAGTTATGCTTTAAAAAGAGAAAGATTCGAACAAAAAAAACTGCACAGCACAAAAAGACCACATCGAAACTATGATCGCGGTGACGACGTTGGCAGCGGGCAAAAAAAGAGGCAAACGCATGTACACTTACTCTTTCGATAAGGTCCATAATTGAAATATACAATCGATTAAATCAGTAATTTAATGTGCTCGTTATAAATTTATTTATATTGGACATGGACAAACAGGTATTACACAGTGTGGTGGGCTCTTTCTCGCCAGCCTCATATTGTGTGTGTGTGTGTGTGTGTGTTTTTGAAATTTAATTTTTGTCCCAGCACGCATGAATGTGTCCGTTTGTTTGTGAGAGCAGCAAGCGAATAAAATGTGGTCAGTTGTATTTTCACGTTTGATATGCATATTTATTTTATCCATAGAGCACACGCGGTTAAATGGCAACGGGCCCAACAGCAGCACCAAAATGACGACAAAGATTAACGATAGAGACGAAACGGGAAAAAAATGGGGGTGCATAGTCACGACAATGTGTGAAAATGCAACGGAAGAATCAATAAACAGCTGGGCCAGGGCTTTTGCGAGAGTAAATTGTGCTAATTGGGTAATTCCTTACCTAATGCATGTAAATTAAATTCGCCTTTCCCATCTTTCTTTCTCTCTCTCTCTCTCTCTCTCTCTCTCTCTCCCTGGGGCCCTTTTATTTTATTTTTATTCAATTGAAAAACTTCAAATGACCGGTGTGAACTGCGTGCGCACTTGCTCATATACACTTGAATATTGGCTCGAGTGTGGTGTAGCAAAGCCGTTCGTTTGTGCTAAGTGGAATTTGTAAACACTGGAATGCCAAATGATAAATGTGAAAAGTCTCAAGTTGTTTTTTTGCATGTTTTTGCATCTCTTTCTATCGATTGGTTATCAAGCGAAATTAAATCGAAGTATAAATTTGTGTTCGGTGAAAGAGCACGAAGAAATCAACACTTCTAATAGCAACAGTGATTGCATTCGATCGAAATCAAAGGCAAAAATCACGGTCGAAGTGGTTAGCAGCAACTACAAAAAAAAAATACAGAGAATGAAGAGAAGAAACAACAGAAACAGCAACAGAGGCGATACACAAGCAAGAGTAAGAGATGAAAATGAACGAAAATAAAACACATCGCATTCAAAGAATGATGATGCAGCCAGTGAACGATAAATAATTGTCTACTCCGTGTGCTTCCTTGCAAATGTATTCATTACATCAGCTTCGATCGACTATAGATAGTCGACGGTGTGTGCTATAGAGTATACACGATGGGCACCATCTTTCATCTCTCGCCAGCCCAACGTTTTCATTTCATTTGGTTTTTATTGAATGGTCGTCGCCGTTGTCGTTGTTGTTGTTGTTGTTTTTTTATGAACGAGACTACTGAGCAGCGTTTATGTTTTATGTGCGCGCAATAGGGTGTTGTGAATGCCGCCAATGATTTTGCGAATTGAAATTGGAAAATATGCAGCATTTGGACACGATGCAATGGTAAAAAGTAGGAAGAGAGAAAAAAGGCCGAGGGAGAAAAAGGCGAAAAAGAGATAGACAGAGGAGAAAAACCCGTGTAGAAATCTCATCACCCTAATACATTGCCCATGGTAATTGTATGAAACCGTGAGCTCATGATATCGTCTCTCTTCAGTGCTGCTGCCCATGTCCACATAAAAAAAATATATATACATATACCATATAAATGTATGCATAAATTGCGAATTTGAATTATACGGACAGCAAAAATACACATAAAATCCTCAACCAAATTATTATGGTTAATTTCAGAGCGCTAAAGTTTACGAGTAACGGTTTTTATTTTATATGTTTCTCTTCTTTTTTCGGATACCGACCGCTGCTGTTACATTTTTCCGAACAAAAATTGGCCCGTGTGTCCGTGTGTGAAGTCTGTTTGTGTGTTTCGCTTTTTCTCATTCTATTTGTACAATATATATAGGAGTGCGAATGCGTGTACTACATTTCTCTCTCTCTCTCTCTCTCTCTCTCTCTCGCTCTTTCTTTTAACTTCCATTTTCAATTTCATGGAGTAATGTATCGATTGATTTTCTCTCTTTCTTACACACACTCTATCTCTTTCGCTAAAACATTGTGTTATACTTCGCATTAAATGTGCAAATGACGATGTTAACTACTATCAGCAACAGCACCAGAGCCAAACACAACAGCGACAACAAAAAAGTATCCGGTGGCATCTCATAACATATTGGCGCGCTGTGTATTTACATGGGCCACGGACGAATGGGTGAAAGCTGAAATGGTATTGGCGATAGACAGAGACAGGCTGAAGCGAAATATTCATTTAAAAATAAAAACGACACACTCACCAATTTCAGCTGAATGCAAATGCAAAAGGGAGATGGATTACGAATACTTGACTCAACCAACAATGAAAACCAAATACAAACCAATGGGAAATGAATAAAATGTGCGTGATCACGCGTAAATATGAAAATTTATCAAGCTTTTGTTGCGATGTGCGCTTTGCCGCAGCCATATACATTTTGTATTTTTTTTTTTTTTTTATATTGTTGTTGGCGTTTATGCTCTCCTTATTTCGCTACCAAAAACGATGACAGCCGCAAAATTATGCGGCCGGACAACAGAGAGCAGGCGAGCGCCCTCAAAAACATTGATGCGTTGTGCACACAAATGTTGGGATGGAAATTCTGTTATGAGATGAAATGAATTGTGCATAAATGATTACAATTGACCTTTAAGGCGGCCCATATATTTTCTGCTAAATTGCTTGATATGTCAAATTGTGAATTTATTTTAATTTAACCATAAATCGATATGAATCAGATATTCGCTGTTTTCTTATACACTTCATCCAGGCACATTTCTTTCGTTGTTTCTTTGTGTGTGTGTGTGTGTTGTAACAATGGGCTGCCAAAACTATTAAAGTATTCACAACTGAGTTTGCTTTTTACCTTGTTGCGATCGTTTAGTATGGATACACATCTATTGTGACTAGATGCATTCAATACACGCGCGGCACGTACGCATTTAAATCATTTTTCGGCATTTTGTTATTGTTGACACCATTGTCAATGTATGGCGTTTATTTGGAGTGTGAATCGATTTTTTTAAATTTTGTTTTTCGGTATCCGTTATTGGTGTTGCTGTAGTTGGTGTGCAGTTTTTCGAGTCTATTGTCTTTCTTTTTTTTTTGCATAATGCCTATTACATCGATAAATGTACACATATCACCAGCCACGCACACTTTCTTCATGCGTTCGTCTTTCACCCCTCGTTTGACGAAATCATATTATTCATTCATATGGAATATATAATCGTGTGATTGACTGCAGTGGTGTTGTTCATTGTTGGCGATGCACGCTTTTAATTTAAATGTGGTGAAAACTGTGAAATGTGGACGCGCATTTGAAGCACGCGAAACAACCACAGCACGCACACCAACCTTTCTCCGAATTTAAAGTCCAAATCACCTACGGTTTGGCTCGATGTGATGGAAAATTCTACACTTTGTTCGGTGTATTTGCAAACAATGATGTATGACTTTGAAATGGCGGATGATTGATTTTTTTTTGTGCCATTGTTTTGGTTGAAGTGTCAAGTATATATTTTTAACACTATGTGCATAATTTTTTCTACCACTTTTATTTTGTGCAGTTTTCGAATATTTCTAGTGAAATTCATAAAATTCTGTACTACGCTATGCTGGCTACTTTTTTCTCTCGAATAAATGCAGCCACATTTTTTTTTATCATTTTTTCATAATTTTTTTTTGTCATTTTCATCAAATTAAAAAAAAATTTCATTTGCGAGCATTACCGTTGATTTGATGTTTTAGCTAATGGAACATGATGTGTTGTAACAGTATATAATTGGATGATCACACAAAACAAGAGCACACGGGCAAAGATGATTCAATTCCTGTTGTGCGTATCTGTCGTACGTAAATTGTGGAAATGAAGATCTTTAAGTTAACTGAACTTTAGTTAGGCATATTCAATTGGTGCTTGATTCATGTGAAATTGAAGCGTATTGATTCAATGGGAGAAAATTTAAAACGAACACGAAAAAACACGGTATGCGCTCCACAATGGTTTATATTTCGAATTGAAGAAATCGTAAAACGAATATTTAATCGCATTAAAAGCGTAATAAAGTCAACTTTTCTTTCTCTCATTCTCGTACTCTCTCCACCCGCGTTCAAATAAAGTGTTTGTGTGTGTTTGTAGGGGAGGAAAGGTCTGATTTGGCCTGAGGGCGCAGAAAATGTTTCCACGCATTTTTATGAGTGTGGACACGCAAGACTTCACAATAAATTAAATATTCAATCGATGTTACGTTTGACAATCGCTAGAAAATCTTTTGAATTATACGAATCGATATTTGATATTGCACGTCCTTATAGCGTTTTAAAATAGAAAACTTTGAATAAATCGAAGCGAGTAGAAAAAACCAACCAAACTTAATCTTAGAATATAAGTTTTAATGCACATTCTCAGAAAGTTCGTAATTGACAATGCATCCAACATCCAATCCATTGAAGTGGAAAAAAAAATGAATATATGAGGATCCAGGAGGTCCCGATTATTGCCTCGTTGAGAGTGAATTGAAAAATACCTCTCTACAGTTTTGGAAAATTTCCGTTTACTGGATATTTTGAAAGAGATCCACACCAGATAGAATTGACCTTCTGACATTTTCAATCAATTTCATTCATTTATTTGAACGAAAGGTTGAGTTTACTCTCACATTGGATCGCAAACGCCAGAAACCATGTCATTTTTTTCAAAAAACTAATTCTTGTATATTGCGTGTGCAAGGTTAAAAATAACTCAATCAACACAAATGGACCAACACGTACCACTGGAGCGTTACATTCATACGCATGTTTCACTCGTATCTTCTGAACGTTGCGCAAAACAAAGTAGATTGAAACGCGCCAAGTAAGCGGGGCTGTAGAACAAGAAAGATAATAATTGATTATCGATGGTTTTTCGAATTTTTGACTCCAGAAAAAAGTCCCAAAAATACTATAAAATCGAGTTTTTCAACATTTCTATATCAAGCAAGCTTGACGTCAATCAAGCGATTTTAAATTCATTTTTTGCCGCTTTAGATTCTTTTTTTTGAATTCCTGACTTACGCGTTTTGGTCCACATGGAACAATAATTGAAGGAGAAATATGAAAAAGAAGAAAGAAGACGAAAGGAAATAGAGAACAAATCGAACTGTATGCAATGTGTTGTTCTCTGTGATAAGAGAATTGACTAGTTTTATATCGAGGTATGCTCGCTCATCATGCATGAGAGAAGAGTACTTCAATTGTCAAAGACTTTATCGGAGATGTTTATTATTCGATCAATACTTTCAATTAGACGAAGTCATTCCATCGTTTTTCTCTTCAATCGAACATTTACTATCTCATTTTTTCTCAGTGTCGATTCGTTTCCTCTGCTACCGGAATCTGACATCGGATTCATTTACCATAGTTCGATTGGGGAATGCGGTTATGTGTATGTAAGTCTCTCTCTCTCTCTCTCTCTCTCTCTCTCTCTCTCTCTCTCTCTCTGTGTGTGTGTATGTGGATAATGTCAATAATGAATGAGATCGCAGAGCAAACGAATGTCAAGCACAAGAAATCGACCAACAGTGGAAGAGAGGATGTGATAGAGATGGAGGAGATGTGGAGAGCAAGTGAACTGACAAAATATCTGATTAAATGTAGCCAAATGAAAGTGCCTCTATGCCGTTGCATTGTGACACTGTGTGCCTGTGTGCGTGAGTGTATCTATGCAATTGAATTTGCAATTTTCCACATATGCTGCCCGTGCCATATTGACAAGCGCCATTGATCTTTCCAGTGATCCCCCCGATTCGAACTAATATGATAGTAATGATTGTGATGGTGCGATGGGTTAATCAAAAGTTCGCATTCAGTTATACGTTATGTACATTTTGATATCTTTCCGGTGAATCGAATGTTCGTTTAAACATTCACGTTAATGCGACACAATACACGAACATTCATGTATGCACAGGCACACATGCACACATGCACACATTCGGCATCGACCGCATTCACCAAAATAGCCACTTTTCGAAATGCCAGCAAACACTCTTTGAATAGAATTCTTTGGTGTCCCCATTCTCGGGGGCTTTTTTTTATTTTTTGCGAGGAGTGGAGAGGGTGCGGGGCGGGGGTGAGGGAAAGAGGCAAAAACTTCATTTTATTACTTGACGATAAAAGACGCTGGTATTGGTATTGTTGTGCCACACACAGTTGCCTTACGACGAGTTTTCATAATTTGCATTTGTATACACACATAAATATCCGAAATTGCTTCAGCACCAAAATGCACAACACACTTTTCTATAACTGCTAACGACATTAGTCGCAAACGTTATAGTGTCATTTTTGCCAAAATGTAACTAACCAGAAATTACAAAATGCTTTTATGAAAAGCAGCCAAATGGTTGAATACAGCGCAGCCTGATTGCTAACTTTGCAGAGGAGGTTCATTTTCATTGAAATAAACTTCGGGAGGTGCATCAAAGATATTTACCAAAATGCTTTTGAATGCTGTTTGTATTCGGTACACATTTTAATACTGTATAAATGACAGCAGAAAATGTTGTTCCGAGTTTGATACAGGAGGAGTGTTTTTGTTGAGTTTCCCTCTCAAATTATCGCTTTGCGATAACCAAAAAAAAAAAAGAAAACGAAAACGAAAACGATATATCTTCGAGTTGAGAATCTCCATAGTGGAGAGCACACATGTGAATGCTTTCAGTGCAACAATTGCAGAACTCTTGCATATGTTTTGCATACTTTGGTATTTACTCGCCATTCGTAAAAAATTAATACAAAATTGTATAAACTGTTTGCATGCTGATGCTGAAGCTGATGCTAAGGCAATGAGCTCTATCGCTAACACACACACACACACACTGAAACTACGAGACGAATGCACAAAGTTAAGGCGATCAATGTTGTTGATAGTTTGGCCACCATTTCAGTCAAATCGACAGGGAGAATGGAAATGGTTAAAACTTTTGAATTTAAAGATCAGCACAATGCTACAAAATTAGAACATGAAACACTTCAGACACTTGGTTCTTGGTGTGCAAGTGTGTACGAATGTACTATGCTGTGCTGTTCTGTGCTGTACTGTGATGTGCTGTGCGGTGCTATGCATTGATACGTGCATGCAATTCCATCTCATGGCATACAATAAGCGTACATTGTATGTATTTAAGCGAAACTAAGCAGAATGCCTCTTTGCATAGTACAGTACAGCACAGTACTGTGGATATTCTGTGCATACACATATGGCAAACAAAACGCTTTATCCGCTTTGTGTAAATTCAATAAATTGGCAACAGTCATTGGTGAAGAAGAAATTAGTTAGTTTCCAAAACGAGGATATAATAGACCATTTCTGTGGCACTAACAATTACTGTTTCACTCTGTCCTCTGTCTCTCTATCCCTCAATCGCCTCTCACTTTTTGTCCATTTGGTGTTCGTGTCTCATTCTGCTTCTGGTTCGTTCAGTGTACAGTATACAGTACAGTATATGTGTGTGTTGCATGGCTACAATTACCCATTCGGAATCATTTTTAATAGTCATTCCACTATCATCTATCTGTCTCTCTCTCTCTCTCTCTCTCTCTCTCTCTCTCTCTCTCTCTCTCTCTCTCTCTCTCTCTCTCTCTCTCTCTCTCTCTCTCTCTCTCTCTCTCCTCTCTCTCCCTCTCTTCCTGTATGCTAAATGAAAATGAGATTCGGAACGTGAAACAGCATCCAAACAGCTCAACTGATATTCTTCTCTTGGTGTGTTTATGGTAATAATGTTAATTGCTGTGCAACTTTGAATTTGGATCGTAACTTTTAATATATGGTTTGCTCGGCAATTACTTTCGTCTGTGCCTCGAGAGTGTTTGCACTTCTCCGTGTCCTTTTTTTTGTTTTTTTTTTTCTTCTCTCATTCACCATCGTCAGTCACTGCATCGAATCGTGGTAGCATCGAGCTACCGCTTCAACTATTGTAATCAATTGAGTAAAGCATGAGCTCTAGCAATCTCGATCGTCGAGAGAAAACTTCTTTTTTTGTCTTCTTAGTTTAAGACTTTACATGTTTTTCCATTCTTTTTCCATTCTACATAACGAAAAAACCGACTTTCCGTGAAAAAGACCAATTTCACTCCCAACTTTTTGATGATATGCGTATTTGTTCGCCATTTTATTATAAGAAGTCAATGCATTCGAATTGTGTGTGTGTGTGGGGGGTGATGACGTAAATGAAATCTCTTCTCTTAAATTTGCGATTTGAATCAATCAGTTTTGCGAATAGGCACTTACAGAGCAAATATTTCGATTGTCATGTATTTTACGCACCCACACACAATCTCGCTTCTACGTGCAATTCATTTCGACGGCTGGTAAATTCGGATATGTAATCGATAACTTAATTACTCAATAAGTGTGATTCGTACGTGACATTTGTTATCCCAAATATCGTGTTAGAACAACGCATTCCGATTATGGATTGAAATGCGGGTATGTGTTTATGTTGTTGTGTATGGGTTGCAAACATTCGTGCTAAATATATGTGTGTTTAGGTTGGTTTTGCTCACTCACTCACTCACTCAATCGGATGACTGTTTCCAACTCTGATTCGATAAAAGATCATAAATCATATTCGATAATTATTTTTCGGTGGTCTTTTTTCTTCTGTTCGGTCGATTCCATCTCTCTCTCTCTCTCTCTCTCTCTAACATTAACCGTTGTTTGGTGTAGCTGGATGGATATGGCTGTATTGCCATATTTATACGCAAAAATATGAACACAAAAACCCATTTGTCATTCGAAACTAAGAGGAGAGTGAGAAAGAAATATAGAATTGTATAGAGGCGACAAGAAATAATACCCCGGCAACTTATATTGCCAGAGCCAAAGAAAAGAAAATGGGCAAAAAATTTTCAAAAGGTTATATCGTACATAAACAGCCAGATTATAAAAAGGCATACACGAAAAAGCGTAAACTGAATCACAAGTAAAATAAATACTTCCACTTCCGAGTTTGTGGAAAAGTTTACTCGGGCCGCACAAACACATCAACACGACGGAACACGAACAATCTCTATGTTTCTGTTTCACACACACACACATTTTCGCATTTAACCAATGGCAGAGACGGGAAAAGGAATAAATATAAATTGAATCCAAATGGCAGATTGCAAAGCGATAGAGCCATTCTTGTATCTTTGAGTGACAGCGACAAAAGGAGCGAAAAGCAACAGAACGAAAACCAAAGAAAAAAAAATATAGTCGAAAAGGAAACAACAACAACAGCAATATCAGCCAACAAATACAACGCGTTCAGCACTCACACACAGCACAAGTATAGGAAAAGTGAATAAGGAAAATGACGCCACACACAAACACAACAGCAAACATAAACAGCAATCTGAATGAGATACTACGCAAAAGGCAAAGTAACAAACAAAAAAAAAAAAACTGAATATGAATAGAGAAAAGGAAGCATTTATTCAAAGGTATGCAGTATATTGGCATTTACACGGATGAAGCAAAGGAAATGTTCTGCGAGAGCGAGCAAGCGGTCGAACGAGAACGAGCGAGCGAATGAATTGGGTTCAGTGTATGTGGTATGACCGTGTATGTGTGTGTATGTTATTGTGTGTGTGTGTGTGTGTGTGTGAGTGACTTCGTTGTACCGTGCCATGCCATCGGTAATATTATTAGCTTGGTGAAATAATATGTGCACAAATACGGCAATGAGCCTTCACTCGTCTCTTTGTCATCAGCAAGTAAATCTTGTTCGCCTTCTACTACATATTATATGCGATACATTTGTATTTCGATCTACCACACCGTGTGAGCACTGAGTGAACTGTTTGCACACGCAGAATATAAGCAATAAAGAGAGGCTATAAATATTATGGTTGATTATATTATGTGTGGATCGAATGGTATGAATCTATTGGAATCTGCGAATCTCTGTATGCATTGGGATACATGCTCATTCGCAAAATTGTAGCCGATGATGATGGTGGTGGCGACAACAGCCAGCAACAACAATAACACCACCTAAACCAGAGAATGGAGAGAACGAAGAAGAAGAAGTAGCCAGAGCCAGATCACAGTAGCAGAAGCAGCACCAAAATCAAAAGAGCACAAAGTACAAACAGCAACAGTAGAATGATACAAAATATTTTCTGCGGCTAAAGTTTTGTCCTTGATGCGCATGATCCGTGTTGATTTTTTCGCACCATATACATTACATGGCTAAATGCTACCTTTTCGATAAACAGTCAACCAATCCCGAAAATACTTAAAATGAATCTGCACCGGATTGAAAAGCCTTCGACCTTGTCCTTATATTGATATGATACAATTTTTGTTGGTTGTTGGTGGTGATTTCGTTTCATTCGTTCGTTTATCGTCGACGGAAAAATTGGTAAGTATCATGTTTTTGAAGCGGTGAGCAAGTATTAGTGAATATACAGGGGTCGAACGGTTTATTTTTTTTCATTTTGTTTGCTATTTCGTCTGTTTTTTTTTCCTTGTTGTTGTAATGTAATGCGATTATCTGCGGATTTTCAGGATTGACTAGCCTTATCGAAAGGTAGCTTGCCATGTATAAATACAAATAACGAACCGAACAGTGTTTCCACCATGGCGTTATAGAATAAACGAAACGAAACGCAAGACACAACGACGAGCATATGATATGATGGCTGAATCGTTCAAATGAAGAATAGTGCCAGAGCCAAACGAATTTACAAAATCGGAAGAGAGATGAACACAGCGACTCACCCACTGAGTGGAAAGATTGTTGAGAGGAAAATCAAGCGATAGATAAGAACCTTTTAATAAAACGCTTGTTATATGTTCGGTTCATGTTTTTCGCCTTTTGCAAACTGAAACGCGCATGCAAAATGTAAATACATAATATTCACATCATCAAACATGTATAGCATCGCTACACACTCAACACTCAATGGCACTGCTTCAGTACTCTCTTTATTTCTTGCTCTGCCAATCTTTTGCTCTCTCTATCTCTCTTTCTCTCTCTCTCTCTCTCACCCTGTGTGCGTGTGTGTGTGTGTGTGTGTGTGTGAGTTTCATTGTATCTCTGTTCCTCTATCGGTCTTGTCATTCTGCCATCCCCACAACTACCACCAGTAAATGTTTGACACAACTCTTGGCAGCTATAAACATAACACAGCATATTATAAAAGGTTCATTTAATATCAAAAACGTTTCTCATTCACTTTGCAAGCGCAGACTTTTACAATCACCATGAATTTTTCCACATTTCCATTCTTTCATCGGAGATGCTGTTGTTGTATTTTTTTTTCTATGGTCCAGGTTTTCATTCCTTTATTCATCACATCCCTGCTGACAAATAATTTCGATATTTCCTGGCTAAAGATTTGCGTCGTTTTATTTGGTTTGCCCCGTGCTGTTGTTGTTGTTGTTGCTTCAATTTTCTCTTGAACAAATTGAAATTCGATTGCAGTCGAAATTCAACGTTTTGCTCGATTCGCCACTTTGGCATTTAGACGAGTCATTTTAAACGAAATAATTCAGTGACTTTTTGGTGCAAGTTAAAAGTCTGGTTCCAGTCCATGAATTTCAAGAGATAATCATTTCAATTTCGCATGAAAATGTCATGGCATGTTTTTGGATGGCAAGAAAAAAAAAACGCACCAGAAAAATTGCAGAACGAAAGGAAATCGAGTGAACAAAAAATTGCACCAGAAAGAAATAGAGAAAAAGAACACGAACCACGCAAAAAGTGCACTTGGAGCATTTCCAATAGCCAATTGCTAATAGGGCGATTCATCTTTTTTATATGCGCTATGCCTTTCCATTTCGGATTTCTCTTGCGTTCCACTCCATTCTTATTCCGTTTCTCCGCTTTTCCATTTATTTAATACACACTGGGCACATATTATATAATACTTATGAAGTGATTTTCAATCTTGATATGTGAATAAGGCGCAACGAAGACAACAACAAAAAATATCAACTACAACAAATGTTTTTTCTCTCTCTCTCTCTCTCTTTCTCTCCCTTTCTCTCTCAGTCTCTTCTCGTTCACCCTTGCAAATGGATATGCTACTCGAATAACAGCAGCAACAGCAGCCACAGTAGCAATATAATGAAGAGCATCAAAGATGAGCGGCACATCATTTTACCAACGAAAACAACAAAAGAAATAACACTACAATATAGCGATTTGTATATTTTTGCCATTTGCTCCTTCTACAAAACTTCGGCATATCCGTGCATTTCCATTTTTCAATTTTTGCTCATTTTTTTTTTTTTTTTTTTTTAGATCGAAAGTCGATTTCGGATATATGCATGAAAATCTATTTTGCTGAGTATGCTCCATAGCATTTATAAAAATATATGCCAGGGTGCGAGGAGGACAAAAACGAGGATAACGGCAGACAATTCAAGCACATATAAGTTCGTCTTTTACTTTGAAAAATACTTTTCACCCCGAAATTCATTGAAATGGCAAACAATGAACAATCCTTCGTTTTGCATTGCACAAAAAACTTTTCGTAGTGCCATGTAAGACGATGAACATAAGAACACTTGTGGAAAATAATTCGACAATAAGCCGTTAATGGAACACATACGTCTATGTCTTTTTCCACAAAATCAATGCTAACTTATTCAACAACGCAACACACACACACACGCCCAACGCATGTGAAATGTTACGCATATCCATCCATCATAATGTGCAAATTATTCCATAAGTTGCTTTAATAAATTGTGTTTATGAATGCTTCACTTTACTCTCTGGCGTTCGCAATTCAATTTAACTGGGTGGAAAAAAGGAGGTGACAATTCTATACTGTAAATTACGACGTGTAGTTGCATAGTGTGACGTAGTACAGGCAGCTCAAATTAAGCGATAAGCAAACTGAAGAATCAGAAGGGAAAAAAACACATTCACGCACACGAAACAACACAGAAAACTCAGTTAAGACGCGCCGCAAAACGAGACGACAATTTAATAAAATCCAAAATCGCTGATGAAAATGTCGTTTGCGTTGTTTGTTTTTTTTTTTTGCTTATTATTCAATAGGCACATCAAGTGTGTGAGTACAGTATACTGTGTACAAGTGTACATTTGTAGGTCAGCCTCTAGTGTTTTTGCCGATCGCGATAAAACGTCATAAAAGCAGCGCGCGCCCGGCAATACTAACGTACCGAAATGCTGTGTGTTTGTGTGTGTATGCAACTCACAAAATTGCGCGCATTCATTTCATTCTGTCGTGTGTGCGCGCAACGCGCACGTTCACACACATATCGTGCTAATGAAATCACAAAGTAGCTACCGTCGTGAAGTAGCAAAATGCAGTTTGCACTTTATATTAGGTTTCTCGGGCCTGTCGGTTTTACATTTCATTTAAAATGCAAATTATGTACAAAATGATATATCTGAACGTGTTCCTTTTAAAATGCAATTAAAAAACAGAAGAGATTGAGATTGAGAGAAAGAGGGAGCAAGAGAGCAAGAGAAACCCACCAGAATGATGTGTGAGCCGCGTGAATCGTGTGCAAAGTGTATGTGTCGACGCGCTAAGTTATATATTTTCAGCTGTATTTGCAGTTTTCATTCCATTTGCAATCATATTAATTTCCAATTTATACAAAATTTCAACTGCACAAACCGATCTCATAGCGCAACATGGAGGCATGTGACTTTTGATTTGACTATTTCTGACTAAAACATAGAAATGGCGAAAGAGACACAGAGCTTTTGGTTTTGTCGTTAAAAGTGCAAAGGGATTTTGGAATTTGAATTTATACCGTGCGAATTCATTTATTTTGTGGTTGGTTTTTTTTTTTTTTTTTAATTTTGTGTTAGGAAAATAAACTTTTTCGATTAAAAGAGGACGGCTCATAAACAGACATAGCTCAAAATCTGAAAATATCACATGGAAGAAAGGTTAGAATTAGTCATCCGAGATGATAACGTTGGCAAAGGAATTAAAAATAAATTGTAGCAATGGATTTTGCAACACTTTAGACGCATTTGGGTGAATTTGAGAGCTAGAGCGAGAGAGCGAAAGCTAAAGTGCGGCCGTTTATAATGTGCTACTGGCATAAAACGTAAATGATGAAAATATTATCTTTTATCTTTTATCACTTTAAATATTTGCTGTGTGCGCGAGTTGCTTCATAAATAAAATAAGTTCACTTTTAATAACATAAAACGAGATATAAATATTTATGTATATTTATTCTTTAATGATGTTTGCATATTGCCACATTTATATGGGCAACTTCAGTCACACTATAAAAGCTAAAGCTTGAATCACGCTTCAAAAAGACTGTGAAACGTAGTATATTTCAAATTCAATGAGCATGTGCTTGTGCTTGTGCTTGCACGCCACCATGTCTGTGTCTGTGTGTATGTGTGTGTGTGTGTGTGAGAGAGATGTGAATTGTGCAAGTGTAAGTACGTTAGTGTATGGGAATTAAGTATAAAAGAAGATGAAGACAGTGTTAAGAACATAAAATGTAGAGAGAAAAAAAAACATACACACAAACTGAATGGTTTAGCTGAGTACCAAAACAGAGCAGGCGAGATAAAGGCAGAGAAAGAGAAGAAAAAGAGAGCAAAGCCATTTGCATGTTCATTATTGTCGGTGCTTGCAATGTTGAAAGTGTTGTGTGATGTGTCTTATAGTTAGTCGCTCAACTGGAATAGTTATTTCAACTATTATGTCATTCATGACATTATGAAATTTGAGCTTGTACGTTTTGTATTTTCCAGTTGTTTGTTTTCCTGCTTAAAATGCGCCCGCACAGGCATATACAGATACACTCACCGTTACAAGCGCACAGTCAGAAGGACGAGCACGAGAGAGAGAAAGAGAGAGAGATAGAGAGAGAGAGAGAGAGAGAGAGATCGAGCTTTTGCCAATTTTTTTTTCTTCACTCTCGTGTGTGAGTGCTTTTTTTTCACCATTTATTGCTTGTATTGCTCTTATCACATTCCATAGCCAACTATTCGAATACGTGAGCACACAGTGGCTCTTGATTGCTAACGCTTGTTCGTCACAGTCACAGCAACCAACAACGATAACAAACAGCTACCGACAACGACAGCGACAACGAAAACGACCATGACAACAACGACGCTATTATTGAGAGGAAAATTACTTAAGCCACGAATTGAGATTATAATTTATTTTTAGATGACGTTCATGCTAAAATATATATAACGTATTTGACGTTGAGCATTGATTTTCATTGAAAAAGAGAGAAGCGAGCGAGAGATAGAGAGAGAGAGAAACGCAAGGAGCCGAATACAACAATAACAAATCGTTTCTGCACATCGGTAAATCATCTTATTAACAGCATCGCTTGTATGTTGTGCCATTTATTTCTACGATTTCATATTATTTCTGGGAATTGCTAATGCACACAGGTGGTTTAGTGTTTTTTTTTTGTGAACCTAATTATCAGTTTCAATTTAGTATACAGACACGCTTATCACACTTACTTCTTAAAAACCATACAAAATTAACGAAACACTTGAAAATCGTTAGAAGTGTCATCAATTTTTTTTTTGGCTAATTAAATTGAATTAATATTTTTAGTTTTAAGGGCGCGTTTCAAAATCCCTGCCACCCATTCACTATCACATACTCGTGATGAATTGCAATCAATTTGATTAATGCTCAAAACTATATATTCTAACATGCACATTAGTCATGCAAACGACAATGAAAGTAATAAAGCATGTCACATAAAAACACATCATTCATTGGAAAAAGTTGAATCGAATTAAATTGAATCGAATTGGTATATTTCCAGTTGAGTTAGTGTTCGTGTGTGTGTGTGTGTTTGCCTTTGCGTTTTGCATAATCAGCTATATAAACTGGTATACAATATGTGTTTCCGAGTTTATATGGAGTCGATGTGATAAATTTCTCTCCCTCATATTGTGTGCGTGTGTATTTTTTTTTATTGTTCCTTTGTTTGTTTGTTCGAATCGAAGCCGCTATACTGATGGAGGTAAGATCAAGCCTTCATTTCAAACTGGTACCATCATGGTCACTCTCTATTGGTTTTGAACTTGCGTCAGTTTACCACGGCTAAACTGGGTTAAGAATGTCGGAAATGAATACAGGTGCCATGAAAATGAGGAGGGAAAACTATTCTTGAAAAAAAAGAATCTTCGCCCCATGACAGATGGATAAATCATTTCAAATACATTTAATGCGAAAATTGAGCAAACTCTAGGCTATGGCATTCTTGTGTGTTCATGCTGTTTTTTTGTGTGTCTACTCTTATCATAAATTATTTTGAAGCTACCGCCTTTCAATATTGGGCCCATTTTTCCATTTCACTCAAAAATGAATTTATGGTTGCGATAAGCTTGACGTAGACCCCATTCTAAACAATGTATATTTTTTGCCAATCGCTCCAAAAAACCGACAAATGTATAGGACTAATACAATAAAAACAGATACGAACAACAACCAACAAAAAAAAGCTTGCGTTTTACAAAATTACATCGCCAATGCCAAGAATACCGAAAATTGACGTTAAAATAGAAGTAAAGACAGAATACGGTCACTTGAATAGATACCCGAAATTATGTTAAGTAGACAATATAATTTGATGCGTTTAAAAATTTAGTATGACCAATCAACGAGTTGTCAACAAACAACCAGCTCGCTCTTATTTTCTAGTTTAATCACGCTGTTGGTTTTTCAAAGCTTTTATTGAAGCCACTGTATTATATTTGATTTTTGAGAGTTGAGACATTCCCAAATGACTCATTTCAACATTGGCTCATTTCTCTTCGTTTATGATTTATGAGTTGAATATTTTCGAAGGAAATTACAATGAATTACAGTGCCATACACTTCGCCATTAAATTGGTCGATGTGTGTTCGTATGTGTGTGTGTTTTGGAACAGTGCGTTTGTGTCATTCGAGAATGGCGCATCTGTTATTTATTAATGCGTTGAAACCCGAAATGAAACCATTATCATTAAAATCGATTGAAAGCCTTTGACCGCTTCACGTGATTGTTTCTCCAGAAGCACTTAAATTATTTACACACGATGTTCGAAAAACGTTTTACAAAACTGAAATTAGTAAACGCAGAAGCGACTCTTTATTGTTTCCGAGCATTCGAAACTTGATTGAAAGGAGTTGGCCGATAACAGAAGACAATTAAATGCTGTACATCCGTTTTGAAAAATGGTCAAATGGTCGATGGGCTGATATTCAGTATTGATCTTAATTTAAATGCGAAGAAGGAGGAGTGAGTGAGGTAAACATTTAAATTGTAGTATCCAATGACATCCAACGAAAAACGGGTTTCGATGGAATTTGTTTGGCGTTTGTTTTATTGTTCGTATGAGCTAACCGTCGCTATGATTTAGTACGAACGTAAAACAGTTAAGTGTTAAACTATGCGGTCCGACTACCTTCACACCAGCCATTTGATGTGTTTTATTAGAACAATATGTGAGAAACTGAACATAACTTGTAGCCGCATTGACCGTATCTCGAATGGCATCTCTTGTAACAATAAATACACACACAGTTCAACTAAATATTTGCATGATGATGTATGTAGTGGTTGAATTAATTTTGCCACAAACATTTTTTTTTTTTTTTGGACAAAAAAACGTTTTTCTCATCATAGCCGACACACATACACAGGATATTGACGACAGTTTCATGCTTTCTGGCAAGCGCTTAAACTTCAATTCATACTAAATTTCATTACATACTTCATTTCCAATACAACCAAAAGCATGGTATTCGCCCCCGAAAATGAATATTGGTGCGAGCACGGAGAGGCTTGATATCAACGTTGTATGTTTAAATAACCATAAATAATTTCTTTCTCACACTTGGTACACCGTTATCGTTATCACTCCGACTGGATACTGTTTATTGTCAACGCAGTCAAACTATAATCATAGAATATTTACGATGTAAACTTGCGAACCAATGTCCTTGCGATGGCTAACAGTTATTAAAAAATTGCACCAATTAAATTGGGTGTGCAAGTCGTTTGGAATAAAAACAAAATCTCATGAAAGTATTAGTGAATGGTCTCGCATTTGCCTGCACACACAAAAACAATTTTCTAGATAAATAATTGTGGATCGTAGGCTCGTCATAGCATCGAATCGAGCTTTCAAAATGGGATAAATCGATTTGGGCGATCTTAAGCAAAAAGATGCTGCTGCCATTGGCAACGAACGGATATCGATTAATTTCACGTTTTACATTTCAACATGTTTGCCAACCATTAATTGCATCTTCTCGGGTCTATGTTATAGGTCCATTTCGAATAAGGCCGATTTTCATTTGTGGAATAATTCCATTAGAAATTATTCCTGAAAATTCGACTATAACTTCACCGAAATGTATCGAATTATTTCACAGCAAAAGCAAGGATTTAATTCCATTCAATTAACAAAAAAACATTTTGTGAAAAATGGTATTCAGTCGAAAAATGAAAGGTAATATGCATAAGCCATACTTTTTATCGTATTGTTGCAATTCCGGTTACTGAAAAAATGTCGTTTAGATCGTGTAACTTTTTTCTAGGATTTTTGGCAAACATCAATCGAATGTGTAACAAAACATTTTTGACAGAAAGTCGGCTTATGCCTATTTACTCCATTTATTACAGTTGTAACCGACTAGAGCAAGTGCCATATAACTCCTGGAAAAAAAAGTCACATAATCTCATTATCGAATGAAATTGGCGTAAGCCCATTTTCTATCAAAAGACCAGCACAGTATGATTGTATTTGTTGCCTTGTTTGGAAATAAATGACTATGGAGTTATTTCCGAATTTTCAGAATTTCCAAAATAAAAATTGGCGTTATTTCAAATGGACTTATAACATACACCCGTTTTTTCATAGCTTTGATTCAGTAATTGCGTTTAATTATGTTCATTCACCAAATCATTAAATTATGGTTCGACTGTAACGAAATGAGTGCATATTCGGTGGCCGATAAATTGCGAACAAAAAACATATACATACATGTATGCATAGCTCCAACCACGTCCGAGAGAAAGAGAGAGAGAGGGAGAGAGAGACAGAGAGAGAGAGAGAGAGAGAGAGCGAAAAAATAACATGTAATCAATTTGCTTGAATTAATTGGATATGAAATGTGAGCTATATGCGGCTGTGACTTGTTCAAGTGCTTTAGTTTGGTTTATCTCCCCTCCCCCCCCACACGTCCCCTCGCATAAAATCAGACAATCGCGGCAAAAAAAAAAATACTCGCGCATAGTTGCTCTCATCCATGTTTTAACGGCTGCTGATATAAATGCGCGACACGCGCGCTTAAAATAAAGTGTCGTAGACGGTCAAAATATATTTTACTTCGTTCCGAGTTGTGTCGAAAATGCAATGGGCAACACAAATTTTTTATAATTAATGATATAATCAAATCGCTTTTAATCATTGATAAGTACTCCACATTATCCATGTTTCAATCGATCGAAAATGTAAATCAGGAACTATAACAACAACAACAACAACAAATAATCACAATTAAGTTCTCTATTTCTCTCTGCGTGCATCTGATTATAATTACACCCATTATTATTCATTGCCGTTGTTGGTTTTGTGTGTAATTTTTTTTTTCTCTATACCTTTTTTTCTCTCTTACTCTCCCTCATCGTGTTTTGTACATCTATACGTATATGTTTAATATTCATTAAATAATCAATCACTGATATCTCTATTGACTTCATTCTCTCACCTTAATTCATTGATTACTTCAATACGAATGTGTCACTTCATAAAACAAAAGCACAGCACCGCATACAAACGACGACAATGATATTGATGATTTTCTCTCTTACTTTGTCTCAAAACGAGTTTTATGTAGTGTAGTTGTTTCTGTTGGTATCTCTCCGTTTATGAGCTTGATGCTACTGGCGCTGTGTTGATGTTGTCTGTTATTGTTGTTGGTTTTTTTGCTATTTTCACGATCTCTCTCGTACACGTTCCTCTGTTGATACAATACAATGTGTATAAATTAGTGTTTGATGACGGCCACAACGACAGCAACCAATTTATTGTTTTGCTCACACTTTGATATAATAAGCTTTGAATTTTGTGAATTCTACTTTCATTTAACATGCAAACAATAACAGAAAAAAAAACAATTGAACACACAGGCCGGGCATTCAGTTTGGGCTTGTCCGAAAACTTACTTAAACATGAAACCAATTCACCGTTACACTTGGCAATGTTTTTTCTTCTTTGTATTATTTGTTGGGTTGTTCTATTCAATATGTATCGATTGTTGTGTCGTTGGATATTTGATAAATTAGATCAATTTGGTCCGAATTATTCAAACACTTTCTCAGTATTTTCTTTTAATTTATTTTAAATGCACGTAATTTGTTTGTTTGTTTTTTTTTTCTTTTTCAAAACATAAAATTGTTTTCTCTCACTTTAGATCAATTAAAATTTAATTAGACTTTTTGATGTCATTTATTTAATTTGTCATTTAGAATTTCCATTCAATCAAGATATTCACAAATTCCAAATCGCCGATTAATTTACTCACTGATAACCATGATTAGCTGTGTTGATTCACATTCACTGACTTTGTACATGTTCAATTTTTTCTTTTGCAATAGATAAATTTCGTGCGCCACAAATAAAAATTATAGTAATAAATAGAAAATAAAAGAATGAAGAGACACAACTCTTCTTAACACTGCAATACAATTTAAAACAGCACAAACGCCGATTTTGCTCGCTCTCTCTCTCTCTCTGTATATATATTTAATATTTATATATCAAATTAATGAATTATTAACTTGACTTCACTTATCTCAATCGAATCAGGTGACGAGCGCACGAATGAAAATAAAGCATTCAGAGAAAACCAAAATAAAAACCTCAATTTTGTTGGAAGGCGATGTAAGAAAAACGCATTTGAAGAGAAAACTCAAACTAATAGCCACAATAAATGACAGAATGTGACTTAATTTGCACACATTTGTCGAAAGTATGAAATGTATTTTACGTCAAAATCCACGAATCAGTTGTGTGTGTGTGTGTGTGTGTGTTTTTTTTTCTGTTATTCTCTCTTTTGGTTGGCTTCTGTCATTGATGAAGCAATGAACTATTGTCATAATAATACTCTTTTGTAAACATAATCAACATAAATCGTTGCCACTCAATTGTTTCAATTCACTGTTTTTTTTTTTGTCAAAGCGAAATGTTTGGATTTAGTTTCATTTGTTGTTGAAAATCACACGGGTTAAAAACAAATAAAACATAACAACATATGACACTGATCAATCAGTAACATCAAGAGTCGTAGTTCACTTTTTGTTGTTGTTAATTCACGTCTTACAGCGACAATGTTTCAATGTACGTTTTTTCAATTGCAGCATGAGTTTTATTTTCTGGCCTGGCTTTACAATACGGCGGCTTAATGACACTGAACACTTTTCTTGTGCACATACACTCAATTTAGCTGTTTACAATTCGGGATTATTTTTGCGTAAACTCAGTTGTAGTTTCGATTCGCTTCGAATTCGCATAAGCGTATTCAAAAGAGAGAAAAAAAAACAACAAAAAACAGACAAGAAAAGACACTCATACTCGTGCACAGAATGTTTGCTATCTCGTTCTCTTGCTCTATCTCTGGTTCTATGCAGACTTGATGAACAAATACACGCACATATTGGACTTAAGTAGTCACAAATGTAGACGAAATTTTGTATAAGTCAAACAAGAAACAAGATCCCGAATTCGTTAGATGGAGATAGAGAACAATACACACCGAATTCGTTTTTATTTCTCTGTTTTTGGTGCGCTTTTTGTGCTGTTCTTTTTTTTGCATTCGCCCCCCAAAAATAAAAACAAAACCACACAGAAAAATGATCCGATTGTACTGAGAGAGTGAGAAAATGACGACGATAATCGAGCAAAAGCGCAGTGTAGTCAAAATGGCCACCACACAGTATGATGATAATAAAATGTGCAATTCGTCTGTTTGAACACGAAAGTGTTTATTCAAGCGCTTTGGAAACCTCTTCTTCTTCTTCTCCTCCTCGTTTCGCGTATGTTCAATGGGGGGCTCTCTCAATTTGACATCCGTTCATTGGAGAGAGAGACAGAATGAATCGCTCGCATTTTCAATTCGGTGTTCAATGAAAGCACCGACGTATAAAAATGAGCAAACATTTCACGACCAGACTGAAATGGAGTGAATCAGATGTCATGGTATAAGGTGTTGCCTGATGTTTGACAATACATGTGATGCGCCGCAAACATTCAACAATTTTCCATCTCACATTTTCGACTGACAACCAATTTTGAGGTGATTGATTTTCAACCATAGCATATTAAAGGCACATGGTGAAATGTTTTTTTCATAACTCTTCCATTTTGAATCATAAATTCAACATTCAACGTACACATGAGATTCTTATAAGACATTGGGATATTTCTCACAGGAATTTGACAGTTGGAGCTTTCAAATATTTTCAAACATGGGACATTTTCACACAGACAGTTGGAATTTGCGCGAAATGGCTAGTTAAGGTGTGTGTGTGAGTGTGTGAATGTTTGACAGTACACACTACCGGCAAGTGATTGAAAGTATTTTTGACATTCATGAAGCGGCTATTTAAATACACATTTTCAGTACATTTCTTGAAAATGCGTATCATTATGGTTGACTGCGTTCAACACTCAAGTGTATCTCGTAAAATAAATAGTAGAAGATAGAAAAAATTAAAAGAAAAACGAAATGTTTAACACAGAAAATCCTTATCAAAAATGTAACTCTCTTTCTATCTTTTGATGTAATTATAAAAGCGTTATGTCCATAATGCAATCGAAAAAGTATCCGGGCAGACAATGTCCATCAGTCATCGCCCATTCTAATGGTATAGAAAACCGGAATTGAGCACTGATTTTTCAATACATTTTTCATTTTCATTCAATAAATGCGAAAAACAGTGTTTGAAATGTTAAATATGTGATATTAAAGATAATAAATCATGAAAATCCATTCAAATTCTAACACAAAATCTCGTTTTATTTCAAATATAACACATTTTGATAGGATTTGATTTAATGGAGGTCTAACGGGCAGTTACTGTACTCTTTATAGGTCGTTTTTCATGTTGATTTCAAATGATACTATGCCCAACCAAAGGTTAGTAAAATATTTTCTTTCTTTAGAATCGACTTCCAAAACTTAATGTTAAAAAATGAAGTCAATGTTATTAAATGTGATTTTTTTTTTTTAATTTTCCACTGTTTGATCTGTACAAGAGTCTTTAAAAGTGTTAATTGTAGAGAAAACCATAAAAATCTTATCGAAAATCCACACTTCAAGTGGCCACATGTATATAACCACTGAAAAAACTCTTTTCGAATGAACTATGCACATTTTTCTAGTAATAACAAATATTCACCCGCAAATAATAAAATATGCTTCAAACTACTTTGATATCGTCCGAGCTCTTGTATTCAATAAACAAATCATGTAGATGATATAGCAAATTAATTTTAAACAAACCTCATCTCAATATTCTGATTTAAAGAGGATTCCACTCCGAAAAATAATACTTGAATTCATTTGGAAATCCAATTGGAAAATTTAAATAGAACATATTCCCATTGATAATAAACACTCAAATGTCAAAAGATATTTTTCAAATCAGTTTGTTTGAATCATATACATACCTCGCTGAGTAGTAACTAGCTAATTACTCGAGTCAAGTCGAGTCGAGTCGCAATAAGTCTGAAATTCAAATCCAACAAATGACTTAAACCTTGCTGTAATTGCATGCAATTTGAATATGAAATTAAAAGCGATTCGCAGAAATTAATTGATTTTTCAGCAAATAATATTTTTATAATACTCAATTGAAACACCAATGAAAATATTTCGTTTTCATGAACACATTACTGTCTACTAAAAAAAAAAATCTAAAAGAACGAAAAAAGTTAAAAAAAAAGATTTGTCGTGGAGTGGCACTTACTTTGCTCATATATAACATTTGCTAAATAAATGAAATATTTGATGAATGCACAGAGTTTTTTTAAAAGTTAATTTCTTCAAAAAAAAAAAGAAAAGAAAACTAGGTAAATAAAACGGAAAACAAAATTATTATTCTAATCCTATTGTATTGTTCATGTCATTTCACTGCTATTTATATGAAACCAGCTATTTCATCAAAGTGTTTTGAGGCATAAGTATGTTGAACATTTTGAAATGTTTGCACGTTATTTGTCATCTTCAAATGTTTCATAAATAATTATAAGATTTACATCTTTAAAATAATCCATCAATGGAATTGAATGTGGATGTTGCGACGATGAATTTGAAAGAGAATAACAAATGGGATTGGGATGGTTAAAATCTGAAAATACAAAGAAAAAAAAAACAGAAACCCAAAGAATTCGATTAATATTCGTCATGATCGAGTTGTAGTGAGTAGTTGATGGTTGCAAAGAAGGTACAAACGGGTTCTGGTGATTTGAATCTTCGCTATGTGATCGTAATAGTTCCCAATCGGTCGATGATGGTAATTGTTGATTCAGCCAGTTCATACTATTTTTGTACATCAACAATGGATCCGATCTAATCACATGAAAATGCACCAAAAATATTAATTTTTTTGATCAAGTATGGAAATTATTTGAGGGGGTTAAATGTCTATCTACATTGCCTCATGGTATTTAATTAAAACGAAACTGAATTTAAAAAAAAAAAAAAAAATCATCTTTGTAGTATAAAAATGTGCAAGAAAAAAAGAGAGTTTAGTAAATCGAAAGAAAACATCCGCAACCAAAATAATGTCGAAAATGAGAATAAATCAAATAAAAAAAATAGAATGAAATTAAAACCAAAAACTAAGTGAAAAAAAAAACAAAAGGTGGGAATTGTTCATTTGATTATGGAATTTGTTAACCTGTCGATTGAGCTTTGAGTAGCGCCGGAAGAAAAGTCGGGAAAATTGAGATACGCTTGAGCATCAAAACTGTTGGCCAGCAATGCCGCATTCAAATTGGCTGATGCCGTACTAATATTTGTATATCCGTTACCTGTGAAGTCCGAATGTCGGGCCGATAGAACTGATGGTGATGCCGGCGGTGATGGTGAATCCAATGAAATTATTGCATCTTAAATCATGTTTGTTTCGTAATTTATTGTGTTGTTTTCAAGTGTTTTTCGAGCCACGTGAAGAAACGTTTTTCCAACAAAAATATAAAGAAGTTTGTTAGTAAATTAATAGGAACTTCAACAGAAACAAAACAAAAAAAAAATCAAATTTAAATAAACCACACAATGTCTCTAGATTGAATGTATGATGATTTCATCAATTGATCATGAGACAAAAGCATCGGTTTTGAAGTAGCTTGAATTGCATGTAAACTTGCACGTTTTTTTGTTTTCTATGACTTGCATCGAATATCGAATATGATTCGCAATTATATCGCGCGTTGAGTGTCACATTTGAAATAGCAGAAGCAAAAATGGTAAATGTAAAAATATATCGACAATTATTTAAAAAAAAAAAAAACAACAACAAAAACAATAATACAATTTGGCTGGTACGATCATTCGCAATTTTTCAAAATACGCAATTCAATTCGACTTAAAAATTAAAATTAAAGAGAAAGCAATTTGTGTCCAGAACAACTAAAAAAAAACAAAATATGTTATACGCCAAAAAGGTATGTGAAGGAAACCATTTCAACAAAAGCCACAAATTCATACAACAATAACAACAACAACAACAACAAAAGAGTCATTTCGAAAAAAATATATAGAAAATAAATACTTATAAAATGACATACTTCGAAGCGTTTAATCGGCAGAATGACAATTGACGGCAGAATACGAGAAAAAAAAATTACGTTTTTTTTTTTGTTAGTTTGGCTGGATGTAGCGATGAGAATAACAGCACTGTATCGACTGTGAATGTGGCATATATATATTTGATAAATAATACAAAAAAAAAAATAAAGCAAATGTTACGAATATACGCTATATTATAACGTTTATACTCAACCAATAGACGGAGAAGTAAGATTCAAAATCAAAAGTCCTGTTGATATTTTATAAATAAGATTATGATTTTATTTTCTTAAATATATTTTTTTTTTGTTTTGTTTTGTTGTTTTCATTATTTCATTTGTTGCATTCCAGTTTTTTTTTGTCTTGCTTCCATTTTTTTCTTCTTCTCTGCCTTCGTGTAAATATAATTTAAAATTTGTTTTAAATTTTTTTTTTCTGTGTTTGCTTTTAATTCGTAATTCATTTTGCTTTCATTTTTTTCTCTCTCTTTCTCTCGATATCCTCATTTGATTTGTGAATTCACATTTAAATTTTTCTTTATACAAGGAGAAGAAGGAAATGTTTTCTTCTATTTTTTTTTTCTTCCATTTGTTGCTTTGTAGAAATGATTTCTTACAATGTTTTTTTTTTCTTTCGCTAATTAATTAAAAATTGTTTTGTTTGTGTGTGTGTGTGTGTATAAAGTGTTTTTTTTCGCTTTTGCATACAGCTCTTCTCATTAATTCTAATTTTTAAATCAGTTCCTTCCTATCCATTTTCAGTTGTTCAAATGCAAATTATTTAGTCGAAAAACAAAGAATTACACACAATAATATTAATAATAATAATAATCATAATAATAATAATAATCATATAAAAAATGAATAATTGCTAATAACAAATGTTGCCTTGTGAATTAGACATTAACTGGTTGTCGACAAAAGACATATCGAATCGATTTAGCATGAACTGAATAGAGAATTTCAACTGAAGCATTTTGTTGTTTGTTTGTCAAACCATTGATTAAATGGTACGAATCATTGATGAAAGAACTGAATTGCCAATTACAATACAATTTTTCAACTTGCAATTAATAAATACACAATTCAGTTCAGCTATTCGTATTAGAACACAATAAATCGTTCAATATAAATTCAGTATTCGAAAAATAAAAAAAAAAATGAAATAAAATAAGAAACTGTCGAAAATAAATTTAAAAAAAATGAACATCAAATTAAAAAAAAAAAAAACATTATTCATGTGTGAATCTCTCTCGATGTGTATTGTGTGATTTTGTTGTTTATGAGATTTTGTTTGTTTGTTTGTTTGTTTGTTTGTTTCACGACTGCGGTGAGGTGACTCCTTTATTACGAGGCGTTCCTCTTCTATAATATTATTTCAGCCATATCGACATCGTCTTCTGTGTGTTGCATTTTTGAGCGTGTCACGAACGCATCCATTCATTGCATCGGTCAGTTCACATTGAGTATGGGTTTGTGTGTGTGCATTTTATGTACCATTTGTTTAAATTTAAATTATGACAATCGATTTGGATGTTTTTTTTTTATTGAGAAATTCAGTTTCGTGTTTATTCACGGTTTTATTTGAGTGTGTTTGTGTGTTATTTTTATTTTTTTTGTTATGTATTTTGATTTTTGGTAATGATGAATGTAATGGAGATGGTTTGAATTTGATTTGATTTTATCGATCATTTTGTATGTTTGTTCAGAGTTCGTTTTTGTTTCAATTTTGCGTTAAAATCGTTTTTTTTTTAGTGACAGTGTAACATGTTTACATTTTTTGTTTTACAATTCACAGTTTTCGTATGCATGCCAAAGAAAAGTAGAAAATTGTAATTCAAGTTATAACAGTTATTTTTGTAAAAAAATTAATTCAATAAATGCAGTTGATAGAAAAAAAATTTATATAATAATATAATCATTATAAAAATTGTTGATTGTTTCATGTGTTTGTGTGTGTGAGTGAGTGTGAGTGTGAGTGTGTTTGTGATTATGTTTTTTTTTTCACTTGTTTTGTTGTGTTGTTTCAACCAATGCTTGTGTGTTTTGCTTCAGTGCTTTTTTTACGATTATTTTATAATCAACAAGAAATGATTACGTTTTTGTGTGTGTGTGTGTTTGTGTGTGTGTAAATTTTAGTGTCGAGACCTACCATTCGTAATGACAGGTGTGGCTGATGGACCTTTGTTCGAAGCACTTGAATTATTGTTTGTATTGTTGTTGTTGCCTTGACGAACTTGAACACATTCATCATCTGAATCGCTAAGCGTCAGATCCACCTAAAAAAGCGAGATTTCAATCAAATCAGAAGATAAATGTCATTTGCTGTTTTTTTTTGTTTCTCCTCAATTTTCATTGATTCAATGAGATCGATATCGTTTTCATTACCGAGTCGCCAGTTGTCGTGGACGATGGTTCATTTGGTTTGCTTGTTGTCGTGGATCCATTATTTCCACCATTCATTGCTTGTGTTTTAATACTTGATTTCGGTGAATCGTCTTCTATAATTACTTCTGTTGAAATGAAAAAAAAAAGAAGAATGGAAAACAAATTAAAAAACGTAAACCGTGTGGAAGAAGGGGGAGCAACGTGGGGTTGGAGGGATTAAATGTACCTATATCATCTGAGATTACTTCCACCTTTTGTGCTGATTTACGTGGAGTGTCCAAACAGTTGGCGTCTGAATTGTTGTCGTGTGCCGTCCATGAACCATCATTCAGTAATTGAATTTCATTTGTGTCTGGTGGAAGTCGTGATGATTGCAAAACATCTTGGAAATAACTGTAAATTAAATGGAAAATTCGTTAAATCGTTAAAACGTTCGTATCCATCATCTTTAAATTGCATTTTACACTCAACATGTGTCAACCTACCCATCGATTACCAGCGATTCATATAATGCCGGTTTATCACAAACCGGACAATTCCACGTTGGTTTGCGCTCATTCATTTGTAGATACAACGATGCGTCAAAGCATTGCAAATGCTTACACGTCGATGCTCTGTGAAATTAGGCACAAAAAATCCATATTCTATTAGAGAATTGTTATTCATTTTTTTTTTGAAGAAGAAGGTTCGCAACTCAAAACATCACAATCAAATATGGTACATTTGAATGTGGATCAAAGGATCACTTTCAAATAATCACATGATACATTTAGCTTGATCGAAGCGGTTTTCTCCTTCTTCCATTTCTTCAAAATCAAAAAATGTCTGACAAGCACATTTCAACAAATTAAAACAATAACATTTACCGGCACGGCGTTGTCATACGCATCTTTCCAAGTGGGCACATCAGTGATACGCGCAATTCTGTCGTTGCGATTTCACAGTCGGCGTCCTCTTTCAGTTTTTCAATGACTAAAATCAACAAGTTAAATTCAGTTGAGTTTTGAAAACATAAAACAAAAACCAAAACAAAAACAAAATCGAAATTATCAGACACATTCAATACGTACTGAGAGCGCGTGTATTTTCTTGCGGTTGGATTCCTTTAGCTTTCATCCGTTGCAGCAGTTGGCTGGATGTCAACTTTTTCACTAAATAAGCCGATATGACGAAACCTCGATTGGCTTCTGTACACCACGATACATTTATATTATTGGCTACAGTTGGTGACAGTTTGACATTTGTGGTAATGTTGACCGGCCGTGGTGGCCGTTTCGGTTCAACGCCAGGCTTGTTTGTCGGAATGGGATTCTAATTGAATTGACGACACACACACACACGAAAAAAAATTTCTCTTGTTATGATGACAATTTAAAGCAACATTTGATAACGGGTTTGTTACTTACTGGCAGAGGGCATAATTTATTATTAACTTTTACAATAACATTAGGCGGAAAATAATCTTCTTGCTCACTCGATGTTTCTAACAAACAAAATCTTAACTGAACTTGTATGATGTGCTCACTTTTCTGGGTATTCCGAATATCCCTGTAAAAATGTGTATAAATTGATGATGTAATTGACAAAACAAATAGAGACGGGTGTTGTTATTGATCCGATATTTTGTTGGAAATGCATACCTATTACTAGCTATATCAGTGGCTTGTTGCGGCGTCAGATGAAAATAGTATGTGCCCTCTTGCATTCGTTGGCCATTTGATGTGGGTAATAATGTGGATGGCTTGAGTAGTGTGGCCATCACATCAAAGAAGGCCAATTTTTTAAGACGAACATCCGGATGCACGGGTAAATTTTGTGCAACGCCCGGCTGTGCTACAGCTACATATGCACTGTTGACCATGCCATTTGTGTAAGGTAAATTGACAGCGCCATTACCAGTTGCCTGTGGTACATTTAGATTTGGATTTTGATACATTATGCCGTTATTCGCCAGCTCGGTTGTGGTACGTTCGCTGACTTGCGGTACGGTTATCGCCGGCAAGGTTTGTGTTGGTTGCAAATGCCGTTGATACGATTGTCTAATTGGCTGAGATAATTGTTGTTGTTGTTGCTGTAAACGATATTTTTCAACAACAAAAAAAGAAAGAAAGAAAGAAAACAAATGTGTTCATTATTTAACGCGCCTATTCATTGTTTGATTTCTTTGACACTTTGAATACGCACGGTTTTATTGTTTGCAAATTGCTCAAATTGATGCAGAAATGATGTGATCTGCGGTTGAAATGAATTGTATGGTGTGCTATTGACTTGTGACTGCAGTGAACCAAGTGTGGCAGCCGGTGTTGTAAGTGATGCCAGTGGCTGGCTGTTGGTTTGCGATTGACTTGAAGCAGGTGCCGAATAGATTTGCGGTGAAGTTGAACGACTCTCAACTGTTTCGCTATAAAAATGACAACAATCAAAAGTGAATCGAAATTAGAAATTTCGATTGTATTAATCGAAAATGTCAATTTTATTGAAATGCAAAAATATGAAGAAAAAAAAATTGTCAGCGGTTTGCTGATTTTTTTTTTTTTCAAACAACAATACAACACAATGTAAAAAACAAACAAAACAAAATCACATTTTTTTTTGTATTATAAAACATTGAATATCTAACACTAGTACGGATACGTACTTTTGTTTATCCAAAATTGTTTGTAGTCTCGATTTAGTTGATAAATAATTGGTTCTCAATAAATCATAGCTTCGGGCGCGAAGACTGGACAATGATGATTTGTCAGTTGAACGATAGTTCAACAATTGTCGTAGTTCTTTTGGGTTAAGTGTGTCAATTGCTTTCTGTATTAAAATTTAAAACAAATGAAAAAAAAAGAACAATGAGAAGAAGTACATAATCGCAGTGTAATTGGTTGGTTCTATGGCTTTGTTTTTACTCAACTAAACCTTAGATTTCATTCTACTACACTAAACTAACTGTAAAACTGTTGAACTTGATTCGGTGCGACATTTATTGGCAAGCACATACAAACAAAACACTTGCCGAACACTACTTGTTTGAGGGCGATTTTGTTATTCATGACAATTCGAACACTGATCAACTCAGTCAGCACGATGAGTTGACGAAGTGCTGTCATACTTGTGGAGTGTATTTGCTGTTGAAACCGCGTTTTTTGGGGCGCTCATTCTGACTGTAATGCATGTATTCAACAGTAGGACGATATTTGTTGCTCGATGCACATCAACCAAAAACCAGTGCACAACAATTTTTTTTTTTGCTTGTCAAAGCGACACAAAAAAATAGCGGTTTTGTGAAAACAATTTGTTTAGTTTTATTTTTGCCGATACAACAGAAAAAATTCATCGACCACCAAATTACAAAATCGTAAATATATATGAAATTACGAATGAAAGTAACAATGAATGGTCGAATAAATGCATTTAATTGTTGTTGTTGTTGTTGTTATGTAGTACACTGATTTAAATGTTTCTCTTCACTTTTTCCATCCAAACCACACACAAACGAATTTTTGTTTCAAGCAACAGACAACAACAAAAACATCAACTTGTAACAAGTGTACGGGTACACACACTGTAGCTTCGTTTAAACACACACAACAAAAAAATTCATCGCAAACACACAAAAAACACCAGAAGAATAGATACAAAACACCAAAAAATGTCAGTACAACCTTTTCGGGTTATTGTTGTTGTTTTACAAAAAAAAAAAAATCAAAATATACTGAAATCGTAATTGTTCCGCTTACATTTTCGCGTAAAATTGGTGGTGCTTTCGGTGCATGAATTTCTACGGCAATTGAAATTGGTCGACACACAACACCAACAACAGTAACAAAAAAAAAAAAAAAAAATCAAAAATGGTGAAATTGAATTGGATAGTGTTGCCTCTAGAATTCCACCGAATCTGCGGGATCAACGCTAAACATCGTGCACATTGTATAAACTTAGTTCTGTTCACTAAAATTTTATTTTGTGTCCCGATGTGTATGTTTCCCTCTAGTTGAGCTTAAAACTGAAGTTAAAGGCAACACACGAAGACATGAATAAAAGCGAAACATATGAAGTACACACAACAACAACAACAACAACAACAACGACGACAACAACAACAACAACAACAACAACAACATCAACACCAACAACAAAATCACACACTAAAGTACTCTGCTTTGCCATGTTCATCAATGCTTTGTATATTGTCCGCTCGCTTCGTATGCGATGCAAATGTGTCTGTGTGTATCGGTACGAAATATTTCAAAGAGTAAAAGCATACATAGCATGGCCGTGTGTACGAAAAATGTACCGTGCATGCACTTGTGTGCGTCGTCGGTCGGTATACACAGATCGAGAGCCAAAAAACTAAGACATAGAGTACAGCACTGACGAGAGAGCAACATTTTCGAAATCGAAAAAGAAAAATAAAACCGAATCCGATGTGAATGGGAGAGGAAACGCTAGAGCGAGAGCGAGAGCGAGAGATAGAGAGAGAGAGAGAGAGGGAAGTCACACATCAATAGGAATAAAATATGGCGAAATGCTAGCCGAATGTCGAATTGAAACGAAAGCGCAGTGTATAGATCGACAGTTGGGGCACGCACACGAGTGCAATGGCTCGTCAACAGCAGCAATATTCACAAGCACAATGACACAGCGTCGCACACAGCAGGCAGCTGCATGCAGCAACAGCAATATTATGATGAAGACGAAAACTAACGGAGTGACTGTTTCGGCACCCATCATATTATCGTATACCGTTTGTTTCCATGGGTTTTTGGTGTGTGCAATCGAAATACCAAGAGAAAAAAAGAAAACGAAACACGAGAGAAGACAAGACGCACGGAATCGAAATCAAAAAACCGAAACAGACACTTCAATATAACTTTTTTTTGCCACCCAGTTTACGAGCTCGTAAAACAAACGACAATGATCGACAAATGGTTTTTGGTTGTTTTTCACACGCTTACGCATTCACTACAACCAATCAACGATACAACAATTATTTTATCAGTGATTTTCGGATTGTTTTTGCCAGTTTATCCTTTGGTTGAATATGCAATCGGGAATCAGGTTTTTCTCTGCTGGCTTTGCAAATACCAGCCTTGAATTGATGGTAATAAACAAAACATGTTGTGACAAAAAAATAACCATTTTCTCGAATGACACAATTGGAGATCGCTGTAATATACCCAATCGATAGCCTGTATTGAACAGGACCAAACCATATTGATGGTCAATTCGCCGCAATTACCCCAATTAATTGAGCAAATGGTCGAGAACGCAATGGTCGAAGCCTACAAAAAACCAATTGCTAAGGGAAACCAAATGGTGATGAAATCCAAATGCACTGTAAAATCATTGTATTTGTTTGTAAAATCGGAGAGTTTGGTTTGTTTATCATAACTTTCAATTGATTGGTGTCAAAGACCGACACGAATGCAACACTTTGGGAATCCATGACGATTTTCATTTTTTTTTTCTTTTACCTTCACTTGAAATAGAAATGTACAAAAGGCTAGCAATCAAAAGACAATTTGCAACCACATCAAAACAATTTGTTCGTGCAAAATGTCGTATTCAGTCAATTTGGTTGTATTTTTCTCATCCACACACAAAACAGGCAATTATATTTCGAGAATAATTGCGTTATTTGATGGTTTCGAGGAGTTTGGATTATCATAAAATCGACACCTACCTCTAACTGCGGTACATCCTCAGGGAGACTTTGTGCTTTTGTACGCGAACGAGTTTGTCGCATTTTCCGAAATTTTCTATAGCATTTATGGTTCGGTTAATTGCTCCCATCAACGCTCGGCACACCGAATTGTCGAAAAAAAAATAAAATTAGTCGCTCGTTTGTGTTATTCTTGTTGTGTCTTCTCGATGCACTTTTTCCTGCTTATTTTGTTCGGCTTGCCCTGTTTTTGTTTATTTACTCGATTTTGATTCTCGTCTCTACCCTCTGGAATTGCGAAGCGCTTTTAATCCAATTTTAATGGTGGCTCTTCTCAACAAATTGATGGTCTCCCAAATGTTTTGCGAGTTCAAGATCTCTTCACACTGTTTATCCTTTTTGATTTGAAGTCTCACAGACACGAATTGTTCATTCTTTAATAAATCAGAAATAAAAATTAAAACAAAACGAAAATAAAAACCAAATGCTGCAATTTGTTATGGAATTATTTTCACGATTTTGTATTTACACTTAAAAAATGCGTTCAGCGCATGAGAGAAAAACCAAATTAATAAAATATATATATTTAAAAAAAAAAACACTCACACGTTAAATAGAGAGACGTTTCAATTATTCTATAATTATTTTAACAAGTTCCTACGCAAAATTTCGATTTCCTTTTGAAATTTTAAATTAAGGACTCTTTTGTTTTTAGCATTTTTGTTTTTGTGCACACTCGTTTCTTTTTCTATTCGATTTGCCGTACAAATTTTTACTCTCTATGTATTTTATTATGCTTATATTATATATTTTTTTTCTGCTCTTGCTTCTGAATTTTTGTATGTCTTTTTACTTTTTCAATAGCTTTCTCGATTCTCAATTCTGAGTTTTCATGTGTGCGAATGCTGTAATTTGGTGCCGACGTTTATGGTGCGCGTTATACGAAATGTGACACAAAGCGAAATCGCTTGCGATGATTTTCGAAATTCGAAATTCACAATTCGAGTGCTACCTGTTTGTCTCGTTCGCACCGCGGATAGATCAACATTCACATTTGCTTGTTCGATTCACATGCTGTCTCATTTTTTCGCCATATTTTGTTTCCCATATTCGCCGATTTCAAATACGAAACTGAATCAAGCGTTGAGAAATGAGCGCCTGAAAAGAGAGAAAAATCGAATTGACGATAAAACGAGACACAAGCTAAACTAAAAATTCACTCAGCTTTGTATGTATGTGTGTGTGTCTGCATGTGTGTGTGTGTGTGTGTGTGTGTGTGTGTGTGATCTCGTTTCATGATTATGGGTGAATCCATTTGGCAAACCCAAGGGGCCACATAAATTATTCCGTTCTCAATTTTTTTTTTTGTCGGATTTCAACCATCAAGACTCGATCGATTCATCTCTCTTTCGCTTTTGATTGTTCGCTCTACAAGTAATTTTTTTTCTTCGAACAATGGAAAAGTGATCGTCGAACGCAAACAACAATCTCGTTTTTATGTTTTTGAATGAAAATCTTTCGTTTTCACTTATTTCTTTTTTTTTCTTCCATTTATTACTTGTCATATCTTTTCGAATTTAAATAAAAAAATTTAAATTTTTAAAAAAACATACTTCGATAACATTATTCATTTCAGATATTTTAAAATTAAAATAAAATCAAAAACGAACAGAAAAAAAATTAGAAAATTATCAATTTTCTAGTTATGATTGCTATTTTGCTGTTGCATTTGTAATTTTTCTATGGCAATCACAAACAAATCGGTTAGAAATCATCGATGCATTGACTTAAACTCGAATGAAACAATCATTTCATTTTCCTTATTCGCATTTGTTATAGCTGGCTAAACCAATTATTTATTTATTATTTATTTTGTAACATATGAAATTTTTGTTCATCTTTTTTTTTCTCAAAAATATGCGTTACTTTTTTGTGTGTCGATTTTGCTGAAATTTTCGTGCAAATGCAAATGGGCCGAACGGTAGCAAAATTACGCTTTTAAATTGGGCATTCAATTGAATTTGTTTTTTTTTATGTTAAAAAAATCGTTCTACATTTCTTTCTTCATCTGTTTTGTTTCGACAAAATTTCTGAAAAATCAAAAAAAAAAAAAATCACACAATTCCATTGAATAGCGCCTCAACACAGGCACTTTCTGCAAATTTTGCAAATGCTTTGCTCGTTTTTCGTCTCATTTTCACGTTGTATTCAATTTGCGAATGTGCATTTGTAAAACTTTTTTTTTCTTTTGTTACGCTTTTCATTTTTCAATGTATTAATATTTATATACATTTTACAGAATTTGTTTTGTTTTTTATGTGGTGTTTCATTTCTTTTTACACTGCATCTGTATGTGAACATTTGTATGTTTTCAAAACATATCCATCTCATCACAGTTCATGCTCAGTAAATCATCATCGTAGGATACAGCTGTATTTGATGCTCGAAAATCTATAGTCGGGGGCGGGAATGAAACAAGAGATTAGAAAAGAAATTTCACAGTTTCAATGGAATTTGGACATTTTTGATTGTTGATGTTAAAACCAACCTTTTTCCGGGCTAGTCACATTCACCATGTGCTGAATTGAATGCGAATCAAAATCCGAGCTGTTCTCTCGATTGCAGTCGGTGACCGGAGATGGTGGTGGATTCGATAAATTAACATGGGTATCGAGATGAAGATGTGATGTGGATGAAGCGAGCAGATCACTTCGTGAGCCCAACACTGGTAATTCGTTTTCATTTTTTAAGGATTTTTTCAACTCCTCAACCTCCAGATCTCGTTTCAATGCTTGCGATATTTTACGACCTTTAACGGTTTTTCGTGTCTCTTCGAGGAAAATATCCTTTTTCTGCTTTTTGCTGATTTCATCACAATTTTTCAGTAAAAATAAAAATACACCGCCGGGTGTACGACGTCGCATCCCATTCACAATCAACATTCCGCCGTCACTTTCGATTTTTTGCGTTTCTTTAAACAATTTGATTGATAAATCTCGACCAAGTATATTTACAACTCGAACTATGGAGAAAAAAAAGGTAAAATGAACGATGGTCAAATCAATGTGAAGAAGTCTTCAGGCATTCGATGATACTTACTCATTAATGTATCCTTCTCTTCATACAGTTTGTCGGCAATATCCTTAGCTACATCATCATTTGTGGCCGATGCATCAACATTCAAATCAAGAATATTTCGTGCCATATTCATGGAACCGCTGCCTTCATTGCCACTACTGTCATCACTTCGATTACCCAAACGTAATCGTACATTCTTTCGATCTTTAACGCTAAGGCTGTTTGCACGAAAGCGCTTATTTTTCGATTCAAATGCATTCGATGTGGAGCAATTGAAACCTTTATCCGAATCATCACTGTACGATTGGCGACGTTTTAAGCTATTCTCACCGTTTAAACGATATTTTAACGAATAATCGTACGATTCACAGTTTCGATCATATCGTCCACTATCCTGATCAACGCCACATCCTTTGAGATTTTCCATAACCTCCTCCTGCAAACTACTCGACCAAATGTTGTATTTGTTTTGATGAAATCGTGATGTCGGAGCACCAGGTATTTGAATGCCCTGCAACGGTTTCATTCTAAAATGAAACGAATTTTTGGAGCGGAAAAAAAATGATAATTTGTTAAATGACCACATGTTTCACTAACGACAGCCAGACATGCAAGAGTCTGTGTTTCTCTTTCTCCTTCTCCTTCGTATTTCAATGTACTTACTTTAGAACCTTCTTTTTGTTTGGTCTGTTTCTAACTGTTGTAAAGTCACAATCGCTGTTCGAATCGCTGTCCGACTCTGGCAACGATTCATCCAATTCAGATGCATCTTCCATTTTAGTGATTCCGCTGGTTCCTAAGGATGATGGTAGTGATGACGCAGTTTCTCGTGTGGATGTTGATGTGTTTGGCCGCTGTAATGGAGTATAACTGTCGTTGCTATCGGAAAGCTGTGAACGAAAAAAAAAAATTGGTTACAATTTGTCTGACTGGATTTTTGTATTCGTATTCGAATTATTGTCGCTCAATTGTTTTTTTATTTCTTTGTCTTAATGCGACTCAACCATTCACCTCTCCATCTTCGAATTCATCGTCGTGATACTTCATAGGTTCATGCTCCATTATGTACACCGTGCACACACATTCAACTGGCCAATTAAACAAAACCCGCGGAACAATTTGAGTAAAAAAAATTGTAAATTTTCAACGCACTCTATCAAATTGTATTGGCTTTTAATTTGATGAATTTTCCGTATGTACGAAATGTTCGTGCAAAACTGTTTTTAATCGCCTCGTCTTTCAGTTTGATCAAAGAAGAAACTATGACAAAAAAAAAGTTGTAACACACACAGAATGGCAATGGGAATTATATATACTATATATGTCAAAAGGCGAAGCGCGATGTCAAAATGAGAAAGTTACCATAAAATCGACGGGCTATCGCATGTCGTCTCATGCACACGCACGCATGCGATATGGTTGCATATCGTTTTGTCGCTATTATAGTAAGTTGACTCAAACACGGTAAACTGTCACACATTTGACGTTTTGCTGCTCCAATGACAGACCTAAACACAAACATAAAACAACAATCTCAAATGAATATAGGCAAACTGTGTGAGCAAAAGTGAAAACAGCAGAGACACTAGAGAGAAGTAGCCATAATTTCGCAGTGGAAATTATTATTATTATTTTTCGGTTTGTTTAAAATAAATTTTAGTTTTTGTTGTTTGTGTGTGTTCGTTTGTTGGGCGGAAGCGATCGGAATGGATCGAAATAAGGCAAATATTTCGCGTCCGAGCAAATCAAAAATTGGTGCACCACATCATGGAAGTGAGATTTTCGCTTTGGGCTCGAAAACAACAGCATCAACTAGCAATCGTGAAGACAACAAAAGTAAGGTTATGTCATCGACGGATCGAAAACGAGAAGCATCGTCAACATTGACCGCAAATGTAACGAAAAAACCAAAATTAGCCATTAGCAGTGTGAGCAGTTCGATACATTCCACCGGTTTTCCATCGACCACAAATCGAAGCAGCGATGCAACAAACAGTAATTCAGTACCGAATATTGAGCAATGGGAACAAGTGGCACAGGAATGTGATGGTTCGGAATTGGTACAATCCGTGTTGACGGCCATTGATCGGCAGGATAGCGATCAAGTGGTTGCTCTATTATGTGGTGCCATCAAATCGATAACAATGCGACCGAAATTGGACAATTCACAAACATTATCGTTGCTGTATTTGGCCAAATTGCGACCGAGTATGTTTTGCAATGAAGTGATAACACAGGCGCTACTGTCAATATTGCGCCGTGATTCAACACCAACATTTAAAACCCGTTCCAATCCATCGACACACATTTTGGCCGCAAATTTGCTTGCACGCGGCTATCACAATAAAACACAATGGCCGGAAATTTTTGTGCGTCACTACATTGAAGATGCAATCAATGAACGTGTTTGGGTGGATTTTGATGAATGTTCGGCATTTGTTGAAAATATTTGTACGGGTTTTGGTACAAAAACACCACCAAAATCAATGTTACAGCCCGAAGTGAATGCGTTGGGCACAATTTCGGTGATTTCATCACGTGAAGCAACCGATGATGATTCGTGCGAGGGCAATATCGCCGGTACAAGTGTTGAATCAACAAAAACCGATGAAGATGAAATCATTTGTGCCGTACAACCGCGCTACACTCACAACACAGATGTCATTGAAAAATTAGTTATCGATACAGTGAAAGAGCAATTCAATCGACGGCAGGCGCCCGATTGTTTAACGCGTAATTTTCTAAAATTTTTAGCCTCAGTCAGTGGTATCGGTGATATCAGAGCGATGGCAATTGCACGCTTGGAACTGTGGATTCAAAATGGCAAATTAATGAAATCAGCCCAGGAGCTGCTCGCATATATTTGCTACAATATAAACAGTAATTCAACACGTGACAATGAAGTGTTGGCAACTCTAGTGAAAATGCGATTAAAAACAAAACCAGTGATTAATGTGTACATGAATTGTATCCGCGAAATGATCAGCGTGCAACCGGATATTTTGTTTGCCGTATTGAAAAATGCCGTCCAAAATGAATTGTCGAATGCACGAAATCCGAATAACATGGGCATGGGCATGTTGGCGAGCATTTTTCAAGCCAAACCAGATGAATCGGCACGCCATTTGGCCGTTATCTATCAAGAATTTCTGCTGCAACGTGAAGATTGCTTGCGCACGTTGCGTGTATTTTTAAGGGAATTGGTGAAAACCCTGCGGTATGACATTAAACTGACGGTTTTTTGTCAAGCATTGCTCATAAGCAATCCAAGTATCATGCATCAAATTGAAACGTTTGAATTTCGTGAACGTGTTTTTTATTCAATGATCGATTTAGTGTGTTTATGCATGTTTCTCTCAGTATCACCGCAAATTCGAGAGGCAAACGTTTTGCTACGTGCTGGCCGTGAAACAAAGGGTAGCAAGATTTTAATTGAATATTACGATCAAATGTCACACATTCAATGTGAAGCTGTCAAATGGATGTTTGACATTGTGCCGACACTGTTCAAACCATCTGATTCGGAATACACACAATCATTGCATAAAATTTTACTATTGGATTCACCCGAACAATACACAAAGGGCGATCAATGGCCACCAGAACAAGAGCGTGCCCTGCTGTTACGCTTAGTTTCGGAAATACCATTACATCAAGATACCATTTTTTATTTGGCATTGATTGGCATTAATAAAGAAAATCCGGTAAAAATTCCTGATGCAATGGAAATTATTGAACAAGTCATTCGACGTTCGGCCAGTCTACGAATTGTTGATTATCCAGCTTTACATGCCGATAAACTCGAAATTATTGATCTGTTATTTACGATGGCTGAGTATCATCATCCGGAGAATATTATGTTGCCGGTGGATTATGAGCCACCAAAATTGGCCATTGGCACACTGTACTGGAAGGCATGGAACATCCTGTTAATGCTATCGGCTCACAATCCAAGCACATTCGGTGCATTCTGTTGGGAACAATATCCAATGCTTCGAAATTTAATGGAAATGTCAATCACAAATCAATTTGCCAGCTACAAAGTGCCCGACGAAGAGCTTCAACTTGGCATGCTTGAAAAGACACAAATTCTGGAATTTGAAACACATTTAGCGGCGGCCACATCAAAAGTTGTAATCACCGAACAAAATAGTCTTTTGTTGTCACAATTGATTCTAATGAATCCGATGGGAGTGGCACGAAAGCCGCCCACATTGGTGCTGGAAATGCTACAAAATCAAAATACCACATTGAAATTGGGCCATTTATTGTGCCGTAGTCGAAAGCCAGATTTACTGTTAGATATAATTCATCGTCAGGGCACATCACAGTCAATGCCATGGTTGGCCGATCTCGTGCAAAACAGCGAAGGTGATTTCAATCATTTGCCGGTCCAATGTTTGTGTGAGTTTTTACTCTCGAATTCATCATCGATGGACAATCATCGTGATTTGGAGTTGCTGAAGTATTTGCAAAATTTATTGGCCGACGAAGAGCAAGACCATCAAACGTCTTGTGAAGTATTAGAGTATTTTTTACGTCGGCTGGCATCACCATCGAAACAAGGTCGCATCAATGCGATCAATGCATTGCAACTACTACTTAAAGTGTTCCACAAGGAGGATGAAGACATTCAAATGAATCAAGATGAATCCGGTTGGTTATTACACTATCTTCCAATGATGCCACATTTTCCCGCTGTACGATTGATTGTTATCGTACAGCTGAGGGCCGCTTGTCAAATTGAAAATAACGCCGAACTGGTCATGATTTACATCCAATTCATCGCAGCAAATACATTGCATGATCCAGTTATAGGTATGACTGATTTACACTCAATTCATTTGAAATTATGTTATATTATTTAATTTATACGAAAAATTACTTCTTCTCGTCATTTAAACAGAGATGCTTGACCATGTGATGGACTTGAGCCAGTTGATTGTCGAACGAAATACGCTATTTTCTTGTATCGTTCCGACGGTGGCGCACGATGACAATCGACTACAAACATTAAACTGTTTGTATGTGATGTTCAACAATTACTTGGTGAAATTAAAGGATTTGAAAGATACGCTACCACTTTCAAAGTACCCGGACTTAGTAATGGTGAGACAGAAAATTACAAATTTCAATAAAACACCACCGAAAAGTACTAGTAATAAGTTTAGTTGACAATTTTATTGTTTGTTCATTTTTTTACAGGTGCATTTCCAAGATGGTACTCAGCAGCCGATTCACACGATAATAATTCATGCTTTTGTTATTTTGCTCACGTATGCAACAATGATACCGAATGCAACGCATTTGGATTACTGGTTTCCACCGAATGCTCCACTACCTCGGGCCTTTTCGATTGAAACAACTGAACCGGTCGTCATTTTTCCGGATTGGTTAAAATTGAAAATGATTCGAAGCTCTGTCGATCGTCTGGTCGATGCTGCACTTCAAGATCTAACACCGCAACAAATAATTTTATTCATTCAAAGCTTTGGCACACCGGTCAATTCAATGTCAAAACTATTGGCACTGCTTGATTTGGCTGTTATTGAGCAAACGAACGCCGTAAAGGAATCCATTGAAAATGGTACATATTTTGCACAAGTGATTGAAATTCAACAGGCTCGTGGCGCCAAAAATGGACATATCGCCATCCAAACGCTCGAGTTGAATGACAATATATTGCCCGAACCACCGAAACGTGAAATTATTATCACAGAACAATTGGAAATTCCCTCATGCAAAACACAAGTCACCGTGCACGCATCACAATCAAAAGAAATTGATGAAGTGGTCGATTTGGCATTGCACACATTGGACACGCTACCGCATACATTGCTGCTCCGATTCCGTCGTTTAATTCAACAGCTACTTACCACAGACGGTCAACATCATTTGGCCAAGCAACAGCAAAACACCGTCTCAAAGGTGGTTCAGTATCTATCGCGCATTGCAAAATCTCAACATGGAAATAACTTTTATCAATTCATTGTGCAAAGTTCAGCTGTTTGCTCATTCTTCCGTACGTTGTTCGTGTCTGTTCAAGATAAAACATCCAATTGCAACAATTTGGCCGGAATCATTGAACATGCAATGGATTTCATGATCTCCGGCAAATGCCCCATCATTTTTCAAATGATTTTTAACAAAGGTAAAATCATTTGCTCTCACTTTTCGTATATTTTCGAAAGTCATTCAATCGAATTCTGATTTTCTTTTTGCAGGTAAAAATTACATAAAAAGCGACAAAGATACAAAATTCGGTGTAGAAAATCAAGATTTGTTACAAGTCTTTCAAATGAGCACAATGACTGAAATGCAAACAAAAGGTAACCATTTGCTGAACGAATTGATAAAAAATAATACGAGCCCCGAGAAATTAGTGGATGTGATAACAACAACATTGAAGAATTCCGGCATTGTAAAATCGGAGAATACATTTGAGCTGCATAAAAATGGGCTTTTAATTGATTGGTTAGCTGATATCGATTCAGAGCTAATATTTTCAACGAAAGGCAGTTTGGATGTGATGTTCAATCGTGCGTTACCACAATTTCGATTTTATTTACTGTCATTGTTGAGCCATCAAGCCAGCTGGTCGACGTTGCACAGCATCGTAGGAAAACTACTCGGAACGTACAATCCCGATTTTGATTCAACATCCGTGATTCATTTTATAGCGGCATTGATACGCAATCCAAAATTGTGGCAAGGCCGTGAAAAGAACACATCAAAGCATTATCGAATTGAATTTGTTCTGCTGTTGAATGATAAACAATTGAGAGTATTCACCGACTATATTTTAAGCGAAGAGAATTTGGATGCTGATAAATTGAGCTCACGGGTGAACACCCTACTGCAATGCACACCGCCAGATTTGCTCGATCTCAAGGAGCTCGTTTCATATGTGCGAAGTGATTCAATCGGTAGCAAAACACTAAAAGATCAATTTTTGCAACAGCTTTATTTAAATATACCGCCAATGAAATTTACGGTGCTAAATTTGGATGATATTTATCTAGCGAATGCGGTTCAGTTGACCAATTGTGAAACGGATAAAGTAACAAATAATATAATGACGGCCATTTCATCGTTGACAACAACCCGTGACTTCCAGGCAATGTCACAGCACATGGAGTTGCTGCTACGAAAATTGGCCGCATCACATCCATCGTTAGTTCTAAGGCAAATGTCCATGATGGCATCACTGTTGCAGGGGCGTGCTCACATGGATTTACATGTATTACGTTCATCACATCATATTCCATTGTTTATCCAAGTGTTTGGCGTGTTGGAGCTACTGCAACCATTAATATTTGAGCAAAATTATCGTGATTCATTGCATTCGGCACTTGAATGCTATTTTAGTCTATTCCAAAATCATGGCACCACTAAAGATACCTTCGATTTAATGTACCGTTTTATGGAATTTTTGCAAATTTACACGCAAAAAGATTCAGCAAATGCATGGAAATTTATCGAACCGCATACGGATTTAATTGAAGATTTGGCTGCTGAAAATCGCATGATAATACCGCTACAGCAGCTCGTTCAAGGTGTTTCATTGATAAAATACAAACAGAATAAGCGCATCGAAACGGAAAATTCCACATCCGTGACACAAGCCAATACGGGTGCATCAGCTATCATTCTAACGCCATACACAAAAACGCTTAATCAAACCCTAACCAAGTTGCTAATTGAAATTCAGCATCGTTCAAATGACGAAGTTTTAAATCCACTACAAGAATTGGAAATCATCACAACCAAGCGTCAAGTGCCTTTGGAATCGATTCATGAGCGTTTGCTCACATTAATTTCATCATCAACAGTTAGCATCCGGCAATCTGCCTATTTACTTCTCATTCGTCATCTCAAATCGAATCCGGGCAATTTATCGGTCAACGCAAACACATTGGCGGTTTATGTGCAGTGCTTGCGTCAAAAAGACACCGGTGTCGTTATATCAGCATTACAATTTTTAACGGAAATGGTGATTTGCCTGCAAGAATATTCATCGGAAATTCTACGGAATGCCTTTGAAATGGGCATCAAATCGAAAATTAACACATTCGAACATATCCGAAAATGTATACTGGCGCTGAAGACCCAGCACGCTAGCTAAAATGCACTAAAATGCCATCATCTCTCTTTCGAAATCCAACTCCCAAAACGCCTTTGGACAACATTTCTCGAAATGATAAAAAACGAAAGTAAATGTCATTTTTATTTCATAAAACAAATAAAATTCGCTTTAACTATATGGTTATTTTCAAAAAAAAAAAATCACACACACACATATTATAATTAGCAGAAAACACTATTAAATGGACTAGATTAATGTAACAATTTTAAATTAATTAAACTGATTGCAAGAATAATAATGTTAAATAAGGATCTAAAACATTACATATTTTCAGATGAATTATTAGTATTATTTTTGTAAAAACAGAAGTAAAAAATAAAGACGATTAACATTTGAAATTAAGTAACATTGATTTCGGAATTTATTTCATTTGTTTCGTTTGTCAAAGAAATCAGAGACTCACAATTGGATTTTAAATTAAATTTTTTCAATTATTCGAAATTATTTAAAATTAAATGATTTTCACATGACTGTCAATTGATAAACAACAACAACAACAACAACAAACTGTGTAAGTAAAATCATTGAGTTCGTCACTTTGAGTGTCTTTTGTCAAGGTAAATAAATGAATCACGTTTTATCACATGTTTTTTATGGGCTTGACCGTTGTTGGTGCGAATTCAAAAGAACCAATGAAATAGATAACGATCAAACGAACAGTTGCTTCAGCACTCATAAGTTAAATGCTATATTTCTGTTTGTCTCGTTTGTTGAACAATATTAAAGGTCGCAAAACGTTGTGCAGATGGAAATCTGTCTCAAAACGATAAAAATGGATTTTTATTACGGAATTATGAACTTATTTAAGACCTCGAAAAATGAAAATAGAAATATTATTAAAAACCATTTTCCTTCACCGATAGCAAACACTTTGCGTCAAAGTCACGCATATATGATTGGAATATTTATCATAAATGAGTAATAAAAATCCACCGGTTTTTTTTTTGTTCGATATTTCGCATGGCAGCGAAACATTTTGGTTTGGGCTCATTGTAGATTGTAGATGAGAAATTCGATTAGCGTCATGAGTTCGAAAAATTTGGCTATTGAACAGACTGAACTATATAAGATATCTATATATTAATATTGTGTGAATGATAAAAAAAGTAAAAGTTTTTTTGTACTTTGATTATTCTCAATTCGATAATGTTTTTTTTTTTTTGAAGCTACGATTAGATTTTGCGATAAACAAAATCATTGATGAAATTTAAATTCGAATATTTTGTAGCTTTTAAAGTGTTTCAAGCAGCTGGCTTTAGGTCAATTTTCAAATTTATTGTTGTTCTCGATGTTTTTATTTTCGATTTCGTTTGCCTACTAATCGATTGTTGACTGTATATTTTACGCTGTATATTTACGTATCAATATCGAAATGTGTGTGTGTGTGTGTTTTTTATGTCAGGCTTTTCAATCTAAATAGCAAATATAAACAAATGTTATGCTTGTTTCATTCATGGAATCGTATGATTCATATCTGTACAAAAATCAATATTATTTGTTTTTTTTTTGTCATTATTTTTGGTATTTTTTTTCCACATGCATCATTCTTTTTCACTTTGGAATGAACAATTTTAAATGATTGAATACGACATACAAAAAGTTTCAGCATTTTTGTTTTTAAAATAAATGTCATCATATTACGAATTCAAAATCATAAGTTGAAATGTTTGGCCATTTGCTCATAATATCTGACGAACAAAAAGAAAAAATCTGTATCATCGTCGGTAATTGTTCCATAGTGTGCGTTGTGTAACTCATGTTGCACTTTCAGTGGCATCTCGTCATGTTAAATTGTTATCTCTAAGACATATAAAACCCAAATGTTGTCAGCTGTGCGATTTTTTTTTTTATTTTGATGGTTCTTCGGTCAAGTAAGGTACATAGTCTACCATTTGACACGTTTCAAGCATCGAAAAACAGGAAGTTTTGTAAAAATGGTGTATACACGCGCAATGTCAGTGCCATGCGTTTTTAATGGCAAAAATCACAATTGACTCTTGGAATGGCATGCAACATTGTGTACATTTTTGATTATTTAGCATCGGGGTTTTTTTTTATTCAAGAGAGCATAAAAAACACACACACACACACAAATGTTAATAATGTTAATAATAAACATTGTGCTCTGTTCATCGCCACAACGCACATAATGCGACGATCAAAATATGTAAAATGTTTGCCGAAAACCTTTTGAAGAAAAAAAATGAGGTTATAAATGGGAAAACCCCACAATCACTAGCATTATCACATTATAACTGCAAAATCCATCAATGCACAACAAAAGAATCACAAAACGCATTCGTTAATCGATAATTACGCTGAACAATAGACTTTCTCATAATGCGTTGTTGATTTTTTTTTCTCATTGCTCGTTACTTATTACGCGCTCTGATGAAGCGTTTCGCAATTCTCACGATGTATTTGTTTTCTAGATTTGATTTGCTCGAGAATCAACAAGTAAACACTCTTGTTTTTTGTCGTTGACAAATTAACTGTGAACTAGCACGATACACGTATATAATAAATCACCACATCAAGATGATTCAATTAAATGTTTGGTGTAGATTGCTAACACTCGATCAAATTAAAAAAAAATCATTTGATTTGCAATAGTACAACAGAAATTGTTCCGTTGCATTTTCGAATGAAATTACAAAATTACTATATTTTCAGTGGACTTGACGAATGATTCATGTTTTTTTGTTGTTGTGGTTTTTCATTTGAAATATTAAAATGGACTTGAAATTTAATTAGAACGAATAAAAAAAAAAAAATCGAAAATTTCCGTAATGCTAACAATTTGTTCGATTCAGTATGGATTAATTGTGTTCATGCCAATGGGATACCATTTTGTTGTTGCAATTAGATTTTGTTTGTCGTTTTGAAAGTTAGAGAACAGGAAATTAATATAAATTCTAATTTCATTTCGTTATATTCGCATGCAATCTCACTTATTCGCGTACAACAGCGGAATTCTCTCCACCTTTTAAAATCATTCATTATTTTTATTTTTAACTTCTTATATTTTTTTTTTCCAAATTAAGTTAGATAATACACGGAAACTCTTGTGCATTACTCAAATAAAATTAATTGAGTACAGTTTTTGTGTTAGACACTGACCAAAAAAAAAAAAAACAAAAACAAAAACAAACAAAAATTAGACAAATATACTGCGAGCAATTTCCGACTTCCGAAGATAAGAATCACAAATGGCCATTACTGAAGACCAGAACGTGACGATTTTGTGAATGCTGTTTGAGTGTTTGTTTTTTCCCTCTCGGTTTTTCAAATTTCAAGAAATGTAAACAATTATCAATTTTTGATGTTGATATTTTGCAAGCGTCTTCAAGTGTTTTATTTTATGAGCGAAAACGTACACAATTTGATTGAATTAATTACACATCATCTCCACGGAATTGACAAATTCCGAATAAATAAAATTAAATTTAGAAATTCCCCCCCGTTTCATTACCGATTTGTTTAGCTTTTCAGAAAACACTACAGCTTATTTGACGTCATCACTTTTTGTTCCATTTCATGTTGAATCTACACACGAAAAATGAAAAAGAATGCTTGAACCGGCTATTTTTAGCACCGGCTTTCTGGAAGAGACAAACAACCATGACCGTATGAAGCAGCTCACCACTCAATAAGTCATAACACCATCACAACAGCAAGACAAGAGACACACAAAAAAATTGCTGATGAACATGACTATCATTATGTTATCAGATAAAACATTGAAATTTCTGTGATACGTAATGTGAAATTTCGATGTATTGCAATGCTGTACAATCAACACTCAACATCCATCTAACCAAAAAAAAAAGAACTTAAAAACAAACCGTTAAGAATGGTTGCTGCTGACTGGACTTTGGCTTAGCTAACATTTGTATTGGCAACAATAATGACCTACGGGTTTGTTTGTGTGCGTATTTGAGTAGTTTTTTTTTTTTTTAAATCGGAATTCAAAATTCTATTGAATTAAAATGCCGATTGTTTTGACTTGTTCCACTCGAAATCAAGTCAATTCTCATTTGCATAAAAGTGTATGATGAACTATTACTTGTAAAACAAAACAAACACCACATTCACGACGTCAATAGAAAAAGCACTAGGTTTTTATTTGTGTTTGTTTAAATTACTTGTTTCATTTAGAATGAATTGGCCAATCATTATTCCAAAGAAAATGATCAATACAGAAAACATTAAGCGTCAGGTATTAAGCCACACTTGAGTTGTCATAAAGATATGTATTCCACTTGATGATCGATTAACAGAAAGAAGCCCTTTCACCCGCATGACAATTGCTAATATGTCGTCATACCGAATTCAGATGATTGCTTGCCTATTTAATTCTCTCGACAATTCTACTCCAGCCATGTGTAATAATGAATTGTGGTTCTGATTTGCTGTTGATTGATTTCAGTGAGATATTGTTTATTGTAAAGCGGTCAAGTAACTTCATTTTAATTGTTGTTTTGCCTGTATTTCACATTCGATTAGAAAATCTACTTAACTTCTTGTTTAATTGAACGAATATATGCGAATGAAGCAAGTCAAAGGTTTTAGCTCGATCGGCGATTCGTTCGTCATATTGCAATGGAAAAATAAATTTGCGTCATTTTCAATGATCGAGAATATTGATAGCAACGAAATTAAACAGACAAGAAAATAAAAACTGGTTAATATGAACATGCTGCCGTTGGTCATCCTGATATGGCAATTTCGTGGAAAAAGACGCATTGAATGTTGAAGAGCTGTTGTTGAACAAATCAATCTGAGGAGAGCAAAAGAAAAAGAAAAAAACAAACAGGCGCTCACATAAATTGTAACTCTGATCCACTTGAACGGGCATTACCTTTGACGCACTTTCATATTTTTGCTATGACGTTTGTCCAATTTGATAGTCATTTCATTGGAAAAATAAACAAAAATAGTATAATCGAATTAATTGGGATTTCGTTTCGCTATTCGATATTGTATTTTTGTTTTTTGTTTTTTGTTTTTTTTTTGTTGTTGTTCTCTGACTATTCGGTTCTATCTTGAACCGGCCTCTGCATCAATGGAACGAAGGACTCATGTATTATGCATAAGCAGTGGATGCTGTACGATTGTAATCCATGAAAGGGTTTTCGACAAATTCCATGGTAATTAATAAATTTCATGTACTTAATCCAATTAGGAGATAAAACGAGGCGTGAACAACTCGCACTTCAGCCGCAACAATGCATTTTAGATTGATTTGCATATTGAATTGTGTGTATCGCGATTGCATTACCGCCGAATGTTTGTTCGTGTGTGCCGAAAGATATAAATAAATCAACGTTAAATAAGAGAGAATTGCCTCTGGCAAGTAATGTTTCAATGTAGTTTCGTTTCATTAATTGTAAATTAAGCGCTGACCCGTCAAAAAAAATGACATCCTTGACTTTGACTGAAAAAAATTCAGTGTTGCATACGTCGACAATGGCTTACTCATACACAATTGTAATTGCATTTTGATAATTAGAATCTGAAGATTGAAGCGAGTGAGGGAGAGAGAGAGAGAGAGAGAGAGAGAGAGAGAGAGAGAGAGAGAGAGAGAGAGAGAGAGAGAGAGAGAGAGAGAGAGAGAGAGAGAGAGAGAAAAGAAGAGTAAATAATATCTTAATTTAATTGGCTTTCGTGTTCCGTTGATTTGTAGAACGCGAAAATTGTATTTTTCTGTGTTCTTTTATACACACAATGCATATGGGCAAAAGGTATGAGGCGTAATTTTCAATCGCATAATTCGATATAATAATTTCTGTGTTTCCTATTCTGTTTCGTTCTGTTTCTTCTTCATCGTTTCTTTGATTGTTCTTGTCGTTGGAAAATTAAATAAAATAAATTTGATATAAAATACAAATTTAACATGTGCGCAATTGAAATGTGTGTTTTTGTTGTTGTTGTTGTTGTTGTTGCATTCTAAGAGTTGCTAAATTGCTGGCCTAAAGTCAATTAGAGGTAGTCAATGGACTGTGTGCGCAAAGAAAACAAAACTCAACAACAAAATTACAATCACAAAATATTCAAAAATCACCCAGAAACGAGATCAATGCTAGATCGAATGCTTTATAAATCAGTTTTCCTTCAAGTAAAATGTCTATGAACTTCCGGTGAATTAGAAAATGTATTATATTAAAATGTCCGTCCCTGACGTCCCTGTGAACAAAATATCACACACACATGATGTTTTTTTTTCCGCAAAGAAGCATAAAATAACCAACAAACACCGATTTTGAGGTTGTCAACATTTTTGTAGCATAAATTATGACGGAACGATGAGAACGACTCGATTAAAGCGCATAAATATACGTATTTACTCTCTATCGGCTAACCCAGCGGTGTGCGAACAATAACAGCAGAGAAAATTAACATACAACGAAATTGTTATTTTGTTGTTGTTGTTGTTGTTGTTGCTGCTGTTCCGAGAGAATGCGACTGTGAATGCGAATGCGAATGAAAACTAAAATGCCTCTGTCGAGAGAAGAAAATATTTCAGGTGATATGCAATTGAATTGGTAATTGTGTCTGGTTAACACTTTAATAAAACGTGCACCACGGCACACAGCACACGGCACACGCAACAATTTAACAACGCGCTAAACGCACGTTTCCAGGCGCTTTTTTTCACACAATAAGTTATGTTTCTTTTTTCATTGGATATTCCCAAGAACAAGATTTTACACAATTTTATATAAAATCTCGCTATTTGAACACACAAAAAACCCAAAAACGAACAAATGAACAACAACAAAAAAAAACAACAACTCCACATGGCCACCAATGTTTACCAGATGAAAAAAAAATGGTTCTCATGAAGAAAAAAGCGAGAATATGTCAAGTAACTTGTTTATCAAGTATATGCAAAACAAGTGGCTGATAAGCAGTTTTGCTAACCCAAATGAAGTACTGTCCAAATTGCTCGATTCAAATTACAACAAAAACAATAACAACAAAATAACCAGCATAAAACATAAACACCGATCGAAAAATTAAAAATTCTGACGAAAAATAACGAATGAATAGAGACGATTCCGTGAAGACACTTTTCTAAGAAGAGCCGTTCATGATTATGCGAATTTAAATGAGCCAGGTCACAAATTGAGAGTTGGAAAACTTTTTATTCGCCTTTCGAAATTAAAATTAAATTAATTGCTCAAAACAGTCATAGTGTTCTTCGAATTGAATTTAGAATATTTTCCATTATTTATTACGGCAGACACGTCATATGGTTTAAAAAAACACACACACACACACAATGTTCAATCTTTTCCTTTGAGCATTAAATAAATTAATTGCTGATTTTGTTGACTTGTTCTTACCGTAAGTATCATTCTTTCTCGCTTTGGCTATCTCGTTCATGGAGATCAATTTTATTGAATCAGAGAGACCATAAGGTAAAGGCAAATGAAATGCGAGAGCAACAAAACGAAAAAAAAGATGAAAAAAAAAACAAATCATCGCAAGAGTTGAGTCGTCAGCGGCATGTCAATTTGTTGTTTCTCGCTCTTCGGTAGTTTTGCTTCTTTTTTTAGCCCGGGTCCATCTCACTCTTGCCAATATTCTCTCGACATTATACATCGTATTTGTTTTCGATGAGATCGTGCTTACGTAGTTTTTATCTCTCTCTTGTGTCTGAGAGTAGATTGCCGCATGAGACACGGTGGCCGTCGGTGTTAACACACAACACAACACCGATTTCGACACACTCTCTCAGTACGAATATTCGGACTGTTAAAACTTGTATAAAAGCACCGATCGGCAGCGAGTTTATCAACAGTTCATTTCTAAACGAATTCGAGGTAACAAGTTACCGCTGGTTAACACACAAATACACACAAACATTGTTTTAGTTCCGAAAATTTTGCTTTGTTTTTGTTTATAATAATTTTTTTGTTGTTGTTGTAATTTTTATCACCTATTCACGGTGAGTGTCTATTACACATCTACTAGTCTATTTGCAATTTGAATGTTTGGTCGTTTTTAAATATTTGCAACACTTATTCACTCCTGTTAATTTAAAACTTGTCGGTTTTTGGTTGTTGTTGTTGCTTGCAAATATATATATACATATATTACAAATCAGGTCGATTCTTTCGATTTTGGGCCGGCGAAGTTTCATTTCAGTTTTCAGTTTTGGAGTTAATTCAATTTTTTTTTCTTTTTTCGCAAAAGTTGTTGTTGTTGTTGTTTTTTTTGAATTATTGCAGTGATTTAGTTCAGTCGATCCAACACCAAGTGCCATTATATAATTTGACATTTTTTCACACCTTAACGTTTGGCCAGTGCGTTTGTTAATCGACAATTTTCGCATATTACCAATCACATTGGATGTGTTGAAAAATAAAAATAAAAACAGAGCACATATATGCTCCCGCATGCACACATACACACTGGCGATATCGGTGTTGTGATACCAATCAATTTAGAATTAAATCAACGACTGAACTAGTTTTCTCACTTCACGTTGAAAGTTAATTGATAAATTGAAATCGATCTCGAATAAATTTAAAAAAAAACGTTGATTCAAACAACTTAAAATCTAACAAAAAATAATTCAACTGTCAATAAGAAAAAAACAAAACTATTTCTACCTGTACATGGTGCGCCTGAGAATGAGAAGTTAAGAGAAATGGGTGGGAAAACCCCACTTAACAAATTTATTCAATGAACTTTATTCTTTGTTGCGTTTTGTTTTTAATTTTCTCTCGCTCACTAAATCTTGGTGCTCACTTTTTGTGCGAGAAAGAAAAAAGATCGATCTCGTTCCGTGTATCGTTGTCGGATTCCATTTTACATCAATTATTGTATAAATTTGCGTTAATTCGCCTATTTAAATGCAAATACAGTAACATAATAAATTACAACAAACAAAAAAACCCAAAACATTTCCCAGAAAACTGCTACAACTGTTACAACTGTACAGCACTGTGACATAATATTAATTAATGTTTGGTATAAATGAACCATTTCTTGGTGACTGCCCGCCCTCCGGGACCAATACACATCCACTCTGTGGAAAAAGGATAAACAGAGAATTAACATTCATCAACGGTTCGCCACCATTTCGAAATATCGTTATTTCATTGAAATTGTTTTGCATTTAAATTTTCGTTAATCAAGGCTTTTGTTTGTGCTTTGGTTGTTCCGAAATCCGTTGATTTTGATGTTACTGTTTTTGTTTTGGCTACTAGCAAAATAGCTTTGAATTGTATTCTTCTATTTCAAGGTGCTTTGGCATTGAGCTGAAAAAAATTTCTCTCTCTCTCTCCCTCTCTGTCTCTAGTATATATCAGAATACTGACCGATCATCGTGGGAGGTCATTTCTGTTTCACTTTTATTTTCATCGAGTTGCACATTGTCGAATGAATGAAAACGTTGACATTTCATTACAAAAATATCGTGTTATTTTCCAATAAAAACCTTCCCCACATCAAAACATTGACATAACGTAATCGTATCACAGTTATATTCTTTGCCCGACCAATGACAAGCACATTGAAGTCTCGCAATAAAATGATGATTACCGTAACCCAAAATGAGGCAAGTAATGTGAGCCATAGCCGGATTTGAGCCCGTGTTATTTATTCTTCATTTCCGCAGATGTCGATCATTTTGTCTTCGTGTATCATCTGTTCAATTTTGCAATTTCAACAATTGTTTGTGATGCGTTTATGCTTTTGCTCTGTGCACTTTGGCTTGTTACTTACTATTGTTGTTGTTGTAGGGAGAGATAAGTAAATACCTTGTCAACCTTAATTGGAAATCAGATATAATAATTACAAGTTACACAAAGAGCGCAATAAACGAATACTGAAGGACGCCAAATCGAGTGCATTGTGCAAACAGATGCTCACGATGCGCTTATTGAAAATGATTCATGTGATTGTTAAATATATTTCGATGAATCATGATCTCCCACTAAATAATACTTTTCACATGGAGTTTTCACATAGAACATTGTCCAACCAAAAAACGCAAAATAAATGAATAATTTTAGGGAAAATTCAATGCGGACAATGCGGACAATGCTTTTAACAATCACAACACCCAATTTAAATGATAATATTCAACAAATTCAATATTCTTTTTGTTCTTTGATTTTTGTTTATTTGCAGATGAAATACGTTTTGGTTGCAATTTTAGTGACATTGGCCGTTGTTGCCGCTCGTCCAGAAACCTACACTTCACGTTTCGATAATGTTGATATTGATCGAATTTTGAACACAAAACGCTTGTTTGACAGCTACTTCAAATGTTTGATGGATCAAGGAAAGTGCACCCCAGACGGAAAAGAATTGAAAAAATTGCTTCCAGACGCATTGAGAACCAACTGTGAAAAATGCACCACAAAACAACGTGACGGTACCGATCGTGTGCTTCGATTCATTGTTAAGAATAAGCCAGCCGAATGGGACCTATTGAAAGCCAAATATGATCCAGAAAATATTTACATTCAAAAATACCGTGAATCAGCTGCTACACGTGGCATCACCATCTAAAGCGTTGTGGCAAATAATATTCACACAATTATCTTAAATCTTGTACTTTAACATCAACACACATCAGAAGGAAGGATCAATTTTTTTTTTGGGGCCGGCAAACAATTGTGTTAAAGAACTCTTCGGATCGAAGGATTTTCAGTTTTGCCTGAAACATTTTGTTTAAAATTGCTTCACTTCTTGTTTTTCTCGTTAAAATTAAATTAATGTTTATGTATGATTATGTGATTTATAGCAAACAAAGCAAGGTTATACTCTCTACGAACAAAACTAATTTAAATTTAAATAAAAGCTGAATATTACAGAAAAACAAAACATAAACCCGAATTCAATATTGTGAGTGTATGTGTGCGAGAGGCGAAGGAGCTTATGTAATTTCCTCCACATGCCGGCTTGACATTATGCATAATGTCGCTACGCTTTATTTAGTATTGATTTTTATCAAAAATGGGCAACATGTTTCGTAATACATTGGTTTCATCGGTTTCGTCGGTTTTGTCGGTTACATCTGCCGTGGACAGGCCACAAGACACACCATCGAACACGCATGCCATTTTATTTATATGCTCAACTCTTACGACTCTTAACGGTATCAATGTCTCGCGACTTGTGCGTTGCCAAAAGAGTGACTCACATTACGTATATGGACCAAAGAGCCATTTCCACAGTTTTGGATTGGTGAAGTGATCAGATAGTAATTGTTTGGTTTCGATTTCGGTTTACAGCGCGAAATGGTCTGATTTCAGTCAAATTTGGTCATGAATTTTGTTAACACCGTAAAATCAATTTGTTTGAGGCACATCACTGAGCCAAATACACGCTATTTTTTTGCAGGTGTCTATCTCACTCTTTCAACCTGAGTGTCTCTGTATCGCTCATAAGTGTCATAAATTATTTATCATTTTGACCACATGCTCTATGTGCAGGCATCGAGAGCACTTGGCTATCTATTCAAATACCAGACACTAATTGCCGTTTATTTACCTCAATCGCATGTTTCTTTTCTTCTATCTTTCGTTGAAAAACGTTTATTCACATCGTTTATACAAATTCAACCAAATATTTGAGATTCTGTTTGATGCTTTATCGCTTAGAATTTACATGTACGACAAGATAGGTTGCTCTTTGATTTTTAGCCGACAACCTATAAAATGGTCGTTCATAGACAAGGAGAGCAATAACAGATCAATTGACTGAAAGAAAGAAAAAAAAAAACAACAACTATGATCGACAAGCTACGACTGCTATATTTACCAATTATCAAGTATTTTAGAATGGATTGGCAAATGGTCACGCAATTCTAAAAATCTCAACAAATTTTATGCAAAATCACACAACCAAACAAAATGAACAGCAGTTTGTTGTACTACAAACAACAGCAACAAATTCATTAACAAAAATACACTTGAGAATATAAATTGAATTGCGAAACTTACAGTAACCGTTATTAATCGGCTTTTTATGAACACCAATCGATGTTTTATGTTTTATGCCATTCAAATTGTCATGCGGATAATATATCAGTTTTGTTCATGTATGTTGTGTTCCATACTGGCGCCAATATTGCAAAATTACCGATTTCATTTTCATTTTCACTCATTTTATTTTTGGTCGTTGTTGGTTTTTGTTTTTTTTTTTTTTTTTTTAATCTTCATTTTGGTGAAAACCAAACTCGTTTATTAAAAAGAAAAACGATTAAGATGACGACGACGATACTTTGGGATTATTATGGACAGCAGAAAATTGTGTTGTTGTTGCGTAATATGGCTACTTTTGCGGGAAGGCAAGGGGGCCGTAATACGGCATATATTTTTTTTTATTTGAATCGGGAATTTAGCGAAGGAAACGATGAAGATAAAATTTTCTAATAAGACAATTTAATGGATCTAATTTGGTAGTTAAGTGTAATCAGTGTCATGAAAACCATTTTATCTGTTTCGATGGCCTTGCAACAGCTGCACTATAAATAGGCTGATTTTACATCAAAGCAGCATCTATTGTACTTTGAAAGGTTCTAAAGTAAGAGCAAAGACACTTTGCAACTAGAGGACTGGGGCTTTGATGTGAATTTTGAGCAAAACGTTGTGTCTGATGCAAAAGTGTATAGATTTTTTTGTTTTTTTAACTAAAATAGAGATCGTTCCAAGAATGTCGAAATTGTGTATAATATTGTGCGTGATAAGTGTGCTTAGTATTGGTGAGAGTGTTGCAGAGGAAGTGGCCCCAAAATCAAATGGCTATGAAACCAAATATGATAATATCGATTTAGATGAGATTCTAAAAAATGATCGTTTACGTAAAAATTACATAAAATGTTTATTGAATGAAGGGCCCTGCACACCGGACGCCCAAGAATTGAAAAGTAATTGGAAATCCAATACAAATCCATTTAAAACCATCAATCAATCGCTAATGTCACTGAAAGATTTTCTCGTTAGACTCACTTCCAGACGCAATAGCCACGAATTGCTCAAAATGCACCGACAAACAAAGAAATGGTTCCGAAAAAGTGACGCACTATCTCATTGACAATCAACCAGAAGAATGGAATCAGTTGGCTGTCATCTACGATAAAGATGGCGAATACAAGGATAATTATATAAAATCAAAGATGCGCAACCAAATGGCTGATGCAAATCCAACGACCGCCACCGAAACAGACGTGAAAAATGAACCAAATGAAGATGACAAAATCAAATCAGAATAAAATACATTGAGGTGGCGCTCATATTCATGGCTTAATGCACAATTTGGAATTGTAATCATAAAAAAAAAGTTTACATGAAATTTGTTTGGTTTTAGCTTAATGCACCTGCAATAAATGGTTAACTTATTCAACTGACTAAAGTGTATTTATGTTTTTTCATCATTTGAATATTGTTTGCGCACGCGCACCTACCTCGCATTACTTTGTAAATGGGATTCTATTCTATTCTCATACAATTTCATTCGTTTTTTCTGTTTCTCATTTGTTTAATTTTTATAATTTCATCTTTTAATCAAAATTCAATTCAATTAGTTCGATTTGTTCGATTCCAAGTAAAATGACGATAAATTGCGCCACAATATCTTCGGATAGATTTACTTTTTATAGTCAATATTATTTGTTTTCGCTTGACCGCCAACTTAAATAATGAAGTAACAAATTCATGGATTTAAATGAATCAGCCCGAGCAAATCGATTTTTCCCCCCTATTTAAAAACAAAAAACGTATATATAAATATATACAACTTTGAAAAGTGCGAAATTGTTAAAGCTTTTGTGTCTGTAATAAAATTGCTTGTATTAAAGAGAACTTTTTCTCGAAAGTTCTTCACCGTACCTTGGCATACGGAATGAGAACGCTGCCGTGTGGCTTTATGCGATTACTTTTTTTTTCTTTCTCGTACAACTGAATCAGGTATGCGGCGCGTTTGTGTGTTATAACAGACAATTATAAGCCAGCGTATAAGCTCTCGCACTGAAAAATACTATAGCACAAATCGGCGTTGCAATAAAATGTGCGCTCAGTCCGTTCGCACTAGCCATTTATACTGTGGTTTGGTCAATGATTTATTGCACTGAATTCATGCACTTTGCGAATTTCATGAACGGATTTGTTGCTTTTTTTTTAAACGTATGAAGTTTATAAACGTATGAATTATGCGAGTCGCGCGGTCGCATTCGTTGTAATTTAATCGACGCGCTGAGTGTATCGAATATGAACACGAAAAAGAAAAAGAAAAGAAAAATGTAATGAATTTAATGTCATCGCATTGCTTGCGCACCAAGACTGTGTGTATCACATACGATTCCGCATTACGTGTTGCTATAATTTTTAACGATATAATATCTTCAACTTAATTTACTTTAAAATAATGTTTGTTTGCGTCTGCAGTTGTGGTGGTTATTGTGTGATAGGTCCAAGCAAATCTACGAGTAAATTTAACGTCATATCGCCTCAACAAATGCTGGTTCACTGGCTGTTGGACTCCAAACCACAATAAAAACGCAACACCAATTCATGAATACAAAGTAAACTGTGTATGAGCTTATTTGTGTCTTAAGCTTCCTCAAATGTGTACACATTCTGAACGTATACAATTACACTGATCAATGCACGTGCTTTGATTCGGTTTGAGCCAAACGAACAGCAGTTTGTTTCTAGTTTTGCGGTTCGAAATCGAAATCAAATAAAAATGTTCATTTCTTCGTTCGTTCGATTTAGCTACATGTTGATTTCCCTTCGATAAAACTTCCACTAACCTCACACTCAAACAGTTGTCTGTCGATTGACGATCGAAGCAGCGGCCCCCGCGAAATTGTGATTTTGTTTTTTCTGTTTGTTTTTTTTTTGTTTGTTTATTTGTTTTGGTACTTGAAACACACAGTTGAGCAGCAGTGTTGTGTGTATTTTTGCACGTTTCTCTATCTTTGTTTATCATATCGTTTGATTTTATATGCAGTCTGTGTGCAAAATGCATTAATCATAAAGCCATTATCAAAATCTTGAATGTCAAATCCGCATCAAAAGCGTTATTATTCACAAATGAAACGTTTAATATTGCTGCTTGTTTTAGTGTTGCATTCGATTCGATTTTATAATGATTATCGAAGTGCTTCCGCATTGACCAATGCATCTGCAGCTGATAATCGATATTATTCATCAAATCGATACTTTCAGCTTGAAAAAGGTAAATAAAAAAAAAGAAACAAAATGATGATGATGATGATGATGATTTCAATTTATTCATTTAGAGAATGAAATTTTCTATGATGACGAACGATCCTTGTTGCGTCGTAGCAAAGGCGATCGACGTGGATGGGTTAAAATTTAACATTTATCAAATAATGTTAACTGGACTATTTGATGGTACTGTGTGTTCAGTTGTAACATCAACCCAAAGAGAGGCGCTCCGCGTTTACGTTCAACATTGTTTACTCCAACTGCGTAAATACACTTTCGTCGCGATCGCCAGGACATCAGAAACATATAACAACAACAAAAACCTGTAAACTCGCCAATGATCTTTCGATAAACAAATGAAATGTATTTCGTGCAATATTATATAGAGTCATTCAAACTACAAACACAAACAAATCCATTGAAATTGACCTTAGGTTTCGACTTAATTTATTCAACAAATTTTTGTTCAAGTCACACACAAAAATAGCTTAAACTGGTTCTCCTCTATTTGAAAAAAAAAACGGCTTTACCTTTTAATGTTTCTCTTTTTGTCGCATTTAATAATACCAAAAACACTGTATTGTGTTCAATTATATGAAAACAACAACAACAACAAAAAGCAAGAAAAATGTATTTGTTCGACGACTTTCATTCGAATTGGAAAAATTATGTTTGCATAATTAAAGTGCAAAGCGTTTGTAAGTCGATTGGGTCAGACCGGAATCGGCATTATTGACAAAGTCAATTCAATTCAGAATTCTTGTTTCTTGTTTCTTGTTAAAGTATTATATGTCAAATCAAATGTGAATAAATGTCAAATTATAAGAAATTACATTGTACATTGATTTCAATTGCAAAAAAAAAATATAATAATAATAAGCAAACAAAACAAAAATGCACGCACACTCAGTTTGAATCGAATTGGACGTTGTAAATATGGATATTCTTTTTCACTGCGTGGCGTGCGTATTGAAAACGTGCTGAATGATGCAAGAAATGTGCCGCATTTAATTCAACACAACAAAATATACACAAAATTTGCAAACCAACAAATACGCTTCAGTAGATTTGATGCAGAGAATTCGATGTCGAAAGTCATGCAATGGTTCAGCGGTGCACGTGAATCGTGAATATACATGTAATTTGAACACTCACACGATGGATATGTGCGCGTAATAACAATCTGAAGGCTCAATTGCAATCATGGTAATGAAGCGTATGAGCAACAAGCACATATTAAATGCAAATGTTCGAAAAAAAAAACAATAATTAAATGTACCGTTTTTTTTGGTGTCATTGAATAATATAAATAATAGTAATAAAAGATCAGACCAATTATAGCGATTTAAACATTCAATAACCGTCAAAATATTATTACTATGTACCAAATGGGTAAAGGCTATGGTCAGTGACCAAATTTCGTGTGTGTCGCTTGCAACAATAATATCCAAATTCGATTTGTGAAAAACTTTTTCGCAGGTTTTTCAATGTTCAAGACACAATTTATCTCTAAATTTTGGAAATTGGAAACTAACTGTTGATCATTTTTCTGTGTAATATAATATAAATGTGCTCAGATTCCCAAGTCCAGACCAGGAGGTGTGCCCCAAACCAAAAAAGTTCGACTAGAACTTGAATCCGAGTCTTGGGTCGGAGGTTCATTGAGAACACTATTCTATGTTCTTCAATTATATGTTGGGGATTTTCAAATCGGTGTGTTTTCGCCCGTTTATTCAAAAAACCCACAACACTTTTCTCAAATTCATAATAATTTCAAAGATCCTCGGATCCAAAAATCTGCCAAATTCGTAAAAATCGTACCACTTTTGAGGTGAGAAATGCCCCTAGAGTGAGAAATGCCAACCACCTGAATTTTCTACATTGAAAAAGCCACATTTTGAATTCCTATCGGAAAAAATACATTTTAATTACATACATAAAACAATTGCACAACTATTATTCTTGAAGAATCCACCGTTTTTTTCGATAAAATAACAACATTCTCGGTTATTTATCCTAGAATAGGGTGAGAGTTGAGAAAGATGAAATATTTGGTTGAAATTTGGAGCAAATCTTATGTTGATATGATGATGAGTAAATAACAGAAATATGAATGTACTTTTCCCTTTCCTTATTTACTTGATAGCATCAATGTACACAATTTAAATTCCTATTTTATTTATTTATTTTTCAGTTATCAAAGTTCGTCGAGTTTCATAGTGAAGTTCACTTACTCGTGCAAAGTTTTGTGAAATTTGATATACGATAACATAAACAAGGGCGTTATCGTTGAGCAGTTGAGAACACATGAGCAGAAAATATTCAATAAAATGATGGTTTTGAAATTTAAACTTGGAGTTAAATAAAAGATAAAGTTCAAATAAGAATTTTAAACAAAGTTAAAATGAGTTTGAAATATTGAAAACAATCGATTTTATTCAAGTTTTATTTCATAAACGTCAGAGTTATATTATTTTACTGCACCACATTTGTGGGATTAAGCGTTAAATGGGTTTTTCGTATGAGCATCGTACGAGCGTTGAATATGTTTTCACAATTGTTTCGTTCCGTGAATCTATCGCGCTTCGAATATTGACGTAATTTATCGATTTCCACTCATAATATCATTTACCCAAAATAGGAAGTGAATTTGGTGAATCTTGTATTTTAATACATCGAATTTGAAATGCTGATTCAGAATTGAACTTTATTTCTTCCGCATCCACGCTTCTCGGAAGCGTTTAGTAATTGCATACACGAGCAAATATTTGGCCCAAAAAAAAAAAAATGGTGAATTTTTTGAGACAGAATGGATATTAGTTTCCAATAAGTTATCCAATGCGCGACACTTACCGTTCTTGTTTATTCAAACGTTGCCAAATTACGTTGCAAACTAATGAAGTGTAAATTCCAAGGCTGAATCACATCTCTGTAATCGAAAAATTGGGAAGTAATCGAAATGTAATCGATATGAATAGTGTAGATAGCCATTCATATCAATTACCTTTAATTACATTCCATCCAGCTCTATTTCACCCATTACAGTAAAATGAGAATTTTGAGTGTTTAAGCGATATGTAAAATGTCATCAACACATTAAATGAAATGTATTTATGTGATTCAAAATAAGTGACCATATCGAAACTAATCGACCGGACCGGACTAATCGACCATCGATCGATTTGCGGTTACAGCAATGACAATTAGAGAGATTTTAACTACCAAACGACAACAATCAGCGAACAAAAGAAAAACGAACAGATCCATGAATGTTGAACACTTATTTAATCAAAGGGGATATTTGACATTTTTTTTAGTGAAATATTGAGCCAATTTCAATTGTTACCTCAATTAGATTTGTTTTAGTTTCTATTAACAAGCCCAACAGCTAAGCCAACAAAAGAAAAGGCCAAAATAAAATGTATGTGAGTAATCTTTCTTCATACCTAAATAGGTGTCTCTATACCGTCTATACCGTTGTACACACGAAGTATATATTATTCACTTGTTTGTGCAAAAAAACATTTCTCTTATCTTCTTTTGGGTGAAAAACAAAAAGTTTCACATTTTTAAAATGTGTTCTTCACAAAACAGCCTCAAAATTTTCTACTGAAACGTTTTACTTGACAGAAAAAAAACAACAAGTATTTACTGCCACTGAAGTTTACAATGAACCTGTGATAACATAAACAACGGAGTAATCTGTGTTTACCCTCGGGACACAAATTATTTCATGCGCCTAAACATAAGATAATATGAAACGGCTGAATTCACGAGCTTTAAAAAAGAAAAAAAAAACAGTAATTTTTTTGTTGGTTTGAATATAGTCAATAAATCATGAAATAAAACAAGCTAAAAGTTATTATAATAAATATGTACCCTTGCAAATGTAATCATATCACAATTTATCAATCCAAATCCGTGAAAGTAAAGTGGTCGGTGTGAACGATTAATGGTCAACTGCACAAACAGACGAAATTCTAATGGAAAGCAATTCCAGTCCGATTCGTACATTTGATTACCAATTGCTTGTATTTCACTGGTCACTTTGGTAGCAGAGTAGCTGTACACATACATTATTGCAATAGACATCCTGAAAACAAGAGCAACATTTTGATTGAATTTATATGAACAATTTGAAATTCAACATTTTGTGTTTATTTATACCAAAGACCGCTGATGCAAACGGATAACTCAGCGCTAACTTTTGTATTGAGCTAAACAAAAGAGACAATACAGTGAATAAATTTCAACTCAACCAAACCCGTGGATGAAGAATATTAAGAATATTACAACAGCCCTTACCATACTTTCGCATTGAAATATAGATGTAGCGAAAAATATCACTGAACCGTAAAGCGTTGAAATGATAACAGGTCGCATCAAATTTATGAGATTTTCAGCCATACTATTAAAATGGATTGGTGGATTGGCTTTAAAATGGATATATGTGTTTTTTTTTTGTTGTTGTTTCGATTGAAAATGTGAATGTGATTGACCTTACTCATAGATTTCGATGTGATATTGAACGATTTGTGCGAATTTAACACGGCAATCAAACGTGTTTATATCCTTATCGGAAGCCATGTTATTGATGTCACCTAGAAGAATCTCATAGGAGCGCACAAAAGCAATCAAATAAACACACACCGATACAAAAAATGACAGTGTAACAGCGACACAGCATAAAATCGCAAAACCACCGCCAAACATTTCAAATGCCAAAATGACACAATATCGCCCGAATGTAGTTTGTTCAATGGGAAATCTGAAACAAATGATAAAATAATATGGATATTGGATATTAAATGGGTGTAAATACAACAACACAATAGCACTCGACATTTTGCTACATTGCTTTGTATGGTATCATCCATCCTTCGGGACCAACACCATTTGCCGACAAAATCGCTGATATTGTTATCGATGCTGTCAGAACCATTATGCAAACAAAGCCCACCAGTAAACATGCTATATTTTTAGTATACCAGTCACTTTGCTGTTCAGCATTTGCAAATATTATCTGCGCGTTGCCAACACAATCTAAATGAAAAAAAAAACATTTTTACTTCAATTAGACCACGCACACTTGAATTTCACCCTCCAGAACCCAAAAACAGCAAACTCAAACAATAACCGATGTTACATTTTTGGACCATCGATTGAAGTTCACGTAAAGTTGTAAGAATTTTCGTTTGATAAATTGTAAAACTAATTAAACTGGTGGCAGCAAAGAAACCAATGGAAACCATCAAACCGACGCCAGTTGCATCCACCAAATTTGATATATGTTGTAAAAAATATCGTGCACACGGTACAAAAACACACGCTGACATCGCAAATAAAATGCACACGCTGCGAATCCATCCGCCGACAATTTTCCAACGATTTAGATCGACCGGTGCACAAACGCCCATTATCACCATCAATTTATAACATGACCTCATTATCTTCATTTTTCGGATTCGGATGGAGTGTACCTCTTTTCGTCGCAATAATTGAAAATCTACTAAGCTTTTAATTGAGCTGACAGCCCAATTATATTGCATTTGGATATTCCATCCACAAAAAATATATTTATTGCCTTTATTATTTAATCGTTAGCATGTAATTTATTTATACAAATTATTCAATCAATAACTGTCAGTATGAATAACGAAGAAATAAATGCTTTGCCCAAAGGAAACAGATAACGAGAGAGCGAGAGAGCGAGAGAGAAAAAAATAAACGTCTGGTCGCAACCTTTTGTTTCGACAAAGGATCATGCATTTTTGATGACGTTTTATTATTGTTCTTCTTTTGTTTTTGTTTTTTTTTGTTTTTTACGTTCCGTGTAATCTTCATTCAGTGTAATCGACCGTCTTTAACATCTAAATTATACTACTGCTAATTGAAACTTTTGCGATGACTAATCGCAGATACACGTCAATTTAAATGGGCTTTTGCGGCGATAAACACGCGACAAACTCTCCGTAAAAACGTGCACCTTTGAATTTCAGACCAATCACGAATTCCGTTCACTTACGTAAAAAAAAAAACGAATCAGATATTCAATTGATAGACTGTAATGAAAATTAACAGACATTTTCATAATATTATAAATATTAGTAAAATGAGACTTTACATATTTGGCAGCCAAAAAAATGAATTCGAACAAAAAAATGGTCTGAGACAAAATAAAAACAAACCACGCACAATTGTTGTCAGTAAGATTATTATTTTTATAGATTTTTTTTGTGTTTGTCTGTTTCAATTTTTTTTTCTCTTTATTTCATTGTGTATTTTTTTAAAGGTTAAATTCTTATATTACTTTATTCAATTTCGAAGAAGAAGAAGAAGAAGAAAAAAATGGGAAATTAATTAAAAATTAATTTAATACCAATTCATGGAATTTAATAAGTCGTCCAACCGCACTGTGCATTCCGTTTATCAAATGCCGGTGGACAATAGCCTATGTTGAAATGAAGAAACCCCCAGTGAATGGTGTTGTGTGTGTGTGTGTGTGCAATTAAATAAGAATAAATGATGACCGCACTCGTCACTGGGATGATGAAATTGCGTCGAGATGCCGAAAGGCAATGTTAGCTCTCTGCATTTGGCTGTGTCATTTTATTTTGATGTTTTTTGATATTTTTGTGTGATTATTATCTCACATCTAAAAGCACATTTGACCGGTAGACTGGTCATCGGTAGCTTGAGAATTTTTTTTATTATATGATGAAACGAATGTAATCAAATGCAATTACATTTATGGATTTTTAAGGGAAGCAATTAAAGGTGTCAAAAAACTCTATCTGGTAAATGCAATCATTTCAATTAATACAGTGTTAAAATAAAAAGTCACAAAACAACTTGTGGTGGAAAAATCCTTTATGTTGCGCAATAGTCCTTAGTTTGTAATAGAACAGCAGCGAGAAAAAAAAACAAACTATATTTAGTTGATTTCATTTATCTGCTAAAGATCTAATTTAATTACATTCATTGCAATAATTAATGCAGATCTGATTTTACATGAGGGAATAAATAGATCCCTGTTGTCTGGGTGTAGTAGTAGTTTGGATCACGTGTGATGATGATGAGATTATTCCAGAAATTCGAGTCACATAATTCCAATACAAAATTTATTTATTAACTTACCCATTTTTGCGCATTTATTTAACAACAACAACAGCAAAAACACTAAACAAACAATGTGTTTCTCGTGCGCCATTTTATATCGCAGAAACTGAAACTTGTCCAAGTGCTATGGGATATTTATAATGTCTTACTTACACAGTAAATCAGTATGCACATAAACTAAATACCATTTTAAATTGGTGTTTGTGTGGCTGTTTATCTAGGCTAGCATTTACGTTCATGCGTTTACAATGCCAATTTTCATACGAATAAAAATAGTAAAAAAAAAAGAAAAACAGAGCAGATCAGATCAGGATTGAGTAGAATTGAACAGGGCCCCTGACTCGTGTTCAAATGCAACTCGTTCCCATCTACCAGTACAAAACAAAACAACAACAAAAATTACGCCGCTAACAACTAAAAGGAAACGAAACAAGAGGGAGAAACCGAGTGTGAAAGAGAAACATACACAAATGAAATTGATAAAAACAAATGAAAAACCGGTTAAAATTTAGAATTTTATCGTGTCGTTGATTTTTGTATTTGTTGTTGATTAAATTTTTGCGAACACGCTCATTCGCCTGATTCCTAACACTCCAATTTCGCTGAGATACGTGCTAAAAGTCACGACTTGTGTCTTGCAATAATAATAAACAACAACAACAACAACAACAAAATAATAGGGAGAGAAATGTAAATACATTTAAAAAGGGTCTCAATATTTTCTATTGAGGTTGAAATTGGAAAAACAGACAAATTTTCGCAAAAGACAATGGCAACATACAGTGGCTTTTAAAATTACCCAAGCTTGGTTTCGATTGCAAAGTCAGTTGGCCGTATTATTACAGCTCGATAACAACGAGGTGTCGAGTCAACCAAGTAAATTCTTATTTTCAATTAATTCAAGAGCCACACGCTAATGGCTATGCATGTCAACTAAGTCACACTTAGAAGCTAATTTTTGGCTGGTTTACGAACAGGCCAAACAGTTCAAACATCGAATTTCACAATTCGGTTTTTACAATACCAAATTCTCGCTATACGAAAACACTACAATTTTTTTGTTGGCATATCTTATGCAATTGAGAATCTCAGCTTCAGTTCACAGTGGATTTAATTAATGCAATTTTCTACCATCATTACATTAAATTCCATAGGAATGGGACAAAAGATGTGTTCTATACGATACTCGTCTGCTGTTTATCGACACATTACAGCAATCCTGACACAACGAAAGGCACATTCCCAAAACACGTTTTTAGCCAAGAGAAAAGAAGAGAGAAAGAGGGAGAGAGAGAGAGAAAAAAAACGACTATTGAACAGATAATGGTAATTATTTGACTTTTATGTTAATAAATGTGAGCAAAACAGCTTGCGATATCTCTGCATTCTCGTTCGGACAGTGTGCATACACAGCACAAAGCATTTTGTGGCTTTGTTAGCGGTGTTGCAGACAGTCAGAAACTTGTTGAAATCACTGTTTTTTTTTTATCCCGTAAAAAGTTTCGCTTTAAAACATAATCATGTGGTTTTATTGTGATACTTGGGCAATCTCTCTGTTATTCCAATACCACAAATGTCCTCCGCCCAATTTTCAGAGGGCGCAGAAACAAAACATTTCTTTGCGATCAATAAATGAGACGAATATTTGAAATAAAATCCATTTAAATGGTCATTCATGCAGATGACAGTGAAAAACCCAGAGATGAATCTGTGTTTTTTTTTTCTTCTCGCCTGGTTTTTGAGAGAAAAAAAAAGAAGCACAAATTAAAACGCAACTTAAGTCGACAATGTCAGCTCAACATATGGAATAAATGGGACATTTTGCTTGTATGCACGAACATTTCAATGACTTGTTTTTCACAATTCAACGACTCATTAAATTGATCGGAGAGCATGCTCGAAATTGTCCGTATTTAAATACACTGCGGTTGTTGTTGTTGTGTCTTCACTCGGAATATCGGCAACTAAAAGTACCTCTCACTTGAACTGGTCAATATTTAGCAGATTTCCAGCAGATAAATTGATTCTAGTTTCATGCAAATCTGCTCTAAGGTACCGAGTACTAGATACTAAGTAGCACAATGATTCAGAATCATTACACGTATCAATCAATTGATTTTTTTTGTTGTTGCTCAATTTCAATTTGACTAAATAGCAAGTCTGTTTTTGTCTATTTATTAATTAAGCATATACAAAAAGCAATTCTAATCGAAATTCGACACAAAATCATCATTTATGATTTCACGGAATTAAGTAACATTTGAATCTAGTCAAATTGCGACAAATCGACATCTGAATTCATTGAACAATTTGATTGCACGATAAATATTTGGTGACAAACATCTAGATGATGAATTTGAATCGATTTGGGTGTCTTAAAACATTCATTGCGAAGCATTTTCGGTCGAATAATATTACTATGGAAATACCTCGATTGATGTTTGTATATTTTGTACAAACAAATATGAGCTACGATATGTTTCGTATCAACTAAAATGGATTACCCTCGTAATTGCAATCACACCAATGTTTCAATTCCGAATGTGTAATTTTGTATCATGTTCCATTACGGATGTGTCACTACAGCTCAAACATATAAACAGCAATGAAAGTTACACATCAAAACATTTATTACTTTCAACACGAATAAGTAAATCATTGTTGATGCTTGATATCTTTTTACAAGCCAGTGCCCCACCAATTTGCTCTGAAGTTGTCGGTTGGGGCTGAGGAAATAGTCCCAATTAGATTTTAGGGCGCAAACAAGTTAATAAAATAAATCGTTATACAACAACTGCCGTTCTAAATTCCTGATCCAAATTCTAATGCTACTACGTGTTACGCGTCTGATGTATACAAACACTGTACCAAAAGCGTTTCAAATCAATCTTTCACACATGGAGGATGGAGCGCATTTTATGTGCACGACAAATTTTCCAGTTCAACAGTTTTTATGCAAAAAATGTGAATAACTTTAATTGCATCGACAAGTGCTGCGCAACCAAAGTTTCATTCAACTTTTAAACAAAAATTGTTTTGATGAGAGTGTTAGATTGTTGCCATCTACTGTTTTGCACATGACAAAAAAAGAAAAACTTTCCACGAACTGAAATGTGTATGCTCATTTGGTAAAAGTACGGCACACAGAGTGGAACTGGCTCAAAACCTATATATTTCTTTCTTTTTTTTTTTAATTTTATATCTGTCTATTGTTTGAATTTCTGCAATATGCTTCTTATTCCATGTGTTTGTGTGATTTCGTTTGCAAAGTAAATGAAGAAAGCCGGCTGAATTCGAAAATACAAAAAATGGAATGTATTTTTATTTGCCAAGATTATTGTCTCGCCAAAGCAATTCTTGCCAGCGTGTTCCTTTTCGGCATTCATGTAAATTTCACACATTTGAAGTTCATGCCATGCGCCGGTTCACGCATATCTATGTTCCATCTCATTTCATTTTGGCACATTAAATGTTTAAACAAGAAGAAGTGCTACATTGTAACTGGAAACATTATAAAACCAGATGTTAAAAGGCCATCGGTGGCCATTCATCCGGTGTGAAAATTGACAAAATTCGCAACAATTTCACCATTCTGCTGAATGCGAGTTCACCAACAACTTGTTCCCCCACTTTTAATTGAGTATTTTGGAACTTTTAACACACACACACACAAAATATGAGATGCTGTTGCTGCGTAGCATATCCGATAGTTGCTACGTGCAACCAAATTCCAGCGTTCAATCAACTTTTGCACATCTCTGCCGAATTCGAGAAATCTCACAGAAACATCATCATGAATTGCAATTTTCTCATTTCAACTATTGCGAACTAACGTTGCCGTTATTTTATTATTGTACAATAGACGCTTAGCAATTGGACACACGCGGGAATTAAAAAGACTTTCACCGAAACATTTCGCAACTGTTTTTTATGAAAAAAAAAAAAATCTTACAATTTTATGAATGAAATGATCTTGCATCAAATACAACAGCATGCTTATCATTAGAAATCTAAGGACAAATGGAAAGTACTAAAATCCAATTTGTTTGACATTTGTTTGCATTTGAAAGCGCTCTGAATTTGGACACTTGTTAGAAATGCAAGATTTTTGAGCGTCCACTGTACCAGATTACAATGCACAATTATTGCATCAGAGTGCTTAGAAAGTTTGCGGCCACTCATAATACACCACATAGTACATTTGACTGGGTTTGATGACCATTATCACAACTTGTCTAATGCGACTTGCTGTTTGGAAATTGTGGTGCATTCAAATGGAAAATTGAGACAATTAGAATTTGACCATAAAGTTTACAAATTTAAAATTATTATTCGTTTCAAATGCAGAGCTTAAAGCAGCAACTTTTGAAAATTAATTGAAATTCAAAAAAGTTAAGTATATTTTTCTTTTGTATAACAAACTAAACCCAAATAGAATTCAGTTTTCTCAGATGTTATATTCTCTCTTTGAAACACTTTCAATCTCACCATACGATCTCATATGCAATTGTTGCAAGCATACACAGCACACGCACTACAACATCTTTCAATTTATTTCAATGGCTTGCAAATTTAATAAATCTTTTTAATTTATTTGTAAAACGTTTGCTCAGGTCAAATCGATAGATCGTCGAAAAATTGCTGTGTCTTACAAAATTTTATTGGTTTGTTGCAATCCAAAATGCAACTCGCCAAACAGGAAACTGGTGGGCTGGACATGAACAAACAAAAAGTACTTTGTCGGCTGAATAGAATTGAATGTGAGAGAGACTCTCTCAGAAAATTTGCAATCAACTCACACGAACCCATGGGCATTTGTCAAACTGCCATTCAATTATATGTTAAATACAACTTTGCATTTTAAATCCATATTTTTTTTTCTCTTCAAATCTTACTTGAGATTCCTCGAAGCGATTCAATCTCTAATCATATATCCTCAAACTACGAATTAATTGGGTTGGCACGCCTCTTTGGATAGATGCCTTAAATTTATTACTCTATTTTTAAATCTATTTAGAATTACATGAAAAACAGGATTTATACCAATTGCACCCCGCCTAGCTGATATTTGACCTTATGAGCTGTTTCATTCTGTCCAGTTCAACAAATGTGTCGGTCAAAATGAATGAACGTATCGTACTATACGGTGAAATGAACGCGATGACTTTGCAAGTCTTAGTTCATTTTTTTTGGGGTCATCTCAAACAAAAAACAACAAAAACAAACATTAAATGTCATTTGAAAGAAAACAAATGTGCGAAGTAACACGAAAATTGAGGCAGAAAATTTGACACAAAATCGAAATCCCCATTGTAAAAAAAAAGTTTTCTAATTATCGGATAAATCGATCCCATTAATTTCGATAAATCCAATCAATTTAAGAAGAAGCAATCATTTATATTAAAATTACACACTAGTTTGTAATGTTAAAGAGTAATCTGAGCCCAGTTAATTTACAATAAATCGAGTTAAAACTCTAAAATAGAGGTCACTCGGAGTAAGGCAAAGTTCGTGATTGAGGTGCATGTGGTCCATACTATAAATCAGCTGGTCGTTTTGACCTTGTACTTGACTCTGTGAGTCTCTTAAACAAGTAAAAATAATTGCATTTACTTCGCTTTCGGCAACTCTTTTAACTTTCAATCTTGTTCGATTTTTTTTTTCGTTTTACTTCATTCAAGTTGTAATTTGTGTGTCATTAAATGGTTGTTTGGCATTTTCTCTCGGTTTAATCCCCGGTGTTTGGCGACCGTTATTCCACATCATTTTCGCGAAATTCCCTTTTGCGTGTATTGTTTCGTGAATGCAAAAACATGCCTGGTGTGTCAATTCGAAATACATTTGCATGATTTCGATCATGAAATTGATGAAATAAATTGGCATTCATTGTTCGACATTCATATCAGTACATTGTGCATATTTTAAAAAATTTTAATGGACCTTGGTCGCTTTCACCCCGCGGCCAATTGACGATTTTACGCCCGGTGAAAATTCCAATTAGAGCTCGTCAGTGCAGTTATTATTGTACGACATAAAAATGCAGTTTTAATAAAAAAAAAATATATTGAGTGAATTACACATCAAAACAGCATGCAACAACAGCATGTAGTTTTAAAGCATCCAAATAACTGGATTACCAATCACAACGCATTCACATTCATGAAACAAAAAGCACAAGAATTGAAATTGTGTGCATTCGATGCGCCATAGAGAATCCATTTTTCCAAGTGGTTCAACGCGATCGTTAACGCGGTTTGTGTCTTATTTCAATTTATATGGCTTGATGCCGCATTATATGTACTCGCTAAAATAGCTCTAAATCCAATTTTACACATGATACAAATATATCGTTTTCATTGGAATTATTTTGAGTAAATTAAATGGTCGTACGGAGCCATCGCAGCAGGCCAACGAACATGGCAAATGCTCGCTTGCATAGATGCGATGTGATCCAATGCATCGAATGTTAACAGTAAACATGAGAGAGATGAAAAAGAGTGTGTGTGTGTGTGTGTGTGTATGTTTGAGAGAGAGAGAAAGAGAGAGCTAGAAAGAGGTAGAATGAAGTGAGAGACAAAAAAATATCAAAAAGAAAAACGTCGAGGATTTTCTGTGATTATATGCTAAATGCGACACATACACAACAATCAAGATGAAATTTATACAATAACAGGTCAAACCCGCGTTATTTACTACGAACAACAGCAAGCGGAATATGTGTCTATACATGGTAAATCAAAGTCTTAAAGTTTTTGATCGTTCGCTCGCTGTTCCGTATGCTGAGCAACTAGCAACCAGTCATTCGCGGTCAACATCATATACAGTGATCACATTGGGCTTAACATACACAATCGTAACACAACAACCAAAGACATACGACGCATACACATTCACATTCGCTCTAGTCACCGTACTGGTATTTTGTATTCGCGATCATAGCAAAAAAAAAGAAGAAAAAAATCAACACGAAGAAAAAAATAAGCAACAAACATAACGACAGCGCAAAAAAAACACGCTCACACCGAACAAACGTATTGTTACTCGAATAAAGACTACAGATAGTAAAAATCAGCATTCAGTTATAATCAGAGATTGCTAGCGAGAAGTTTGCACAAGAAACAAATTCGCCTGTTGTATATCAGCGTGTATTCGGCTGTGTGCTTAACGAAAGAAGAAAGAAGCATCAAGTGCCCAGTTTTGTGTGTGCAGTTTTGTTTTATTGACAATATTCATCGGATCCAACCAAATTCGCTTGTAAATGTACGTAAAAAGCATTGCATTTGTTTTCATCTCATATTTTCTGTTTTACATCTTCTGGTTTTTTTATTCTATGCTAAGTGTTCACAATCACATTCCTATTGATTTCCGTAAATACGAGATATTGTGCACGCATTTTATTGTTATTTATTGTTCTGTCGCATCGAAGTTCAACTTGTTATGCATCCGAATGTATCGATATGGTTCGAAATGTTTTCTATTTGTTTTCGGCCGAAATTCGCGACACGCGCAAGAGAAATTGTAAATAAAATGAATGTTAATGTTAATGTTGAATATTTGTGTGTGCAATTAGTGGCCTATTGAAAGGGAATTTCAGTGTTTATTTGCTTTAAGCCATATTCGAATGCGGATCTATTATCAGTAAAAGCAAACACATTCGATTTCGCTTCATGTTCGTGCGTGCAACATTTTTCATAAGCGAAGAACAATGTGACAGCAAAACAAAAACACACGAATAATAATGGGAAATGATGAGATCGGTGGGATAAATTGATTTTATTTTCTATTGAAATTTCAAGTCCATTTTTTTGTGAGTGGACCAAATGCACGATTGTCATTTTATGCAAATAGATCAATCTACTCCAATGTCAAAAGCATTTCGAGTTCGTTTTTTTTTTATTCTCTTTCTCATTTTCGACCATAATTGGCTAACGTGATACACTCTTTTCAATTCGTGATACACTTTTTTGCCCCCTAACAAAAAAAAAAACCTCCACAATTTAGATGGGTGATAATTTCGCGGTTTCCGACTAAACGCTTTTTATATACGACATTTTTGTTTTGTTTTCGTTTTTTTTTTCTTTTTCACCAAATATGAATCATTAAAAATACGCTTGCATTTGAAAAAAATCATTGATTTTATCTTGTCATCGTCCATCGTTCATCGATCTTCGATGTAAAACAGTTCCCTATTCGAAGCTATTGAAAGTGAAATTTGTTCAACAAAATACTGAGAATCATATTATCAGATCGGAATGAACAAAACACCATCGTTTGATTTAATGGCTGAATTTTACGTCGACAAAACCAATTTTAATGGGAGATAGATTCATTTTGGATTTTTATTGACACGGTAGCAGAAAGTGGATCTCGTAAATACGGAAAATAATAAAAAAAAAGTCGCTTTCGTCATTCGGCTGATGAGAGTCAAGAGTCCGTTGTTGTTTATTCTATATTCAATCAAAACTACGATATTATGATAATTCATTCAACATGTTGATCACAGTTAATGGCCGCTAGCCGGCTTTGAACAGACCTCCTTTATTTCCGCTCCAAATGTGCGCAGAGCAGAAAAAAAATAGCAACAAAGTCTCTAAGCGATTAACATTCAACTGTCCCTTTGGTGGACATTTTCGAACCTATGCCATTCCACATTTTTACGATAATTTCCGTAATTTTACCACAAAAACTAGGAAACTAGATCGAAGATTAATGACTTTTTGACACTTGGTTTGATTTGTGACTGTTACGTTTAGATAATTGGACTGTTGAATATCACAATCAAATTGCTGTAGCATTGAATCGATCAAACGGCATGTGCCATGATATCTGAATCATTTTGATGTGATAAGTGTGCGCCAAAGATTAGTGTTAATTTCATTAGAAACTGGATCAACCGTAAAATCAATAAAATTTCTCAACAAACGGTTTGAAGAAATCGATTTAAATTTGCGTGTTCGCAATATCATATTAGCGGAAGAATATATGAAGCTGGTTTTTCCGTGTTTCATACGAAATGCGCTTTTAAAGTATCTTCTAACCAAAAAAAAAATCCGGGCAAAAAATGATGACGATAAACAACGAACCGGTTTTGTTGACAAAAATATTTACAAAATAAAATAAATCGAAAAAATTGGAAAAAAAGCAAAGAAAAAATCCAAAAAATATTCTAAAAAGAAATATCGAAAAAATCGAAGCGCCAATCGTTTGATGATTGATCGTTTTGCGGAACTGTATTTTTAATGTACGCGCATCATCTTCGAAGACAATTTTAAACGGGTTCGGTAGTACAATTCATTATTTTCGAATGAAAAATGATCACAAAGCTTTTAAAGAATCAAAATCACACTAAAAAAGCGCTGTGTAGCGCATATTATTGTTTTGCAAATATTTTTGGTATTTTTTTTTTTGGGGGGAATTTGGCGATTTTTACACCTTGACTTTAATTAAATTGGTCATCAATTCACTTAAATCAGTAGACGCTTGAATTCATCTTCCATTTGATTCGGAAAGACCCTCCCAATGTGAATATATAGTATTGTGTTAATGATACCGAGAATTGTTTGCCGCCCACATTGAATCGACAATCGTTTGTGGCGTGCTGTTTCTGCTGCAACGGCAAGCGAAGCAAACAGCAATTTATGCACCATAATCAATGACAAAGGTCACATTCAAAGCACCGACATCGAGATGCATAATTTAAACGATGCGATATGAGAGACTTACGTAATGATCATAATGCCCATTGTAAATTTAAAACGTAAATTTGCGTCTTGTGTTCTACTGCTTGAAGTCCCACCATTAACAAAATAAAACAAAAATGCGTACGATTTAATCATGCTCCGTATGAATTGTAGTTGTCTTGTTCGTTGTTCCAAGTGTTTAAACAATTCATTCAGAAAACTAAAAAAAAAAAATATTGCCATTTCACATTTTAATTCGATGTTCTTAACACTTCCATTCTTTGCATCTGATCTTGTATTATTATTATTATTTTTTTCTTTCCATTTTTTTTTGTCTTTTTACGGGAATTTTAGCTGGAATAATTAAATTTTTGGTGATATCATCAATTTTAAACCAAACAACGGCTACAACAAATTCACACGAATACTGAACGTGTGCCATCGCTCAATCGAAACACAACGTAATTGGAATTTAAAGTGTTTTTTAGTATCAAATTGATTGATCGTCGAGATTAAAATTCGGATAAAAAATATCTGTTGAGAGAAATTAAAAACGACAAGAGAAAAAAAAACACACACACCAGCAAAATAGAAAGCGATTGGAACGAGAGCGGAAAGTTGCGTAGAAAGTAATAGCGCATCACATTTTCGTTGATCATCGATTTAATTTTCTAATGTAGAAGAGCATTCAACAGACAGACAGCCAGACGGGTCGAAAACCACAAAATTACGTTATTTGACGAGCCAAACAAAGACAATTTTTGTTTTTTTCATCAGCAACCAAATTAATAACGATTAAGAGAAAGACACTAGAGAAAAAAGAAAAAACCAAAACAAAAACCCCAAGCCACAATCAGGTGTCTTTGAAGCATTGAATTATGCGCGGCGATATAACGATAACCAGATTATCGAACGAAGAATCCAAGACTCACAAACCAATACTTGATCGCTCAAATTAATTATCCGGCGCACGAGAAGAGAAACTGTTTTCTATTTATCGATTTTTTAATTTTTCCAATGAAAACACCAGTAAATCGAAATTCTCTCTAATCAATTTATTGATTCAAACATTTTTGCTTTTAAATCGATACAAAAGTGTATATGTGTGTGTGCATTTTTCACGTTCATTTCACATTGTCCCGTAAAGGAGTTATTCAAAAGTCCAAGAGAGAGAGGTAGAGAGGTTCATTAAAATAAAGATCACGAAAAGAAGCAACAAGAAAGAAAGGAAAGACACACATTCGTAATTTGTTTATGAACCTTCATTTCAACGAATAACACATTTGATACACAGACTCGACACGTTTTTTTTTTTTACTTGATTTGTTGTTATTGTGGTACGATCACATCACTGCGACAAAATAACAGTCGAACAAGTAACGCGAGACACATTTCTGCGCTTCAAAGAATTTAAATTGAGAAATAAAGTGGTGAATTTACAACCGAAATTTGCAAAAATGAAGAGCTTTTGTGCATTTATGCTTATCAGCGCAACCGTTCTATTCGAAGCGGTGATGAGCCAAAATCAACTATCGCAATACAGCACCAGGTAAGTGAACTATCGTTTTATCGTTTTGTTTTTTCTCTTTTTTTTTCATTTAAAATATGTTGTCAATTAAATTGCCATTCGAGACGTATTCGATGTGGTGCGCGGATGAGTGTGTTGTTGTTATTTTTATCAATGTTTGTTGAAATGTCGCTTCTTCACTTTACTCCATTGCATTAGAGATCGCTGAAATGAAACCAGTTCTGTTGATTGATGTGATCTCCATAATTTGTAGTGTCTGCAAAGGAAATCTGACGCCAGAAAATGATCAAACCACTTTTTTGTTGTATTTTATTCAAATACTTTATCAATCGATGTCTTTTTCTTTTCAAATTCGTATTTATTTTGGCTTTTTGCAAGTATCAAATGGATCCGTCATATGTTACACGGAGCGGCCATAGCTTATGAACGTGTGTGTGTGTGTTTGTATTGTACATAAAAACAACAAATGCGGCCATTCCAAGACCACCTTGTCTATGATGCGCGCCAGAGCAACATCACGTTGCCAACGAAACCAAATTGAGACATAAACCTTCTGGAGGTTTTATGGTCAAATGTATCTCTTAAATTGCATGCCCAAGCGCTTTGATTTTTTATATTAACTAGAAGAGTGAAACGTATGATTCATATTCAATTGGTGAACTGCAGCGGCCGATTAAATCGGTTACAGAGCCAAATAATCAGCCACATTGAAATGTTCAATGCCATTGCCAAATTTATATTTTTGTTATTTATAAATCCAAATCCAATGAAATGTTTTTAAATCAAATATTATTTGGTGGTGGTGGTGGTGTTTTTGCTATTTGAAAATGTGAGCGTTGGCCCATAAAATGCATATCATGAGAATCAGTTTTATTTCAAAACTCCAAAGCAATTTATTAAACGCTTAAATGATAACGAATAAAGTAACCAAATTGGTGTATAATTTGGTGGTGTTTCACAGTTTGTAGCTGTTAATCGTTGAAACATTAAAAAAAGAATTGTTGAGTTAATGAATGTTCATGAGATGCAACGTGTCTTATGGCACTGCCACATTCTGAAATAAAATGCATTTAATTGTTAGCGTAGAATTTCTAAAGAATAACAACTCTCTTTCTTTCCGTACATGCAATTTAAAATGTCATGGAATGAACGTTGAACGGCGCGCGGAAGACGTATAAACGAATAATCAAAACTACTAATTACAATCAGAGTAGGTATTTTGTTTGTGTAAATGGTGCATTCGAACAGACCATACAAAGGCAGTGCCAACGAATAGAAGTGTATAAGCAAATGTGCAATGACACCGTAGCACGAATTAGGAACAAAAGAGTCAAACGACTGAACAAGCGAACGCATTCAATTGCCATACAAAAGCATTTAATGACATATGATACATTGGCCGTTGCTATTGTACTCATAAATCATGTAAAAGAATATATGATTTTCAGTTGGAAAAATATGTGTACTGTACGCATGTTGCATTTGAATTTGAATTTCTTGTGCTCTACACACATTTCGGGCCTTAAACTCAATTTGTACCTGCAAAATAACAACTGTAAAATGCACACGCTCATACAATCGACATAAGAATGACAACGTTTCCATTAGGTGGGCATGCACCTCTTTTTTTTTAACCCGTCTACATTAATTGGTGCTGAATTCATGTCATTCGTTGTTTTAACCGAATCATTCATTTAAAGACATCCAAAACACTGTTTACACCGATTATAATCTCCAGACACCGGCAACGTTAGCCTTTTGTAAAGAAAAAAAAAATGTTATCCCACGATTAAAATGAAATATGTGTGTGTGTGTGTGTGTGTGTATTAATGTGTTGCTCTGTCGCAAAATGCAATATCGCCTTGCCTTGCCTTTGCCATGGTGCGTACAGTTTTCTCAAGTCAGCTTTAGACTCAAGTCTGATGCGAGAACTCATTATGGTATGAGTCATGATAGACAATGATGGTACGCACCCTGCATAGAAAATTATCTATTGCTGTGATAATTGTGTAGTTTGAGCGGTGTGTGTGTGTGTGTGTTTGTGTGCGATTGATGTTTTGGGTCAAAATCCAAAGTAGGAAGACATAATCACCGTGATCAATAATTCCGTTGTTAAATATCGATTCATATACTATATTTAACAATGGCAATTGTCTTTTTTTATTATGTTTTTTTTTATGTCGCTTGCATATGTGTTTTTTTTTCGTGGTTTGTTTGGTATGTGTCTCTTTTCATGTTTGATCGCTTGTCGTACGCGCTTTCCACTCGATTCAATTTCGATGACACACACTCACGACGCATTTTGTATATATATATTTTTGGCGCTGTCGATTAAATGTTTCGTGTCTGTTTCGAAGTGCACCGTTGCTTAAGCAATGCCATATGTGCGATGCGCTTGTAACTAAGCATAAGCCCGGCAGTGTAACGCATGTACAGCATGTTCGTGAGCAGCATACTCATGCACGTTACATTACAACAACAACAGATCAAACCAAACAAACAAAAAAAACTTGATACTTACTTTTTTGTTGTTCAACTCATGTTCTTGTTCTCTGCATTCACACTGCTTTTACTTTTATTGTTAATAAGTACCCTTGAACCTTTTACTCGTATTCGTTGTTTTTTTTTTCTTTTTAAATATACATTTTGTGATTACTTGTTTAAGAATCAAGTCAATTACCTATGATTAAGAGTACAATTTCAGTAATTTTCCGCGCTGAAGTTGTGCGTTCAGGCGTTTTTTTCTTTTTTAATTTCAACTCAGCTAAAACGAATATACAAATAAGCTGCTGTTGAATTGAAAATGACTGAATTTGGTATAAGGAAATGATGAGCATAAAAAAAGACATAAACACAAATGCAAAAATAACAATTCTTCGATTAAAATTGATTGAATCAAAAAATCATGTGATTCATGTCAAATTGGAACAAATTTGGTGAATTTTTCAGCGAGAATCACCTACGCGTTGAGTTTTTGTGCTAAAAAAGCGTATGCTCATCAATGTTATGCATTTTTGAACCAATTTCCATTTTTTTTTTGTTGCTTCGTTTAAATGTCAATCAATTGTGTTGAATGGATTCGAGCAAATTCTCACGTGTTTTGTGTATCACAGAAACGAGTTAATTTCAATCCGGTGTATTTGTGTTGACCCAAATGTGTATGGTTTTTGTTTCTCGTCGAATTGTCATTCCATCACTCGCATACATTTGTCATGTCGTCGATGAACTTGAACGTGAAATATTCAACACTTTTTTTTTCTCTCTTCTTCAATCGAGAAAAAAAAAGAAGTATTACCATTTATGCGGATGAATTGACCATGGCATATTGGTGTGACGAATCTTTGGTCAAATCATTCTTTCGTCAAACCATTTTCAATGTGCACAAACTGTGTGGTTTTTATTTTCTCGTATGGCAGTTTCTTTCGATACTTTCCATGTTGAATTTTTTGATTACATTTAAATAGCAAAGAAAAAACAAAAAATTCAAATATCAGCATCATCAGGCATCTCATTTGAATTCCAGAATTTTGGATTGGCAAGATCCCTCAAAATGTGAATTCAATAACAAAAACTCATTTTTAAACACACTAAATCAGACTTTAAACGATGGCGCATCAAAATGATGAACAACAACAAAATATTAATAACATAATATTTGACATGAAAAAATTTGAAAATTGACGAGACAAAAATGTCGTAAGCCACAGTTTCACGGCAAATCGTTAGCGTTAGTCCCTTTCGCCGGTTCATCTAGGAGACAACACATCAAGTATAAATAATTTATTAATCGATTTGATTGTACAAATTATTGAGAGAAAAAAAATTACACACACACACACACTCACACATCCTCAGACTCGACTATGCATTAGAACAAGGTGTTTCAATGGTAGAATATTGAAAAACAAGAAATCATTTATTCACGCGGCGTATTTCACAAACAAAAAATCCCGGTCTTTTAATTATGTTTTCTTGTTTTTTTTTGTGTGATAATTTTGAATGCTTCAAATGTGCTTATTCGTGCTTTTAGGTATAACAACCTGAACGTGAATCAAATTTTGTCGAGTGAACGTTTGGTAACAAATTACGTGGAATGCTTATTGAGCCGAAAACCATGTCCACCCGAAGGAAAAGATCTAAAACGTAAGTGTGTTCATATCGTTGTTTCATTATTTTTTTTCCGTTCATATGTTTCGCTCACACAATCGAACCGAACCGAACCGAATCAAAATCGAAGACGCATTTCGTTGATTTCTTGCGAATTTCGATTTTCGAATGAATATAATCGTCATTATTTTTATCAAGATTATTGAATATTCATAGTTTAACGATAATATCACTTAGGCCATTCTTTTAGGCGCAACAATCGAATTATGTAATGAATTCACGTTTTTTGGTGTTCTGCGTATCAATTAGCCACTTATCTTGTGAGTTGGTCAGTTCGGAAACACGTGCCGAATTTTAGGTGTAAATCAAAATGACTTCTTTTAATCGACTAAATTGATTAAAACGAAAATTGATGTTGTCATGCAATCCACTATAGAGTGTGCGATTCAGAACAGCTCAGCGACAACTTGAAGCTTGTTTTCAATTATCCTTATTATATGAAAATCATATGATGATGTGTCTTCAAGACATCACCTTCGATAGATTGATTTTTTTTTTAACTTTTAATATGTTCTACCAAAAGAATGGATGAATTGTGTTGTCAAAACTGACCATTAAAGCTTTATACTACAAAGATTCACGGTACTTCAACATATCGTATCGCTAAAAAGATTGTTCGGTCAATCATAAACTTGAATGATATTTACATTGATTTATGTTTTTAATGTTTTTTATGCTTTTTATGAATTTTATGTGTCACAAGCTGTGATTTACAATATTTAAAGCTCAGTCGAAAAAATTAAAATGATGATAAAATAAAATCGCTTTATGGTTAGATGATTTAGCATAGAATAAATTTCCATAAATCAGTAATGAAAATTGATTGCCCTTTGCGACATTTTCAAGTAAAAAAAAAAAATATAATATTTGATTAAACCTCGTAGCAAAGTGACCAAGTTTTCTACGCATTTTTTGCATTTATTTCATATGATTTTGAGAGCAATTGAAATTCCGTGAAAATCTTCATTCACCACCGAATGACCTCAAACCATCTCTTTAACAGAAATTCCAAACGCTTTTTGTTTTCTTTTTCTTTCTTTTTTTTTAAATCTTGACTAGGAATGAGAAAACTTAGTTTGATCATATAAACAACACGAAATTAAATTGAAACTAAACTACAGACTAATCAATTCTTTCTCATACAATGCGCTTACATTTTTGTTTACGATCAGAAATTTGTCATATAAAAATAATCATATAAAATGAAGCTGAAACCGAATGAAAATAATGTGCCAATGACATTTAGATTAAAAAAACCATAAATATTGGCTGTTTTTGTTTTTCGATCGTTTCGGAACTCATGAAGCGCATTAATATGGTATTCAAACAGCGTTAGCCATATAATCGTTTTGCGTGTGTCGATTCAATTGATAAGAATCATTTCGTGGTAGGATCGGCGCAACATTTAGACAGGCGCCTCAATTTGCAATCTATAAAGTTTGAATTTCAAATGTGTTCGGGGTGTAACGTGTGTACGAGCTAAGACCTGAGCTGTCATTTGTCAATGTCAGACTAATCATTTGGAAACAATGACACTTCCAAACGGAATCGAAACCATCAAAAGGTGTGAATGTGAGCACGGGGAGCGAAATTCACGAAAAATCTACATTTGAACTTCAAATAATTTCATATTTCTTCGAATGATACAATCTCCGGATTTTACAATTTGTTTTTTTTTTTTCAAATGAATAATAGTTTTATTTAGTTCCTTATTGTTTTTAATTGTTTCAACGTTAAGCCACAAGAGAACAAAAAACAACTGTAAAATGTGCAGATTCCATGAAATCAAAATAATTCGGACTGAAGTTCGAACATTAGCACGTAGACACCAAAAAAAAAGTGTCCCAAGTAATTAAAGAATCTCATTAAAAAGGAGACGTGTTCAATGAACTGAAACTATATTTCGAACAATTGCGTTTCTGACTCTTAACAAGCTATTAAACTGAAACATCGGGGGAAACAAATGAATTATCATAAGTGTAATGCCCTTAGTCGAACCTTAGAGAGTAAATCACACAACAAATGTTGCTAAACAACAAAATCACAGTCGAATGTCAGACACTTTCCTTGGATTAGCCAGTTTTAAGATATAAGAAAAAAAGATAATCAACAAACCTACATCTCTGTTCCTTTTTTGTGTTTGTTACAACAACAACAAAAAAAAAACATGGAAAAAATGTTTAAACACATTATTCTATAGATTAAATATGTTGAACATGTTCACGGTTTAAAACGATTGCATATTCAATGATGTTATAGCTTTTGTACGAAATCGGAATTCGATTTGTTTGAATCATTGTAGATTTTTCGATGTTTGCATCAACATTTAAAATGGTCAAAGGTTATTTCAGTCTATGACCTATTAGGCGATGTGGCACAGACCAACAATCAAAACTGAATTCATATAAAATCGGATGGATCTGCAAATGCATATCACCGGTTGAACGAGTTCATTCTCTGATTTCGAAAACAAGTTGAACGTTGGAACGGAAATGGACAACGAAAATGAGTGACAGTGAATCGGTCACCTGGTCAGAATACAGTTCACTCGAACATTGTATGATTGTGAGCCTGACCAGACAGTTTCCAACAAAATATTGTGGTTGGCCAGCCATAATTTATGCATATCAATATCCTTCAATTAATTAATGCAAATTGCCCAACAAAACAAAAAATTAATCACTCGAATACATTTCAAGAAATTCAGTTGCCATTTTTTTAGTGGGCTATAATTTATTTGAAATTGTACACACAGCATATTCATATCATTTCCATCCGAAATATGCGTGAGCTCACTCCAAAAACTTGTGCTAATTTTCAGGTTTTAATTAGTGGCAAACAAATAATGTAAAGAAACAAAAAAAAAGTCCGATGGATTCGCTGTTTGATCTTGATAGTTGGTAGACAATCAGCAGGAATAACGAGCCAACAGAAGAAAAAAAAAATTGGTCGCACAATAAAAAAAAAAATGATATTTAAATATCCTCACGAGATATTTGATGTGATTTAATCGCACCCGAGAATAATGCTTTAGTGGTGTGATGCTTCTAACTACTGACCTGTTTGACCTAATAGTTAAATCATGGTCCAAAAATAGTCCCCACGAAATGAAGATGAACATTTGAACATTCTCATAGAACGTAGATTCTTCATTAGGAACCAGTCATTGAAATCAGATCGTTAAGCTATTCAGAAACATAAGCACAATAAATTGAAAACAATACCAATTTTGACAATTGACAACCATTATACTTGTTGTTGTTGTTGTTGTTGTAGTTGTTGTTGAAAAGAATCCATTATAACGCCAAAGTCGATTTTATCGCTTCTTTTATTCTTTTATTCAGACATAATCCTAGTTTTAGTAACACAGTTTTTACTATTTTTACGCCGTTGAATTGTGTTAATACAATTGCTTACGTTCTTTTTGATGAAAATCTAAAAATATTCTCCGCATCATGTTGGAAACCCCATAAAATTACTAATTTTACTACGCAAACCAGGTGAAATAATAAAGAATAGCTATGAAACTTCCTATGCTAATGATGGAAGTATTAATTTAGTAAAGCATATGCGAATATTGAGCATAGATTGAGAGCAATCAGTCGCGTTTGGATAAATCTTTTTTTTTTTTGAGGAGTGCCTAATGATTCCAATTTTTATAAATAGTAATGGACTATTGAGGCGCTGACCATCCAAACGAAAATGATAATCAATTGAAGCCAGTTTGATAGTTGTTTGCTATGAATCAATTTTGAGAAACGGAAACTAGTGGATTTCAGTGATTTTTTTTTTGTGTTAAGTTTTTTTTTTTTTAATTGATGAGGAGAATTCCCTTTGAACACATTTAACATAATAAATGACCTTCACAATTGGAAGATTGCTTGATGATGCAAAACAAAATAATAATAAAAACTGCATCTAAATCGATAAAAGATAGCGCACAAAAGCTAATGAAATAGGAATTTTCCGCCAATTTGTGCAGTCCAATCTAGTTAGTTAATTGGCATTTGTACGGAAAAAAACGGCACAGAACGACCATCGGCCAATCACTGATTGGCAATCAGTAGCCGAAAATTTCGGTAATGATTTGAGCGATTCCATTGATTTTGCTATTTTTACACGGAATGAAGCAACAACAACATAAACAGAAGAACTTCGTCCGGCAAAAAATTATCGCATATGAATATTCACAAAATATCAAGGTGTCCATCATCTGGTTTAATAGATTTGTTCATCTTAAGGGTCATTGACAATTTGGCAACATACAAAAACAAAACAAAAACAAATCTTCCACGGAAAATATTAATGAATTGGTGACTAAATGACTCAACGAAAACAAATAATCGCACTGAAAATGCCTTAATCCGTGTTAAGAAAAAAAAATTCATTTGTAAAACTAACAAACGTTTTTTTTTTTAATCAAAATCTCAAGTGTCAAGGTGTCACTTAAAATGCTTTGAATTGTTTGTTTCTTCGCACGATCGTTAACGCGTGATAAGCGCTTTATTATGCGCCTGAAATGTACGACCGAAACAGTATTGACATTCGAATGAACTCATCTGAACTAAACCGAAATGGAGCAAAAGCAGTTTGATGTTCCCGTGTGAGCAAAATAATTGGCTATTAATCTGTCAACAATAAGCGATTTTCGATGGCTAACGGTTAAATTGATCAAAGTAGAGCATATTTTTCCGTACAATTTTTTTGCAACGAAAACAACAACAATAACATAGAAAACTTAGTTCCGTTATATTGATTTGGGGGGGCGCTTCTATTAATGTATTTTATTTCTGCTTCCCTTGAGTTTGGGACGTTAGACGGTAATAAAGAAAAAGTTGACTATAATCGTCGATATTTATTCGAAATAATCACCTTTAGCCAAAAAATGTTCCAAATTAACCAGCTCAGTCGAGACATTTTTCACATGGGTTTTTTACTTATTTGACAATTTTGTTGCCGCGTATTAATCGCGTATTAATTGCGTTTCGCGTCCGTTCTTTTTATCTTTTGCGTCGCATGAACTGTTATTTGTTTAACGGCATACCCAAAGTGCACACCTAATTTACATCTGATTGTTGTGGTTGAGACAAATAAAGTCAAAAATCCGATATAAGTCTATGGTCATTACTTTCACTTTAAAGCACAATGTTTCGACCGAATGAAAGCGATTCATCATTTCAAATACACAAGATGAAAGGTGTTACAAAAACCACAGACGCATAAAAACCGAAACCGCCGACCAAAAAAAAAACAGCGAATAGCAATAATCAAAACAAATGCGGAAAATTAAATGGAAAAAAAACACACACAAAACACCATAAAACAAAAAGACAAAAAAAACACGCCAAAACATACGAAAAGAAATGCGAAATGAAAAGAAAAGTAAATAAAAGAGAAAACTGAGGCGTGCATTGAGTTGAAAGACTATGGGCTGCGCATACCGAAACCAATTTGTTGTGGACGTCATCAAAGCACAAAATGTGCTAATTGAAATGTGCGACAGCAACGTCAATCTAGTTTAACATCGGCTACAAATTTAATTTCATTTAAAATGAAACTGACTGTTTGTTTGAATTTGCTTGCGTTTTTATTTTGGAATTATTTTGTTTTTTCATTTTGTTCTATATTTATATATAAATGCGGCACGAGTCTCACATCGCTAAAATAATGAATTGTTTAATGAAATGAAAGAGATTTAAGCGTCAAACCTAGCAAAACAGTTTAATTTGTAATTTTAGCCATGATTTTTAATTGTGTCGAACAACCATTCAAGTGGATATATCCCGATTGATTTTACATATTCTGATTGCGCTAGCGCAGCAAACTGTTTATTAATAAATAGAGGCGACTTATCAGTGGCAAACAAAACGTGTTTTTCTTTTTTAATTTTCGTCGTGGACTTGTCTACTGTTCATTCAATTGTGTACTGCACTTAATTTGCCACATTGTATATGGTATCGAGCGGCTTCACTGTGAATTGCGTTTCGAGAGCTATTGTTGACGCAGTGAATTATAATCGCATAGAATGTCATTTAAATTCTTAATCATGTATTTTAAAAACTAAAAAAAAAAAAAAATTACTTGAATCAAGAATAGTGCTTCGGCATATATAAAAATCGCCAATCATTTCATTTCGAAAAATGCTTGTATATTTTCTTCAATGATTTCCTCATTGTATGTGGCTAGGATTGTGCACTTTGTGCACAGAGGCTATTTTACTTGAAACATCTATCCAACACACCTATTGGTAACAAAAAGTTCAAGTAATTTAAACACTTTTGTTCGAATAATTGCTTCTATTTTAATACCATGGATAGAAAAAGATGTCTATAGATAAGAGTCAATAGTCTTTGTCAGAGAATCACGAAATTAGATGGATCTCAATTCTCTGAAGAGTATGGAACGCTTTTAATCGACTCTAATCCGATGTATTAACGCTCGAATTTAATTGGGTTAACAATGGGATTTCACTGTCTTGCCCGGGCTTTAGCCTTTTCGATGCTATTGTGTTTTCTGTTGTTTTTTTTTTTGTGTTTGTTTATTGGTAAGACGATGAAACGAACCGGATTGAAAATATTTGAGATCGAATATATTGCTTGATAGCCGCATCACGTTGCGGAGACAACGATATTGAGATATGCGAATAATTTGATTCAAAATTCAGATAGATTTTTGCTGGTTATATTTTTTTTCCGCCAGATTGCTATTTCGATTTTAATATTCCATAAACAGTTAGATGTTGTTACAAGGTCAAAATGCTGCTTTAGAAATGAAACATGTATAAAATGTGTTGAGCGAAAAAGAGAGGGAAAAAAGTCAATGAGCATTCAAAGTGCTGGTGATGAGCTGAAATTTGTGTCCGTGTATGGAGTCACATACAACTGTGTGTGTGTGTGTGTGTGTGTGTGTGTGTGTGTTTTGTATCTAATTTTGAACAGTTTAAATATTGACTACTTTTGGCTTTGAGTCATTGGTAAATTTTCTAAGTTTAAATCAAAATCCAACTTTTCTGGGTGTTTCTGTATCTTTTTGTTTTTGTTACTTTGTTTCTGTTGTGGCAACATTAGTTTATCACGTACAGGAAACTATGCGAAACAATATCGAGAAAAAACCATATACAACAAACATTTTTATACGTTAAACCATTTGCACAATATGTGTGTGTGTGCGAGTCTACAGGTTTTAATAGGGACAGATTCAAAACACATGTAATTTATAATCTTGAAAATAAGTTATAATGTCGAGAGGAAAAACGTAGTGTACAGCACAGAGCACCGTACAGCAAATAATAAGCAGCACAAAGTCATATTTAAATCACAACACACAGCATCTTTGATAGTGTATATACGGGGCAATTGCACATGTCCATTCATCTTAAACTCATTTCAAGATTTATTGATTGTTGTGTTCATTTGTGTGATGTGATAGAACAACAATAGAAAAATCGATTGTGTGGCCAAGTTAACTGCAGTCGAAGCAGATCGAGAGCAAGAGCGATAGAGAAAGACAGAGAAAATAAGCCAAACAAATTTCAAATGTCAGCACGATCGCGTTCTCAAACGCGCGCTGCCACATGGAACTAATAAACACTTGAAATACCGCATATTGACATGCGTTCACCATCAAATGCATAAATTAACCAAATGAAATGTAAATTGAACGGTGAAACACAATCAAAACGAGACACATTTTCAAGCGCGTTTTTTTCTTCGCTGTCTCAGAATATTCGCAAACTTCAATACACATTCAACATCTTTCATCAGTACGATTTATTTAAAAAGAAAAAAAGAAAGAAGTTTCTGTTTTGATTCAAAACAAACACAATTGTTCTCATTCCTGAGGTATCAATAAAACGTATCAAACGACCGGTAACATTTCAGTAATTGGTAACATTTTACATGGAATAGAATTGTTTCTATCAAATAAATGACCACAAAACTGACAAATTCGGTTATGTTTTGCATCTTGAATTTCACAATTCTATCTATAAATACAAGCAAAAATGGGCTTTTCCGATCTCTTGTTAATTCTTGTTTTGATGCTTTTTGCTTCTCAGAAATCCAGATTCTTAATTCAAAACGTATAAAATCGTGGTTGGTTTTTTTTTCTTGTGGTAAAATACCAAATTCAACAAAAAATTCACCGCACTTCATTATACAGTTTTTGTTGAAGCATTTGGAAAAGTCCATGATTGTTGATCTGAAATTATTTCGACGAAATCGATGGTAAAAAAAAAACATTCAATAAATATGACACAAATCAAATATATGTATACATTGAAAAGGAAAATGAATAAAATGGTCACCGCGCTTTTGTGCATTTACAAATGAAAATGAGTGTTGTAGTGGTTCGTTACATTTCAATGCAAACGCTTAATGTATTTTCAATCGTTCATGAAAGAAGCGGATGTTACCGGATGATAAGTGCAAGCCCACTCCAATAGACGCCAAAATGACGTTGTCATTGCATTCACATTGCAGTTTCACATTGCTGTAACGGAATAAATAAAATCTTCTATGCCATTGCCAGTCAAGCTTCCGTTTATTCATTCGTAAATCGCTGTCTAATTAGCTTAGTACGTAAGCTGTACTATAGTTTTTATGTCATTTTGGCGTTTGAAGCTGTCACATAATCGTGCTTTAAATCTTTCCAAATTTCAATTTTAATGCAATGAATAAAGCAATCACCACCAATTTGTGTCACTAAAGTAGAGAATATTTTGTGGAATAGTAAAATAGTTGATGTTTGTAGCGCGAAACAAAGCATAAATGAATGAGGCGAATCTAGGTCAACTCGAGTGCTGTTTAATCATTTAGAAGCGATATCAGTGAGCACATATGGTCAACACTTTTAAATGGTCTTTTAGTTTGTTGGCCGGTTGATGTTATATTTGTTTTTTTCTTTTTTGCAATCCTTGGACCTTGCATCTCGGAAATTCATCATTGCTAATAAAACAAAGTTTTCTATAAAAACGCATTTACCAGAGACATGAGATACAGATATGTGTGCAAGCGATGGTATCATTTTATCAATTCTATTGCGAAAAGTCAAGGACTCATTCTTTCATTTTCAAACATTTTTATTTCGACTGAACAAGCAACTCACATTTAAATCGGTGAGAATAATTTATTACCTTCGAAATAAGAAAAAAAAAAAAAAATTGTGGAAATAAAAGTGCAATAAAAATTCAACGTATTTTTTAGCTATAAAATTGCATTTTCTGGGAAAATGATAAGAGATACAGAATGAATTGTGTGAAATATTCAGCAAAATTGCAGCCAATGTTCAATCCAACGCTTTTATTTTCTCACCAATTCAATTATGTTTCAATAGAGATTGTCTATGCCAATGTAGACCATTTGAGAATTATGAGCTTTACATAAAACGTAATGAATTTTGAAATGGTTGATGTAAGTTTAGGGCTGTGATGGTTTGCAAAAAAATTCGTGAACAAAAAATATGATGAATTTCTTTTGATTGCTTGAAATTTAATTTAATAATCAATGTCAATGCTCTTATTCATGCATATCTTTCCGGTTATCATTGGAATGAATTCTTCATTTCATTGGGTGTCATATTTACAAATTTGAATGACAGCCACTTTTTTTTTTAGTTTTGTTTCAAATGTACAGTTAAGGTCAAAGGTTTTCGTGCATTGATAAGAAGACGAGAAAAAAAAATTACAATTGCGCAAAGTGCGTAATTCATTTCACGCTATGTGACTCCTTGTGTAGTGCTCGTTTCTCGATGATTCGAAAGCATAAAGTCTGCACGATTGAAATATTGCAATTAAATTATTCAAATCGGTATTTATATGAGGGTTTGAGAGATAGTGAAAACGATAGACCATATAAATTAAATGAAAATCGTGAAGAGCAAACAAGCTCATATATTCATCGAATTCAATGTCATTAGTCTCATCAAAAGATATTGAGATAAACCAAAAACATACAAAACCTATCAACAAAATTCGTCTGATAGTTTAATTCGTTATGATTTTGAATGGCGTTGAGTTAAATGTGGCCGCGTTTCATATGTCTGTCATTTATAACATTGGTTGAACCAATTTGGATTTTAATTTTGACTTAACGATTTTGACAAATCCATCAATAGATTGAAACATAATTATTATTATAATAATATTATTAAATGAGTATTTTCATAAAATTATCGAATTTTCAAACAATTCCATGCTCCACCGAAAACCATCGAAAATTGGAAGGTTGTTGCTACTGATGATACCAAATATCGGAAGTAATATTTTATGCACACTCATCCGACCTCATCAAAACAAAAAATGTCATAATTTTCGTTAAAACATTGCTAAAACGGTTATTCGCTCTTTTCAATTTGATTAATCTGGGGACAGCTTAAAAATAGCCAATTTGAAACTTCAAAGTGTCTGTGCTATTTGAAAATAACGTTTGTTTATTAAATCACTCCTTATATCTTCGATCTGCAAGTAAATATGCATCTAAAGCTGATTCATCCAATTTTCAATAACTTTATAACAAATTCTTTGCTTACATATATTCATTCTGGCCTCGCATACGTGTCATTGTTTTCTTCGAGCTTATATATAAAAGAAAAAACAAATATTTTGCGCGTTGAGCTGTAGAGGAACAGTTTTCATTCCCATACATAAACATAAGTCTATAAACAATTGTGACGTCTCATGATGTTCATTGTTGGCATTTGTTTATCTCGACGGAGACCAATTCCACAGAAGCAATGCGCATTTGCGAGATTGAATTACACACGGATATTATGTCGTGGGACGAAATAAACTTGATGTCGGCTATCGATTTTCACGTGATTGCTTTCATTTCCATAATGTGGATTAAATGGGGCCTGTTTTCAGTTTTCAGTCCATCCATTTCCATTCCAAATTTGTATGAAATTTTATGGGGTTTTGATTTGAAAATGATGGCGCATATTGTCATAAAGTCAGCTTAAAAACTTAACGATCGATTTTTGATGAACATTTAACAAAACAATTCGAATCAACGATTTTTGAATTGAGAATAATGGGCGCGCCAATTGGACTTTGAAATTCCAATTTATTATTATTTTGTTATCGATATTATTTTGTACAAAGCTGCTTGTATATTTAAATGAATCTCATGCTCGTGTTAATGTGGCAACAACAACATTTTTGTGTGAGCGAGGGCGCAAATCCGAGCATCATAAGCATAAATTACCAATTCGTTTTATTTGTTCAATTCTAAAAATAAATTGAAGTCACTTTGTTAGAAAAGAAGAAACGCGCTCATGACCATAAAAGAGAGTAAAGATGTTACATGTAAAACTTTGTTGTTGTTGTTGTTTTTTGTTTGTTATGTGTTGACGATGAGTGTGTTCATATTTTTAGAAGTCCAGGTTCAATAAATGAGCTTGTCTTTTATGACAAAACAAAGTGAACAACATATGAAAGTGAGATTTGTTTACTGTTCCATCTCGAAGCATCTCCATCAAATTATATTCTTGAAATGTACGTTTAAAGTTTTTTCCACCGCGAAATTATGCGCATTGGTTACAGAAAATGGCCAAAACTGTTTTGCATGAATAATGTCAGAGTAGCAGAAAGATGACCGGTGTGTCAACTATAAAATCTACTGAACATCTGACGACCATCGTCAGTTCGATTCATTTCATGTTTGTGTGATGTTTCTTTTTTGTCTTTGAAGAAATAAAAACACATGCTTTATTATGGTGGCCAATCAAATTATTTTGCTAAAAGAACATTAGAAAAGGCAATAAAAATAAATCAACACAGATGGAAGTGGCTTTTACTTAAAACATCAACAAATAATTGATTACATGAAATGCTATTTTTAGAATTGTCCCATCGCTTTCGGTTTGGTTTGCATCGAAAATAGTCAGATAAAACATTTATGGTTACAGTGAAATCACAAAAATCATGCCGAAATGTTAACCTTGAGATGCACGTAATTGGGTTAGTCAAGCATCTGTGTTGTTCTACCGTGCGCTTTTGTTTGTTCAGAATATTGTCAATGCGGTATTTTGTAACGTGGATGGCAAATTTACGATAAACAATAGAAAATAAACCGGAAAAAAAAAATGTCAAAACACCAACAACATTCATATTAAATGTCACAGGAACCATTGACGAAGAGTTGAGTTTTATTTTTATTCATCTGTTGAATTTATATTCGTTTTTAGGTATATTGCCAGAAGCTTTGCGAACAAAATGTGCACGATGTTCGCCGCAACAGTTGGAAAGTGGTTTGCGTGTGATCACAAAACTCTACTATGACTATCCAGCACAATATGCACGTCTTCGTACAAAATGGGATCCAACCGGTGAATATCATCGTCGTTTTGAGGAATACCTACGCGGATTACAATTCAACATCATCAACAATGATCCAGCATCTCGTAAGAGAATTTTCTTTCTTTCAAACTGGTTTAGAATTTTTCCATCCGAAATAACCACGTTTTCCTTTTATTTGTGTAGCACAACCAAATGTAGCAACAACCATACTAAAAACGGCATCAACACCATCAATTGTAGCATTGGCGTCGTCAAACAATCAAAATGTTATCCCAACGGCATTACCTGTATCGCCGGTAAGTGAATTTTAAAAAATACAAACACACATTTCATGTGATTGGCATTTCCATTTGACAATGATATTAAACAACATTTTTTTGTTTGTTTTTTTTTTTTTCTATTTTTCAAAATTCTCGCGCACACTCCAAATGTTACACCGGAAAATCCTTTTTATTCGATGCAAAATGTTTGATTTTCACAACAACATCGAATGCACCATTGATATGCACAATGAACACATACAACACCAAACATACAAAAACACACACACACACATACGTTTGACGGGTCATAGGCTTTTAATAATACACAAAGACCAGCACGTAATCCGGAAATTGCACAGAATCCAAGCACAAATATTCAAACACCAAATTCGGTAGCACCACCACCAGATGTGTTCAATCGATTCGGAGCTGGTGATGATGACGACGATTCATCTGTTGGTTCGGCAGTTACTCACTCGGTAGCGGTTTGTTTTTTGTACTCTCTATCCTGTTTCTTGAATACCGTTTTTAAAATGTTCAATACCAATGACCATCAAACGAAACAAAAAAAAAACAAAACAAATTGCAACAACAACACATCTGAGTTTATTCCTATGCTCACTGCAATCGATCAATTGAACGACGAATACTTAATCATTTTGTTTTCATTTTCATTCCATTGCCATTAATCTAGACAACAACTCAACGTCCAATGCCAACATTGGCGGCAGTACCATCGCAACGTACAACACAACGGGCCATTCAAGCGACAACAAAACGTACACAAAAGCGTCCAAATGGCGCAAATGAAGTCCCAGCAACGGTAAGCGTACAAGCACAACCAGACCTAATTTGGAGAATAACCGATCAGCCATCAAATGTTGAATATACGATTTACACATTCCATGTAAATATCAATCAATTTGACCGAAACAAATTTTACGAAACAATTCGTATTCGCCTATAATCTACGCTGCTGCGTTCTAATCTATGCACTCGCTCGACTTTTATCCTTCTTTTCTCTCCACTCTTCAAAAAAAAAAAAAAAACAAACAAAACAAAAATGCTACGGAAATTACCAAACATATTTTCTCTGTGCAATTAATCTATGTAACCAACGCATCTACAGTAAAATCGAGCACATTTTCCCCACATGAAGCTTAATGGTGTGCTCAATGGCTTAAGGAGTTTTACGTCGACTAAACTCCCTACAAACAACAACGACACACACACACACTCCGAACAAAAAAAAAAAAAAAATAAAACCACAACGTAACGGAGAACAAATGGATTGGCTGACATTTACATAACAAAAAGCTAATTATTGCAGGATTATAGCTAAATTAATAGCTCAGAAACAGGCATCGAAAAGGCTACCTCCTAACATAACATGCGCTATATTTAATTCCAAGATGATTCTGGTGTCTATGTAAAAGGCCACACGGCGCACATCAATTTTAATCAACTGTTTATGTGTTTGCTAACGCTCTCTCATTTAATAAGACTGCTCAACACGTGGAGGAATTAATGGAATCGAAACATGCTGAAGAAACTCCCCTCCACCTACCATTTTGTCGATTCTCCAGCACACACTGGAATATTTCAATAATTAAAATTGGTCTTCAACATAAATTTTCGAATATATCCGTCTTTACATATGACGGCATTCCCATTTCGGTGGCAACCCATGTAAATAATGCACTACACAAATGCATTTAAATCGCAGCCGTTCAATGATAATGATTAAAGGAGACTAAAAAAAAAGACTACTCGAAAACATTTGGAGTATAAATATTGATACTTCAATAATAATTAATCATTTTTTATTCGAAAGAAAAAAATGTGTTTTTATGCTGACGTATCCAAAAATACCATCTTTTTAATAAAGATGTGTTGAGATTGAAAAAATGAGTGTCCTCCAATGGTTTTGACCAGTTCAACAGTCTATAATTCTTCCATACTTTTTCTTTATCGTAACAAGAAATATGATACTTTTAACGAATCCTTCCACGAAGGTTCAATTTCTTAAACTCTCTGTCTCTTTCCATCTCTGCATGATCGAATTTTAATTATAAACCGTTTTTTCTTGTTCAATTTTGGGAATTTTATTTGATTTTTATTTGTTAACAATAAACGGGTCGTCTGGCTAGAAATACATATTTAATAAATATTATTTATTAAGTCTTACAGCCGATTGTGAATAGTGCATGAAATTCAATAACGGTCGGAATTTTTCCAAATATTCTTATCTATCCAAAAAAAAATTCGTCTTTATTTTCATTTTTTATTAATTTTTCGTTTTTTTTTCTTTGGCCAAATTCCATGATCATTTTTATTTTTGGCAAAAGATACAATGGAATCAATACAAATAACAAAAATTTTATACGTTTTTTTCTTCTCTGTTCTCTCATTTTTCGCATTCTCTTTTATTTCGATATTTGTTTACTGTCGATGGATGGTGTCTGTTTATAAATAAACATTGATGAACTCGCAACGCTCACTACAACTACCCAGGCTCAACCAGACATCGTGTATATTCAAACGCAACACCCGTTGATTGGTTTGATAAATAGCATCGGATTTAAAATTTCCAATACGGCCGATTTCTTTGCCGGTATGCTGCGTGGCACCATTCAGGTAATTAAAGCTCACAGACGCAAGCAAAAGCCAAATCTCTCCTTTCGAACAGTTTCGGCCCACCAATACAAAAAAAAACCTAAATTCAACCATAATTTTTACCTATCAAACTCATTAACCATTTGATTTTTATTTAAAATATTCTTTTTTACAAACAAACAAACAAAAAAATACGCAATTCATTACAAAACAAAACAAAAACAAAACAAAAATGAAAATATACAATTCGTTTTTCGATTTGTATTTGTTATAAAAGTGCTTAGAATCACTGGAAAAATGGAAACAAAGCCTTTCGTAATGCATTGAGCAAAGTGCAAAAGAACAGAGGCGCTGCGCCAATTCTTCACAATTTAATATTTAAAAACGAAAAAAAAAATACCTCATTCTAAAGTATTGCGTGGCGTTCTCCCTATCTCATCCGAATATTGCTAACGAAACATGCACACGGACTCACTGGACCATTGCCTCAGACGAGACAGAAGGCAATCGCCAATCAAAAAAAAAACAAACAAACAATTCAAATCATTTACATATTCATGTTAAATCTACGTCACCTCTGTTTAATTCATCGAGTGTTCGAGTAATCATATTTTGACACTTGATTTCTTTTATCTTACTCCTGTATCTACTGGCTATCCACTTCACCCCTTTTTTTATGATAGACATTTAGTATCAATGTGTTAATTTATTCAATTGATTGTTTTTACTGTAATTAATTAATTAGTTAACATTAATTTATTTTTGACGTTATATTTTCTTTTTTTTTTATTAAAAATACACACATTCAAGAGCAGGCAGATAGCTAAATATGATGCGACGTCATACGTCGACCATCTTTAATAAATTCAAAAAATTACATTTTGGCCTATTTTTTGTCACTTTGATTAAAACATTTATGATATCATTTAGAGACAGTGATAATATCAATTATTACAATTGAATAGTTCAAATTTTGTTTTTGAATTTAAAAAAAAAAATCATTGATTTCCAGAAGATTCAATATACTGAGTGTGTTGAATTGGTATCTAGACAATGAGGCAAAATTGTGTGGCTATTTTATTTGAATCTAAATGACATTCAAATGAAACCCCTCAAGAGACGCGTTTTCAATTTATCAAAATTTAACTTCAAAATATTGTGTCTCTGGTTTATGAGCAATGAATTTTGAATTTATCGATGTTATTTATTATATCCATAATGAATAGAGTAGAATCTTTTAATGAATGTGGTCAAAATAATTTAAAAAAAAAGAAACATTGAGCATTCCGACCAAATTGAATAGCATTGGTCTTTTATCATTGGCTTTCTATTTTGAATGTGTGAGGTTAGGAATACGATTTGAACGAATTTATATAATTTTTAATATCTTTAAGTTGTGTCTAACAAGTACACAGTTTACGGACACATTTTTTATGTTTTATGCATGCATTTGACTTAAAACAAAACAAAACAAAACAAATAAAAACATTTACTAGACTTTTATCGATCATATTGTGTATAAAATCGATATAATTCAGATTGAATATCTGAATTGAGTTAAAATGCCTCTTAAAGGCTCTTAATGCACTTGAATTGTTCACGTAGATTAAAATAGTTGTTAGTTATCCATAAAATGTTGTTTATGTGATTGACTGATTTTAAATTGATTCCAATTTTATGTGTTTTTTTTTCTCTTTCTTTCCCATATTTCTAGAAATGGTTCATATTTTAGTTTCTTATTTGATGGTGTACTGATGATAACTTTGTAACTGGTTTTATTAAATGTGGGTTAATATTTGTTATATGTTTTTCAAAAGCACACATACCCATACACACCTTCTGCACTTTTCTATTTCTACATCTGTTTCTGTATCTGCACCATTTGTGTCTTCTGTTTCCATATCAATTGCATTTACATTCATACAACAACATCAAAATCTATTCATAATTGTGCGTCTTCATAAACTTTCTCTCTTCTCATTCATTTTTATATCATTTGTGATTTTGTAACTATTTGTTGTGCGGTAAATTGATTTTGTTTTTCTTCTTCTTTTTTTTTGGTTCACACCTATCTAGAAAACGTAAATGTAATTGAAAGATCGAATATGAATTGCCGTTTTAGGCATGACAAAGTCGCACGAAAAAAAAAAATGGGATTTCGAAGTAAAAAAAAATTATGATAGCAATTGTGAGCGTACACACGTGTTGAAATAAACATTTCTTTGCATCTTTGTATATTTTTTGGGGGCGGAAGTGACATATCGGAACCACATTAAATACTAAACATTTTGTATTATTTTTATTATTTTTATTATTTTTCTGTATTTACTTAAAAAAAAAAACATTGGAATTGACAAATTCGTTTCTCGAAAGTAGTGATGGGAATCGATTTCTCAACCATTCGAACATTATTCGAGAAGTGAATTTGTCATTTAATTAATCTAAAAATGTTAGTGTTAAGCTTTTTGATTTTAAGCAATTTGCAGAATGTGTCAATTAACAATTGAAAAAAAATCACTTGTTTATGGGCCTCTTATTTGTATTCGAACCGATTCGATTGGATTTGAAAGCAGAGCTGTCCACGAACGTTCGTTCATTCGTTCGAATTATTAAATTTGTTGTATTTTGTTCGTTTGTTCGAGTTTATTATTTGTTCGACCTGTTCGTTTGAACTGTTCGATATTTTAGTCATGATAAATATTTGTTTGTTGTTCGACTTTTGTTCGATTACATAATTTACCAATAAATCGAAATCATTGAAATCGAATTCTGGAAGTGGGTTTTGGTGGATCCACATGATCGATTAGAGCCACTCCCAGGAGTATCCAGACCAGAGCTGGTCAATCCTGAGAATCCACCAAAACCCTTGAATGATTTCTATACATTTATTGAATTATGTGATCGAACAAGAGTCGAACGACGAACAACAATTTATCACGAACATCGAACAGTTCGAACGAACAAGTCGAACAAATAATAAACTCGAACGAACGAACGAACAAACGAACAAAATAAAAAATAAAAATTATTTCGAACGAAAGAACAAAATATTTAATTATCTCGAACGAATGAACGAACCGTTCGTATTGTTACTGTTCGTGGATGGCTCTGTTTGAAAGGTGATTGAGTTTGATTTTCATCAATTTTACTAAAAATTGTTAGAAAAACAAAACTTCGCACACATGCAACAAAGTCATAAATCTAGAATGCGTCTTTCACTGGAGAATATTTTTTCACTGTAAATCATTGTTCGATATGAAATTGCATTTTGAATAAAATTGGATGAATATTTCTAGTGTGCGATGTCTTAGAATAGGAATTGTATTTATTTTTTTTTTCTTTTTGCTGTTATAACGTAGAAAAAACAACTAGTTTGAAATGATTAAGAATCGGTATATTTTTTTTTTTTGGAACCGTTTAAAAAATCGAAAAAAGGCCATTCAATAGACTTGTGTACATATATTAACATTTGAAATAAGCACAGAGAAAAATGGTATGCTTCAACTAACAAATTGTCAATCCGAAACATAATTTATGCAAAATAGCTGGAAGATGTTCGGTAATGGTTTTGCAAACACACACACCCACACCCACACCTACACAAACACACACACGCGCGCGCAAATATTCAATTTTCAATTGTATGCATTTGACGTGCTTTCAATCAAAAAAACCCATTAATCGAGAAAATGGCTTTAAGTTAGTTATAAAAACATCAAAATACTCTCATAATATGTCGAAAACTGATTCAATTTAAATTGGTGAAGTGTTTTATTTGTTATTCTCGAATTAAAATTCTAACAAAAACGAACAAACATTTTTGATATGCATGTTCACGTTGCTTAAATTGTGGCAATAACAACATTTTTATGAAGAATAAAAAAAAACAACAACAATACCCATTTAATCCGATGTGATTGTTTAACATTGAATTTGAAATGCCGAAACGTGTAGTTTTGATCAGTGATATTTTTTTTTCTTTTCATTTTTTTTTTAGAGAATAGGCATGTTTATAATTTTAAGAGAAATGCAAATCATTTTATATGGATTGAGCGAGATAAAAATAAAAAAAAAAACGATGCAAGCATTCTATATATGAATAATAACATATAAATCCTTAGATAGATTGACAATAGCTTAACCTTACAACGATATTTGACTACAAAAAAATGAGCCGGAAATTCATTGCATTGAGAAAAATGAAAAAAAAAAATTCATGAATGACGTAAAATATTTGAATCTGATATAAATTAACATTTGGGTCACATGAACGCCTCCAATAAAAATGTTCGCAATGAAGCTTCGATGCATTATTTTTGTAGTATGAATATTGTTTGAAATCGTTGGCACAGAGGGATTTTTAAAATTAAAAAAAAAATATATACTACGTAGAAAATTTAATTGCTAATTATTATTGAGAATATGTGTATTAATTCCAAAAATTGAAGAAAAAAAAACAATAAAATTTAAATATGCTTTACACAAAAACAATTTACTATTTCATTTCATTGATTTGGATTTCAATTTTACCTCCCGTTACGCTGCTCGTATCAAATTAAATAGTTCAGAGATGGAAAATTGAGGTAAAATGATGAAAAAACATTATATTAAACGTTTTTTTTTTTTTTTAAATAAACATTAACTCTTGTATTATTTGGTCAAGTGTTCATTTGTTTAATGTGTTTGGAATGTGTCCACGTTTACGAAAAGTTGTTAACAGGTTTTGTCTGATTGATTGTAACACACTATGGAAAATGCCTGTATTTATGCAATATTTCAACGCCAGCGAAATCTGTTCGCGAATTTAATTTTATACATGAATTCAGGCGGAAATATTCAATTAAAATGATAGACAGTTTTTGTTCGTTCAAAGCTTTGTGTGTAAGCGATGTAGCTGTTTTACTGCGCCAACTTCATAACTTTTTTTTGGTTTTGTTTTTAAATATTCAGTGATTTCGCACAAAAACACCGATAACCCAGCAATCTGTAAAATTCGAAAATCCAGGAAATAAACACACGAATTTTGTTGTTAACGTTTTTTTTTTTTTTTTTCGTTGTCTACAGAATTTATTTGGCTTAAAATCATACTGACATAAGATTTGAATGAAACATAAATTGTGGCTACAATCAATATTTAAACAGGTAACTTTTCGTCAATACGTTAAAATTAAATATAATAACACATTGTTGATTATCGCGATAGAAAAAGTACAAATAATGGTAAATTTTCTCATTTTATTTCTTAAAAACTAAAAAATTTATTTTAAATTTGGCCGGATTCGAGGCGTCGTTTGAACAATCCTTGTGGATCATATTTATCGGTGAGTGCTTTCCAATCTTGTGGGCGACGTGTTCGCAAAAAGTTGATGACTTTCTTTGAGTTTCTTTTTTGGGCCTCGTTACATTTTGAGCAATCACTTTGAATGGCATCGGGTAAAAGTTCTGTAAACAAATGAAAAGAGAGAAAGAGTGAGATTGGAAGATCGAATGTTCTATCTTGGTTGAATGAAGATTTCGCGCGATCAAGTGATCTAGGGCACAAACAAATAGGCTCTTACTTTTCAGTTCACGGCCTTCTCTAGTACAAGCTCCCTTATCCAACAAGCACTTGATGTAGTTGGTGAGTACTCGATCGTTATTTAGAACTGTTTCGATGTTGACCTGGTCGAATTTGGCTGGATATTTTTGTGCCATGACCATAGTACATATGATGCCCAATAATAGAACCATTGCAAGAGTTGACTTCATGATTTGTTAGCTAAATTAATCGGATTTTGTCTGCTTTGGTATGAAAGTATGCACTCGAATTTGATCAAGTGCCCGTCCAGTTAATCCTTATTATTCTAAAAAACAAACAATTGAAAGAAAAATAGTTAAGCAACTGATAAAGAACGCAAAGATAGTGCAAGGTCATAAGCCTAGACTTTTCTTTAAAAGCTGTAAAAAGACATGCCATTTTCGATATTTAGAACCAGATGACTGTTCTAATATACAGTGGAGGAAAAAGGCTAACCGTACCCGTTCTTTTCAAAACATCTATTAGAGAGGTTAAGATTTCGGTTAATTGTTTGTATTTATAATTTTATTGAAAAAATTATTTTGATTAATTTCTAATATTTTGATAATTAGATTATATTCGTGATTTTTCGCACACTTCAAAGTGTACTGACCGTTTTTGGCTCATTTTTATCACGAATTTCTATCTATTTGATAATAATGATTTGACTTGTGGACATTTGGTTGCAAAAAGGTGATAGAGGATAGACCTGACCGGCCTTATAACAAGTTGCCATGGAAGTTTTCATTAATTTTTATTATATCATCGTCATATTTATACGCCAGAAAACATTACAATTTGTAGTGACTAAGGTCTCTGTCAATGAAAATTTATTTCAAACCATTTGATTTTCTAAAAACTAAATGTAAACTAGTGTGGTCTTTGGCCAATATTAACGGTTATACAATGGTACACGGCATCAGTGAGGCTGAACAAATGGCACCAATGGTATTTATTTGTCAAAAAATGTTTAACTTTATCGGCTGAAATAGTTTAACTCTGGTCGCACACTACGCAATGAAAAGGGGTTCTTCAGTAAATGGCAATTTTTCAGTCGATGGTCGTATTAAATCATATGATTTCCTGGCTAAAAACATATCGTCTTGTAAGAAATAGTATCAGAGCAATATTGAAATCAGAAACCGAAAATTTCAAGAATGACGCCAAAACTCAGATTATATAAGTCACATCACTACTACGGTAATAAAAAATATATATTTTTAAATAACTCTTTATGTGATATACACACAAATGGCTGCTTAAAGAAACTGGAGTGAAATCTGGTGAGTTTTCAAAGTTTATGTAACAAATATTGGTTGGCAAACTTATTTCGTTAACTGTATGGAATTATTTTTAAATAAAATTAACCGATATTTTCTCGTATTTGATAGATATTTCAACAAAACGGGTGCGGCTTGCCGTTTTTCTTCCACTGTATCACTCAAACCACCTTTCATTTAAAAATCCATAAATTCATAAACTTGAAAAATAAATCTTCAATTTGTGCACAAAACTATTTCCATATCAAATGTAAAGAAACCTCGATAAGAAGTTTTAACTGCAACATTTAAAAATTACGATTGGAATGAGGGAGCTCTACCGCTTCTACTCACTATTTATTGGGTATATTTGCTTTCGTTTGCGCACACCACACTGTTCGTTCACTTTAAACGACTGCAATTCACAAACTGACAATCCAGTATTAAATCAATTTCAATTTATTTACACACAAAAAGCAAATTGTGCCCACTTTTTTGTTCACTCCATTCGATACAAATGCACGTATTGTACTTAGTGATCATACAGCATGCCTCTCTTCATACAGAGTATTACAAAGCGGCACGAGAGAGGAGGTGGAAGTGAGAGTGAGAGGAAAAGAGTCATAAAATAAAACTAATACTGTGGGCTATTTTGAATATTGTCCATGTGTGTGATTGAATATGATAAAAAAAATATATGTCTTGCGACTTGGGATCATTTCTCTCTCTTTCTCTCTCGAGACACCATAAAAATACCACCAAAATGCATGTTTGTGTCGCCTATTTGGAGCATATGATGATTGCATAGCAAAATCTGTGCATCATTAGTGAAGTCATTTATTGAATTGACATCAAAGGTAGGTAGTTTGAAAGGTATATTTCTATCGTATAATTTTGTAAACATGATTTCATTGAAATGGGTTTTTTCCTCTATCTTTGTGTGCATTTCTCTCAATATGGGTAATTATAAAAAATTCGCTTTACTTGAACAAGATAAGCACAAAAGAATTGTTGGTTTTTTCTCTTCAAATACACTATTATGCTTTGGGGTTGTAAAAGTCATGTTCACAACGATGCTGTTGTCTGCGTATGTGTAGAAATAAAGCGATAGAAAGAGAGAGAGAGAGAGAGAGAGAGAGAGAGAGAGAGAGAGAGAGAGTGAGAAGGAGAGAGAGAGAGAAATTTTCGCCAGAAAAATTACAAGCGCATCAAGTGCCATATGAAATGGGTATTTGATCCATGCTCATCGCGTCATACGACATCAATGTTGTCAGATTTGAATAGGTTCATCATGATGATACACACGATGAGCGGAGGCACAAGAGGCAACCAACAAGATGACAAGAGAGAGGTCATGTTTACTGAACTCTCGCTCTCGCTGTATAAACAGCACATGAAAACATAAAGCAATCCATTTTATTACTTAAATTACTCTTTATTTTTGCACTCGGTAATTAAATGGATGTGCGTTGTATCGCGCGCACGAGCATTCACTTTAGTGCGCGCTCGAATCCACCACATTCCGCATCGTTCATCATAAATGATTCATAATTTCATGCAACATGTTTGCGCTCGACACACGCATTGCCAGTATTCATCTATGCTGTTGTGGAGATGTGGAGATATACAAAGCAAAGTCGTGAATGATGACAAAAATAAAAGCTTGAATGAGCACACACGCGGATTATACGATTGTTGATATGAAAATGCAGCAGTGTTTTGGGGTAGAAAAATCTTAAATTTACGCTTTGATAGCAGCGCCACATCACCATAAGATATGTTCCATGCTGGTGATAACAAACGAAAAACACACACACACACACACACACACACACACACACACACACACACACACACACACACACACACACACACACACACACACACACACACACACACACACACACACACACACACACACACACACACACACACACACACACACACACACACACACACACACACACACACACACACACACACACACACACACACACACACACACACACACACACACACACACACACACACACACACACACACACACACACACACATAAAATGTTGAAACGGTTTTTTAAGCTAATTTGCAATTTGAACATTCACATGGTTTAAAACAGCATTTAAGAGTGGACAAGACATGTGCTTGGTGAGAGTGGGATATTGTCTATCGCTTAGTTATATGTTTTATTCGAGTGGCAACCAACAGCAAGAGTAGAGAAAAAAATAAAAACAAGAATTACATTGAGATAAAGCTCAATTGCATGGTTCAGTAAACGAAACGACACAACAAGCTCTGCTCAACATGCAAAGACAATTTTGTGTAAAACTTTCATTTATGACATGTTGATGTGCGCGCGTGTGTGTGTGTGTGTGTGAGTGTGTGGCAGAGAAAGGGGGAACCCAAAGCCGTACAAAAAAAAGCAAACGAAACGACAAAAAAACGAAACGAGAGAAAAGAGATTGTGATTATGCTGTTTTCGTTGATTACTGCATGTAAACGATGATGATGTTGCATAACAACAGCCAGCACATGTTTACACATTTTCGAAACATTGAATTGCAGATGAAAACGAGTATGAGATGACGGTGATTGTGCACGCTTAACTGACATTGTCGTCCATTTGATATCTACGACAGGCGCGAGATGAAGCAAAAGTGAGCAAGACGAACCAAGCGAAGAGAATGAATGAGTTTTGGCTTGCTTTGGTTATTTTTCGCCCGTTGGATTCCATAATATCACGTGCCATAGCGCTTTAGTTGCTGTTGCTGTTGCTTGAAATGAATAAAATATGCTGAAAAGCAAGTCAGCAAATTGCAATTGAAAGTTTCCTCTGCCTGAATGCTTAATCCAATTAGACCATTTGATTTGGTTGTGCCATCTCATATTCTTGAGCTGTGTCTATCTCTCATTGCACACAATCACACACTCTCTCTCTCTCTCACTCTCTCATCCCCGCTCCGGGGCCCTTCGCCCAGGTTTATTGATAAATAAATTTAAATTGGAAGCGACCATTTATTTGTGTCTATTCCTCAACAGCATCCAACAAATGGATGCAATTTAATATTGATTACGATTGGCGTGCTTTTGCAAAACATTCAAATAGACTTCCGTTCCAAGTGCACTACGCTCCTAATGGATTTATTTGATTTAGATTCTTCTATTATTTGTTTTTCTTTTTTCATTTCATTTCATTTTTATTTCTTGTCTGGGTCGTTTTCATTTTTATTTTCATTCTCAATCGCATTTTATTTTTAATGGAGCAGAAAACAACAGGACAACCTTCATTTTATTATCTTAAAGTTAACACAAACGCGAAACTAGTGATATTGTATTGTTTGTTACAAGCACATAAATCACCATTGATCCGATTTTAAGCTATAGTATCATTCTGTCTCGCCCGGGTTCACTGCTGTTATACATTGTGCGAATAATGCGTTTTCTTTGTCATTTGATTTCACACAGTTATTTTTTATCTTTCGTTGATGTTGTTGATAAATCTATTGTTTGCCTCTTTTTATCTCTCTATCTCTCCATCTATCTCTCGGTATCGTCTATTTGGCTTTGTTAAAATCACTATAACGGCAAAATCAATAAATTGCAAAACGCAAACTATTTTCAACTGCATTGAACATTGCAATCCATATTACACACATTAAATGTCCATGTTGACGTAAATACTGTTGCCGCTATTGTCGACAGTTTTTTTGTTTGTTTTGTTTTGTCCGAAGAATTCGTCCGTTGTTCAATGTTTCTTCTTTTTTTTGCACATTTTCAACAGCAAGCACATTCACTGTGCACAAACCAATTTTCCATTTGTTTACGACAGCGCGAATCGAAAGAACATTTTAGCATCTGCAAAGTGCTCGCGGGCACATAACAGAGACAACAGACAAAAAAAAAACCAAACCATTTTCTACTTGCATTTTCAATGAATTTCACCTCGTTTTCGTTTCGTGACAACCAGCTTCAATTTCTTACATGTAAGCGCAAGCTAAACGAATAAAACAAAAAAAAATTTAAAACTAGTCTCTTGTTGATGCGTCGTTGTTTTTGTACTGTTACATTTCATCTTGCAATCACTCTGCCTGAAAACAAATAGCACTATTATACGATCCATTGTGCACTCCTTATTGCTGTTATCATTTGAATTTGTGTTTTGCTTTTGTTTCGGATAGTTGTTTCCCACTTCAACAACAATACACACCATTTTTTGTTGTTGCTGTTGTTGTTGTTGATATTGTTGTAAAAAGGCAAAACAAAACTGAACACCAACTTAATTTGTACGCGCTCGCACATTGTAATGTGATGATAATTGGCATCATTGTGAATGTTGAAGCAATGAAAACGCGCTTCCAACTTAGGTAATGCTGCCATTTCACGTTAAAATTGTTGCTGTCTCTTTTTCTATCTCTCTCTCTCTCTCTCATGAATTTGTTCATTGGTATTGTTGTTTAAATTTGCCAACAAAAGTTTTGAGCTGCATTTTTTTTTAAATTTCCCTCTTTCTCTTGCTCTTTATCTCAACACAGACACATTCAAATTTCGATGCACACAACTAATTCAATGAAAAATGCTTCACGAAAAAGTGAAATGTGTTTGAAAACCGAATGGATGCGATTAGCGCACTTTTCTCTATGTTCTGTTTTATTTTTTACCATCAATGTGGCCCAGTGCTCGTTGTTGCAGGAATGTCTTTTTCTTCTTCTTGCTGCTGCTGCTGCTGCTGCTGCTGCTGTGTGTGTGTATGTTTTTATTGTTCCTTATTCAATTTTTCTATTTGTTGTGTTGTTCTTGGCTATGCTCCTCTTCAAGTGTCTCGCACACACACGAAAGCTTTTGTTATGGAATCGTGCTAAAAGCAGACAGAAAAGTGAGAAGAAAAACCCGGATATTTTCCTCTATTCATTTTGTTTTCATGAGCTCCATCAATACGAATATCGTACGTCGTAAGCCGTACGTGTTTTTTTGAAAGAAAAATTCTTCCAATTTTTTTTTGTTCTGTTGCACCAGCATTTATTTTCATTTTAGCTCACTATTTCTCTTTTTTTACTGTTGTTTCTGTTTCGTCACTATTTCAGTGAATACGTTAACGCCATACCGAAACACACAAATACTCTAGAATGTGTATAAATTACAATTTGTTGAATTTTAAAGTTGAATTACTTTTCTGCGACAGCTTCCTTTTTTGTTCTCTTTCTCTACCAAACATAACAACATACACAACAGCAACAGCAACAACAGCAGTTGCTGCTGCTGCTGCTTTCTTTTCGCTTAAGTGAATTTACATCGCATTTTCTCTGCACAGATTTCCGTTCGAGTGTTTGTTTTTATTCCTGTGTGTTTCACCCGATCCAAAGAGCTGTTCCCAGTACCAATGTGTCAGTGTGCGAGTGTGCATGTTGATGTCGAGTTTTGTGGTGGAACAAAATGTTCGTGAATTTCAATGTCCCAAACAATATGAAAAAAGCCTGTTGGCATGGTGGCGAATGCGATCGAAGTAACTTTTGACAAATGTTTTCGCGCGCTGAAATCGTTTTATTTATTTTTTTTTTGGATGAAGATGCAACTTCATCTCGACATTTAAAACACTGGGGTTCGTTATCATTCACGGTGCATAGGAAATGAATGGTCGTTGGTCGAAGTGGGACCCATCGCCATAAAACATCATTTACATTGTTCATTTCACTTCGCTATGCAAAGTGAAATCTGATTTATCGCGTTGCAAAAGTTGGCAAACGAAGAAGAAAAAAACAACAACACACACACACACACATCCAGAGAAAAATTGCCAACAAATATCTGTTAACTTGTTAGTCGACTAGTGGTTTTTGTTGTTGGTTTTTCCAACTAGTTACGATCAGTAATCCAATAAAAACCAATAACGTGCGCTGTTCAAAAATGGCCAGCAAAAGGCCGAGACACGACAGATTGATTGAGATTGCAACCAATAGACAAAAAGACGCAATTGAAACACTTTAATTATATTATATAAATGCGAACAAATTCATTTTCACACTAGCTCAATGTATATGAATTCATTCCATACGCTTCGTTTTACTGTGATATTTATTTTTATTTCGTCTGACTCTGGTTTTTGTTGTTGGTGTTGTTGTTGTTTGGTCAAGCGTGCTGGTGTGTCGTCACCTGTAATGTTTGTATCACTACAACACACCTCAAACTCTTAACTTGATTTCAGTTTGTTATTATTTTTTTTTACTTACTCTGCATGGCGCACTTTTGCTCTCAATAAATTCGCATCAGGCCGAGAAAGCATGCGAATATCAACGAATAAAACGACTTATTGTCATTTGATGTGATTATGGCGTCGATGCAATCGAAACATCAAATGAATAATTGAGTTTTATGCTTTCAACATTTTATATAACTTATTCAATTATGGTTTTTCCCACCCCTCCAACATTTTTTTTTTCCATTTTTAATTTTTGCATAATGAATTTTTAACGCTTCATCGCATAAAATATTGAGATTTCAAAAATAAATAAAAATAAAGAAATCAGCAAGAAACATCAGCGACATTTACATTCAACTCACTCACTCACTCTCTCTTACCATTCTCGGGGACTGCAACATATTCGGTCGCTTCGGTTGTATATTTCTGTTTCATTTTGGCCGTCGCTTTGCATTATTTGATACATCAATCATGAGAGCGTGAAAAGAACGAATACCGCGTACCGCGTACCCAGCCATTGACAATTTGACAGCTTGACAAGAACTCTGTTTTCCTCTCCATTTGAGTTTTAGCCGAGAAAAAATATCCTCATCATCATCATCGTCGTTAACTGGCTTCTTCTTCTTCTTTTGGTTTGTGCTCCATTCAGCTCAATGGTGTTGATTATTTTTGATAATGTCCTTTTCCATATGTTTATCGATTAAACAATCATCGCTTCGCTTATTCGCGCCATTTTTTTTCTTCTTTATTCTTCAAATCAGTTCGAAAATTTGATGTTCAGGTGCGGTTTTTGCATATGAGGCCCATAAAGAAAAATGAAGGCGATGTTGATATCGGCGGCAGTAAAAACCAATCAACCCACAATCAATGATTGGCTCAACAAATCTATTTCATTAAATGTTCGTTAATAGCGCAGCACTCAATAAATTATAATTGTATATATTTAGACATATCTTAGCACGAAATGTAATTAATAATTTGTGAAATGATGTTTCTATCGCGATTTCTTCGCTTCTTTGATCACTACCAAATCTAATGCTGCGTTCTCATTTGTGCAATAAATGACAATACGCGCGCACACCGCATGAATGGTGAACAGTGAACAGTGAACCACACACAATAAATACTTCACGTTCTCATTCACTTCATTTTCGTCGAAAAACATCATTAATTTTGTATCCATTTCATGTTCGCCACATATTATGCCCCCCGAACACAGTAACATGACATGAAAAGAGCGCACACATTATATTCGATCGATCATAAAATGCCTGGCGGCCAATTCAGAGTTCAAGCATATATGTTCACTGTTTCGACAAGGCAGAAATGTGAGTTATGCAATGAATACGCCGATTGCATCGTGCGTGGGCACGCCATTAAACGACATTCAATATGGAATTTCTCAACTCAATCTATCAATATACTGGAGGAAAAAACCACTCTCAATTCACAATTATTATTTGCAAATGTGCACAAATGAAAATCGATTCTATTGACATTCGACAAACTCAACATAAATTGGAGTTTAAGTTTTGGACAACGTCCATTCATGGGAATGTGGCTTCAAACAACTGGTTTGATATCAAACTAATTGGTTGAATCTGCTATTTGGCCATCGATAGGTGTTTCGCCCAGAGGATTTCATTGGATTTGATCATTTAACAGTACATTTGCAGTTGATAATGACACATCAATGAGATTTTTGTCGCGCGTTTTTATGTGTTAATTGGCTATTGTTATCTGAATGATTGTAGATAGAACTAAAGAAATGAACGTGCGCGACCAGATAGAGAGAGAGAGAAATGGATAGAGTTGCGATTGAAGCAGACGTAACCCAGTTGTTCATAGGTCGCAAACAAAGGTCTCTGTTAGATTGTTACTTCATTGTCGAGCTACTGGTTTCTTTTTTGTTTTTTTGTTCGTATCAGCGCTTTTTATTCGAAATAACATTATTTCAAGCGAACTTCGCTCGTTCCGAGACATGCTAGTTTGGGTTTGTGTGTTGTTTTTTTCGTATGTATATTTTTTTTTATCGGTTTTCAAAACGTAATATTCTCTGAATAATTGAGTTGCTGGTGTATTATCACCTTGAATTTTGTATGGAAAACAATTTGCTTCCATTAATTAAAAATTCAATTATGAATGAGTAAAGCGTGCTCATTGCTTGCATACTCAAACCCATGCACACTCATACATAGATGCGATTGTATGGTGCTCTTTCGTGAAGCGTTTCATATTTAAAAAAAAAAACTCTCTCACACACAGATTCACACCAGTAAATTGCAATATTTGCAAATATATCCAATGAAACACGTTTTTAAACTGATAACGATGAATTTCGATGGCGCACAGGGTCGTGGTTGTGTTTTACTTTGATACGTTGGGATTCATTTGTCTGTAAATAAAACAACCAAGCTGTTGCTTCCATTGTTATTATTTATTGAGCCGATCAATGTGACGTTTTCAATGTTCCGAAATGAATCCGAACCGAACGAGAAGTGTTGGGCGCGATGTATTGGTTGCGATATGGTTGTGTATGCGCGCAAAAAAAAAATCGAAAACTGTAAGCGTAAATATGTGGCGTGTTTATGAAGGCTAATAGATTGAGCAAAAGTATAGATGGATCGGCACATTTAATGCCATCGATGTCATGCTTTGTTACAACGCGTCATCAATGCTAATTAGAATTTCGCGTCGTTGATAAATTGCGTGCCATTTGTGGGAGCAGCATATAAATATAGATTTAAGAGCGCTGAAGACAAATTACCAATTCCAATACGCTTGAATACGGCCATACCATCGATGAAATTCGATTTTCGATGCCACATCGAATGACTAACAAAATCACAAATAATTATTGATTTTGCAAACAAATTAACCGAAAATGTTTCATTGATCAATCGACACAATTCTAGCATTCTCATGATAAAAATATGATATTGAAATGGAAATGGAAATGGAAATGTTAAATCAATGCCAATGCATTCATTTACTCTCGGCATTTGGCCATTTCAGTAGTTAGCTCCAATACTTTAACTGTATTTTTGCATTAAGACCATTTGATTTATAGCTTCGAGTTTCAGTGTCGATTGATAAATGTGTTTTCTAAAATGTATTGGGATCTGAGCAACTTGTTTGCAGATCTTCACACAAGTATGATGATTTAAAATCGAAATTGCATCTTAAAATGTTTCACTGATTGACGCCGCCCGAACATATCAATTAAAATGACGATACTCGAAGTTGGAATACAATGTTGAATCGGAAGAGTGAGAGTGTAAGAATGAAAGTTCTACTTTTATATAGCTTTGTGAATAAGTGAAAATTCAATGATTGGTCAAACATTCCACAAGACAAGAAGGTGAACAAGGCAACCACAAAATGTTTACTCAACAATAATGGATCCGAATCGATTGCAGTGAAGTGTTTCAACATACAGAGCTTCGGGTTTGCCGTAATCTTGGCAAATATTTACATTACCGATAATACGTTATGTTAAATTTTTTTTTTTTTTTTTTTTATTTTAACAATGTGTAATATTTTTCCAAAAAATCAATTTATTCAAATATACTCAACTTGTTTTTCTCAATAAAAACATCGATGTTTGGATCTATGCACAGATCAAGACATTAGTTTGGCCCTTGAAGTTTCACTCAGCGGATTTAAGTTGAAAATATTCTTTGCTTCTTTAAAGCCTTGTCAGAGTGTAACTAAAAATAGATATCAAGCAAGCTAGACAACATGCGCGCACGAATTGAAGATGTTTTGGTGGAGAATGGCCAATTTTAATAAATAAGCGCTAACACACACACAGAACAATTTTGGTATTTTTCGTCGTTTACGTCTCATAAATTATGTGTACAGTTTCAGTGAAGTGTTCCAAACAATGCATTTTTATAAGGGAACCGTGTCATACACTTCCTATATTTAAATGGTTTGGTGGTCGCTTGAAAAAATGACCCGTTGCCAGAGCGTATTAAAGAGTTGTTCAAAATTTATGTACCGAGATCACCCAGGGTATTTATGCAATATTCCAACGGCAACGAAATCCATTCGCGAATTCAATTTTATAAAAGACTTCAAGCGGAAACGTCCAATTAAAAGTGTAGCTAGTTTTTCTTCAGTCAAAGCTTTGTGCGGCAATGTGGCTTTTTTCCACACCCAACTTTGTAATGCTTTTTTTTTTTTTTAATCCGCACCTCAACATCGATGAACATGCAATCCGTCAAATGATAAAATTCAAGAAATGAAGAAAAATGCAATTATTGATTTCAGTTTATTTTTTGTCTACAGAATTTATTTGGTTCACAATCATACTGACATAAGATTTGCAACAACAGCAAAAAGTGTGGCTACAATCAATCTTTAAACAGGTAACTTTTCGTCAATACGTCAAAATTAAATATAGTAACACAATGTCGATATCGCGAAAGGAAGAGTACAAAAAAAGAGGAATGAATTTGTGAAACAGTGTGAGGGAAAAAAAAGGAGAAGGAAGAAACGGGTTCGAAAATGGAAACGAGCATCAAATTTTAAATGAATAAGTACATAAAACAACTGTTGAGTATTTCTTAAAATAAAGTTGAACAAAATAAATATTCTCTTGTTTTGTTGCGGCAACAAGAAAACAATGCATAAAATACTATATTTATGTTAACTCTATCATTGCATTCTACTGAGTACAATTTGCATGGATGGATAAAAAATGAAGTTTCCATGAGCTGTTTTACAAAAACTACACCAATACATAAATGAATCGCGAATACATTTTTGTGAAACTTCGGTTTGTAGAATTTTCTTGTTGTTTTTATGTGTTTTTTGTTTTTGTTTTTGTTTTTTTTTTTTATCTTAACACTAAATTTATTTTAAATTTGGCCGGATTCGAGGCGTCGTTTGAACAATCCTTGTGGATCATATTTATCGGTGAGTGCTTTCCAATCTTGTGGTCGACGTGTTCGCAAGAAGTTGATGACTTTCTTTGAGTTTCTTTTCTGTACTTCATTACATTTTGAGCAATCACTTTGAATGGCATCGGGTAAAAGTTCTGTAGAAAAAGGAAAAAAAGAAATAAGAAATGAAAGCACGAGTGAGATTGGATGGTCGAATGTTCTATTTGGTTGAATGTGTGATGATTCAACGAGAGCGGTCAAACAATTCAAGTCAAGAACGTAAACAAAGCAACCACGAAGTGTCTACTCTGTGATAATGGATCCAAATCGAATTTTCGCATTTCGTTTGATTCTCAGCTCAGTAATTTTACAAAATGTTTGTTTTACTACACATTATTTCGGTAGGTTGATTTTAAGTTGGTTTTTCCTAATAATTTACATTATTTCGAAAAGAACACACTTAAAATCAATTTATTTAATTATACGCAATGTCTTCGTTTCAACGGATTAATGTCGAAAGCATTCTTTTAAGCTGTGCTCATGTGGCGTATGTTTGACTTTGAGCTAAACACACAAAGATCTATCGAACAACGTAAGTACTTTAAATGATTTCTTTTTTTTTCGGCAAATGCTTTCGAGAGTGGAAAAAAGAGAACCAAAAATAACGTCGTGATTCAAGCGAAGCATTAGCCGGAACTCATTGAACCAGTGAAAAATGAGAAAATAAAGGAGCACTTACTTTTCAGCTCACGACCCTCTCTAGTGCAGGCTCCTTTATCCAACAAGCACTTGATATAATTGGTTAGAACACGATCGTTGTTGAGAACTGTTTCGATGTTGACCTGGTCGAATTTGGCCGGATATTTTTGTGCTACGGCCATGGTACATATGATGCCCAGAAGCATAACCATTGCAAGAGTTGACTTCATGATTTTTTTACTTTGGTATGAAAATTTACGCCTCAATCGGATTAAATGCTCCTGTAGTTAATCCTCAATAATCTGAAAAAACAATAAAATGAGAGAAAAAATTGGTTAAGTAAAGCAGAGGGTATATGGATTTGAAGAAGTTTGTATTAAATAGATTTGTACATTGTGCTTTGTATGGACTAAAACAAAAAATGTCAAAACTTTGTCTGAGCTGATTATGGAATCTTTAAATGATGGCAATTTCAATAAATAAAATCTCAATGTAATTTTGAACAAATGCAGACGAACACTAAATGCTCAAATAGTATCGGTATTGAGAAAGAAAAAATCATGTTCTAAATTCGCAAGATGAACACATAAACATCCATGTACTATGTTGCACTGCAAACACAATTTTGCTGATGTTTTTATTTAGTTTGACATCAAAATGGATTTTCATCGAAACAACTGCAAGTTTCCGCTAACTCGTTATAATATTACATTTCCTTCTTATAGCCGAAGAAAACGAAGATTTACACACACACACACACACACACACACACTAAACTATAGAAAATGCACCCAAATAAAATGATTGGATGAAACAAGAATATTGCACTGAAATTAGTTTTCAAATAATTTACAGTAGTTGAAAGCATATAAAGTCTTGTCTCAACTTTTTTATGTGTTCATTGTTTTCTTTTTTTTCCCCTTTGTGCTCATTTTTTTCTCTTGTGCCCCATCCGCTCGACAGGACTGTTCATCAAAGTTTACAAATACCAAAATGAAAGAAAAAACGTTCGTGTAAATATATTTTTCGATGTGAATCGGAAACGCGATCCTTGAAAATGCGCACTCAAGTTCGTAACTTGTTCGGCGAACGGCAGAACATTTCAAACGCAAAAAAATGTTATTCAGATATTCAAAATTCCTGGTGAAATTGTTAAACTTTTCAGAACGAGTCTTCCTTCCTCTTAAAAGTAATTAACTGCGTTTTTTTTTTAAATTTTGTTGTCGTCGACGCCATCGTTGGGTTTGTAAAATAAATTTCATAAATTTAAATACGTAGTCAAGCAAATATCATAGTATTGAATCAATTCTCTCGGCTGCATAGAAGGTGAGTCAAATCAATAGCGTTACGCATTGAATATTGCCTCATGAAATAATCGATTGCCTTGAGCGAACAAGGTGCAATAACGAAACGACTCTTATTTGTAAACAATCACGAACATTTGAAAAAATTACACTTTTCAAAATGTATGAAGAAGCCATATTTGAAGTATTAATACGGGATAACTTTATGATATTTTCTTTATGAAACACTTTTAAAACAAAATTACAACAAAATGTTTTTTTTTGCTATACCAAATTTTCTATTTATTTACTTGGTGTTTGCTTTCGTTGAGCGTGCAGCACACTTGTCGTTCACTTTAACTGACTGCAATTTACAGACTGACAATCCAGTACTAAATCAATTTCAATTTATTCACACACAAAAAGCAAATTGTGCCCACTTTTTTTCATATTTAGAGTGAGAGAGAGAGAGAGATCAAAACAGCACTGTAATAGCGTTGAACGCATACAAATCCACAGATTGTACTTGTAACATCATACAGCTCATGAAACAATATACGAATAACGTGTGAAGAGAGACCCAATGGGTAAGAGAGTGAGAGGTAAAGGGCTATAAAACCAAACTTAAACTGTCGGCTATTTTGAATATTGTCCAAGTGTGTGCTCTGTATTCAATATCAAATATGTTGAAAAATGTGTCTTGAGATTGACAATCGTGATACAAAACAAACAAAATCATATTCCGTGGTTTTTCCACTGGGGAATCCCCCATTTATTGTGTTAGTATGTTTTTTTTTTTCGTCTACATAAACATATTTTGAAGTTCGAATTATTTCACACCTAATGCACAGTCATACCAATGTTTGTGCATCATTAGTGAGGGCAGGTAATTTGCACGCTCTCTTTGAATAATAGATTAAATTTTGTCATTTCACCTTCTTCAATGGTTGATAACTATGATATTTCTTCAAATTCGTTCTTTCACAATTTTCTGGAAATGTCAGAATGTTCACACATAATGAACGTCAAATTTGACTAGTGAATCAATCAATGAAAAGAAAATTCCATTCGTTTACAAAACTAATTGCTGTAGGCAAGCTTAGTGCCGGAAAGAGCTAAAAAAAATAGACGAAAGCGGAAACCAGACAGACAGCAAAGAATGAAATCGAAAGACAGCTGATTCGCCACTTAACCGTTCATTCCGTATTTAATTGGCTACGCCGTTTTGAATTGCAAATATTGAAATACACTTTCCTTTTCCATCAACTTATTTATCTAATAATTCACCACTCTCCAATTGAGAATCGAATTCATTTCAATTTGACGATAGATTTTAATGTTGCGCTAGACAGCGAGCGCACTTGGAGAATGAAAATGAATTCTAAAATGGCAGAGTCAAATAAATGACGAAATTGAAATGTTTGACAATTGAAATTTTTTGCGTCATTACTTTCATTGGCATGACTTCAGTTGCTCTTGACGGAGTGATACATCTTCAAATATGCTTAATGCATGCTAACACAAACTCTATGAAAATTGTGAAGTAATTTCTTTGAATTAATTAACTTTCGTTGGTTGCTTTTTAACGGATCAAAGAGAGAGAGGAAGAGAGAGAGAGAGAGCGAGAGAAAAGGAAAATGTAAAATTGTACTTCTAAAATCGACGATATCGTGTGAAAATACTTTAAGCAAAATAAAAACATGCAACAACTCCAAATGATCATTATGTGCTTTTTGACCGCAAGCTAGAAATTTTAATTTTTAACTTTGAATTATCACTGCTTCATATCTATGAATCAATCGTCGTGCGGCAAAAATTATTAATTAAAATGCTTAAAATGATTATGAATGATAAACAAAGCATCAATAGACCTGAATGCTACTAATATTGCTAATGATTCTAAAACCTCAGTATGTCAAGTTGTTAACTGTTCGTCATCGGTGTCCGTTTAATAACATTGAATCGTGTTGCATTTTTGTTCATTTAAGAAAAAAAAAGTCATGTCAGACACCAAGTGCACTAAAATTTTGAATAATTTGATGTTTGAAATAAAGAACTGAAAATTGCATGCACTCTTCCATTGAAAATGTTTTTTGAAATTGAAATTGTTTTTCAAATATATTTCGATTCTATTGAAAATTACTAGAATTTATCGTTATCGTTCCACAGCGCAAACTTGTCTATTCTCTAACAAAAAAAACAAAACGTTTACATTTTTGAAATGTACAAATCTTTGGGAAAAAAAAACTACACATTTGTTTTTACACCAAATTCTTTTAAATCATGTTAAAAAATTGTTTCAATTACTCACTATTTATCGAATTTATTTGGTTGGTATTTATTCGTGGAGCGCACCTGTTCGTTCACTTTAGCTGACTGTAATTCACAAACTAACAATCCAACACTAAATCAATTTCAATTTATTTACACACAGAAAGCAAATCGTACCCACTTTTTTCACTTTGAGAGACACACATACACACACACACACACACACAGAGAGAGAGAGAGAGAGAGAGAGAGAGAGAGAGAGAGTGAGAGAGCGCTTTTATTGCACCTGAAGATCATACAACTTATGAGTCTACGGTCGCATGTGCATAGAGACAGAATGATCGACAGAGTAAAAAATTAGTGTGCGAAGAGAATAGAGAGTGAAATGGGTGAGAGTGAGATGAAAAGTGACTGTGTGAGTGAATATTATCCACATAAAACATATCGAAGTTCATACTTTTTCACACCAAATGCATACCCATAGCAATATTTGTTTTTATCATTAGTTGAATTCACTTTAAAGTCAATACACAAACGTAGACGGATTGACCGTTTGGCAGGTAGTTTGAAGCGTCGCAAAAGCATAATATCTTGAGCAAACGGTTTTGTTATGTGTAAAAAAAAAATACAGTAATTATAATTGAAATGCTGTGCTGATGAATTGTTGCTTGCTTGCTAGAGCATGCAATAAGCCGTTTACGTTAAATCTGTTTCAACGACCTGAATTTTCTGTCTTTTTCGCACACGCACACGCACACACACGTGCCAACCAACGGCAACTGGTCAAAGCATCTTTTTTTTGTCATTTACATCGCCCATTGTAAAGCCTAATGATGATATTTTACAATCTGTTTGCCTCTTTCACTTCCATCTCTTTTACTTCGATCGTCTCATAATATTTGACAGAGTTTGGTGAGTTGATGTAACAGAAAATATTGCCTCCAACCAAAAAATCAACCATCTATAACGATTGTCATTTTGCGCACTTTGCACTCAATTTCACTTTTATTTTGACAAATTACTGTGCACTCATTGTTCATTTATAGCATTCGATTGTTGTCATTTTATTACATTTCTTTTGAAATGTGTTTTTTTCTCTCTCTTGGTACAATTTCTCTTGGCAACGATACCATATGACTTGTTTCAGTCGTTAATTACGACATAGTTTTTATACATAATATGTATACAATATGTTTTAATCTTCATAAACTTTAACAATTAGATGAACTATGGTTCTTTTTTAAAAAAAAAAATTATTATCTTAAAAGCGATCGTTGCTCATTCAATGTCTCTTTTGACGGCTCAATATCTTTCATAATACAATGGCTCTTGAATAAAATAACAGAGAACACTTAACTGTTACAACTAATTAGTTTCCCAGGTAAATTAAATTTAAGTACAGACTTTCGTCTTTCGTTTGGGTGCGTGTCAGCAATCAACTTATTTAGTCCTTGCGGGATGGTGAGGGATGGCACAAATGAAATCTTCGAACAAAATAAGCTAGAGTCGGTCGTAGATTTCAACAAATGTTCCATTACCTTTTTATTTTTATCTCCAGTGAAGTGTTTCAACGAAAAAAAACACACATTTTTATAGCGGAACTGTGTCATACGCTTCCTATATTTAAATAGTTTAACCACCTGAAAAAATGACCCGCTGTAAGAGCGCATTAAAGAGTCGTTCAAAATCATTTATGCAATATTCAAACGGCACAAAATTCATTCGCGCATTCAATTTTATAAAAGACTACAAGCGGAAACGTCCAATTAAAAGTGTAGCTAGTTTTTCTTCAGTCAAAGCTTTGTGCGGCAATGTGGCTTTTTTCCACACCCAAGTTTGTAATGCTTTTTTTTTTTAAATCCGCACCTCAACATCGATGAACATGCAATTCGTCAAATGATAAAATTCAGGAAATGAAAAAAATGCAATTATTGATTTCAGTTTATTTTTTGTCTACAGAATTTATTTGGTTCACAATCATACTGACATAAGATTTGCAACAACAGCAAAAAGTGTGGCTACAATCAATCTTTAAACAGGTAACTTTTCGTCAATACGTCAAAATTAAATATACTCAATAGAAAAAAATAGTCACATTTTTTCCTCCAGAGGTCCGAAATCACCACATTTGCCCTTCAGGGGCGCAAATTGCATGATTTTTGTCCCCATGGAGGAATAAACAGAATATTTGACATTTGGGTATGGATGAGCAACTGTCAAAAATGGAATTTCATCCTCCCAAGAGACTCATGCATGAATTTGGTCCATCAAAGTTGAAATTGACCACTTTTTAACATTGATTAATAGCACAATGTTGATATCGCGAAAGGGAAAGTACAAAAAAAAGGAATGAATTGGTGAAACAGAATGAGGGAAAAAAAGGAGAAGAAAGAAACGGGTTCGAAAATAGAAACGAGCATTCTACTGAGTACAATTTGCATGGATGAATAAAAATGAAGTTTCCATGAGCTGTTTTACAAAATTACACCAATACATTAATGAATTGCGAATACATTTTTGACATTTTCATTTGCTATGAAAATCCCTGTATTTATATAAACAAAAGTATACACCGTGGGTTTTTTCTTAATGGGGAATGCCCCATTTATTATGTGAGTGTATTTTGTTTACATAAAACACTTTGAAGTTCGAACTTGTTTCACACCGAATCCATAGCAACATTTGTTAATATTTCAAAAACTTTAGGAAATACCTGAATGTATATGAGAAGTAATTTGGTTATTCGAGCAATGTAGAGAAAAAACGATGCGTTCTCATTAATTAATGTTTATGCAAACTCAGTGCTAGATTGAACAAAAAATAAAAATACCAAGTCCAGCAACCAGACAGACAGCAAAGCTGACAGGCTGCAAGACGATAAACATTAGAGTTTTGATTGGCCACGCCATTTTCAATTGCAACAATTGAAATTCACTTTCATTTGTCCATCACTTTTGGTTGATTTCGACTATTCTTTTGTCGCGTGTGTAATCTATAAGATCTCCGTGAGTTTCAAATAAGAGAGCCAAAGAACCGATACTTGCAAGTTATACGGACACGAAACATCAACTGTGTATCGTGGTGAACTCAAACAACAGATATATCTATGTATAGTTGCAGTAACAAATCTAAACATGGGTTCTCAGTGTGATTTTAAACTGTTTGATAATCAAAATCGTTTGCGTCATTGCATTCGTTCGAAGCGAAGCATCTCAGCATGATTTCAGGGACGTTTGCATTGTCGTATTCGTTCACAGTGAAAAAAAAATACCCATCTTTTATTGCTGTTCAATGAACAAATGAATTCTATATTCGAAAGCTATAGCCATAGCTGTATGACTACAGCCTAGACGCATTGTTCTTGGCAGGTCTGGAAAATTTCTGAAATAATCTATTTGATTAAATCGACTTTCGTTGATGGCATGGCAGTTTTTAATCGTTTGGAAGAAAGCGAAAGAAAAGAAGAATACAAATTCAAGCAAAACAAAAACGTGCAATATAAATGGATAACTCTAAATGATTGTTATGTGCCGCAAGCTATTAAAACATAATTCTTTTGGCTTTTGTTTATCACCTATTTTTTATATCTTTGAATCATTAGCCGTGCGGCAATGTATTTGATGTTTGACTTTGAAATGCTGAAAATGTTTATGAATGATAAACAAAGCTCTAATAGACCTAAATGCTACAAATATGGCTAATGATTCTAAATGTTATATCGAGGTTCAAGTATGTCAAGCTGTCAAATGTTCATCATAGAAGTTTGTTTAATAACATTGAATGCGTCCTAGCTACAGTTTATAGCTTTATCCTAGCTTCATCTTCAAGTGGGATATTATAAGGATAAAATCGAATCAATCGATTTGCCATCAATAGTAGAGCACATTATTAAAATGAGATTTTTGAGATGGGCTTCGTACATTCGTAATAAATAAATAACACTCAATCGAATTCAATCAATAAGATGCAATGAATTTGAGTGATTATTATTATTTTGGCAATTATTTTTACAACTGAATGTTTTATTGGATTTATCTGCTTCGAGTAGTTCGTATTCCGATGGCTCAAATGAAGTCCTTATACAAAATACGCTATAATCACAGATTTGGACACATTTTCCGATATAATGGCGTTGTATTCGAATTTGATATATTTTGATACGCTTATCCCTCTGGGATTTTTATTCTTCAAATACGTATCTACTCAGTTCATTAGAAATTGTGTGATAGACAAAGATTGTTATCACCTAAAAAATATCAGACGATCCGAGTGTATTTTCTATGCAATTTATACCTTACCGATAAAGGTCACAAACTGTCAAAAATATGTTGGAATCTCATTTGGTTAAAACGGAATTTGACCGAATGTGACCACTGACCATTCAATTGTCATCTACAACAAAATGGTTCCAATAGTCACATTCTTTTGGAAGGACCACATTACATAGAATATAACTATTCAGCTAATTTCAACTGCGTTCCCAAGGTGACGGATGGAAACATTTTCTTTTATGCGAATAAAATTTTATCTGTGCAATTATGGTTGGTTTTTGGCAAGCGTCAATTGAGACACGCATCCCAACATTGTCATTTAACGTTTTGCAGAATTATCAATGCGAAAAAAATCTCTTCCACTTTTAAGGCATTTGAACATTTTCCAAACGACGAGCTGACCCAAAATAGCATTACCATCGGTTTTTGTCTTTTTTCTGTCCATCAATCGGTGGTAGCACAGGTGGTTGGAAAATGGTTACTTAAGTTGCTTTTCGTTCTTTTTACAATCGTTTCACTCTCTCAACGTTCGGGTTTTTTTGTGTCATTGCGATCACGCGACAAAAGATGAGTCACTTGTTCGAATGTCAACTACCTGTTGACGACAAGAGCGACAGCCTCAAGTGCACTCTGTACGAAGGTATAGCCAAAATGTTGTATGTACGTTTGCCGAGGCTTTCAGGTTTTGGTTACTTGTATAACAATTACACTCGATGTTTTTTTTTTAAACATTCGGATTTGTTTTGTTGTTTTGGCGAATGTTTTAATTGCTTAATATGCGTTTTTGCATATAAATTCTTTGAATGACTGTATTCAAACTCGTATTCATGTGCTCAAATCGTTTTTTTAGCCCATGTTTGAATAATTAATTTGGACGGTTTCGTTGTCATTACCTGTCAAAAAAAAGAAACGACTTTTGTCATTCTAACCTCTCCCGTTCAAGTTCTTTTGTTGCTTTACAATCGTGTCCGATTCACAACAGCAATTCAATTATTTCTAACTGTAAATCGAGGTAAATTTTTGTGATGCCAAGGCCTTTATTCCCTTATAAATGGTTGACAATAAAATTTAAATAGTCTGGAAATGTTTTTCTTTCTAACATCAGCGAAAAACTGTCGTTGTTGGTGTTCAGAAAACCATTCAATTCTATCTTCGAATGCTCTATATGAACAACTTTATTTTTCCGTGTCAAATTCCACAATTTAACGCTGTTTTCGATGCTTCTTTTGTTTTCCATGACTTCGTTCGATATACGCTTACACATAATCTAGAAAATTGTGAAGTAATCTAGTTGATTTAATGTACTTTTGTTGACAGTTTGACGGCACTAAATCGTTTCGAAGCGAGAAAGAAAGAGAGAGAGAGAGAGATTGAAATAAGATGCAAAATCTCGGTTCTTAAATCATTATTATCGTGTGAAGATAAGCTATTCTACTAAACTAAGCGAAATAAAAACATGCAATCAAATTGAAAAACTTCAATCGTTACATACCTTTTGACCGCAAGCTATAAATTATATTTCTTGACATTTTTTTTTATCTCTTTTTCACCTTTTCTACTCGTGTTTTATTTCAATCGTTTTGAATCTATCGTCATAGAACATTATCTAATGGATGATTTCGAAATGCAGCTAAACAGAGTTATAAACTGTGTATCGTGTTGTGCGATCGATCTCAGGCATGAGCTATTCGGTTTTCGTAATGTACATTTCACAGAATATATGTTGATATCTGTTGAAATCTGTTTGTTGTTGTTATTTTTTTTTCAACAGAAATTTCATGCACATTTCGGCTAAATGCTCTTCGGTGTTTTATCTCATAAATATGCGCCACACACTATTTTATCGCTAAAACGTGTGCTGCATTTTAAATTAAACGTGTGAATGCATATTCATTACATCGACATCTTCGTTATGAATATACAACAGTTTGTATAACGCCCAAATTGACAAAAGATATAATTAATATATAAAGGGCCGTTTTTACTCAGGTAAACTATTCAAAATTTGTTGACATTGATTTTAGTTTTCGTGATATTCAAATGGACTACACTTGTATGGAGGCCTGGAAGTGAACTTAGAGTTGACTCGAGCGAGTGACGCTTACTGACCTCAAACTCGAATTACCTTAGACAAACGGAGTGAACTGTCGACGAAGTGAATCTAAACACGTTTTGTTGATCGAAACAAATCCCAAATTCTTTGATATTTCATTGATTTTGAGAATGGGGTAAATCACGATTTTGTTGATTTTCAGGGAGGGGGCATAACCCGGAATACCCCCGCCCCTCTGCGCATCTATAATCTATCTGGGTAAAATGGAATTCAATGCATTGGTCGATTCCACTCACTTCCAGACCTACTTGTGTATCACTTCAATTTACCTTTTTATTTTGATCCATTGAAAATATTTTAATTTTTGTTGGTTGCGCATGTTTGAAATTTCGATTCATGCATTCGATTTAGTAAAACGATAAAATTTTTGGAGTGAGAGACCAACATCAACAATCAACGCCATGTGATAACGATTTGGTCGTTCTTTTGTCGTTTTTCCCACTTTCGCTGTACTTTGTGAAATGAGTGAATACATATTGCTTCAAAGTCAACAGCTTGGTATTTCGTCGCATTGCTGTATAAACTTGGTGTTCAGACACCTCAATAAAAATGCAAAATCCCATACACTGTAAAATAAATCGAAAATGCACATAAAACACAAATATTCGATGCTGACGAATAAACGAGGTTGAGAGATTGGATGTGACTTGTGAATAAATACCCCAAACGATTTTTGCTCCATTCCAGCAATGGGAATATGAGCAATGAACATCAGATAGCATCGATAGTTAACGTCATGGATAAGTTGCAGAACAATTGATACAATATTACGCAGCACATGCTAATCAGATGCGCTCACTCCATCGTTCGCTTACTTATCATAAAAAAACATATCATGCACATATGTACATTGTACACATTGAATGGCACAGCCAATAGAAGCTACTTTTCTTTATCTCATGGATTGGAATAAAAAAAAATAGCTAGCTTCAAACATGACGTCCATTAACGATGGAATTTGTTTGTTTTTTTTTACATTCTGTCGTCAGTTTTATGGAATTGTTTTCGTATGTAAATTGCTGAGAGCGAGAAAGAGAGATGAGAACACTCACAACTGCATTGGCTGCTCTATCAGTTAAACTTGTCGAACTTGTGTCATATCCCTGGGTCGCTGGAGTATTTCATTTGTTTGAAAATCGCTATCCAATTTTTAGTAATGCATTTCTTATAAAAATGTAAACGATGTCAAATATAGGCTTGAGCGAATTCCATCAATAAACTTCAGTAGCTAACCTTTTTCATGTATTGGGAATCTGCTGCTCTATAAAATCTTTACAATTTTTGTAATGTGTCTGGTATTCCAGACGAAGCATTTTTTCCACACCAGCGATTTGTCTCTATAACAGAAAATTAACTTTTACAATAGAAAAACTAGACGATACTTCATATGACTGCATTCGAATAAAAAATAAAAAACCCAAAGACATGGAAATAAAAAGTCACAACTTCCGAATATTGCATCGTCATTTTACGTCGTTCAGAAGACCAACATGCCATCGAACTTCGACTTTTTGCATCTTTTCTTCGGGAACATAAAATATTCAGAAATCTTCAAAGTTTAGTGGCATACACAAATGAAGGGACTTTTTCAAGCTTAGTTTGGGCATTTAGTGAATGTTGTTTGACTATTGTCTCATATAAAAGTCATCCCAATATTCTTTTTTGTCTTGTTCATTTTTGATTTTGTTTCTCTATAAGTGTCGTGGGGTTTCAAAATCCATTGACAAACGTTTATTACAAATCCCAAAAGATATATGCCAATTCTTGAATTTTTAGAAAGATTTCATTAAAAAAGGAAGTAAATTTATGAAAATTCAATCTATTTTCAAAATTATGCATACAATGCGCGCACTCCCCAAAACAACATTTGCTGTTCTTTTTTTTTTATTTTCTTCACACATATAGTCGAATCTCTCGATAGTTGAGGCTCCCAAGAACGGAAACCCCGGGATAATGAAAAAAAGTTGACGGTTGACCTAAATAACAAAAAAGGTCTTCACTCTTCTGAGCAAAATCTTCAAGGGATCGCTCAGGGGGGAGAGTAATTGGATCCCTTGGACCACTGGTGAGAACCTATCATCACTATATATTTGTATGGGAATATCCTAACGATGATTATGAGCATAAATAAACCATACTGCGTATGTTATTAGAGTGTTGGGTTGAAATTAGACCCACTAAAAGTTGTAAGTTCGAATATGGATGTTGGCCCTTATGTATGCGAATGCAAATCAGTTGCTCAGTTGTGCAAAAGTATAAGTAACACATATACAACAAATACTAACCTTTTCACATTCATAGAATGGATTCTGTAAAGCATTTCACATTGACAATCACTAATAATAAAGATGTTCATGTGTATCAGTGAATGTATTTTACTGACGAATTAGTCGCTGGTCAGCAATCAGTGAATGTATTTTGCTGAGGAATTAGTTGCGCGTCAGCGTTAGCAACTAAGATTAGCAACTAATATGTAGCGTCAACCGACGCTCGATTATGGTGCGGCAGATATGTAGACGCGTACACTCACACATTCACATTCACATCTTCACCCTACAGCGGCTGCTGTGTACCGCTTAGATCTAACTGGTCTGCATATCTGCCGCATCATAATCGAGCGTCGGTTGACGCTACATATTAGTTGCTAAGCTTAGTTGCTAACGCTGACGCGCAACTAATTCCTCAGCAAAATACATTCACTGTCAGCAATAGCAACTAAGCTTAGCTACTAATATGCAGCGTAAATCGGCGCTCGTGTTTGGTGCACCCCAAATGTTGAGATCCAAATTTATTGAAAAACAAAAATTGGATGAATGAATGTTAATGAATAAAAGAACCCATTGTTTTACCAATTTTTGTTGGATCTCAACGTGGATCTCAACTTTTGGACCGTACCACACACGAGCGTCGATTGACGCTATATATTAGTAGCTAACCTCAGTTGCTAACGCTGACGCGCAACTCATTCCTCAGCAAAATACATTCACTGATGTGTATTATGGAGTTGTATGCCAACAAATTGTTGCATGATGCATTTCGGTTAAGTTGAGCGTATCAAAATTGGTGTCGATGGTTCGAACAACACAAGGGAATTGTACGCGAACTTACTGCTAACTATAAAAATGAGGCAGAATAATTCTTAAACATTCTTACAATCAAGAAAATGTTTATAATACCTATAAATACACTAATATAGATCTATAGTTGTGGTATAGATCATCACTTGTAGAAATTGACAAGTCTTTTATCTGATGAATCCAAATAGAACAATAGATTCCATTGATAGTCAGATATATTTCAATATCTGGACATTAATAAGTTTAGTTTCGAAGTTCGCCGTATTTCTAATGCATCATAAATGGAAAGTACGTGACGCTGCTGATCCACGTATTTCCAATACGCTGTAAAATGTCCAGAGTCTGATACATTTATCATATAAAAAATATCAAGGCTTATAAATTTATTGAAATGCCTGTTCTTCAATAGAAAATGAGACGGTTTTGTGTCTTATTTTTCATGAAAATCAAAAAATTCCATATTGAAATGTATCATTACTTGACAGTGAAACCAAACAATTTTTTTGTTTTTAATATCCATCAACCAGGCCATTACTTAAATTTCATCCGGAATGCTTTTAATCTGTACAAATGGTGTTTATGGATATGATGCGCTAGTGCAAAATGAAAGTATTCCAAGCGGTGGTTCGTTGTACTGTCCTTGACATCCACACCAAACACACTCTGCCAAATAGTATTTGCAGAAGTCACATGTTCCATCAAAACAAATTGGAATGCAATCCAAAACTAGATGCAATCGCATCAATTTTCGCGCGAATGCATATGATTTCACTCAAGCAAATCAAAAGTAAATGTATTTTATCAAAATTGGAAATTGAAAAAAAAAACAACTTTTTTGGTTGTTTGTTCGTCTAATTTGTTGATTTCTTTTTCAACGTTAATAGTTTTAACAAAGTAAATGCGACAAATTGAAATAGATTTTTCGCTCAAATTGACGTGTTCATTCAATGAGGTAATAAATTGTTCAACTGCTTCTTTCTTTTTCACAAAAATATGTTTTGAACGAAGTTTGTCATACATCGAATTAAATCTAATAATAGAGCCCGGACGGGCCATCTAAGCCATCATCACTGACTGATGGTCCCATATTTCATTGATATTTTTCTTCATCACTTTAATTTCACGAAACAGTAATTTTGATGACGTGTGATAGGTTTTCGAAAATTGGTCGTCTATTTTCGTTCCGTATTTCCGATTTTATCGATGTTATTTCTTTTGCTGAGTGTTTCTTTTATTCTGGTTTGTATTTTTATTTCACGGTTATGAATGTACAGCTCAGGAAACCCCATTCGTTTTCATTCACCGGAACAAGTCGTGCGTTGTGCCATTGCAATATGAATTATATTGGGGATTCAAGAGTAATCAGGTCGAATTCGGTTGCTGAATGGAATACATAACAACAAAAAAAAATTTGTAGCAGGAAAATAAACAGTTGAAAGATCTGACTATCAATGAAACAGAACTCAGAAAATGAACGAAAGAAAGACACGGACAGTTGGATGAGAAAGAGACATTGGGGGTGAATACAACAGAATGAATCACGGCAAAAATATAAGCTTCTTTGTAGATTTTTCATTTTTCTTGTGGCACTGAGAAGGAGCTTATAAACCGACATAAAATCAATTTTCCAGTATACAGGCAGGGCTCTCTGGTAAATTGGCCATGTTGTACATTGAATGATGGCCTGCAGGAGCGCGAGAGAGAGAGAAAATAACAGCAATAAGAATAAAATGCGATATAACAATTCGATTCTGAAAAAAAAAACAAAAACAAAAATACAAACGATTTCAAGAGCAAATTGAAGAAAAGAAACTGTCGCCGTTTTGAATTTGATGAGAAACAAAAGTTCAGCCATCACGTGAGATGAGAAATAAAATGTGATGCGCGTATGGTCGACTAATGTTAATTCGACATCTAAAGCGATTTTCTTCCGATAAGCCATGTCGTTAACGAGCTCAATGCACGGTGTGCTTTTTCGATGAGATATCATTGTGTGAATGTTGTGATGTCTGACTTGAAGTATTGTTCTGTTTTTTTGTATGTGTGTAAAAAATGTCCCATCAACAACACTGCAATCATGCAATCATGCCAAAAAAGCTATCATATCAAATTGGCGTCAAACTAATTCGTATTAAATTTCATATCTGTACAACAAACAAATATAAATTTGACGAATGTCATTTTGATAGAAATCGTTAAATTGGTATGTTTATAATTTTATTGCACAATTGCCAATGTTGAAATTGTAACATTTTCATACATTGAACACACCATTCCGACGTATCTATACTTTTGCTGGAGTTTTAGTGTGTATTTTTGTCATCTCTTTCTCTCTCTCTCTCTCTCTCTCTCGCTCGTTCTCTGCGTCAGTCACAAAAGTCAAAGTGGATGAGTTTATTGCAATGGAAACCAAACAAATGCCATTACCATCACTCCATCGTGTTGAGCATCGTGTGCATATGCCGAAAAAATGAATTGAATTCACCGTATACGTATACATTTTCACTTCCAGGCAAAGCGTTTGCTGTACATATTTTCAGTCTCATCTTCTTTTTCACATCGTTTCGTTTTTCATTCATTTCCGCGTAATTTCTCTTCTCCCATTGCCAATACAATGGGATACTGTTGAGGTGGTTTTTTTTTTTCTTTCTTCTCTGCTCCGTTTCCTCCATTGAACCAGAAATCTCTGATGGAGTTGCGTTTATTCCATGTTATAGCTTTGAAACAGCAGCATTATATAAAAATTGCCATCAGAACCAGCAACAACCAGCATGAAACATTCCATTTCACAGACGACATCTAATAAAATAACGCACCAACAAAAAAAGAAAAAGAAAAAGAAAAAGAAAAATGACACAAGACAGAGCAATAAAATGGCAATATCCAAAGTATTACTTACAGTAATACGAGAGATATTGTTAACATATCACATTTTTACCGTTGGTTATGCTTTTCGAAGAGGGCACGAACCAATTGATAGCAACACGAGCTCAGCTCCAGCGTATGTTACAGTTACTGTGTACAGCGTGCACATTTTTACACTTTCCAAGCAAATTAGATTTGTATTTATGACGTGACTTTACTTTACTTTACTTTCATGACACAAATTATTTGTTAGAGATGCAATTGATGTATTTTCCTTGTGAGTTGAACAATTGAATTCCAATCGGCCAATAAACCATTTTCAACAAACGAAAATAAAAGACGATCAAATGAATGAATGACAAAAACATGTTGGGCTTAGAAGAAATATTTCATCTTTTCTTTTGGCATTAAAGCATAAAATGTGTGTTACATCATATAACTTATATGCCTTTTAAAAAGAACTGCCTTTATTATCGTATTTAAATGGCGTGTCAATGTGTGGGAACAAAAAAATAAATAAAAGTAGCGACATTAAATCATATGAAATCATTATTTGTTCTGTTTTATTGCCGGAACCAAACATAAAGCACTGCCATTATCACACTGATGATATAAAGTTTCCATCATATGAATGACACATGCCCTTCTTTCGTATATTCTTTATTTCTGTCGTGCGTACACGTTAGTGGTGAGTCAGAGAGAGCATCCATGGATTGAGCCCATGCAGTGGAAAATAATGTGCACGATTATTCTTATGGAAGTGTGTTCTCTTAATGCCATCATCATTTTTCCATTCTCCTCTCGCCCTCCCCATCTAATCTCGGATCGCAAAATCCAGCATACAATAAATTAAAGTGGATTTTCTGAAATCCTTTACAATCGTGAACTCTGTGATTTTATGTGCTCGACAAAAAAAAAACAACAGCAACAACGGAATAACCAAAACAACAGATATTTGATTTGAATGTTATTAACAATAACAACATCATCAGAAGAGTGAGTGATTTTACTACTCGTTTGAATTGAATATTTGTGCGAAACGTCTTTATTACTTCCACAACATGAAATGCTTGGTAAATGTCCTCATATTCATTTATGGATGCGTGTGCGGGTGTCTATGTGGTAACAATTGCTGCTTATCGTCCCGATTTCACAAATGATACTATCATGCGGAATTATTGTTAGCATTTCTAAGAAATAATTTTCTACACACATTTTTGAAGACAGTCATTTGACTTCATTAGTTTCGACCTCATTTACATGCCATTTGTATGATAAGCAAAACCATTTTTAGTATAATGTTTCTTACGTTTTCCATATTTTCAGTGCTTTCTTGCGTTCATCGCACATTAGAACTGCTAATGGTAGCTGTTAACTTAATATTTTATTTAAAAAAAAAAAAAAATGAATAAAATTCAAACACATCCAAAAAATGTTATTTTTAAGTAAATTTTATTAGCATTTATTTCTAGTACTTTCTAAACATCATTTTGAATACAACTTACTGATAATTTTCATATGCATATTGTGTTTTCTTGTGTGTACATGTGTCTGTGTGTTTTGATTGTTATGAATGTGTTGAAATTGTTTATGTAAGTGTGTGTGTGTGTGTGTGTGTGTGTGTGTGCTGCAGGCGTTGTTCTTGTGTGTTGCTTGTTTTCTGTGATATACACTGAATAAAATTGTACCTTATCAGCTAAATTCTCAACTTTTAATATCGAATCAAAAAAAAAAACCATAAAACATAAGCACATTCAGAGTAATTCTTAATGTTTATTTATTTTGACATCATCATCGTCGTCATCTGTTTATTTGGAGTGGGAAAGGGAAATTCAAATGTGTACCTTAAATTTGTCACAACATTTTTCATCGGGCTTTATCTTCATGATTCTCTACGAATGCATTTCTGTTCTATTGATATAATTTGTTCGGTTAAAATGGTTGTGGTTATTAATGTATAATATTATCCATTTGTTATTTTATTTCAGTTAAATTTTAAATTTGTTAGTTTTGATTGGCATGTTTAATAGATAAGACGTTGAAAATGTTTGTTTCCATAAAACATTGAAATTGGCATTGGATATTCAGATATTCAGTAGAATCAAAAATCGTGTATGTTGTGTGTAAGTGTGAGTGTTTGTGTATGCAAAATATTTGAAATTGTCGAGAGGCATTTGCATCTCATCGCATTGGTGGAAATGGCACTGAATAATCTGAGTCTGCAATCAAGATGTACAAAACAATAAAATGCATTTCAACGATTCCTTTGACTTTACTTCCGATGTCCTGGTTTCGCATGTGTATGAATCGATCGTTCTGTATTTATCGTTTTGGTGGAATGGGGGCGGGTGGTGTTGTTTATTATTATTTGCAATGGGATGTTTTTTTTTTCTTTAAACGCCACGATATTTCCGAATCAGCATCGCCCAAACGTCGGGATAGCGTGTTTGTAGAAAATTCGTCAATTTTTGAGCATTTTGCGCCTGCTGTGGTGAACAATTGCGACAATTTCGCAATATAACTTCAGGCAAAGCCGCTGTAGTGGCACGAAATCAACCGAAAAAGAAAGAAGAAAATTGAATATGAGAAATTTGACACATACATTTTTTTTTGTGCTGGAAAATATAGTGAGAGAAAAAAAAAATTATTTCAACACAATTTAAAAGTCATACGCATTTTCAGTATTTTTCCTATTTTGATGTCAAGTGTGGAAGCGACACAAATGGCTATGCAATCAAACATGAAAATGATTTTTTCTATTGACATTACATATTTAATGCGTATTTTATTCCGATTGAAAGAAGAAAAAAAAAACAACGAAAAAATGACAAAAGCCACAGCGAAATAATATATTCATTCTGCATTTCGTAATATTAAATTGAAAAAAAAGTCACGAATATTGTTTGTGCCAGCAAGCGACAGAGGCAGAGTGCGAGTTTGACACATATTTTTTTTTCATTTACCATCGAAAATGCGGATAAAACACTGTGGCTGTATAAAAAAGCACCGAATCGGGTCGACAGTATCTAAGAAGTGGTCGGAAGTAACAAAAAATCCGTAGGAAATTAATTTGTACGTAACATTTGATGTGACCTCTCTTCTCTCTATCTATCCACCATAATACATGCTCAATTGTTGTTTAAATTTTCTTCATGGATCATGTCTTTCTTCTGACGGTGGATAGCTTTTCAACCGACAGACATATTGGTCGTGCCAGTGAACGAATGTGTAACGATTTCGGCAATGATTGAATGAATCTGTTGGGAATTTGAAGAGATACGCCGTTTTGATTTAACAGACTCACACCCTCTCTCTCACACACACACACACACACACACACAAAAACCAACTCAAATACGCACACACAATTTCGGATGTGGCATTCAATTCCCAGTGTCTGTTATTTGTTCCTTTGTGAGAAAATGGCCCATTCTTCATGCTTTATCCATTTTTTTCCTCTCGTTGCCTCTCTCACTCTCTCTCCCCACAATCTATTTTATTAATTTTTTCCTGCCTCTATGCTTCTGCAGTTGCTATTTGACTTATTGTTATGAGGGTGATTTTTATATATATCGTTCAAATACACACAATCAAGAACATTCTCTGTCTCACTCTGGGCGCTTTTTTTTGGGCGGCCTCATCAACTGACAATTGAATATTGAACACTGGCACAATGTGACCTAAACGATGATTCATAAAACAATGGCTCGCACGAATAGACACATCATCAATTTTTTTTTTGTTGCTTCTCGTTTACGGTCGGCTATGCTCACATTACACTATCATGGCACATAAAAATCTCGGCACATCAAATGAAAAACCGGTCGATATGGACGAACTATATTGGTGTAGTAAAAGTGTGTGCATTTCGATAGCAAGAATGAATGAAAGCACGACAAATACTATATCGGCAATGAGCAGCTGAGCAATGAGTAGACAACAATGACACAATTGAAAACATCCACAACCGATGTACTTTTTTCGATTTGCAGTCAGGTGACAATTGCATGGAACGATGTTGAAAATTCGACTCTCTTGATATTTTCTTTTCTTCTTTTACCTGTTTGCTAAGTGTGATGTACGTGGATGTACACAAACACTACAAATCTTGTCAGTCGACCAATCGAATATTTGGTTTTTCTCTTTGATATCAACATAAACCGAAATTTGACAAGAAACCAGTTGTAAACGACAGAAACAGACACAGCTAAACCACAGGCACATATGAAATATTTCTGTACATTCTATTACATGAACAAGTCTACACCTTTTTCAAATATTATTTCGCTGTTATGGCTGCATGCCTAAATGTTGGTAAGTGATTTTTTGTCGCTTTTCACTTTCTTTTTCTCGATAGTGATTCTGTTGGTGCCCGTTCACCTTATGATTTACGTTTGTCATATTTGTACCGGCGTAAAATTTTCTATTTCAGCGTATTTAATCAAACCGTATTGCTGATAATTATATTTTCCACAGCGCTGAGCGTCTCTCGACGTATAGAATGTAATCGACAATTTTCACTGAAATTCATTTTAGCTCATAATCATTCGCCAATGATAAAAGTACACTGCGTGAGCACACGACGTGATTAGTTGTTGTTACATTCGATTGCATACCTTCAGGGTAAATTATATGAATGCACTGAAATGCGTCACCACAATCATAATCTTTTTTCCTTTTATTGTTTTTTTTTTTTCACCATCACAACTTGCGCGGATGACAAGCACCAAACATGTATTTATGCGGTATTTAACAAAGGGAACATTATTTTGTATGAATAAAAAAGAAATGTGAATTTGCATGGAAATTCTTCTTTTGAATTCGTTCCTTTTTTTCCATTTATTTTTTGGTTGCTGTCATCTTTTGTTTTGGGTGAGGTGCGTCAAACATTAAGTTACACCGAATCAAATATTATGTGAATAAAAGAATCCGTTGACGTAAACCGGGATCAAAAATCAAAAGCATTTTAACATTTCAATGGAACAAAGGCGAATGACACTGTGATCATTCAATGGCCAAAAATATCAAGATACGCATAACAATGAAAGACAAGCCATTTGCTTATCAATTGAATATACACGATACTCTGGCGGTGCTTGAATGCTTTTTTCGGCCCTTCTCTCTCTTTCTCCTCTCCTCTCGAATACATTCAAGTAATGCGGTTGTCAAAAATAATTATGTTTATTCAATGGGCTGCTAATGTCTACCTTTGCCATTTCTATGGCAGGCAATATGAAATCATCGTTTGTTGTTCTTCTCATTCGCTCATGGACTCGCTTGTTACTGAGTAAGCATATTCCATATTGTACTGCATGTTTTTGGCTATGTTTACATAACTCAATTGTTTTTTTGTTGCTCGGTCTTCTTTTTGTCAGTTTGCTTTTCTTTGTTTTATCGATTATTTATGATAAACTTATGGAATTGTCATCATAGAACCCCCGCATTGTTTGCAGTGCATAAAAACAGTGTTTTTATCGTATGCAAACAGTAACATTTTAATGAAAAAAAGAAATGGAAGAATCTGAACGTAACCGAAATGTTGACCTTTCTGTTATCGCTTCATGAACTTTATGGTTATTCACTCTGAAGCTTGACGCTCACAAATTTCTATGCAAATGGGAAACTGCATTGGAATAGTGTTGAGTCAAGCGTCAGTTTTTGTATTCCACTTATTTTGTATTCTATTGTTGTCGTTGTGCTGGTGGTGGTGGTAGCAGATAGAAACAATCCTCTCCTTTCGCCACTTGATCACCACTTACATTTGTTTGTAAACACATAGCATGCCGGGTTTTCGTTTTTAATTTAAACCCAACATTTTTTGGGGATTTAAAAAAAAATATACTACTTCATTTATGTGCATGTTAGTATTCACTATTTTCTTTCGTTTGATTGTGTTTGTGTTGGGTAGTTTTATCCAAATACAAATAAACACAGTGATGTCGGATGTACAAATTTACCGGTGGCGCTACGAACTTTGCCTTTGAATTCTATAGTAGTTCGACAGTTTGCCGATTTTTACAGCAACAATTTGTACAGGGACGACATCATTTTGTAAATAAAAGAATGCGACCAAAGTGTCACACACACATACACACACACACACACAAACAGAAAAAAGAAAGTATTAAAAAAGGTCCGAAAATAAGAATAGCGTAAGTTGGTTCAGAACACCACAAGCCCCGGCAATCGAATCGGTTGCATTCACCATGTGGCCGAATGTTGTTTGCTTAGGTTACTCTAGCTCACCAGCCCCAAGGCATCATTTCAGATTATTTAGTATGGGGGCATACACTTCTTACGAAAACAGTAGTGCACGAACTGTTCATGAGAATCCGTTTGTTATTTGTATTTAATATTCGGGATCTTTATTGCTTTTGCACTGCTCAATGTCACTCGACAATTCATTTAGAGATTGCTATTTTCTTTTCCATAAACATAAACAGAGAACATTTGTTCCGAGTGAGATTTGTTTTGGTTTCTCCTTCATTGAAAATGCGAATTAGCGTTCCATTTAAATTGTCAAGTAGACCGAAAAAAACAACATACACTCGTCAGTTTTGTAGGTGTTTACATGTTTATGTTTATGTGCGTGTGATAAAAGCTAAGAGAGCCCTCCAGGGCCCACGTATTAATATTTGTTGTTTCTAGCATGACACATTCGCATTTCAACATTGTTAAAATATTTGAATGTTTATTGTGTTTGTATTGTGGCCGATTATGTACAGCGATTTATTCGTTATTTTCTAGGTTAAAATGCTAAGCCGCGCTTTAGCACTCGAATATCAAATGAAATTGAAACGAAGAAGCCATCAAATGATAAGAGTTAGGAATGAACAAAGGCAGAGATCCGAAACGAAAACACACAAAGCACATAAAGCAATGTAATATTTATGCTTTAGATTTCCTAATGACACTTGACTCCAAAGAAAAACTTCCGATGTTTACGTCAATCGCACCAAAAAAAAAAAACCAGTGACAAAAGAGTGAAAAAAAAGCGCAACGGAAATTCGGTACCATGCAGAGGGTATCACCCGATGGGTATTTGCCGATATTTTCATTTTACCGTCACGCGTCAATAAATTTACAATCGATTTCACCATTTTCGAAAGTAAGTGCCTATTCGGTAGGTATTGATCGGTGCCAATGGACTAAAAATACAACATCGGTATTTCACCTGCAATAGTTTTTGTTTCAAGCTTTCGTTGTCGCGAAATCAATTTTCCTTTTTCATTCAAAATAGCACTTTTTTTTACCGTATGATCAAATCAATTTCGATGAATTTGAGCGCATGTTTTGAATTTAAAATTCAAAATCTATAGTCAATTGGTGAAATTTGAAATGAAATTCAATGTTTTAACAATTGATGCATGCAAAACCCCTTGATGCACATGACACGAACAATGCAACCGCATCTCAACATTGGCTGGAACATGAATTTGAAGCCCAAGGCCTGACGTAAACTTCCTGCATAAATGTTCGAAATAGAGAGACATTGGTGTGTGACGGTGGAAATAGAGAAACCAACGACCGAGAGGAAAAGAAGGATTGAGAGGGAAATTGAGTTGTAATCGCATTATACATGAATACAATGACACATGTTAAATTGCAGCTGGGATTATTGGATTTTCGCGATACCAAGCAAACAAGAAGCCGAAGATGGGGATAACGAAAGAGACGGAAATTTGAAGAAAGATAGAGAGAGAGAGAGAAGTTACACCAAAGACCATTGATTACAATGTTTGAGGTAGTTTGATGTGTATCTTTTGAATATGCTAAAATATGGAGTATCGAACTCATTCAATGTTCACCGATTTACGAGCAAAGCGCCCGAGCAAAGCCGATCGTTTATTTGTCTCGGCGACAATATGCGAGCAAGTATATATTTTTAGAGAAAAACACATAAAACGTCTTCAGCAGTACCATTGTGAATAAATTATGTTGAGCATCAATATGACAACAATAAGAATCGTAACAACATTTTGTTGAACGCAATTCAAATCGTGCAATGGAAACGGAACTCCCATCGAACACACACACACACCAAGATCACTTGGCAATCGATTTATTGCTCGAGACTTTATCTTAAATCGTTTGTGTTCTTTTTGTCTCTTGCGTTTTGCACATTTTTATTTCTTTTTTGTTGACTCAGTTTTCCCAGTGCTTTTTTCTTCGATACAAAGTTTTTTCTTCGAAAGCACACAAATAAAATCCTCAGTGTTACACATTGCTTATTATTTATTGTATTCTATTTGGCCACCAATTATTTTTATTATCTTGTTAAAATATGTAAATAGAAGAATAACGACCAGGCAACAGCAAAGATAACAAAGAAAAATGGAATGAAATTTGCATTTTTCGGTCTAAAGCCTGACTTAAGCCAAAAATGATGGTTTTGTACAATGTGTTTCTTTGTTCTTGGAATGCAAATTACACACATTTTTTCAGATAAATTTTTTCTCATTTAAAAGATAAAAACTTTGTGAAACAGTTGTTGGATTTCATTCTATTACTCTCATGTTTCTTGGTACTGGTCATGGTGTCAGACACTGGAAAATCTAGGGGGGGGCACGACCGAAAACTCAGTGTGGAGTGGAGGGGTCCCGGTTTCAGACACAAGTCTATTAAACCATGGCACATCAAATCGACGTTAAAATTATATAAAAATACAATCACAATCACATTTTCCTTCGATTCGATGCGTAAATTATTTCAATATTTGACCGGGTATTGTTATTGTTATGCCCCTGATTTTTTTCTACTCGAATAAAAATTGAAGAGCAAAATGAAAAAAGTCTTAAATTTTAATGAGGGATCTGTAAATTCGAAAGGGAGTCCTCAAATGCTAAGGAGGTCAATGCGAGCTGAGCGACCTATTTCCGAACCTACTGCTGGTGGCTACTGGTGGTTTAATTGAATGATTCAAGCAATGTTCAGTGTTGAAATAAAAGTGATTGGATGAAGTCAATGGCCATAGCATCGTCACACAATTACTAACCTCAAAGTAACTTGCATAGATTTGTGTTTTCAAACGGAGAATGCAACAGTGGAAAAAAAAAACTTTTTGAAGAAAGCGTTGAAGATTTGAATTATTTGTTAGCATTGAATTGATTGAGCTAAAACTGGTTTTCTATATCTTTCTATTTTTATTTTCACATTTCAATTCAATAGTCGCCCCAAGGCCAAAGGCCACTTCAATATAAGAACTTATGTGCGCTTGTACGTTTCACATATCCATTTGTTATGAATGGATTTGCTAAATCTTTGTATGTTTTTTTTTTCGCAACACAAGAAGTGAAATGGAAACTTGACGAAGAGATTAGTTTTGGGTTGCACACAAAAACTTGCACGTGAAACCAGTTTCTCTCGTCATATTGATTAAAATAAAACCCTTCGACCATATCGAATGCTTTCTTTAATAACATCGACAACCGAATTAGTTCAAGTGGACTTGAACGGAACCTACATGAATTGGATAAATCACTTATCCGAACACCTTCCTTCACAAAACCGCTCGATGCGAATCCAAACCATTACAATTAATTACATTGGTGTAAATAACTTGAGAATTGGTATGTGTATGGATGGCAAAATATATATATATGTATGTGTGTGTGTGTACATTTTCAACCATATGACATTGACTGAGGCTATTTATGTTTCACATTAATTTATCGCTTCATGTGCAGAAATTGCAGAAATGCTATGAAAGCAAACTACCACTGTTGTTTACACACTGACTGACATGGTTGAAACACACACACACACAAAATGTTGTTTTCACACCTCAGACCGTATGTTGAATCTCATATCACAAATGTATATCCCAGAAAATATTGTGACGCAACCATATATTTCATTTAAGACGGATATAGTTGTGGTTTTCAATCTGATGGTGTTCAAAGCATTTATGAAAACTAGTATTATTTCAGTTATGCTTCACCACAGCCACCATGATGAGGAGTTTAGCACAAAAGCCTCGGTCTTTCAATTTACCTTCACCAAAATGCATTATTATCATGGGCCTGGCCCATAAATGTTGTTGCTGCTACGAAATTTTCTCATCTTCCATTATTATCATTATTCGGTCTGGAAAATGTTTAATCTATGAAAGCCATGTAATAAAACTAAACAACATCATTGCATAATTAAATTAGAATACTACTTGATGCATGACATCAAGCTTTAAATGCCATGTTATTTTGTTTGTTTCATGGGATCCAACACATATTACCATAAAATACATCAAGCATAATTACCAAGCTGTATTTGGCCGTGTACATTTGATTATCATTCGGCTTATTCGAAAGTTACAAATTCGTTCGTATAATTTTGAGAGGCATTTTGAATAACGTGCTGTGTCAGCGAATACAAATCGGCCAAAAATAGAACTCACATTAAGCTGCAAATTTTACAGTTTGTTTGTTTGCTTCAAGAAATATGCTTAAGGAAGCGTGCATCAGCTTATTCAAGCAGCGATGGTTTTTTTTTCTCATTCTGTTACTCTTGTCAAAATAATGGAATAGTTTTCAATGATTCACACACAGGTGTGTGTGTGTGTGTGTGTGTGTGTGTGTGTGTGTGTGTGTGTGTGTGTGTGTGTGTGTGTGTGTGTGTGTGTGTGTGTGTGTGTGTGTGTGTGTGTGTGTGTGTGTGTGTGTGTGTGTGTGTTGTGTGATGATTACACAGAACTAACAGTTCAAAGCTTGCCATCCATATTGTCTGGAAATGCCCCAGATGTTTTTGGCACTGAACTAACTGAATAAAGTTTCATATGAATGAAATGCTATTGAAACCCTCAAAACTAACACACAGCATGACCTATTGAATTTCTTTCATTCAAAAGTTAAATGAAAAAAAAAAAAAAATTAATTGCAACACCTATTCGAAAGTTTGGTTTATAAGTTTTCTTTAACCAATTCAGTAGGTGCGGTTATCTAACGGTATGCGGTTGCACGTGTATATATATTCGCTCAGTAGGCACTTGCCATTTGCTTGATACTTGCTGTTGAAATATCACTTACATTTGCACGCCGAAGTGAAAATAATATCAATCGAGTTCTGTGTGTTTTAGCATAAAATCATCGATATAAACAATTATCGATATTTCAATTATTCTATGTATATTTATGATAATGTTGTCGAATTAACACAGCCATCCAAGAAATGTGAAATTTAAGATAGTTCAAATGGCACCAAATGGAAATTAAAATAAGTGCGCAAGGGGAAGTAATAAATTCAGTTTTTGGGGGTTTTTGCCGAAGGCTTTCGACTTTGCCATCACTTAGATGCTAACTACTGAGTACCAGGATAGTGCCTCGATTATGATATTAAATTTCAACGGCAGGCACACAAACTAAATAGAATGGCAACTAAATGGTATGCCAAACCAATGGGACCGTATGACTCTATATGAGCAATGTGTTCAACGCGTATAAGAATCTGACAGTTTGATGTTGTCGGTGTAACTAATACAAATGAAGTCAAGTTCAATCACACAGTTGTGTTTGTGAAATCCGCAAATGCGTGTATATAATTGTTGTTGCACACAAAGACGTTCTTTGAACAGTCGCTAGATGTCACCGCTCCTTTTTTCATACTCTCTCTTCTTCTGCCATACTCCTATATTGTGCCAAACGGTTTAGCTTTTGGCATTAACTACAGCCGAGACTTTCAACGTGCATTTCGCAAATATGTTTTCCTGGAAAATATGAACGCTCAAACCATTGCCAAAAATTCTTCAACCGTATTTTTAAGCAAAATGTAATTTGATGTGCATGTTTATTTAAACGCTTTCGAATTCATTGTGATACCATAAATAGAACCACACATTCACACACATACACACACCGGCACCGATGGCGAAGCGATGGCAATGGAAACGTGTGCTTTCATCTCACTCTTGTCAGGATGATAAGATAAATGATTATGCGTCAAAATATCTAAATGTCTAAAATACACCGATTTATGTCAGCTGCGCATAAAACCAATGAATACCCATCAAAATGATGAATATAAAAAATAAGTAGACGAAGAAGTGAAAACGAAAACATTGAGTTTTGGGGTCAAACACATTGTTCGAGAAATGAGAAGCATCAAATCCATCAAGTGAAATATATATAACATGCATTAGTATTTGGTTTTTCATACGAGAGCGAGTGTGTGTGTGTGTGTGTGTGTGTGTGTGTGTGTGTGTGTGTGTGTGTGTGTGTGTGTGTGTGCGGTTTTTCAACGGTAAACATATACGTTTCATTCTCTCGCTTCCTGCTAATCCATTTCATTTTATATTGTTTTTATGCGAATGAAAGAATCTCGTTCTTTCGTTTTGTTTTTTCAATTTCGACAAAACCAGTTGGAAAATGAAAAATAGACATTTATCATTCCAATATGATGAGTGTTTGAATTGATTTGAATGGAAAATGGGGAGAAAAAACCGGTGGAAAATATTTGCAAATCACATCAATTGTATATACTTTGTGTGTGTGTGTGTGTGAGTGGCACATAGTAATCAAAACATTTACTAGAATTCATGCGAATGAATGGCTCGAAATATTGAAATAAAGCAAAAATATGCCGCGCTAAAATAATCAACTTAATGAGTGTTTTGTCTGTCGCTATTATTCAATTTTAAGCATCGACGCATTTTCTCTAGACTTGTTAATTTTTTTTAAATTTTTTTTTTTGAAACGAATTGAAATAACTGTATTTTACATATGGCCTGCTGTCTATGGAATTATATACTTTTTAATTAACCCATTGTTTCAAATATATCATTTAAAACGGCTTCCAGCTATTTTCACCAACAGAAATTGCGATGTGAAATGGGTAAAACTAGCCATTGCCATTTCAAAAATGAAACCAAACCGAACCACAATCATTCATAGCACCGAACGAATTCCATCAGGCATTAGGACCGATACAGGCGGCGCATTTCATTCAATGAATTCACATTACAGCGTATACAACGAAACAGATTTTTGCCATTCATGACATTCACGTCAACGTAAGCTGAATATTTTAAAAATAATTTTCAATAATATTAGCATACAAATTGATGTGAAGCATTCTGGAAGCTTCGGTCTGCAGAGTGCCGATAGCGCTGAAAGTCGAATAACAAAAACGCTTTGCATCGGTATTTAATTTTCCGAGATTACGTTATTAATTCCATGGGTTTCAATGGTCAAGTGAAATCATAATACGACCGTGTGTAAGAAGCGACAATAACAGCATTAGCGACCGGAGTCTGGGACCGGGACTAGGATTGGGATTGACGATAAAAATCACCAACGACGGCAATCAATTTTTGTGTGTGTTGTCGTTGCTATTTTTTAGTTTTCTTTTTTATTATGCGCAATTATTTTCGTTTTATTTCGGCGTTAGTTGACTGCAAAAGCCTTTTCTACAGTACAAGCTATTTACCGCTAATTTTATGCATATTCATGATGTTAATCGCATGTGTTTATCACGGAGAACGGCAGTTCATCCAGTGGCGCACTTAAAAATACATACCGTTTTTCAGACATCCGAAGTCAAACCCGTATCCGATCCGATTTCCTCGGGTACAGATTACAATCGGTTCCTATATAATCGCATCGATTACAGCCTGTGGCATTTTTTTAAATACAACCTTCTGACTGAATAGAGGAAACAATATTTGGGTTCACAAGGTAAAAAAAAATCCTTCATTCGAAATCAGATTTTTAGGCACTACGTAAAGTGTGACATCAATAATTTTATGGGAAGGATCTTTAAGTGCGCCATTCTACATATACGTTGTTCAGAGGTTTTTCATCTTATTGCAAAAATACTCAAAGAACTTGAAATTTTAAATTTTAATTTTCCATCGTAAAAAACTGATGCGGTAATAAAATGAAGTTACGAACAAAATCTAATTAAAACTTGTCTATACTATGATTGACGCAAGATGTGTATGTTTTGACGGTATATGTTTGTGCTTTCGGCGTACTTTCAAGTTTTTTCTGAGTCGAGTTTCGTTTCAATCTGGCTGCATTCTTTTCCAACATTTTTGATGTGAGGCATACGCTTCGAATGAACCGTTATGGAGATTGCATATGTTTGGGTAAATGGCCGTAGCCAAGCTCATCTGTATGACGTTCAAAAATCATTATTTTTCACATTTTTTCGGTTTCTGACTGAAAATTCGAGAGAGAAAAAAGAAATCAACACAACACAAATTATATACTTTTACGAATTTGTGGAATTCAGATCATTTTTCTACAACATGCAACCACCATAAAGTCTGCATTTTTGCCTCAATTGACCGATGCGATATATCCGTGGGCCCCGCAATATGAGAAAAACTTTACGAAATATTTCCTTTCATTTCCACTCGCGTGTGTGTGAATGTGTGCTTGGGTGAGAGTGAGTGTAGGTTTATTCAACGCATCACATCAAGATCACGTACAGTGCTATCAAATTACTACGTATATTCTCTCGAATGCTTTGCACATTCAAAAGTTTGTTATGCTTTCCAAAAAAAAAAGCACATTTCATCGCGAGCACATTTCATGGTAAAAACAAAAATATTTCCATCAAATATTCAGAAAGGACACAGCTAAAAAAAAAAGTTTACTCAATTTTCTACGACTCTTCAATCTTTGGAGTATTTAAAAACTTTTTGATCCCAAGGTAGAGAGAAGTAGTATTTTAATTGACTCACAAGTGCTTTGGATATCTTGTATCATAAATTTGTCATGACATATATGCATTATCTTGCCATGCAATTTCTAAAAGTGCAAATTTACATATATGCATTATCTTGCCATGCAATTTCTAAAAGTGCAAATTTACATGTAAACATAGTATAATAGTAGAAAAATTGGTTTAAATCCCTATAATTTGAGTGTAGCAACAATTTGGTTGATTCCTAACCTAAATGCGGACGTTATATGCTTAGCAGCTGGAACTTGGTATGTTTTGAACATTCATTTTGAACGAAAAACCGCAACATACTATGGTCTAGTCATTTCAGCAGATGTGTTTATGAATATAATAAAAAGCGCCTCAACAAAGTAGCTCGTAGTCATATCATTTTTAGTTGCATGTTTTCATTGTAGGTTTTTTTTTTAAAGGCATTTCTCGAAATAAAAATACGATTTTGAATGTATGTCAAATGCTTGATGGGCAAACATTAAATTGTTGTGAAAAAAAAATGGTGCCCACTCATAAAACACTTCTCGAAATGTCAATGGTGCGGACAGTTTTTGAGCTATTGTCATTTGGCGATTCAATCGGTTTGAATCAGTGAACGTTTTTTTTTTGTTTGTTGTCAAAATGTTCTTGCGCTGTACAAAATGCACTATCTTTTTTCGTCATTTTTGGTACGTGTTTGAATTATAAGTGTCAAATATAAATACAAATACCATGTCAAACGGAGTCCAATTTGGATAGAGTGAAAAAAAAAACAGGCCGACGGGTAAATAAATTAATAGATAGGATGTATAAATAGATATTTGGTTGTGATATGTATTCAACATGTCTAAACGAATATCGGTATGAATGACGCCTTTCAACGTGATAGTATGCACAAAAGTTTCTTGTCGTTATGTGTGTAATGTGTGTGCACATTTAAACGTGCAACAACGTAACAACAGAGATATCGCTATGTATGATAAAATGGTATTTTGTCATAAAGTCCAAAGAGCGAAATAAAAATACGATGTTGAGAGCCGAAAAAAGGGACTGCCAGACGAAAAATTGTGATAAAGGCAACAACATTAAAACAGGCAAGGAGGTGCGGTTCAATTTCGAAACCGACTGATATCATTTCATTCTATCGTTGTTTATTTAACGTTCATTCCATTTTTGGCGCATTTCTACCGAAAAAAGGTAAACGTTTGCATCGATTTTTTATGTGTGTGTGTGTGTGTACGTCGTACCATTTACCGCCCGGTGGCATGCTGTTTTCGCTATCATACAACTTTTATGAATTTCACTCCAATTTTAGTTCGTTTTTTTCGTATCTCTCTTTCCCTCTCCACAAGCACACTTTCGTTCACTTTTTTTTTGGTCTGCAAACTTGATTTTCTTCTTTCGTTCACTACAATTAACAATTCCCAAGACCTGCATGAAGTTTACCAGTAAAAGTCCCTGGTGGCCGGATTATCGTTTTTTTTTCGTTCCTTTGTTATAAAATAAATGATGAGTGAGACATGGCGGATGATGATTTGGAGGCTATTCTATCAGCAACATGTTTCACGACATTCTAGACAACTATAGGAAATTCAGTGGTATTTATGTCCACGATTATATATCATATCACTAAGCTGCCATTTCTATAGGTTATGACCATTCTTATTTGGTTAGCAACACACAACCAAACAAAAAATATGACTTCATCACTTGTTTACACTAGACGAGGAACAACGCGAAATGTTCCGCCAACAAAAGCGCTTAACCAATTGGGAGACTTTTACTGGCTATACCATTTTACGAATTCGTGTTTCAACCACAATATTTCGTGTTGTTTGTTTTCGTCTTGTTGTCTCTGGAGTTGTATCCCGTTGAAAACAGCATGTTTTATTTTTCTGGGTTGATAGTTGAACGATTGCAAACCGGGTGAAATGTTATCTCGTTTATCTCGTTTCATGCTTTTGACTTATTTTCATTTTAAGATTATGAATCCTTCGCCAATCAGAGAAACGTGCTCAAATATGATGCGGATGATTTGCTAGTCTAGTGCTAGAGCAAAGCAGCGAAACTCACATGCTGATGCCCGCTCCCAAGAGCATTAAGCTTAATTGTTTGTGTTGCGAAAAAAAAAAAATGTAAAAACTCCTTCCCGATTCATAAATCACCACAAGGCATTGTTGTTTAGACTCCATAACATGAGGGGAGATAGTTGATGTATGTTAAGGAAACCGAAATTTTCATGCACACGAATATTTCACTGGTATAAAATATAAACGATATCAATTTGATCACGTAATTTCCATACATTTTCGTATAACCAACGATTCAAACACATTGGCCATTTCTTTTATGACTACTAGATCTAGTACTAAATGCAGTACATGTATGATTTTGTTTCGCTTAGAGCCTGTAAGGCATAAATACCAATTCTGTAGTACACAGTAGACAGACGATTTTGTAATTCGGCATGTTCGGTTTTGTTTTGTTTTTAAATCGTTTCTGTTTTTTTTTGTTTTTTTTTTTTTTTTTGAAGGAACATTTTCCAATGTTTTGCATTTCAAATTTAAAGTGTATTTGCGGCGAAAGGGACTAAAATGAGTTCTGCACTACAAATGAATATACACTGAATGCCGTTCGGCAAATACAGCGAACATTAACATGTAATGCGGCAAAAGAGTGCTGTTGTACCGCATGCAGTTTTATAAATGTTTGAAGCATTTTATTCTGTCGCCAGTTGTGATTTGTCCCCGGAGTAAAGGTCACAAGTGATAATTACTGCGGAAAAGAAAGAATATCTCTCAAATACAAATCAATGAAGGATAGGACGGTAATATCATTTTTTTTTGTAAATTTGAATTTACTTTAGGGGTTTTTTTTCCCCTGAAATTGAGGCAACAAAATAAACTCGAAACAAGAAATAAAAAATGGAAAAAAGATTCGGTAAAATTATGACCGAGATGTTTTGAAATGCTTTTTGTTAAGTTCATCACACAATGGCCGCATTAGATACTAGAAATGAATACATCTCTCTATGGTATTAGCATTCTCATTGTGGCCAACATTTCTTGGACTTGAAAGGGAAAAATCTTCGATGAACCTTTTTGACGAGCCAAAATGTTTCGAAAATATCAAAGTTATTTTCATCGTGTCTCAAGATACAAATGAATTGATGTGTAAAAATGAGTTGATGACGGTACAGAATTGTGCTCTTAAATGGGATAAATAAGCAATTGTGTATATTTTGCTGAAGGCACAAAGCCAATGTATGTATGGCAGCCACTGTTCGAATCATACTTGCAATATGAGCCGAATGGTCAAATGGTCATAATGTGGAATTGTGTTGCAAATGTGAGCAAGAGTGTGGTGACAACAAGTAAGAGCTACTTTAACATTTAGTCTATGGCTTCACTACACATAATCGAACATAAGGTTTATGACCTATTAACGTAATACAAACTAAGACCATTAACAAATTCTATTTACTTCTTCTATCAATTTCACTTTATTACGTTTCCACAGGCCAGTAAGGACTGTCAAAGCCATGCAAAAACGCCATCTTAGGTTTAGTGGGAAACTAGCTATGAATGAATATGAAGCATTGATTTCTAATGCACCAACCACGGTTCGTGTACAGAATCACTGCATTGCAAACATAAGTGGTTTCCCATCAAACCTTGGATGGCGCCACTTATGCAAAATGTGACGTCATTTACACAGTCTCTTATGGAACCGAGCGCGCCCTGTGTACGTTTCATTTTAATTTTCTCTCTCAGTCTCTCTCTCTCTCTCTCTCTCAGCAATTACTACTCCACCTGACTCGGAAAACCATCCATTTAATACAATATCTTTAGATGGAATATCGAGATTTTCAAATTTAATATGGAAAAAAATATAGCCTAGGCAAAAAGGGTTTAATAAATTAAATGAATGAATACTATTTGAGGGGGCATGCAAACGATGGCAACACATCATTTTGCTTTGACTTGTTATTTGATACTCATTTTCGTTGAAGGACTTGTTGTTTACGATTGCAAAATGAAAAGTTTGAATATATGAAATGTTGTCGATTTTATCCTCTTTCGTGCTTTCGTCCGGTTATGTATATTTTGTTTGGAATATTTTGTTGATGTTCGCACTTTGCGTCTTATTTATCCGGAATTTTATAAGATTTTATACAGAAAATGGTCGTAAAAAGGGAAAACAAAAATGAATAATAAATTCCGTTGGCAACTTAAATTCATGGCCAATGTGTCAGCTCTAATGCAGAGGTGGGAACGATTACATCTATTCCAGATAATTTAAAAACACTCGATTCAATTCTGAAACATTTTGTTATTTACATTTCTAGTAATAATAGAAATGAAAAAATTAATATTGTTTCAGAAATGATTCGAGTGTTTTTAAATTCTTGGAAATGGTGTCAGAGCTGTTCGCACCCACGGGACTGTCAATAGAAATATATTGAAGTCGAAATGCCATCTGCGTATAATAATATAACTTCTTCTCGTGTTTTCAGTGATTTTGCCTATATTTAAACGAAATCTAAGTTAGATGTGGAATACGAGAAATGGGCTATTGCGTTTCTGTATAAATCTAGGAAAAATTTAGTCAAAAACGATAAAAACATATAAGACGAAACCAACTGGTATTTTCAATATGAGTTTATAATGTTGCAAGAGTCGAAGAAAGACAGTGCCAACACTAATGAACTCATTTCTCACCATTGATTCTTATTTATATTTTTCAATATGGCGTTGACATGCGGTACGAAATGTATGGAGCAGTTTCGAAAAACTGACGAAACGAAAATTTCATAAGCAAACAATCCCGATTGAGATTAGTTTCGATTAGAATGTCAACTTCGCTTTTTCCTTTTTTCCCCTGTATATTTAGAAATATGAATGAGAAAGAAAATACTGGAAATGAATACGATATTCAATAGTTAGCTACCAAGATTCAAATCTATCCTGAATACAAATGCATTGGAATTTTGCACGATTTAACGTTATTTGGTAATTTTCCTGAACCTGAAATTAACAGTGATTGAAATGTCGCCATGACGCCCCGAAGTTCTACCTTCGAAGTCCTACCTACGCTGAAGGTGGTTCGCATAATTCCGTGCACTATTTTCCAAATGGTGCTGGATATCGAAAATTGATCGAAAGCCTTTTAATCCGCATGTCTTCAGCCCACAATGGGTTGTTATTGAATTTTGGTTCTCGATGAAATGTTTGATGCTGCATGAGCTGAATTATTGATTGATTGAATAGCATCATATTGAATTAACTTTCGATGTTGAGCTAAGCCCAATGAGAGAATTTCTATTTTTATTCGTTTGCATGATGAGCTTTCGAGATTGAAATCGAAATCGTCCAGAACTTTGATACGACATTTTGAAACAACCACTTCGGCAAAATAGGGCAGCTCGCCATCACGTAGGTCGTTCGCGTGCGCTCGTGTGTGTGTGTGTGTGTGTGTGTGTGTGTGTGAGTGTGTGTGCTAGTGAACGGTCCCCAGAACATCTCATAAAACTACATAAACCATAATTTAATCAAATCTAATGTAATGAAGCGTCAATTCCAGGCTCTGGCAATTCCGAGCATTTTCGAAACACAAGCTGATTTACGGACAAACATAAATCCATCGGTGTGTGTGTATGCGTAACGTGAAAATGTTCAACCACTTGAATAAATATTGTCTATTTTGGTACGACATTTTCCGAATCTAAAATTCACATTGCATTTTTCTCAAGTTTATTTTGCATATTACAAACGTAAATACTGTAACAAGTGATAAATTAGTTTAAGATGATCTACGGCTGACAAAGATGATGTGATATGTGCTGCCGGTGAATATGAAATGATAGTAGAGTTAGCGTTGGCAAATCGAAAACGACATAATCTATGTGATTTTCTCTCAATTGCCGAATTGACCTTGAAGCTTCTTAAATGTATACTATGATGGGCTGAATAGCCGGAGAAATGGCAAAAAATTACCGAAGCAAATTAATTTTGCCTTACTTTTGCGAGTCGTGTACTGAAGTTGTAGTAAGAACGAATTGGCCCTGTTAAAGTGAACGACATCAGTCAGAGATTTATACGGAAAAGGAATTCGTGGGGATGTGAGCTGTGTCTTGATGGATACTGTCGTCTAAATGGTAAAGTAAAGCGGAATCGTCTCAACTTACATTTTTATATTATTTACTATGACTTTTTCCGCTGACCCATTTGATAAGATATTTTAAATGTGCAATTTACGAAATACGAAAAATGACACCAAATACGTAGGATAACATGAATTGTGTGGAATATGTCAGATATTTGGAATATAACATTTACATACAAGAAATATTCAATACATCATAGTTCACGTCTATTTTAAATGATTTCCATATGTTTTACATATTTTTGTAATTCAATAAAAATGGAAATATTTTGAGTACATCAAAATCGCCCTTTGCATTTGTAGCGACTAAAATTGGAGCATTAATTATTTATTGGTGTGTACAAATAATCATGTAGTAATTATATGTTCTCGCACCACCACCACCAGTTGCCAGAGCGTCAATGTGCGCGGCAGGTTTCGGTTGTCCAACGCGTTTTGACATGCTGCTTCAAGGATTCGAGACTAATTTGAGACTGTCTTGTTTATTGCTCATAAATTACTGAATACAACTGTGCTCACATAATTAAATCACAAATCTAAATTAGGTGCGTACACCGGTCGTGCTGCTCGGAAGAGTGAGCGATTTGGCTACGGGCCGTATTAATAGCGGCAATCGTAACACCATCAACTACAACGGAACAAGCACATCATATTCCACAATCTGCAATGTATGGTGTCAATCTTTTTTTTTGCCCCCATTGATACCACCGTTGTCTTGACTGATTCCTTTTTTGTTGCTCGCCATCAATTTACGGGTTTATGGCTAATTGGTATGCTGAAGATTGCCGTTTGAATGTAGGGTGGAAAAACATCGGAATTTCCAAAACAAAATAGATTCATGATTCAATAGACGCGAAACGATAAAAGTTCAAAGAGCACAAAACTTCGTGTGTACGTTTTTTTGCAGATGACACAAAACGACGAAATGCCACACAGTTCTTTTTTTTCGAGGGGGTACGAGAAATACCTAAATCATTTATTACGCGTTTTAGTCGAACGACCAACATAATTTTACACGCGTAAGTGGTGGCAACCCAATCAACTGGAGACCTAATCAAATATTAAAACATTTTATGATGAGATAGAAGTTTGAATCAAATACACATTAAGGAAACGGAACGGAACGGAACCGAACCGAACCGAACCAAATCGAATGGAAATTGACAAACTCGCAATCGCCGAAACATATTACCAAAAAAATCACCGTTCGACTCAGCAACCACCATGCTCCGTGACTCACACACACACATGATTCATTCAAACTTGTCGTCAAACATGATTCACATTGAATAATTTATGCGCTTTACATTCATTTGTGAACGCTTCCATTTCCTCTAGCGCGTATTAATTAGGCAACGCTCAAAGGAGAGATTCTTCAATGAAAACTTTTTATGGCATAGACATTTTGAACACGTGTGCAACAACAAACACATATTTGGGATACATTTGCTGTGTTCATTCAAAAATCATCAATATTCCCGTTTTGCCGATACTTCGTCCGATGTATCCGATTCCCCATCGTATCGTTGAACATTACAAATTTCAAATTCAAACTATCAATTTGCATTGTATCATTCGAATTTGCACACTCGATAATTGGAATTTGCTGACTGCATCAAAACAGACTCATAATGGTTTCATGTGAACATTGTCCGTCTATTACAGCGCTTGCAGACCAATGGGTCGAGCTATATTCATCAGTGGTCGTTTCGTGTAACATTGTCTATTTTTAAAATTGTTGCCAAAAATTAAATTGGGATTTTGTTGCTTTGGGGAGTAAATATTTGACCATTCAATTCAGTGTAATAATCATGGGCAGTTTTTGTTTTTTTGTGTGGTTTTGGGGAGGAATGAAATCGAATCAAATGGAAAATATAATACACCATCATTATGTGCGATACTGTTTGGAATTCTGGTGTATTTTGCTCCTACAACAATAATACGATGCCTGATGAAGGTAAAATGTGCATTTTCGCTGCATGTTTCACTGGTTTTCCGTTGTTTCCCCCCCCCCCCAAAAAACAGCGATTTCAAATGGTCATCGTTAGGCGATTGTCATATATTTAAAAAAAACTATTATTCCCAAAAGGTTTCGGATTCCAGTTTTGTGATCAGATGAAACACATTTTCAACGCCTAAACATCGATTAAACTAATTTAATTAAAATGATTACACATTTACATTCGATTTTCTCATTTAAATGGTTGTTAATGAATCTGTGCATTGGATATGCTAGATTCAGACCTGGTTTTACCAGATTGAATTCGGATGTTTTTATCACATCGCAAAAATAAGTGAATTTTACCGCTGAATTCTGAACTGTATCGTGCAAACATGGTATAATAGGGTGAAACGAAACACATGTCGATCGGCGAAATGAACTCATCGAAACAATTCTTGAGTTTTTTTTTAATGTCATTTTCAAAGAAAATTACATTTTTAGCCATTAATCGGATTGCTTGTTGTCTATGGGCATTGGTTGCTCTTCTAATGCTAGTGCTAAAATAATTTGGCCCTTTGACGAGCAGAAAATGCTTAGTATCGTACATCAATTATCGATTTCCATCGGATATACGAAGTAATTTGATGACCGGACAACATATTTAGCATTTTTTCTGTCCCACAGCGTTTGCACGTATTTAATTGCTTAATGGTGTTTATGTGATGTTTGTCATATCATCTCATGCCATTTTCATTTCAGAGGAGTGGTTTGATTACTTTCTCAACCGTCAAGCTCTCCGGTTTGGCGTTGGCCAAACAATACGACTACCATTCTTCCGAACAAATAAAATTAACAAACAAAAGTGAAAACATTTGTGGAATTTCTTTAATACGGATCGAATGTACGATGTACATTAGAGCGTTTCTCATAGTTCTAAAATAAATAATGTCCAGTCTTAATTTAAAGTGTACTAAATTCTGTGTAAATTGACAGCATTCATAAAACAATATGAGTTCGATCCATACTTCCCGAAGCAAAACATGAAAAATAAATCATAATCTCAATATACAATTGAATTCCTCGCAGATTATCGCCGAATCGGTTACACTACTAACACTAATTCTCAAAATTGAATTTCCCACTTTTATAATTTGTGAACAACTTCATTGCATTCGATCGATAAGTTCAATATCAGGTGACATCAGATGTCACAGAGAAATGCTACACATCCAAATATTGTTTACATTCACAAGTGAACGATTTTGAAGGAGACAGAAAAATATGCAGTATCAATTAATAAGCATTGTTATCATCAAATTTTGTGCCATTTGGAATTTGATTTGGATACAATACATTGACTTCATCATGTTGTCTGTATCATTGGTATTGGTGATTTCCTGCTCAAAAGAGAATATTTTGGATAGCGGATTATTTTATGGCATGCAAATTTCGCCACGAACGCATCAGATGCAGCTAGAGTTTCAAAGAAGTAAGTCAAATTGTGTTTTTTCGTCTTACCCAAAGTGAGATCAATGGATTGCATTGTTTACTAATAACTAATGAATTTCATCATCATTTCAATTATTCAACTTATTTTTCACTAGACTCGTTTTTTGGAATTGAAACAGTGGTTTTTGGCGTGTTCTCAAGAGATGTGGAAATCATTTAAGCGAAAAACTGAATCAAAGAAAACGAACGATGAGCAGAATGATAGTGATGATGAGAAGGATGCCATCAAGTATACAACAGTGAAATGTACACTCAAAAAAGTTCTTCGACCTGAATATAAAGAAATCATTACCCAAAGTATCATTGAAAAAAGTTTGATGTCAACAAAAATATGTGCATTGGCATCGATGTTATTTTTGTACAAAGTGGAAAAAGCGTATGACGACGGAAATGTGGTTTTTTTTTGGCAGAACGGAGAGCTCGTGATCAAAGAGTGTTTTGAAGGTGTTCTCGAGCATAATATCAACCAAAACACCGACAAAATGGCTCCAGAATTCCGTCAATTTGTGGAAAATATGGATGAACGATATGTATTTGAGTGGCCCAATAACGTAAGTTTCGGAAATGGTTTGAAAGATTTAATGAAACCATACGTCAAAAGTGTCATCACAAATTTGAAAACGCATTGCAAACAACGGCTGGTGAATTACCTCAAATTGAAAGTGTTCGAGAACAATACGCAGCCGAACGTGATTTTCAAATATTTTCCAGAAGATATTTCAAACGTAATCGACCTCATCATCTTTGGAAAGGACATTGAAATTGGGAACAACAACGATTTCAAACGTATGCGACGCGACGGTTTGCTTCAAATTTTACGACGCATACATTATCGGTGGGATGCTGATGATCATAGTATACTCAAATGCAATAAATTGAATTGGTTCAAGTCGATTCCGATATGGATTGAAATGCAGCGTGAAATTGACGAATACAACATCAATCATCCACAGTCACAACAGCCACAAGGTGCAGGCGCACGAAAGAAAAAATGTCGTCGATGGCGCCGTGAAAAACAAATGCTTGACAACGCAATAGATCCACCAGAAATTCGTAATTTTGTCGTAATACCGCAATGCGATTTCAAACGCACACACTACACCATGGATAATTATACATTGTTTTGCTTATTGAGACAACTCGGATTGCTTCCCAGAAAAGGTGGAGCGCAAATTAAGTTCAAGCCATTCATGGAAAATAAGGACAATTTATGGAATCAGTTCTTTTACATGCGGAGAATAAAATGGTTTGTGCGACGTAAAAAAGAATTCGATTTTCGCATTCTTTCCGATGGTATATCAGTTTCGCTGCAATTCATATCGTCAAAATCGGAGTCCACACTGCTCGATTTGGATAAAATCAGAGACGATTTCGAACAAAAGAAATTCAAAAAAGTGCTAGGCATTGATCCAGGCCTGAACAAATGGAATTCAACTGTTCAACATGATGTCGAAACTGGGAAAGAGGTAAGTTTTTATCTATTGTTCTCAACCACATTCAAATACAATGATTTCATTTGTTGTTTTTTTTTGTTTCAATCTCAACCATACAAATACAATGATTTGATTTATTATTCTGTATTTCATTTATTAGGTCAACTTCAAGATAAGCAGCAAAGATTACCATTGGTTGGCAGGGCAAAACAAGCGCAACAGTAAGGCGAAACGGTTTACGAAAGATTTTGTAGCTCAAGAACAAAATGACCGAAATAATCGCGGCCTGTACCCAGTAATGCCATCTCCGCGTGGAGGAAATTGGTGGTACTATATTCAACATCGTCTGAGAATGCTTAAAGATGGTATCAACGCGTATTCAACCGCAAAATACACGCGGCTTCGCTTCGATAAGCATATAGAATCATACCGTACCATTGACCAAATAACCGGCAAATTAACCAACTACCAGCGGGCACTCGTATTTTTGGGAAATGGGCAAACACCACCGAATTGTCCCATCAGAATAAAAAAGAATGTGAGATGCCCTGGTTCACGCAAGGTGGTCAATGGCTTCAAAAAACGTGACTGCCCTGTGCTACCTGTCGATGAATACTACTCATCACAGACTTGTGCGAAATGTTTCAGGCGCTTTGATGTTCGGACGAAAAAAGACAAATTCAAAGTGTGCCAAATGTGCACACCACAGCGAAATGCGATGTTGCCATCCAGAATTGTGACGCAGTTAGGGAAAAGACAACTTCAAGCATTCCGGAAAATGGAACGAGAGCAGATTGCAGAAGAACTCGATGTGAAAGCAGAAGATGTACCAGTTGGACTACTCTTGACCAAGGTCAAGACATATAAGAAATTATGGCAAATTAACCGTGCAACTGGTGAAATCGTGAATGCTGCTGCCGAACATCTGTTCGATTTCGATGCTGATGCTGATGTTCAACATCCACATAAGACCGTGTGGCATCGCGACGTTGTCGCCGCCAAGTGCATACTCATAAAAGGTATTGAATGATTGAATCACATATGAAATAATGATTGATTTATTCGATTGATTTGTGTTTCTTAGGCTTATGTACGCTGTTTGATCTACCGATTCCGATAACATTGCAGAGACCAACCGGCCGTCAGCCCAATCAGCCCAATCAGCCCTAGGCATCAAATCATTCACATTTAATTCAAAAATTAATTTGCAACAATTTGTTGCTTCCGCTATTCCTGAAGTTGTGGTTTAGTAACTCTTTAAGAGTGGAGTACCTAACTGGGTTCTTTTCCGTATGTATTTTAATGTTTTATTGGCAATAACACTTCAGAGTGATGGATTTTTCGGACATTGAAACCGTTTTTAGCTTCGGGAAGTCTGAAAATCAATCGCTAAACGTAGTGAGTGCCATTTTTAATACCAGAATTTTATGGACTTTAAATTAACACTAGACATTTTTTTTCTTCCTAGGTTTGGAAATACCCTAATGTACATTGAACAACTGGAAGTTTTCATCAATGCCAGTTATTTAATTATATCTAGAACAAAAGAATGCCTTATAATCATAAAAATTAATGAATTTTTCGATGCGATAAATCACATTTTTCAGAGAAAATAAAAATATATAGTCTCTCCATAAAAACTCTCCATAAAGCAACTAGAATCTCACCAAAAACATACTTTTTACTCTTATTGCAATAAAAAAAAAAACACGAAAGAAACACCACCTGAATATCAATGGCTTTCAAAATTATTTCGTTAAATAATTGCAAACAAAATGAGCCGGTTGATAATAAAATGAACCACATTAATTTGCTTAATGTTGAGAAGTTTATATGCAAAAAACACATTTAGCCAAGCAAAAGTGTTGCAAATCTACACGAAAATAACATTTTCCGAGGCAAAACCATTTGAAATTGATGTATTTAAACCGAACAACAACCACAAAGAATGAAAACAACAATTCAAACCACAATTTTATGTATTTTTTGATACACACGTCTCCTCTGCTCAATGTTTTTAAGTACCGACATTTAATGAACTTTGCTTTCTTTGTTTCACCTTACCGAAGTAAATAAAACGCATAAAAAACTTTTTAGCCATTTTGGCTATACGGTCGCATTAATTATTTCGAAAACTTTCAATTCATTTCCTAATTGTTTATCGATGTCATAGGAATGACTCCGGGGTTGTTGATGTAATAGAATCGGGGTTGTTTGAGGCATAGAATCCAATGTGCAATCGCACGGAAGAAGAGAAGAGAAAAGTAAATGAAAAAGTTTTTGTTCGTTCTTTTTTTTTTTAATTTTTCGTATGAAAATATTCGTCAGCAGTTATTGAAACTCATTTGGAGTGTGCCATGGGTCAATCGACGTGGGAGTTATATGTGAGTGACGGCGTTGAATTAATTGAAAATGTTTGGAAAAAAATTGAACGATCCAAATAACGATTCCAAAATATAGGGCTTTCGAAAATTGCCTGATTCTTTTCCATTAAGAAAATAAAAGCTGATGTTGTCCTGGTTATTGGCCGACCGAAACTAAGAAAAAAGATGTGCTCACGACCGCTAGGATGCACGCACACGACGCAGATTTATGCAAATCCATTTTGTAATAGTCGATGCGATTTCATAATTTCCGCCGCCAAAATGTTGCCGTCCTTTCTCTCTTTCTCTCTCTTTCTCTCTCTCTCTCTCTCTCTCTCTCTCTCTCTCTCTCTCTCTCCCCCCTCTCCATCTTGTGGGCACATTTTCGATGACAAGATCGTGATTCAATAACAATTTTCGGTCCATTAAATAAAAAAATACTGATTTCTATGGAATATTGAAATAGATAGAAAAAGCAAGAGGCAAGATAATTTCAATTGCCACAGCTGATAAAATGAGATTACCCATATTCACAATGGGCGTTACGAAAAGTGAACAAAGAAACCCGAAAAAAAATGGCACGATGGCATTTAAAGTCGTAATATTGGAAGGGCTTGAGTTGAAAGAAAGAGAAATAGAGAGAGAAAAGACGTTTTTTTTGTTCGTAACTTTTCAGCCTCATTCATTCCAAAAATAAAATCCATTTTTTTCTTCGCTATTTTTTCTCGCAAATAAATCCAAACTCACGATTACATTGAAGTAGTAAACAGCCACAAATGAGTTGATTTGATTTCGTTTGATTTCGAAAAGTGTTCGAAGGCACACAAAAAAAAAACTGTGAAATCAGAGAAAAAAATGGTTGCGCTGAAAGATTTCCAACGTAATAGAAAATGACAGAGAAAATGGGAGGCGAAGCACAATGCGTTCCGCTAAAGTGAAAAAAAGAAAAAAAAAACTTTGAGTCAGCTCCGATTTTACCCATGCACTGCCATAAATAACTTTATAAAACTCATCTGCATTTTTTGCGATTTTCATAATTTTGCCGCTCACCGTCTTGTTTTTCAACCGAACACGTTGTCTTGTTTCATTTCAGTCCCAATCTTTTATTCGTTCGGCTGATTTCTTTCACAATCAAGTAATTTGTTTTAAAAAAAAATAACGAAAAACAAATGAATGGGTGATACAAATGCAATGGGAATGACTGAAAAGAGATGAAAAAATGAACACGTTTTGGCCAAATTTTTCATAAGGCAATAGCTATCATCGATGCAACAAATTAAGAAGTTTCAATAACAAGCTCCACTTATAACGATAGACGAGACATTGAAAAGCTCAACGCTCAAAAGTAGCGTATAGTTTTGACTTGTGCCAAGTCTTGAATAAATAAACCTATATAAGTCTTCAATGCACTCGCGTTTTCCCTTTTTTCCCTCGTACAATGAAACTATTGCCCTGTAATAATTCTCTAAGGGCCAGGCGTGTTTGGAAAATGAATGTTATTAATATTCCAACCACTGCACTTGGCACAAGCTGACAAGAACAAAAGAAATGGCTTTGAATTCAGATGTTTCACTATATTTGCATGCATGAGTTACTGAAAATTGATGTGTGCGCAATTCAAAAAAACAAAATGATTATTTTTTTTCACTGAAAAATGATTCGCAGCAAAATTTGACAGTGAAGACGGCATTTATTAAAAAAAAATGTGTGAAGCGAAAAAAGATGTTAAGAATGCAGCGTGTGGCTGTTAGCATGCTGGCGCGTTATTTAATCTTCGTGTTGAAAACACAATGTTGATGCAAATGGCGAACACTTCATAAAGCTTATTTTACATTGCCATGCGAAGAAAAATAGACGAATCTTCGCTTGTGATGTCATTAGCAACAATTTTAAATTGAATTTTCATTTTACGCTGCTCATTCCTGTCATTTCTATTGAATAGCGAACGTGGCACATTTTTGCCCAACAGAAATCTTTTAACATCAATTTATTTCAAGTAGCGAAACAGCGTGGAACGATTAGCCGATGTTTCAAAACTTTCGGTCTTCGTTAGAAAGAGAGCGATTTTTACTGCATGCAAAGGATTTTCAAGTGTATTTAATTGGCCATTAAATAATAATAATTTTTTTTGTTATCTCTTTTGAAAAGAGCTCAATTGTTCTCGAACCATCTATTCAACCGCAAAAGGTAACGATTTGCCAAAATGTTATTCTAATCAAAGCGAAATGGTCGTTAATGATTCAAAATATGCACGTGCTAGCGTAAATTGAAGATGGAAAACTACTTGCGATTTGCCACTTACAATAAAATGATTCGATAAAGAAAAAGTTATTGTGTTTTTTTATCTTAAATGGTCTTTATTGCCATCACAATCAAACAAATAAACAATGGAAACTGAATACAATGTTGTGTTTCCAAATGATATTCATGATTGTTAATAGCCTACTTTTGGTGGGTATTGATCATTATTTTTGTAGCATTTTGAGTGCAAATGATGGTGTTTTTCCACCTTTATGACGTGAGATTCAACACAAAATGCTCGAATCATTCATATTACGCTCGACTTAACGAGTGAGTTGAACTGAATTTAAATGTGCAGAAGAAGCGTATCGTTCAAAATCGCTTTGATTAATTCAAATTGACAGTCGTTAAATTTGTGTAGTTGTGGCTAAAAACAAACGGCACGCAGAATTTCTGTGATGTATGAATATAATTGAGTTTTATTCGTCCAACATCCACGCCCGGAGTGTGGAATTTGGAATTGGGAACAAAGCAAAGCATTTTGTTAATTTTGAATTGTACCGTGTATGTGTGTGTGTGTGTGTGTGTGTGTGTGTACCATTCCAAACGGAAACTGTAATTTTTTACAATTGATCGATAAGACGAAATTCATGTGACGTTCTGTGACAATTCTTGTCACTTCTTCATCAGCTCTAATCAATTGTAATTTCGCGTGTTGCACCATCCCAATGCTAGCGCACATTTATTCTGATTCATTTCGTTCAATGGCATGCTGTTGCGTTATTTTTTTATTTTTATTTTTATTTTTCTTTTGTTCATTCGCATTTTCTTGAACACAGAACAATTTTCGGCCAAACAAAAGAAAAATACATAGGCAATAACGTTCGTATAACGATTTCAAACAGAAGCATAGCCAAATTGAAACCCAAGAGGAACGAATTGTCATGCCATTTATACTCAGTCGTTTTATTCGGAAATTCGTGGCATGATTTTATTTGATTATTTTGTTTATCGCATTTTGTTTGGTCGAAAAGTTTGAGCAGGAAAGTAAAACACAAACAAATGGATAAATGGTTCCATCAATTCAAAGTGAATATGTTGAGTTCGGGCATGGGCGGCCCATAACATGAAATGGAATTAAAAAGCCAGTACACACACACACACACATACAAACACACACCCGAACTCGCTGAACATAGACGAACTTCAATGAATTAAAGAAATTACAAGATGCCACTACTGCTTGAGTGTGTCTTAACATCGCATTTAGGTGTTCTACCGATCAAAAATACCACAACCAATCAAGAGAAAGGAGCAAATCACAACGCAGTGAATTAAACGATTTTGTTCAATTAAGGATAAATCACAATTCATTCAATTAGATTAACCTAAATCCACTCTCTCGGCCATACTATGACTCCGTATATCATATTCGGTTGAATTCGTTTCGATTCAATCACCAAGCCAGTTCAGTCACACATATGCCAACGTTGAAATTCAAACCGTAACGGATCAGTTTACAGTTTTATTTACATTCCACAATTGCCGAACCTTTTTTCTCTCTCTCTCTCTCTCTCTCTCTCTCGCTCTCTCTCTTTCACTCCCTCTCTATCAAAAACCTAAATGATATTAATATCGAATATGCTAGATGCAGACAGAAACGCACCAAGAAAACTCGCCCGGTCTATCGATTGATCAATTGAAGGGTAAAATTTATTCAACGGAAAATCAACCGAAAAATGAGCCAAATCAATTGATACAGGCAATAGCATAGACAAAGTTCTAAAAAACAAACAAACCACTTTTAAACTGTCTCCCATCTCAAATCGGTGGGTAATGTTTATTGTTTACACTCAATTGACAAAACAAGACAAGCAAAACACATACCTTTCAGTTGTCGGCCCAATTGGTCGCATGGGCTTTTTTCTAACACACACATTATTTGCCGACTGACGATGGCTTGATTGTTTAGTAATCGATTAATTGTTTTATCATCGGCGTTAACGCCGCAATTTTGTGTATTTGTTAGTAAAATTATGAGTAAAACACCGCAAATTGTTTGACGCATTTTCACATTCATGTTTGATCAGAATTTGAATCGAAACAAACAACAAAAAACTACAACCGACCGATAGCGTTGCGTTGCACAACCGTTCAATTCGATTAGTCTATTTGGTGCGCACGATCAGCACTCAGCTTGTTGCGTTTGTTTTGTGTTGATTTAAGAGCTCGGTTCTGAATATGTTATTACATTCAAAAATCTTGCTGTCACACGGGAAAAGTTTTTTTTTCTGCTGGTTTTAAATTGAAGTTGTTTTTAAAAGTTTTCTTTTCTTCTCAATTTTGCGCGTCTTAAACTTCACGCTCTTTAATTTTGAAACTGTTTTCTCCAATCGTTATTTGTTATTCTCATCTACACTATTATGTTTTCTTATATTTTTCAAAGAAAATTGCAGCAAGTCTAAACTTCTATTGTCCTTTGCAAGTAACTATAGAGATGTGAACACTATTTGTGTTCATTTATGCGGGAACTTAAATGAAAATTAGCGCGCACAAATACAAATCCGAATGTTGCACACAACTAATTGTCTTCTTTCTCTCCTTCTCACTCCCGCTGCTCTTGTGATTTGAATCAGATGTTTCGTAAAATATGTTCCACGTAGCGGAAGCCGTTGATCGATACAATAATAGCTTATTATTATTGTAATGTTGATAGTTTTGTTTTTGCGAAAAATATCCGTTAAGAGATTTTTTTTTTTTTGAAATGTTCGATTTTTTCGTATGAGAAGTGACACAGACTGTTTGACACACGATGACGAGACCGTATGCGTTAGATTTCGTGTAGTCTACTTGTAATGTTATCGTGAATGATAAAGTGGTATAAGCTTTTTATTTCCCCAAAAAAAAAATATATCAATTGAGAGATGCGCAACCAACGAGCTTTAGTCACAGACTGAAACTCGCGTTCGGTTGAATGGCATAAATATACCCACTCTCATTCAGTACGATACACATCCGAGTCACAGTTGTTGTGTCTTGGTGGAAAAGCTAAACGAAGCTATTCGCCTGTGCTACAGGCCATAATCCAAGCGGAGAGCTGGATGGCTGGCACAAGGTGAAGGGAACGCAACGATACACCCAAATGAGCAAAAATATGTATGTGAAAATACATTTCGATATACTCACATTTACTGTCGATTTAAACGAAGACGAAGCATGAAACAGCAGCGATGTGTTTGTGTGTGCGTGTGAAACAAACGAACGACGGCAGCCACACAACCACTGAACATTGCACAAGTTCTTGATTCTTATTCGTAAATGTGTGTGTCTTCATGTATTGTACGGTGCCGCAAATTTCTTTATTTCTCTACGTTGGTTATAAACAAAACATGTTTGGTGTATGCAATGTCTCATTAGCGAGCATTAAGCTATAAGTATTCAGATTTTTACCGAAGTATATTAATAGTTTGATATAAGACAAAATATGTTTTTGGGAAAATGTTCCCAATTATTTTTAAACACCGATTGATAATGTCGAATTGTGCGTCCTCAAAAGCCTATTGTGCAAAAATGGCTAATTAACGATTCAATTGTCAATAACTAACAGTTATTCGTCATGACAATCTAACTTGACACAATGATATTCATTGCATTACGAGCATATATTGAACTTGTGATCGTATCGCGTGCAACGTGTCCATTTACTTGCGCGAATGCCAACTTACTGAAATATTCGCAAATTCGTCATAGGGATGTAGTCAGTGAAGCACCTTATGCTATAGCACAATAGTATTGCTATTTTGCTACAAAATTCAGCTATTATATGTATAGCAAAATTACGCTATATTTAATAAATATAAATATTATTTCTATAACAAATATAGCTTCATTTCGCAAAAAATAGTAATATTTGGATGTGCCGGCGGATCTGACAAATGTTCAACATGATTTTTTTTCAAAGATTTTTGTGCAACTTCAAAAAAACATGTTGAAACATGTTGTTCAAACATAGTTACATTGGCGAATCCATATGATTTAGTATAAGTTATAAGCGCCGCTATACAATATTACACGTCAATATACTACTAAATTAAAGCGATATAGCGATATAGCTATATCACTTTTGCCCATCCCTACTTCGTCATTCAGCGGCTGCGAAACAAATTGAGTTTTGACGTAATTTCGCACCATGGTTTTCACCAAACAAGCAAAGAAATGAATCAAAAAATAAATATTTCTTTGTCTAAATCATAAAATGTGGACAAAAACGTATTTTTACCGATTGCACCCTTATTCGTATTTGTTAACAGCATAAAGAAATTCACCGACTCCAAAGCCACATTAAAATACTTAACCGTTCGAGTTTTACCCTTTAAATATGTGCTCAGTTTTCGAGAGTTTTGATGTGTGTGTTTTTTTTCATTCTTTACTAATGGAGTCTTGATGTTAGCGTACATGTGCTAGGTCATCAACAGTTCTCTCAACATTTGCAGGTTATTTGTGATGTGATGTTTTTTTTTTTGTCGCCCATTTTCTTATTTAAAGTCACGGAATATTTAACTGGCCTCACGTATGTGCCAATCGTTTTCCATTTCCCTCGGTCGCTCTCGTTAAATCGATCTAACGATGAGATAATACTTGCATGCGTCAAGTGTGTAAGGTGCTAAAATGCCGGCATTACTACTATATCAGTGTGGCATAGAAAACGGGGACAAAACTGTTATGGCACATAAATAAAATGCCCAGCCAATGATAGATCAATGAAAAAATCAACAATTTTAACAACCTTTTCATGTCTCCGGTGAAAATTGAAAACATAAAACCTGGGTATAGAAACAAATAAAAAGCCGTATGCTTTTATTTTCGTATCCTAATATCCATGTCCATGTTTCATTCACACAATTTTATCGAACGAATTTCATCGGTTTTTACACGGTCCAATCAACTAAGTCAATATTTGGCGGATTGAAAGCGTTTTATATGTTGTGCGACCAGAACAGGAAGTATCACACGAAGTGGTAAAAGTGATTTGCCGTAAATGCTAACTGGTGTGACATAGGTTTCGCAATGACAATGGTTTGTACGGATTCAAAATGAAAATACTACGACGACAATGACGACGACAGCGGCGATGGACACGGCGGAAAGGTGTTAGTTTAAAATCAAGCTTTCTACTTTGTTTCACCCATTATGGATTTGTGGTCATTCTACTAAGTGCTGCTGATTTGATTTGCCGGTCAATGCATTTCGACCATATTTTGGACACTTTACATCGACTATTCAGCCATGTATTTTGGAATTTCTGCTATAAAGCCAAACCAGATGGCAAAAAATCGAAATATGTCCCTTTCAGTTTCTGTGTAGTTTAATGGCATTGATATTTGGTATTGCAATAGATATGTAACACTAGGGTGATTGGCATTTGGTGATTTTTCGAATTTGTTTGGCGCATGATGCGCATTTTTGTTAGGAATTTCGTTATTGAAATATCGAACGATTGGTTTTCGATCGTTCAAAACTCAGAACGCCAAGTTAACATTTTTAACAATCTGATCGATCAAAAGTGTTGGCTCATTCTGAGACTGAGATATAACTGTATGCTGACCAATTGTGAGTGTCCTTTTAGATAAAGCTGTTGAACAAATAAAGTAATTGAATTTCATCATTTTAATTGTCGATTCATCGCGTTAGCATTGAAATGCCAAACACCCTACTGTCACACGATGACACCATAAAACTGGCGATTTTGCCGGTCTGATTTCATTTGGCATCATATATTTCGAATGAAATTTTCAAGCCATTTTGAAAATTAACGGAACAAAAACGACACACAACGAAAACTCAAACAATTTGCTGCCATCATTCTGAAAAACGATTTAATTTTATCACAAAATGGCATTACGTAAAGCATCAGCGGTCTATATCTCTTTCTTTTCCATGTATTTCATTAAAATGCTCTATTTTGAGCGCTCTGCTCATTCATTCGTCTTTTTTTTTCTCTGATGCCATCATATATTCGTATGCGAAGCGGTTTTAGACTAATTGCAAATTCAGTTAAATGTTTTTCGCTTCACTGAGCCACTGTTGTCACAAAATGTCCGTCGATATGGTCTCACTTCTCACATTGTTTTTTTTTTTCATCTTCTTTTTACTGCCTCTATGGTCCGGTTGCTATGGCATCGTTACAATGGATAGAGCGAAATGCGCGCACGTGTCAATTTACGCCGATTTACTTCCAATCAACTGAAGATACAATCAAACACTATGAAATAATCATTTAGAATTGGAATCGTAAATTCGATTACGACATGAATACGATGAGAATTTCAAATGCGTACGGTAAACGATGTTATCGATGATTCGAATATTGTCCAAAATAATGGAATTGATTCGAGTTTTTTTTTAAATGTGGATTCAATTCTTTACTGATTTTGTCCAATCAAATAAACTAGCACAAATTGTGTGTAGCATGCCTCACAATCGTTGAGCTTAAAAATCACAATTTATATTCAATTTTACACAATATCATAATTGCATTGGGATCAATCCGCCGAATACTGAAGAATATCAATGGTATGAAATCGAAGGATGAAACTATGTATACATGAAGAAAAAAAAAAAAAGAATGACCAACCCGATTTCCCGTATTTCATAGTTTGTAAGGATACAAATCAAATATTGCTCGATTTTGTGGTTACATTTTTATATATTTTCATATTGTGATCCAGAGTGGGTACTCATAGTCTACAAAACCATTCGACAATTTATATTGGAATCTCTGATATTGCAGACGCCCCTCTTCTCATGGGAAACAGTCAGGATTTTATTTAAATCGCAAATTGATTGCCATAGTGATGTAGCAAAGGAAATCCAATTCCATTCATTTGTGTGTTTATTTTTTGTAGTGTTAAATATACTTGATATCTTTCATCATTTTGAACTTTCCATTTCCGCGTGTACTTAAGTTTCGATTGCTTGGTAGCAATTTTATGTTTTTAATTCAACAAGACGAACTATGAAAATATTCGCTTTTGCTTGTGAGAGAGAGTGAATAACGATGAAGTACCATAGAAACTCCACGAGGAATTCTATTCATTTTTTTGTTCGATGTTTGAAAGAAAGTTGTGTTTTTTTTTTTTGATCAAATGATATCATATCAAAGAACGAATGAATGAATTGTGCTGATAAAATATTTATAAGCTTGAGGTAATGAATAAAACTGAATCGTTCTGCTTGAAATCAGAATAACACAAGAAACAACACTTTTTCTCAGTTGATCCATGTTTAATATAGAAGACATTTTGGTAATGCTTCCGCATAAATAAGAAAGTGCGACATCCATATTTGGTCAGAGACTGCTTTGGACTAATGCTGAGATTCCATCAACTTCCAGAAAAATAAATGATCGTTATTTGAAAAATTCGGTCAATACATCGAGCTAACGCAAACAGCAAGAATGGTTAGCTCCTAACGTTAGCGTCTATTTTCTGTATTGAATGGAACAATTACTTAATGATTTGTAAGAATTTATTTAAAATTTAAAATTAATGTTGTTAAAAATGAGTAATAAGACTTTAAACATCTTGATCTTGTTTTGCGGATATTTACATGTCAACGGTTAGAAAAGACTGCTCATCCTGCATGTGAAAGATTACAATTTGGTTCAACTTAGGGGAGAGCGGGGCAACATGTTTACTTTTCCGTATTTACTACGCTCAACCCAATACCTGCTTCAAAGTACTCACTTTGAGCTCTCTTAAAAATATAACTTAAAATAAATTGAATGTAAAACAAATTATTCGAGATTCTGTGACATGCAAAAACATGAACCGCGCTTTGACGTCGTCTGTGTGATACTAATCACAAAGTTATCAACTGCAGTTGACCGTCATGAACACGCGCATTAACCATCCAAACATTGTTTGACAAAAGTGTTGCCTATGGCGAGATATATCGAGTGTCGCGTGTTGTCCCACTTGGGTAAGTGGGTCTAATGCTAGTTTTGATGATATAATTTTATATGAATTTTACAATTATTCTCTTTATTCTGAGTCCGATTCAACTCGTTGTGATTATTTTGATTCATGAGAATAAGAAGAGTGTGTTTACAAAGCGAATGTTTGTTATTTCAATAACATTTCAACTTGATCCTGATTAATAAATTTTTTAGTGTTCGATGATATTAAATTGCCAAGTGACCTCATTGAATTTCGATGCATGAATGAAAACGATAGATAGCAAAATGGTCGCAAATATTTTTCAAACATCCAACGTATTTAATTAAAGGTAGAATTGTTTGAAAGCAAATAATTTAATTATATATCACTCATTGAGATGGTATTTATTATCAACGGTGCATGCCTTTTTGATGGCAGCACACATCAACACATTCCAATGTGGTTAGCAGCAATGACAACAACATTACCACACCATTAAAATAGAACACATATTGGATCTGCAACGTGAAAATGTCGCATTAGTTCTATCTATTCGTCCGCCATATATATACTTCAGCTCAAGTCAAACTGGTTCTATTTTACATGAACTGTCAAGCATGGTCCTTCAGTCTTTTTTGAATATTAAAAAAGAAACTGTTTCCCAAGGATCGACTGGAACGTCACGTCTCCCCCGCTTTGTTTGGGAAATTTAAAACGTTTTTCGGGGGAATTTTAAGAAACTTACGTCGATTTTGCAGAAAATGTTAAGAAATTTGGAATTTTTAGAACGATTTTCGGTTTTTTTTTGGGACTATTTTTGGGGTTTTCAGGACGATTTTCGTTTAATCCTAGATAAAAGGAGGTTTTTCCACTCTTTAGATTTCTTCTGTTGGTTGCCAGAAAGTTGGAATTACTGTGTGAAGTGGCTAGCGATAGACAATAACATATTCTCTATTAATTTGAGTGAAATCAAGAATTTGTTTTTGAAAAAATGCGACATTTTTAAGTTGCAGACCCAAAATACGCTCTATGGATTTGCATTATGTGTCATTCGAATGCTCATGTTCCTGTTAAATTCATATTTCGGATTTGGATTACCGGACGTACGGTGATTTGCCATCAATATTAATGATTCATCCCATGAATAAGAATCAATTATTTGAGACTCCAGTGAGTGCATATGGTTCAGGCACATTTTATTTATCGTTCCGAAAAATATTATGAATCGTCTGGAAATTTCTCTCTGTAAAAGATTCACACAAAGTCTATCTTTGTTCTGAATGCATTCATTTTACATCGGATGAAGCTTTAAAATATTCAATTTTACATTGAAGCACGTCAAAAAAGGGGTGGAATATCTTCAGAGGAATTCTTTACGAACTTACCTTTTATTACGAACTTGTAAACGGACGCTTTTTGATGCTTCAATTACGGATTTAAGAGAAAATCGATAAAATAAATCAACTATCCATAGATGTAGTGCTCTTATATCTCTGTAAAATTGGAAATGAGGTATAAGTTTAAAGAACTTTTAAGACATCAAAAACAACCCCATTCCATGGACTATGAGACTGTTAAAATGAAACTCTCTGTTAAGTAATGCAGTATAAAGCATATCAAATTGATCGGAATTCAATGAGAATGTAGATGTTATGGATGACTAAATAATCAACAGATGAACCGTACTCAATATGTAAAGAAAATATATTTCTCCTATTAAACTGCAGACGTCGATGAAACAACCATGGGAAAATATTCATGTGATGTGTTGCCGCTCCGGACGAAAATTGGCAAAACTAATATACACAACCAAATAATATTTGTTTATAAAATCAGTTAACCCAGCGTTGATCAAAAAATATTTTGACAGTTTTTGATTAAAAAAAATGCACATTGATTTCACATCGAATTTGTGTCAGCTGTCGCATGAGTCAATCCTCGATTCTCTCAAAATGGCTTGGAATATCGAATTTTATAATGAAATTCACTGAAATTCAATAAACATTCAACGAATGCATTGGATATTAAATGTGGTTTGCATGTGGTTGACCTCGTGTGGAATGCATTATCGAGTGTTATAGAATGTGAATTATGGAGAACTGAAACTATGTTCAAAGGAAGAGGTGAAGCGGGCCGGGCCAGAATGTGAACAGGTCAAATAAATAAAATCATGCAATTTTCAATTAATAATTTATTTTCAATTGGTTCACAAATATAATTTTAGTGAAATTGCAATTTTAATGTTTTGCCATTTGCGGTTTGTAGACTGTGACAAAATATTCAAGAGTTGGAAAGTATACATAGAACAAGAAAATATGAGAACAGAAAACAGTGATTTTGGCTTAAAATTGCATATAAAATTTGAATTAAATCTCAATATACGGTTTAAATGCCAATGAATTCAACATGCAAATACACAACCACGGCATTTCATGAATATTGGGGTGAATCGAAAATAAAATGTGCGAAAAATCTAAAATTGAAGTCTCCGCATTCTATTGTTTTGGAGTAAAATCCCATACGTCTTATATCAAATTTACTCCAACTGGACAATTGGAGTAAATTTTACTCAAAAGGGTAGTTATGACACATGGAACATTCGAGAAAAATCAGAAGAATTTCATAGAACATTCTAGAAAAATCATTCATGTCGTCACTTATGATGATGTCACTGACATCAACGTTGATGACATCACTGTTCGTTACATTCATCAATGACGTCACTGATGATGAAATTCAGAGTTTTCTAGAACTCCACCCCCACCAAGCTCTCCTATTATCAACCGGAGTCCAGGGGCTTCCCATACCCACAACTCCCATCAAAGGGCGTTGGGTGCTTATAGGAGAATATATTCACTGAAATTCATACAATTTGTGTCCAAGTCCTCTAGGTTAAAAACATTCATGTTGAACATGTTTGCTGCAGTGCGGAAAAGTTCAGCCTATGTTCGTAAATCCATTTTTTTTATTCTTTTCAAACGATGTCTGGACTCCAGACATTTGAGCAGTAATACAAACAGATCTAATCGGCCATATTGTTATTGCAGCATAGACAAAATCGGCTATCCCTCAAATATTCCTCAAAGGTCCTGGGAAATAAGACATTTAAGGAAGATCTTTGTAGCTACCGCAGTAGCCGTTAAAGATGCACCCTATATATATCAAGTATAGAATGTAACATAGTTACAGAGTAACATTTGCATATTAGGAAAACTTGTGTAAGCTCATGTAAGAAATGGAAGCTTATCTGTGCGGACATGTATTGTCGGTTGCAACGGAACCAAAATTCCATGTTGAAAAATGTTCGAATCCCGTCTTCATTCAATTTTTATCGTTTTTACGAGAGAGAGAGAGAGAGAGAGAGAGAGAGAGAGAGAGAGAGAGGTTGGGAGGGGAGGAGAGTGGTCCGAGTCACACCATCATTCACTGTGAAAGTGCATAGTTCATGCGTGTCAAAGCATAATCATATTTCCATTAAGTCAGTCTTCCGTACGTGTTAGAGTTCGCATCGTTAACGCAAGTTCTTGTTTCAGTTAAAAGCCAATAAGTGCAAACACGACGTCCGTTTTTGTTGCGAAAAATTTACATTTATATTGGCATTCATCGCATGCTACTGCAACATGATAAATACACGCGTGAACATATATACTAAGGGTGCTCACGAACATGTTCGTGTTCGGTTTTGTAAGTTCGGATACATTTACTGTGTACAATGTTCGTTCGGTTCGTGTTTTATCCCAATAAATCCGAACGATCGAAATCGAACATCGAAGTTACAACCGAACGAACACCAACATATCCAGTTTATCCAAGTAAAAAAGTCACACTTTGAATTAAATATTTTTAAATTTTAAGGTGATCAACATTACCGGGGGGTGGATTCAACACTCAAAAACTCGTTCTAAATACTATAGATGCAAGCTCAAACTCACTGATATAAATGCTTTCATGCTGAAACTCACATAAAATCACAAAACTCACGAGAATTCATACATTTCAATCGAATGGAAATTGAAGAGTTTTATGAGTTTTGGTGAATTCGTGTAAGTTCAAAGTGTAGAATGTATCAAAATATGCGTTAACAGCATACACCGCAGGCTGAACGACGTAAGGCTCACTTCGTTCAGCTTATGGCGAATGCCTTTAACGCTGCTCAATCAGTTCATTGAGTTTAGGGCACATATCCTATAGCGGAATTCACCGAACTCACCACTAAACTCATTTGTTTCATGTTAAACTCACACCAACTTATAGAAAAACTATAGAAATCAATTGAGTGCAGTGTTTATGTAAGCATTCTTGGGCATTATTGCCAAAATCAATCAAACATATTTTAAAAAAGTCGAAATCTCTTCCGGAATGAGTGTTTATTTTAATTGTTTCTAATGGGCTAAATATCTCTTTGAGTTTAGAACTTGGTAAATTCAATTTTGTACTATTTGAATTGTTTCCGAACGAACACGAACGAACACAAAAATATACGGTCCAGTGTGCAGCCTTAATATATATTCAGAGAGCGGAAATACCTGGTATGAAGAAACACGCTCATAGTGACACTAGGCTAGACCATATATTCGGTTGCACACCAAATTTTCGGCACACATAATTGCTGCTGTGCAAATGCATTCCGATTCGGAAGTATGGTCATTGTGGGTAATTTGGCGCGTTGAATATGAGTTACACCGGCAACGTTAGACAGAGAGGGATGAGGATGAAATGCATGCAACCAAATAATGTCAATATGAATTATATCGAGCTTCCTATTCAAATGTAAATTTAATTCGAATCGCAAGCACAACATATAATACATAATTGAAAATCGAATCGATTAATTGATACTGTTGTCACATTTACAATGAAACGATTTTAATTCAATTCAAAAGCAAATAAAAGAGGTGAATCTCATTGAACACAAAACTTCGCAATATACATGTATATACATCACCTATGTTTCCTTTTTTGGGGGGGGGGGGGGTGTTTAAATCACTGTCAATAAATAGTTTAATAATGAAAATTCCAAGATACATTCAATTTGAACGCTCACAAAGTTTACCAAAACACTGATAAATGTTTATGTTTAAAAGCTATCGAAATTGTTTGCACAAAAAAGCTCCAAACAAAAATTGTGTTCAAATAAATCAACTATATCGAACTTTTTATAATCTATATGTTCTTTTTTCATTCATTTTTTTTTAATCGTATTTTTTTGTCGAGTGTTTGCTAAAGCATTGTTAGATACAAACTTCAACACATTGTTCAAACTGAGTAAAGCACAACCTGTATTTGCCATGACACCTTGCAGTACAAGCATTCTTTGTGTTTGTTTTTTAGTGTATGTCGTTTATTTTTTTCTTTGCTTTTTCTCTCCCATCCTTCAAATTATAAGTAAAACTTTTCACATTCCTTTAAATTTCACACTTGAATTTGAAATGGAGCGAAAAGCATGGAGACAAATTTAATGTTCAGCTGAGCCAGCGAATGAATTATGAGCTTTCAAACCAATCGAAAATAAGTTGAAAAAAATACGGAGACGTATTCAATAGTCTAGGATTCGAGTTATTCAATGTCGGTGAGAAAAGAAAACAAAAAACATTCAAAACGATGGGGAAAAAAATTCTACGACTTCAAATGTATGTTTATATTTTCGTCAGCCTATGCAAAACAAGTGCTGGGTCGCAAATTCAATGGTGCCGCGTCGATGAAACCATGGTCTAGCATTTACACTCACCTTTTGCCACAGCTTTAACATTCAAACAACGCATTTTCGTGCAGCACTCAAACCTCATACTCGTACATATCATTTTTCGTAATCGGATCTGCAGTTTCGGTTGCCTTTGGACTCTTTTTCAGATGGCTATACAATTTTGGTTCTCTTTTTCGGACCAAGGCTAGTCAGCCAGTTTTTCGGGTGTTGAGGTTCGGGTAGTTTGGACCCACCGGAAACTTGTCGCTTCCTTTTGGCCCGAAAAAATTCTAACGCATTTTAAGAGAGTCCGAAAAATTACCGAAAAAGTCTTATTGCGAACAATGTAATACACACACGAAATTATCTTTACACTTAAAAAGAGAATGCTTGGAATATTGGATCATGTCTTGCCAACCAGACCAACCGCGGATCACAAATCATCCCGCCACTTTTGCCATACACTGATTTTCATCGTCCAGTTGCCAAAAGAATGGAAAAACAAGTGAAACAAACAGAAAATCTATGAAATCAACCCGTCCGAAAACTGTCGTAGCATTGTGTATTGTGTATTGTGACGGTAGCGGAAGGAAAAACCTTCGTCGAAGTGTATGCATGCAATGATGGAAGACTTAATTGTGTGCTCGTACAAAGTGTACGAATATGTTCTTGTACAGTGAATTGCTATAGCCTTGTCTACTGATTTTTATCAAGGGCATACTCAAACTCACTCACCAAACACTGTATGAATGCCAAAAAAAAAATCCCATTGTTCAGGTTCAACTCAAATGTCTATTGTGAAAAGTTTTTCGATCTATCATTGTTATCCCCTCCAAAAAAAACAACATTCGCATGTATACATAACCGTCGATATTCAAGACTCGAATGATCAAATAAAGGTACAACGATAAAACGCCTTTTGTAGACGCTTTACTACGTCTCTCTCTCTCTCTCTCTCTCTCTCTCTCTCTCTCTCTCTCTCTCTCTCTTCCACTCTGTGTTTGAACTTACGATAAAACATTAGTTATAACATCAAGTTGAAGCAATAGCGATTTATTTTATCTGTATTTTCAACCAGTTCAGTAGCACAAAACGATAATGTATTTATCCAGTATTGCCTATGATAACCACCGATATTACGAAATAGAATCGTTTGGCATATTATTATCTTCAATAGCTACTAAGAATTTAAGCTTGAGTGTTGTCATATGACTTCGCTTGTTATTGTTAATGGTAATGATTTCGATTACAGTGAATAAACATTTATATGCTACAACAATATTGTTACATTTTGATTCGGTAAATATGTGTTCATCACACTCAAATCGTTTTGATGAGACAATGTTGGGTCATAAATTTAACAAAACTTAAATTCATTCATACACTCTTCAAAATGTATTCATATTAAATATGAAATTTTATATTGCAAAAATGACGAGGGGTGAATCACTCAAAAAATTAGTTTTGCGATTTTTTGTTTCTCCTCGATTACTTTCCGATTGATTTCCGTTTAGTTTACATTTTTATATGGTTTTTTGCCCGATTACCGATTACTTTGGGCGAATCACTAAACAGTAATCGGAGAGAAAAAACTAATCGGAGAAAAGTAATCCCGAACAAAAGTAATCGAATGCGGCAAACAACATACAGAATGTCAATGTGCGCATTCGATTACTTTTGTTCGGAATTACTTTTTATTTTTCTCCGATTAGTTTTTTTACCTCCGATTAGTTTTTTTTTTTGTTCGATTACGAATTACTTTTCAGTGATTCGCCCCTTGGAAAATGGCCAATTCCATGTAAACAGTATTTAAATAGCAGAAGAACGTGCGAGAGAGAGATAGAGAGGGACAGTCATTATTCGTTCAATAATTATTTAATCGATCACTTTTCAATTTGAATATTAATTGCTTGCTTTGGGCTATTAATTTTTAAATCGATTTTCAACCATGTAACTAAACCATCATCGATTGCTTAAATGACTATGCAAATTGATTAAAAAACAAAAACTCTGGTCGAATTGAACTAACGTTTGTGATGTTCGATTTGATTAGCCATTTTATTTATGATTAAAGTTAGGTGATTATGGAACATGGAAAATGTTCATTTCCGTTGATATCGTAAGACTTTGGCAAAAGTTAACGATGTTACAGATGGACAGGGGTCCCCAAGTGGGTCACATAATTAAGCAAACATTTATATTCGTTAACGGTAAATTAAATGAGTGTTTGACTTCATCTGTTTTGTGTCGATTGAGTGTCAGTTTGGTGATGTATTTGGCCACAGCTGTGTGTCAACAGCTGCCACAAAAGATCATTTGATTATTTATTATCGATTCATTCGCATCATTAGCTGTGGGTCGGAAAATAATAATGAATGGACGTCTCGAAGTCACATTTCGCAGCAACCAAACACAATGAATAAATGTGTATAAATGAAGAGAATTTTACATTTGAATCTCAAATTGAGCTTTAGCATAAAAACCATGTTTTTCTATATGTTTCGGTGTCAACATGAAATTGGATTAGCTGCACTGGCATTTCATCGCATTTTTACAAGTAGAATGAGAGACAAAAAAAAACTAGAATAAATATAATCAAACGAAGATTTATGAATGCAGTGAAAATATCTGCTGTCAAATAAATAAGTGTATTGTGAATAAGATGAAAAACCTCTGAACGAGGTATAAACAGAGTGGCGCACTCAAATATCCTGCCCTTAAAATGACTGATATCACATTTTACGTGGCGCTGTTGATTTATATATTTTTGGTTTAACGCTTTTCAAATAATTCAACAATCTTTCCATGATGGCATCAATTGAAATTTGAACTAGTGTGCGCCAGTGCGAGTGCCGAATGAAAACGTGAATTGTATTACGGCGGAAAAATAAATTCGTTTTGTTTACACAAATATTTTTTGCGCACTGGCGCACACTAGTTCAAATTTCAATTGATGCCATCATGGAAAGATTGTTGAATTATTTGAAAAGCGTTAAACCAAAAATATATAAATCAACAGCGCCACGTAAAATGTGATATCAGTCATTTTAAGGGCAGGATATTTGAGTGCGCCACTCTGTTTATACCTCGTTCAGAGGTTTTTCATCTTATATCAGTAGTTTTGTAAGGTCAATTTGTAAAAAACACTTAAAAAATAACAGCTTTTCGAGATATATCATCAAATTCTGTTCAACTCCATCGACCGAAGTGCTAATTTTGAGAACCTTTGAAGTAAATACGGCGAAGATATATCAAAATGAGCCAAAAGAATGATGAACACTTTGGAATCATTTTACGAATATACACACAAAAGAAATTACATGACATTTTATACGATACACAGTACAATATTTGGATCTTTATAGAAAATTTATATTGTGCATTGTATAAATCCAAAAAGTTTGTATGGGGATGTCGTATAAATCCATATTTTATACAGTAAATCGTATAAAACTTTATATAATTTTTTGTGTGTGTATAAGAAATACATAAGTGTTGCCACTGTTTTTACATAGTGTTTATACATGAACTGTCAAATGATTCCAATTTCGGCTAAAAATTGAACAGTATTCTTTCGAATTGAAGTTTTTGGTTTTTTTTACTTGTAATCCAAATTGTCCTCCAAATCGAGTCAATAGGCCCCGATTGAAAGCCAATTTTAATGTATATCGATTGTGATATATGAGTTGCGAGCATGTTATGTCATCATATTTAGTATTATATCACAACTTGATTTGATAGTGTTAACTCTGAAGCACATATAGGCAAAACCCAATTTCTGCGAAAAATGATGAGTGAAATTCGAACTTCCATAACTTAAGAACGGTTGATCCTATTTTAATGGTTGAACCCTCGTTGGATAGGTATTGAGGTGTACTACCAAAGTGAAGTTTTTCAGAATTTACGACAATGACTACGGGGGTCAAAATGATGAAAAACCAAAAAAATCGATTTCCGATTTTTCGGTTTTTTTTCAATGTGGTGACCAAACCCGATTATAGATTTCTTTCATACATGAGACATATTTAAAGCCTAGCTCAATACCTTTCATTTGCGGTATCTGCGGATTTTCTATGTTGTGTATTAGTGGAGCTATGGAATTTTGAAAAAAATCGACACCCCGACACTCTCCAATTAATTTTTTATGAGTAAGGAAATTCGGCCGTTCTCGACGGTTTTGAACTGCCCTTCAGACCCCCAAAAATTAATGTCATACATCACAGAAATCGAGACAAACTACAAAGTCACACACACACACACACACACACACACACAAACATACAAAACCCAATTTTCAGTGAAAACCCTCCTTTCGGGGAAAACGTACACAACTTTTGAACGGGTCAACCGATTTTGATGGTTGGGCACTCGTTGGAAAGGTATTGAAGAGTACTATCGATTGGTCACTCATTGACAGTGGTCAAGATTACCCTTCGGGAGATATGCTATATAATCTGAAAAAAACACCCCCATACGTCCCCCAAGCGAAAAATTTTTTGGTTCCACAAAAATTCATTTTGACGACGGCTTTCGTTTAGTTTGGTCCTAAGCTACACGTCAATGCCTATTCCACGAATGACATCGGTCGGCAACACAGAATCCGAAAACTCGCGTATATATAGTGTTGCACTCAAAAGTGTATTTTTTGGTGCGCCACTGGGAGAACTACCGTTCTCCGTGATTAGATTTTCAAATGATAACGAGCAATCGGTCGTGTTTTTTCTCAACCATTTAGTTGCAGACTGAATTTAGGTTATTCCAGCGCGAAATGTGTGTGCGTGTGTGTGAATATCAATGCTATTTGATATACGCTCAACAATATTCAATTCGAATTTTTAAACGAGATATAGTTTCAGTTCTACAATCGATTCTCAGTTGCTGTTATAACAATCATAATATCTCGTACAGCAAAAAGTGATATATTTGCGTTTGAGTTCGGAGTGAACTGTTAGAGAGAGTTGAATATCAACATCAACAAAAACAACAACAAATACAATTTACTTACATTGCATAAAAGCCAAAACCATAACTGTGACGCAAATACAGTGGTCAGTTAGAATGAAATCGATTGAAATGGAAACATTTACGTAATGCTAGAGCGCTTTATTATGCTTTTTGCGAGACATTATCTAACCAATGGCCTGAAAGGTTTTGTACTGCATTGCAAGTGAAGTTTGAATGAAAGACGAAAATTAAAAAAGGAACATAAGAACAAACGAACAAACAATGACCATATTGTATTAGTATTATTATGTATTTTATGGGCATTTAGACGATGATGCTTATTACGATTTGCTGGCAAGACAACACAGCGCCGATATTTCACACACAAACAGAAGTACAGCACCACACCAACTGGGCGACAAAAAGAATGCACTGAGATTTACTCTATCTTCGTCCTTTCTCTCTCTCTCTCTCTCACACACACACACACACAATGAATGCGAGAGTATATCGAAAATTTGCTTGCCTCATGAAAGAATCCAAATTATGCAGATTTCAGCAAAAGGCGAGTGTGTGCCCATTGCAAATTGAAAATGTCCATGGTTCTCCCATGAGACAGCCTTCTTAGGTCGTAACATTGATGTATGCAGAGGCTTTTGATTTCTAGATATTAATTCAATGTCTTTTTATGTCGTCATTGCAAACGCATTTCTTGATTTTATGTCTTTCTGACGGCCGTATTCGCACATGGATAACCTCAAGAAAGTCAAGCACGTACTGATAGCTCCGGCTCTTATATCATAGAGCAGTTTGCTTCTCTGTAGGATATATGAATTGTCCTTAAGAAGCTTTTCAGCTGTCGCACGAGGAGCTTTTCTTTGCAAGCGCTTTCAAAGTACGGAAATTCTACAAAAAGCTTATCGAAATCCTTACCGTTACGTAATTACGTATTTTAAATGAAAAAAAAACGGCTGATTTGAGAAGCACACCAAAAAACAATGAGTAACGGTTTTTCATCACTTCCTTTGAGGTTAAATGTATCTAAATTGTGGACAATGAAGACAATGTAACCGACCAACGGTGAAACTTCAACTAAATCAACAACGCCGTCTTCCGATGCTCATAAATCGTTCAGTTACTTACCAGAAAACTACTGCTTTTTGTTGTTGTTGTTGTTTTGGAAAACCGATTGCAAAAACCAATAAAGTGGAAAACCAAAATGGATATTTATGCTAATTGATATATATAAACGTCGCAATAAATTTACTGTAATGTTGTAATAAAGGTTGCAATTGCTTTCACATTTCTTTTTCCGCCTTCGTTCGGTTGTCGTCATCGTTTTTCTTTTTTGTGCGATTAAAATTGCCGTTTTTTGTAACACTTTTCTTGAGGATCGTTATCGATGAAATAAGACGGAAATAATAATCGTAAAAATGAATAAAGGAATAAAAAGCAATGAATTTCGAGTTGAAGAATCAAAACGAAACGAAAAAAAAGGGTTGTGGGCAAATAAACAAGTTACAGGCCATTCCGACGACGGGCTTCGTTCATGTGTGGAAAATTGTTGATTTTTTTCTCTCATTTTTTTTTTTTTTAATTCTGTTTAGCACCATTTCGGTAGACATGATCAGCTGTTTAATGTCATTCAAACGACACACATTAAATATGAGAAACGATTGGTGTAGAATGCAGGCTAGCGCCAAGTCAAGCCATTCCATTCGCCAATCTTTGGGAAATATGGACACTTGCCAAAAACGGTGTTATGTTGCCAATGTACACGTTTCGGATGACTTGATTTTTGCCTTCAAAGCTCACGCCATTCGATTTGCCCATTGCCAAAAAGGGCACACAAATTTCATTCCGAGTTTTTGTTTGAATTGAATTGAATTGAATCATTCGAATGAATATCGTGGTCCGACAATTTTTGAAGTAGCGATATAAAAGCTTCCATATTATAAACTTCGTACGTATATGTATCGTGCTCAACATTATACGTAAATCGTGTTTCAAATAAAAAAGAATCCGAACGAAGATAGCTTTTTTTCCCAATTTGCTCTTGATTTCAAACAGCAGCTGCGAACACAACAAAAAAAAATCTTCAAGAAATATAAGCGCTTAAACAGAGTAACATTTTTCGCTCCCTCCTTTCGATTTCACAGATTTATTTACATACGTGTACTCGACTGTGCGTGTGTGCATAGTCATGTTCGAAATCGGTACGATGTGTGCGTTTCCACCAAATCGCTTGAAATAAATGCGCGCGCAAAAATTCCGAGCAGGGAATATATGTCAAAGAAACAGGGCGCACCAAAAGATCAACCACCATTTGAAACAAGTGGATTATTTTTGTGCAAATGATTACAAAGTTAATCATCCCAGTTTCCAATAGTTCTGTTAATTAGTTTCTTTTGTCTAATGTTAAAATATGGGCAAAACAATTTCCGGTTTTCATGCAATGCATTATACTGAGCAGTGAAAGTGTGCGTTTGAACATTACTTGTTACACCCGGTCGCTTATTTAAATGAACACCCTCATCGCGCTATATAAATGGCTCTGGAAAATGCATGTGTCTTCTTGTGCTTTTATATACTTCAATACACCATCATTTATGTACTCCCATCCGTTTGGCTCATGTCGCTTTCAATAGCTCGGCAGCCTTATTCTTGATGGTTTTGCCGTTTTCTTCATAAGCAGAAAAATTGTTCGCTCACAGTCCGGGTAAGATTTTCTCTTACATTGTATGCGGCGGTGGTGTGCGGCGATAATTGAAAGCAATCCAACAGAGTGAACAAATTTCGTTGTGCATGTTTCCATTTTTCGGGATTCGGATGGCTTGCGGAATATTAAAAGTAAAAAAAAAAAAAAAATAACCGTACAGAAGATAATAAATATATAGAGAGAAAGTGAAGAAAACGTAAGAAACATTACGATAAATAGAGAGAAAAAAAAACCACAAAAAAATTGTATTTTTCGATATTTATTAAACAAAGGAATTTAAAAAAAAAACCCAGGGCAGAGAAAAACACACGCTTACCATTTTTTTTTTTTTGATTAATTGTCAGTAATCGGAAAACTCCAATTCACGTTCAAACAATCAACGCGTTTTCAATTGCGAATTTTTCTCGGTATCCAATTCAAAATGTTGACCGATGCAAACGCAAAAATAGCGTTTCAAATGTGAGAGAAAATAGAAAAGAAAAAAGCAACAACAACAACAACAACAAAAAAACCAACAACAACAGAATCGTATACGCATACCCCATTCAACACACATCTTAAACATTTCAAAACAGTGCAATAAAATTTCGAGTTTATTAATAGCAATATTGTTCAATCGTATATAAGTTCTAACTGAAACGCCAATCAAATCGATGTTAAGTAGTGTGAACAGAAAATTAGAAATAGCGAAATAATACACACACAAAAAAAAACAGAAGAAATACACACACCGCAGTTTTAAAATTCGAACGAGAGAGAGAGAAAATAAGCGAGCAAGAGATTGAAATCACAAGTGAAAAACGTGAACGGGTACTTTGGTTAAGAAAGGCTAATAAATTACTTATGGAAATTATATCAACAATCAACAAGCGCAAAAGCGTCATCATAAATTAAAATTTTTAAATTGTGCTAAATTGAAATGGTCAAAAAATTATACGGCATACAAAATACATTGCATTAATACGAGTAATTTGGAAGAACAAAAACCAAAGAACAACAACAACAAAAAATCAAAAATAATTGCTAACAATATGTAAATGCAAAGTTGAATGCAAAGTGAAACAAAACTAAAACGGAAGCAACAACGATAGGTAACGGGAAAGCAGAGAGAGAGAGAGAGAAACAGGCATTGCACACGGAAATCTACACACACATAACTTGAATTGAAAATCATAAACCTAATCTGGAATTGAATGGTTTGATTTTTTTTTGTTTTCTGTTTTTTTGGGGTTTTCATGTGTTTTGTGTGTGAAAACGAGATTCTTTCAAATTCTACAATTTACATTTGTTCGCATGTTCGGTCGTTGGGTTTGTTCGGTAGTTTATACATGGTTTTATTCAGTTTCTTGTCACTGATATCTTCTGCAATAAGAATTGGTTGATGCCGATTTGCATTGTGCATTGAAAATTACACAAAAAACAAGAACGCATACACTGCTCTCTCTCTCACAAAATCACACACACACCCACCAAAAATTCGTGTCGTGGATTCATTTACGGGAACAGAATTAAAATAGAAAAACCATTGCTCACCAAGTATGCATAATAAATCAAAAACACATCACATAAAACATTATACATTCCGACAGCCGTCTAGTTAAGTTATAGTGTTTGGAAGAGAGAAACATACAACACAGGAAAACAAATATTATTTTTAAACATAAAACAAGTGCTGATAGCATGTTCCGAGGACACAATTATAATATTGTCTTCAACGTTTTGCTGTAATTAGTCGGGTTTGGTGTTGGGCATAAAAGGAGAGAAAGTACATGCTGCGACAAGTGGTAACAAAGCAATAAGCAAAAGCATACATTTCAAACCTGCATAAAAACACCATCCAGAACCCAATAGCTCAAGTTGCAAAATACAACAAGCAACAACAAAAAGGCACACACACACACACACACACACACACACACATACATACAAACACATACACAACATATAAATATAAATACACACAGTTTGAAAACCACAGACTTATCAAGCTCAATAGCTCAATCAACCTACCAGCTGAATATTACAGAATCCGTAACACACAAAAGCTCGACAACGAAACAAAGAATACGCCGAACGAACGGACAAAAAAGAGAAAAAGAGAGAGAAAGTGACGAACCAGATTCCTGGAGCAAAAAATAGATAAACGAAAAGTGAAAGACGATATTTCTGTGAGCGAACAAAATGGCATTCAAAAACTAAGAGACAGAAAGAGAGAAAGAGTGAACGCGGGCCAAGAAGGAAATTTTGTGACGAAAGCACCCCTGCTCACCAAGAGCCCACCAACTACACCAACAACAATAAACAGCACCCGAAAAAAAAACCCCAGCAAATATACGAAAAATAACAAGCAAATCAGTTCAATTGCTTAACAACAATTACCTCCGAACCACCTAACTAACATACAGGTAAAATTGCTATAGCCAAGAAACACAAAACAAAAATAGAATCATTCATCTATTTACGATAAAATGGCTAAGCTTGATTATTTCTCTTGATATAGGAAAATGATAGCGTCTTTCATTTTATTAAAAAGAAGGGAAAAAAACCCACATATAATGCTTTTGCATGCATATTCGAATTGATGTAGCGTAATAATAGTAGTTGTGGAATATATAGTGTAGCTCGTAATGGTTAAATGTCGGTAGCTGTCTTACATTTTCTCACCTATTTTCGAACGTTTTCGTTAGATATTCATGCATACTGAGTCGATTGTGTACACGTACCATGCTACATGCGATAACAGCGTTTCAAATTTTTTTTTTGCTGCTGTTTCGATATCGTGCTGCATATCATCATGAAAAACGCATGGAAAAATGTGCTTCGAACAGAAGCAACAACAAAAAAAAAACAGTAAGACTTTTCAAAATAAAAAATCATCATGATGAGGAAGAAAAAGAACGCAAATACATCAACAGCAACAACAAATCAAATGAAAAATAGAAAACAATGACAGAGAAATGGTATATATCAGCCAAAGAATGCGAGGATAGTAAAGATAGTGAGTGGAGAGAACTTAAACTGAAATTGAATAGAGAGCCGTTGTGCATGCACACATTCATTCGTGTTGCTGGCACTATTCGCTTGTTTCGTTGTATTCTGTCGCGGACGTCATGTTATACTTTTCCTGTGATAATGTCACATAGTTGAGTGTGTGTGTGTGTGTTTTTTAAATTATTATTACAATATTCATATTCATATTCTTGTTGTTTATTTAATTATGTTTTTTTCTCGTTTTTGTATTTATTCTCTTGCTCAGCGTTCATTTCGTATCATTCGTCGTTCTTTTTATTGTTATTTATGCTTAGGATATTGCTTTTAATTTGAGCATTGGTTGGTGTTGTTGTTGTTGTTGTTGTTGTTGTTGAGTTCATTCCGTACAATCGGATTTTCGGTGCTTTTGGTCGTGTAATGAATGGTGATCAAATTTGTATCTATTGTTGTTGCCTTTTCACTGTTGTGTATGTATTGTTGTGGTGTTTGCGTGGGATCTGCTCCCCATCCGAATGCCATTGCCATATCATGTTATATTTCTTTATATTTTTCAATGCCTAACATAACTCACCATCACTGCCATTCTGGTGTGTATGGTGGGTTCGTTTCCGACACACACAATGTGTCTAGGATCACATTTGCGTGTGTCATTCGCCCGTCGCATGTACATGAGAAACTCATTTAAAACATGAAATGAATGCAAAACGACCGAAGATGAAAAACCTGAAGACTGAGCGAGAGAGCTCAAATTCGGTTTAATATTTCGAAATTGTCGGTGATTGTGCAAGCGTGGTGTGTGCGTGTGTGTGTATGTGTGTATGTGTGTGTGTGCGCCAGTGTTTGTGTGTGTGTGTGTTGATCCGCATGTGCATGTGTGTATGAGTTGTGTGCGTATACTTTAGTATTGTTCGTTGGTGTGTATGTGCCTCGCTCTGTATACGAAGCAAGTGAGTGAGCCTGAAAGCGCGCGTGATACTGATGCGAACCTTATCACGGTATGTTTAGTATTTTTGCGCATGATTCGATACGGGAAGACCGAAGAAAGTTAAACAGTCATACAAATATAAACAGAACATTTAACTGGAATGGAATTGAAAACGACGTCAGTAGTGTACATGACTAGATGGTACAGGAAGAGAACGAGCTGAATCCTGAGAGCGCGATATAGAGATAGATGGGCGAGTGAGTGATAAAGAGAGAGAATCAGTGAATGAGTGAGTGAATGAGCAAGGGAGAGTGAGTGATACAGACACAGACACAGACGCATGTAATCAATAGAATCAAATGGTACGATATGCTGTAACAAAAATATGTTTACACAAATACACATGTCGGAATAAACGGCGTGTGGCTATAGCGAATCTTCAGCATGATAAAATATCCAGCGAATTTGATGTTTGGTAAGCTATGCGAACAACGACAAACCAAACGAACCGATTCGAATCACTAGACTGAGAACGACAGAGAGCGAGCGAGAGTGAATGTGTTGCTCTGATGAGATGTGTAATGTGATATGATGATCATGGAGCATATTTTATTTTGTGCATTTACCAATTGTTTTAACGGCTATTTTTGTTTTATCGTGCATTCCATTCGGTGCGCTCGTTACATTCGTTTCAGTGGTTACCTTTTAGTTATTTTTGTTTTTTTTTCATATCATTTGGCGCAAACTGTTAATCTCGCTTTCCCACCAGCGCAAATCACAATTAAGAGTATTTGCGTGTCCTCAGTTTTTTTTTGCGCGCACCATTCGGCTACTTAATTTTCATAATTTCCAGTGCATTAATGAATATGTAATGTGTGTAAAATATTATTTCGTGCGTGTGTCACAAATACAACCAGCAACGACAACAACAACAACAAAATATACCTATAATTTTATGAAGCATGGCCGAGGTATTGTCAATGTTACACATTTTGTCGATTCATATTTTCAATGCTATTTTTTCCACTTCGTCTGATATTAATATATTAACGACAATATCCTGCAATGAAATTTTGGTGAGCGTATTTATATAAAAAAAAGAAGAAGAAGAAGTAACAACAATGTTCGCAGTCTGATTTCGTGCGTCAATGAAAGCCTTTGGTGATTTTGAGTGAGTGAGAGAAGTTTGTATGTGTGCTTTTTCTCTTCCCTGTTATTTTTTTTTTCACTCTCAGTTTCTCGTTTCCGATTGCATCTCCGTTGCTCAAAGTTGGTTATATATACAGTATCAACTATCAATGGGCTATTTTTTCGATAATCTATCCATATGATTATCGTGATTATATTTCATTGAAGCAGCATGTGAGCTAACCAATAAATAAATATTGGTAATTCGATTGCTTTTTCATTTATCCGAACAAAAAAAAAAAACCGTAACCGCGTGTTCTATATGTTGAGATGTTATTGTCGTTGTTGTTGTTGTTGCTGCTTTTTTTTTATATGTATCATTCCCATAAACGATTCCAATTCATGTTTGTATTGTTATTACACACACAACACATATACACATTCTATCTCATTCACTCCGTCAGCACTGTTGTGTGTATTCTTCCGTTTGCGTAACAGTTATTACCGTATCCATAAAAGTATTTCGGTGGAAAAATCCGTTTTATTTTTCATTTCGCTTTTAATCTCCCGCCTCGTTTATGGATATAAAATTCCCCCCATGCGTGAGAATGAGTTTGATGTTATGCAAGGCCTATTTCGATTTTATTGCAGCTATCGACAGAAAAGCAGTGAATTAATTAAACAGACTGAAGACGAAAATGAAGGCGGAAATAAATGAAATCGGCGTACAAGAAGCAATTGATAATTGATAAATACGAAACTAGATCGAAAAATCAAATAGCTCATCTATTTTGCATGTGTTGCATAGTCACTAGAAATAATGCTAGAGTTAAAATTATCATTAATTTATGTTCTTCATAGTCTTTCTCTTGCTATCGCTATGTTATTTCTTGTCCTTTATCCCTATTTTTTTGTCTTTTCTTTTTTCTATTCCATTCACAGTGAAAAATAAAATAAAATAAAAAGCACGTACATCCATACATAAACCAAAGCCAAAACTGAACAAATACAACACACATACATAACTTTCTTTGCTCTTAGAATATAATAGAATTTAAAAAAAAAACACACACACAAAAAACCAAACCAAAACACATACAAAAAAAAACAACAACCAAACTACGACCATCAACCATCCACCATAGACTTTTAACAATTGTAATGTTATACCGAAAATACACGAATTTTATTAAATTATTTATAAATAACTATGTGTTAGATATTCTAATGTCGGCGTCGTAATTTGTGAGACAAAAAAAAAGCGAATAAACGAAAGACATAACAAATCCGATAAAAAAGAAACCATAGTTGATCGGAGACCTGAACTTAATCTGAGCCATTTTCCTAACGAATAAAACGTACACACTCACACTCACACATTCACTATTTACATTCACATCAACATCGATTCAAAAGACAAAAATTGGTTTTCTCTTTTAATTGTGAAAAACACACACAAAAAAATACACGATAAAACATCAAGAGCTCAACTTAGTTGAGAATAGTTTGTCCGGAACCAGAGAGAATATAGAACATACGAAACAATTCACAATAACATTAAATAGTCGATAATTAATAATGAACAGTTAATTCAAAGGTGAACGTGATTTTTTTTTCTCAATTTTGCGTTAATTTTTTTTTTTTTTTTTTGATTTTTGGTTTCGAATTCATTTTTATTTTTTCATTTTCAAACTTTCCATAAAAATTTCTAAATTTTCGAATGAAAGTCGATTCCCTTTTTATGTTTAATGAACCGTTTTTGTTCTTCATTTCTATAACATTTTACTAAGCCCATCCACTAGCAAAATATTAGGTTAATAGAAAACACTTTTGAAAATCGTTCTTTTTACATATTTATGAAGTGTACGACAACTAAACAGCAACTTAAAACATTTAAATAATCAATAAAACTCAACAATAACAATAACAACAACAAAATTTAAAAAGAAAACAACATATAAATAAAGTAGCTTAGGCTAGATCAATTTTAGAGTAAAACAAAACGACTTAACTAAATTAACAATTAAAAATTAATAAAAAGCAAATAAAAAACAACAAATAACTAAGGAATTAAATCGAATCAATAGCAAACATTTTATTTTAAAACTGAAGTAAAATAAATAATTAATCAATAACAAGAACAAAAGAAAGAAGAAAAAAAAAAACCACCCAAAAATAACAATAAGTAAACATTAAATTGACACACATACAAAACACACGACAATGGCAACGCCACCAGAAAGTCCCGTCGAAGAAGTTGTTTATGAGTTGGAAACGACTCGTGTACCGAAACCAATCCCAGTCGCGCTAGAGGACCTTTGTCGCCAAACGAAATTCACGCGACAAGAAATTCGAGTTATGTATCGTGGATTCAAAACAGTACGTTGATTCTATCTTAGTTGCCTTTAAAGAAAAAAAAAAAAAAAAACTTAATTCAAAATCAATAGAACAATTTCCCGTAGAGCTTGGAGTGTTCATTGTTTTACCATTTTCTCTATCCCATTGAGAGATAGTAGACGATTTTTTATTTTGGTTTTTTTTTCCAACTTTTTTTTTGTAGCTGCCGTTTTTTCCGTTCAATTTGGCTTCCGTTAGTTTTTTTTCTCAATTTTGTATATGCGATAGATAGAGATACTTTTTTTCTCCCTTAGATTTAAACTTCGTTTACCATCCTTCTGTGACTGGTATTAGAAACAAACTGTAGCTCAGTAAATATTTGCCTCATTTACACAATTTTCGTTTTCTCCACAGGAATGCCCTGAAGGTGTTGTACATGAAGAGTGTTTTAAAGATATCTATGCAAAGTTCTTCCCTCATGGCAGTAAGTATTACGGTCATTGAATATAGTTTGGCTCCGGTTTCTCTCTAATATGCATTATTTGTTTCAAGAATACGAATTTCCTTGAGAAAATTCCAGCGCAATAATAAGAATGTTTGCTCAAGTGAGAAACCCAAAAGTTCTATCTCTCTCTCTCTCTCTCTCTGTGTCTCTCTCTCTCTCTCGCTCTGTCTGCAAAAAAAATTGAACATAAGTGAACCCGTTTTCGGAGACGTGATTATTATATTCGCCAATAATTCGAAACAGTTTCAATCCCATTAGAGTTACAGTGCCACATAAAGCAACACTAGGTTTATTGTTCGCTGGCATGTTTTGTTGCCATGTTAAAACCACCACCAAAATCCAACATAAGCTGAGCACATGGGATTTTCACAGGGGAGTTTTGTTTCCTTTTGTCTGTATCTGGTTTTTCTTCTCATTTTTTTTTTTCTTATGCAACGTTAGTTTTCTGTTTCATTTTTGCAATTCTCCTTGAAGGGGTTAATTGACAAGTGCCATTCGTTCAAGTGTTTTGCATTTGCAGTACAGAGAGACACAGAGAGAAAGAGCTTACTGATGACAGTGAGAGAAAATTTAAATAGATCTGCATCGGCATTGCCGTTCCGAGTGTGTGAGATTCGGGTTGGTGTGAAGGAGCTACAAAATTCAAGTGCAAGTGCTCTTCGTGGGCGCCTACTGTTTACAATACACATTTCCAAAGCAGAGCATTGCTTTCCTTTTCATTCATCCAGACTCACATCTACACTCTGGTTAATTATTCATAATTGCGTAACACTCAATACCAGCCAATGGGTTGACACAGAATGGCCTGTCAACGTCATCATACAACAACAACTCAAGTGAACAATTTTTCCTTCTTGCAATGACAAGCGAACATATAAATTCACATCATACATACACCGTTTTGGGATGGGCTTTTGTTTTATCAATTTTTATATTTTACATTATATCTTGCTGCATTTCTCACTTACACACCCTTTTCATTTTGTGTGTGTTTGCTTTTTTCTTCTTCTTTACAAAAAAAAAAGATTCTAGTATTTATGCACATTATGTGTTCAAAGCGTTTGACGTGAACTGCACGGGTGCGATCAGTTTTCGGGTAAATATTGTCCTTTATAATCCACTATACATTTGTTATTCTCGATTTATGTTCTGTTTACGTTTGTGTATACTAAGCACTCATAATCGCATGAATCGTAATTGAAAATTGCTAGGATTAAAATGCATACCAAATTGTGAATGCAAAGTTGTTCTAGTTAATGCGATACATTGGGTGGAATTGTGAGTGCTTAAATTGTATGTCATTGCACACACGTTGCAATTGTGTGATTTTCACATCAAAAACAGGCCATAATTTAATATTTTATGTTTCTCTCTCTCTCTCTCTCTCTCTCTCTCTTTCTCTCCCCATTTGCTTCGGTCATTTATTTTCCATTTTCATCGTATACAAATCAAATACAATAATAATAATAATAATAATAATAATAATAAAATACATGAAACACAACTAAAACCGAACAGGATTTATTGGTAACACTATCAACACTGTTGCGCGGTTCCGTTTATGAACGTCTTCGATGGACTTTTAAATTATACGATTTAAATGGTGACGGTTGCATAAGTCGCAATGAGCTAGGTGAAATTGTTCAATCAGTACACGAACTGATGGGCCGTCGGCCAAACCAAAGCGATGATGATCGTAAGGCTCGTGAACAAGTTGAAAAAGTATTTCGAAAATTCGATTTAAATCAAGACGGTGTCATAACGATAGAGGAATTTTTAGAAACCTGCTTAAAAGATGATACAATAACGAAATCATTGCAAATGTTCGATACGGATCTTTGATTATCGCCTGAAGTGGTGCCCAACAATAAAAATAAGACTTTCTTTCCACTCATCGATTTGTAATTACACATTTGACAAAAAGGACAACAAACAACAGCATCTGCTACATTTTAACGAGTAATTCACATCTCAATCGAAATTGAATCGGAACGGCTATTTCAACCGCAACAATAAAAAAAAAATAACAACAACAACAACATTCTTTTACTATTTTGATGACGGAAAATTTACGCCATACACAAGCAGAACACACAAACACTCTCTGGTTTGAGGTTGAACTTTAATTAGAAATTAAAGACAATGCAAACAACAATAACGACTACAGTAACTACACAAACACCATAATACTGGACTCAGCTCACTAACCCGATCGATAAATACAATTGAAAATACCATCAGCAAAACCAACACGGAATTAAAATGCACTCCTTCTGATACTGTCTAAATGTTTGTGAAAATAAAAAAAATAAAAAACGATTTAAAATTGTAATCGGATAGTCATTTAACAAAACCAAACAAAAACTTAACATTTATGAACTTCATGAGCTGTACGTAAAAATGCAATTAAAAATTGCGGCGTGTTTTTGTTTTTAAAACTTTTTAACATTTGAGCGATTTAATGGTGGAACACAACTGAAAGAACGAAAAAACAACAAAAAAAAATATATGAAAACTAAACACAAAGAAGGGATTCAATACTCATTAATCGGCCGTCTAGATTATATGATGAATTTTACATATATTATTATTCTTAATGAGGCTAAAACTAAATTAAACATTTATCAAAAAAAAAAAAACTTAAATCAAGCAAATTGAACGTGTTCTACTAGTTAAGTGTAAGTGGTGCGCGTGATGATTGATATGAATTTTTTGTTTTTGCATTTGGAATTTTCTTGGCGGTGTGAATTTTTCGTGTTTTTTTTTTTTGCAACGATCTACGGAAAGACAAAACAAATCAAACAAATGAACAAAAACATTTAAAAGAATTATAAAAAAAAAAATTAAAAATTCTAGAAACAAGTGAGCAACAAAACGAATAGGAAAATAAATGAATCTAAACTTAGCATCATTCTAACATTTTTCGAAAATAAACTTGAAAGCATTATGAACATATGATTATTGCAATTATAATTACATTTAAAAAAAAATGACAAAGAAAAAAAACACAACTAAATCAATTGTCGCTGGTTTGATTTCAAACAAACATTTTTTTGGTCATATATTAAAAAAAAAAAAAAAAATAGATTTTATCGATATTTTTTAGTCATATTTCAAAAAGAGAATTGAACATAAAAAAAAAAAAAATTTAAATTAAAAAACAACAAACTTATCAAATGTTCTATGCAATTGCGTACCTTTACCAAAAATCAGAGATGATTCTCTTTTTGCACCGATTTTCCGCTGGCCACGATTGAAAATCACACATTACACAACTAAACCAAATCAATCCACCAACTAATACCCGGATTTCGAACTACAAATCGTCATCCGTTTTGTCTTTCACTGTCTAATTGAGCGCTTCTAGTATTTACAATGTTATTGGATGTATGCGTATGTGTGTTTATGTGTGCGATTTTCAACGGTTATTTGTTGTCACCCACCAATTTCTTGCCATTCATCATTAAAAACCATTTTCATTTCATTTTGGCCTTTTATGAAAAATGGATTGTTATATATACATACAACTACTGATCCGAATGCGGAAAATGAACACAAAAAGAGAATTTTATCACTGCCAAAGTCTGTATAAAAGTAAAACAAAAACAACCACAATATAAATATACAACAACAACAACAACAACAACAACAAACATAATTAAATTATTGCATTTTAACGATTATTGTTTTTATTGATTAAATAATATTATTTTTTAAAAAGTGAAAAAGAAATCTAGGAAATTTGACAAAATAAAAAAAAACAAACACTATTTACTATTCGCATAAGCGTATTTATAAATGAATTAAGAATACAAATTTATTGACAAAACAACTAAAACCAAAAAATTGCATTACAAAACCAAAAAAAGAATGAAATAATAAAAAAAAAAAATTGTTACACATGAAGCAAATTCCGGTAAAACAGCAACTAATAATGTGAAATTTACTCAGAACATAACTCATTTATTTTCTGAATTCAAAGCTAGAACAATTTAGTCCATTGATTAGAAAAATTAAAGCAAAAAGAAAAAAAACATACACAAAGAGTTAATATAAATGAAGGTTTAAATGAAAAGAAACGGAAAAGAGGAGCAAACAAAAGAAAGAAAGAAACAAAAAACAATACAATACAATTGAAAGAGATGTGGATTTAGGCGTACAAAGTACAAGAACAAATAAAAAAAAAACACACACATTTTAGAAATTACGTAAGTGAAAGAACCGAAATCCAATGAATAATAACAACTAGAAATACTTTCAAATAAAGTGGTCATCGTATGTTTCTACTCTTTTCATTTAATTTTTATTTTATTTGTTTCGCTATCGTTCACTCATTCGCGCTTTTGCTGTGTGGTTGGATATTTTACTTCGCTGTGTGTTCATTCTCATGTCGTTCTCTTTTCATATTTGTTTCCCCTAAGCGTCGACCTCTTCCTTTTCTAATTCCGTTTTGAGTTTTTGACGCAAGCATCCCGACCCGTATAAATGATTTTGTCAGTCTATTATATTGTTGTTTTTTTTTTCTAAACATTTGCTGTCGGTATTCATACCAAGGAAATAACATCGAACAAAAAAGCCTCTGTACGGCCCGTGTACTCGTTGCTATTTGGTGTTCGCTGCCAAATAATTTTGGCTTTGAATTCAAATGCGCTTTATTTTCTCTCTCGCGCGCTTTAACTTCACATACCCATTATAGCACATAATTTTTGCTGCTGTCTCTGCTGTTTGCTAGTGTTGCACGCCTTCCAATAAATTTTCAAATCCATTTTCCATGTTTTTAGCTAGAGAGAATGTTTTTTACATTTTCACGTCCCTGTTAGGCTCACGGGCTCTATATTTACAATGCAACTCTGGTAACTATTGCCCAATGAAGTTGGCGAAAACTGACTATAATAAATGAAAGTAAGCACGTTGTTAGTGTGTCGTTTTTTTTTTTTTTTTGGTTGGTGTATTCGTGTTATTGTTGGTCGGTGTTTGTGGGGAAAAAAAACATTCCATTCAGACCATTTATTCAAAAATGTATTTCTCTCCATTGGGATTTGGTCGCTTTTATTTTCTTTTTTTTTTCTTGAGTACATCATATAAAATTATTATGTTCAATCCGAAAATTAACCGAATGTATTTTTTAGCCTCACATTTATTATTGCTACATCATTGCTCATTTAATAAGACATCGTTTATTCATATAATTGAGGTGTTATTTCATTCGTAACTATTACATTTTGTTTTTGTGTTCATTTGTTTCTTCTTTTGCACAGAAAATGTTAGCTAGATAAAAAAAAAAAAATTGAACAAGTTTTAAAGGTATTCATTTTTAAAGAGTGAATGCTAAGCATTGCAATTTGGTTTTTGAAATTGCGTTGATTATTCTATGCAGCATCAGCGAATCCAACACGATCATTTCCCATATCGAATTCAGTGTAATAACGACCAATGAATACATCACCCAAAATCCACAGTGGACCGTTTGGTGGTGGTATATCAATGCCCATGAACCCAGACAAGCAAATTGTTTTACCCATTTGATTGATGCGCAACACATAATCAATACCTTTTAATTCGAAACGTTTTCCGCCCAATACAAAACCAATGGTTGGTAAATTTGGAATTGAATCACAGCTTACAATATACTGTCCATTGACAATTGGTGTTCCACCAATTGCCCGATTGATATTTGTAATTTCACCGACTGGGCCAGCAATCAAACTGGTACCAGTATCAGCGATGGCTTGACAACCACCTTCACAGAATTTCTTGTCATTTACTGTGACCGAGTCCATTTGGAATTGCCAGTATGCTTTACGATTAACCGGTACATACGTGAAATCACCTTTGTAGTGTTTTGGATCGGATCCACCGAAAATAATTTCACCACCTTCTTGGCCGGATGGATCACGATTCAAGTAGAATGAAAATACTGGATCTTTAACCAAACCTTGATTGTAGAGATTGTAGAATGGTGGCACAACTTGATCGACGGAAATGGTTTTGTAGCCCAAACCAAGGATACCATCGAATTTTGCGGCCACAAACACCAAACCCGGTTCATTGATTGCCTCAGCAAATGTTTGATCTGCCACTTGCAAACCGCCAATCTAACATTTAAACGAATAACAAATGTTGGTCTCATCATGCATTTTATTTAAAATGTTGAATTTAATATTCTATAAAATAGTTTTATTGTTTACTTACGTTGAGCGCATCGGTTGAAAGATAACCGGATAAACTTCCAGATCCGTAACGAATTTCAAATTCAGTGCCATTCACTTTGTATGTGGATGATTCTTTAGCATTGTATTTATTGTGTGTAAGGCATGCAATGTTGGTGAATTTACAGTTTTTCGATGGTACCCATAAATTCGAAGAGCCAGTATCAAAAACTACTTTGAACTTTTGTGGTGGTGTTCCAAGTGCAATTTCACCATAGTATTGAGCCTAAGCGTTTCCATTTTCGTTTTTCGTTTGGTTGACATAAACAACAACAACAAAAAATAGTTAAATTGAGCCGTTGGGAGTCTTTTGTGTGAAAAACCATAAATATCATTTTGTGACAATAGCGATGGCAGTATACTTACATCTAAATAGTTTGAAAGTGGTTCAGGTGTTGGACCTTCGAGATTAAAATATCTATAACGCAATTGTGACACATCGGTGTCAACACGATGGAAAAAGTTGCGCACCGTTTCCATCTTTTTTACCGGAATCCTAAACAATGGAGAATGCAACAAAATAAAATGGATAAAAAAAAAAAAATCAATAGAAAAATTGATGACAGATAAACAAGTCGAACAAATTGATTTTTATTGCAAAATAAATGGGACATTTCATTGTCTGCGATGAAAACAAGGATGTAAACTGTTTCATTTATTTACTGCAGTAAATAATTTACATGTGAGTCATCAGACATGGAAGTATGATTGAATCGACTCGATGAGAATTGACTCGGACAAAATGAGTGAAGATTTTGAGAAATTCGCACCCATTTAAAATGGTGCCAATTCATTGTCAGCCTTGTGAAATTCAATTTTAGTAATTAAAACGTATGGAATTGAATAATAAAGAAATTGGTATGCATGTTTGAGCTAGCCAAAAATAGCCCAACTCGACTTAAGCCATTTCAACTCAACTCAACATTTCACTCCACTTCTAGGTCTGATTGTGCGGCTATTTTCAAATGTAAATATTTGTATTCATATAACATATTTTATCGTGTGTTTTCCTCATTCACTCATGTGTCTCTCTCATCGCGTATAAATATTTGTACATTTTAGCGATAACACGGATGAAATAAATGAGCGATATGGGACCAACTAATAAGTAAGTAAAACCATGAATACGGGCAAAAATAAGCTGCCATAAAGTCGGTTTGAGACTATTAATATGTAATATATTTGCAACATTGGCGTTGATAGTCATAATCAAAACGCATTTAAACAACAACAAAAAAAAACAACGAAACGAATGAGCAAATAACTGAGATAAATGTGTACACTTTGGCGTTTCATTTTCATTTTTGCTCCATCTCTGTCTTTTGATTCATTCAAAGCAGGTCATTTCGGTCAAATTAGTTTACAAACAATTTTTGAACGTTACGACGAAAAAAAAACGATGAGCAAAATGCCATGTCTATAAATTGACTGAATTTGGCAAATGTTCAAAGCCACTTATAGAATATTCTCCATTTTTTTCCCAACGACTTTTAATTACACGACAAAAAAAAGTGTCACCTTCATGGAAGCCATAGATTCAAACTTTGCATGGAAATGACCGTAAATCATAGAATAAAAAAAAAATCGTAACTAAATTTCCTCTGAAATAATTCTATGCCAATGTTGTCAACCGAACCAATTGCCAAGCTATGAATTGCGTATTTTCTTTGTGATTCGCATGGAAATAAATTTCAAAAATAAATAACAAATGTGTGACTCAACTTACCGTATCAAATCATTGGCCAGTGCAAATGTAGCCGTCGTCCAAAATACGACGCATAAAAACCAAATTTTCGGCATAATTGTTGTAAACTATCACTGCAGCAGCTGTACAATTCAATTGATTTGATGAAATTAACGAAAATTTGCAATATAGAAGAGAGCAAACTGGGGCAATGTAATGTAACATGCAATGAAACAAACAAAAAAATGCGACAAAAATAATGAGTTGAGTGTTTAAATTAAATTAAAACGCAGTCGGTGTTTTTCTTGATTTGTTGGTGTCTGTTTCACTTACCGTTCAGTCCAAAGTGTATAGTGTTTCTGAATATTTTTTTGAAATGTAATCATCAGTGACAGCTTCAATAAAGAAACACTAAAAACTGTATACAAAATGAAATGACCAGTGGCGCCGCCACAATTCAAACCGGACAAACATCGCCGTTTGACATTAAATGACAGCATCAAAATACAGCAAGTATCTGTGAATAATCGTTGAATTCAATTCTGGTTCAATCTGCCAGTCAAAATGGTTTATTTTTACAATTAAACTTGGCTCATCGTTGAACTCACCGCAGGCAATCATCAACAAGACACGGCAAACACATGTTTATTTATATTCAGATGAAACAACAAGTAAATTACTGAACAAAAGCAAGTAAACATTTCGGATGGGCTATTGCGTTTTAGCTCAATTGGTTTAAATCCACACATCAAAACATCTGACACACTGAACTAAATTGGTGAATGCAATTCAAACGGATCGGCATTTTTTTTTTGTCATTCTCAACTCAATATTAATATTATTTTAGTAAAGAAGAGAGATTGTGAGTGTGAAATTCGAATTTGATAAGTAAATGATGAAGCGTGTGGTTCTGTTGAAATCGGAAAGTGAAAGTGTTGATAGTTACACTGAACTGTTGCGAGCTAGCAATTTTCAGCCGATTTTTGTACCAACATTGGAATTTCGTTTTAAATATTTGGATAAATTGCGTGAAAAATTGCGCACACCCGATGCATATTCGGGCATTATATTCACCAGTCCGCGTAGTGTTGAAGCATGCGAAGAGGCGCTCGCCGAAGAGAATCTAAAGCTTGATGAAAAATGGATCAAGTTACATAATTATTGTGTTGGTGAGGTGACACACAATTTAATTCATGTTGCACTTGATTTAAATGCACGCGGTAAGCACACTGGCAATGCCAACAATTTGGCCGATTTTATCAATGAAAATTTGGAAAGTGCACAATTGGACAATCCATTTTTATTTCCATGCGGAAATTTACGACAAGATACGCTTCCGATAAAGCTCATGGAATATGGATACCTTTTGGATGCGATTGAAGTGTATGAAACCGTTGCACACAGTGACCTTGAAGTGAATCTGAAACGGGCGCTGATCGATGACAAAGCCGAATATTTAGCGTTTTTCAGCCCATCCGGTGTCAACTATACGAATGCCATTTTACGAAAATTAGATATCAATTTAGCCAATTTTAAATTAATTGCCATCGGACCGAGCACACGCAAGTGCCTCGAAACGAATGGTTTTCAAGTGTATAAGACAGCCGAAAAACCATCGGTCGAGTATTTGGTCAAGGCACTCGTACAATCGTAACCTATCTGTTGTGCTGCCTCCCAACTGCAAATTTTTGCATGACTGTTTGACAGCTTTTATTGCAATATTTTAATCTATACTCAAAATGAAAACAACATTAAAAAATCAATAAAAAAATTGATTGTGATGTCACATGAAGTGATTATGTTTAGTCCATAACTCTAGCTCAATCAAAAACAACACATTTTAACTTTATTATAAGATTTTTATTTTGAGTAAATCTAATAAACTCTCCTGATTGTTTTAATCACTGGCTCATTTTTTTTTTCCTTTTATTCTTCATTTTTTTTTTATTACATCAACATGAAGAATTTATGAGACTGTTGACAAAAATATAACTCGGTTGATTAGGGAGCTTTAAATTCATTCTACACAAAGAATGATGACAAAAACAAGTGCATTTCTTTTTCTTTTTCGCTTAATTCACTAACCGCGGTGATGGTATTCTATTGCTAAGGTAAATTTCATCATCTGGTCGATCCTGTTTCGTTTCTGATAAGATATGTGAAAAAATCCAAAATGATGAATTGGATAAGCATTAGAAAACACTTTGATTGAATTACCGTTACACTCTGAATCAGTTTGGAATGGTACTTCGCCGGCTTTTCGTTTAACATTACCGATTGGTTTAAGTGATTCTTCAAGCGATGGACGTCTTTCGAAGTCACTTACATCAAATGTGATTGGCCTATTTACAAACTCTGTTCAATCGAAAGTGAAAAAAGAACGTAAGTATCGATCTGAAAAAAAAGTAGCAAGGTAAGTATGGCCCATACCAAATGGCAACGTATTCGTTGTATTATTTGCCGTTGACAATTCATTTGGAAAGAGTGTGGGAACGATTTGATGTACGGGCGGATACATGGACATATCTGATGACTTGCAAATTTGTTTTTCATCCTCACCACCATTTTTCCAATACATTCGCCGGTAATCATGCAATAAATCCATTTTCCAAATTCCAAACAGCACCAAAAGAAAAGCACCAACAACACATAAGCTTATCATACTCCATACAAATAATAGCTTTTGTGCATCCGGCACAAGGAATTCCTTGAGCAATTGATAAAATCTTATCATTGAATCATATGATTTCTTTTTACACGGATAATTATGGCAAACACTAAAAAAAAGTAATTACTACCTTGAATCCATTTTTGGCCAATTCATCACGCCCAAAATCAACCCACAAATGAATTAATTGGGCACGATCAAATTCAAACATATCGGTTCCGTTTACATTTTCTGTATTTGTTTGGTTTGTTTGATTTGTTCCTTTTGGCAGTGAATTCAATCGCACTGAAAAATGCATTTCAATACAATTTTGAGCATTTGGCCAGGCCGTTCGACATGGATTAATGTTGGCCAATGTGACGTTATCTTCACTAAAAATAAACAATCAATCGTTTCACATGTGATTTAGATAAAGTCAATCTCAACTGAATTTTCGGCCTTATGTACTAAAACTTGATTTTATTTTTATTTTTTCTTCAAAAAAACCTGCACTTTTCCGCGTTGATGCCATTAACATTTATGAATTTGTTGGTGCTGTTGGCAAGCAATTTTCGAAATAGAGTCCATGTTTCATTGATTTGTTTTGCTTGTGGCACTTCAATCAGCAATTTTACTCGATTTGGTTGACTTTGAGCGGCCACAGAACTATCTGGTCGTTTAGCATCATTGTCACTTGTTGGATCAAATTGACTGATCGCTAAGGGATGAATTGTTAACACAAAACCACGATAACGACTCCATTCGCTATTGGTGAATTTCATGTGTATGTGGACCGCTTGAGCATTTTTGAAGGTAATCTGTTTTATGTTCGGTGGTTCGATATGTTCAGTTAAATTTAGCTGAGGTTGTGAGTTTGAAGCTGCGCATTCAAAAATTGAACATATTTACGTCTAATACTGGAACAATTAAATGTCTTATTCGAATTGTTCACTTACTTGGATTTACACCGATATGCAGCCAATTTGTGTATGGATTTATGTCCAACAAATGAACAACCACTTCAATAATCTGCGCCTTTGGATATGAATAGCTACATAAAAATGGATTCAATTAATAGAACAATGAAATTCAAAAGCGTTTCATGATAATTACTGGAATTCATAATCCTTGTTGTCTACTTTATCATTTGGTTCGACCACCTCAGCCCCAGGATGATCTGCCAAGAATCGTGATAGATATTCGTCAAACTGAACGCTTCCACCTGAAAATGCATGACATCGCAAAATTTTCAATTTTTCAATTAGGCAATAGAATTCTTTCCCACAATAATTTCCACGTCCATAAATTGCTTGTAATTGGTGTGAAATATTGTCCATAGCCAAAAAATGGTCTCTCTCTCTCTCTCTTCGTCGTTTATAAACCTCTTCCGTTTTCCTTTGAAATACATACAGTTCCATCATTTATACAAACCTGAATCAATTTGCTGCTGCTGTTGAATGCTACCGTTGATTGGGAAATGTCGAGTGACATCGTGGACGTTGTCGTCGACACTTTTCTGTTGTACGGCATTTTTATCAATCGAACCATCAGCCAGTGCTATGTTAGCACTGTCCACTGTCTCGTTAGCACCATTCATTATTATTCCATAGCGGATTGAATCTGATTTCGTTTGGTGTACACTTAAACCTGTTAAAAAGTACACGTTTCATAATTAAAATACCAATTAATTGGAAGTAGTATACGTTGAACGGTGAATGAGTAAGTGTGTATGGTGTGCGTTTGTGTCTCTCTTTGTGTTATTGCCGTTGCTGTTGCTGTTGTTCTACACACTATTGGCAATAGAGCCGATCCGAATTCGAATCGACCTGCAAGGCAATTCTTCAGCCCGTTTTGCACCAGCACCATCATGTTCCATCGTAATATATGCGTTGGGTGTACAATTGTTTTAATATATGCGACAGTAGTAGTGTACTGATTTAACCGATAGACTCTGATCACTGATTGATATCACATTTTATGTTACTTTTGTGCTTACAACTCATGTGGTTGTTACAATGAAAGTAAGCGAAAAGTGAATCGAGAGTGGAGAGAAGACAAAAAGAACAAGGAAAAAAATGAATTGGCGCTGAAACTAACGAAACAAAAACAACAACAAAATTGCTCGGAGGGCAATGAAACATTGACGATAGAGAAAGAGTGAGCGCACAAAAAAAAAAAACAGTACTTTGTGGCCTGAAATGCAGAGAGTTTAAATGGGTATATTTATGTCGGTGACATTGTAAATAAATTAAAATAGAAGAAAATGGCAACACGGAGAAACGCACCAAAGCGAAAAAGACCAGAAACTTCGCATACTTTGTTTTTACCGGTTTTATTTGTCCGCTAGACAGAAAAAAAAACTGAAGAAATATAGAATGAAAATGAAGGAGAAAAAAAAGAGAACATAAGGTTTGAATGCAAAACCATCTTTCTATCTGTCGTGGTCGGACTCCACCGACTCCATTCAATATCGCGCTTGTGCTAACCAGCCATTTCTGTAGGCATTTTGTGAGATTTTTTTCCATTTTGTTATTATTAATTCAACACATTCTTGAAGCGAACGGATCAACTTGAAAAAAAAAACCGAACGACATATGAAGGATTTTATCACCTGAAGAAATCAAAACTGTCAAACATTAATTACCATTATGCACGGCAGATCAAAATTTTATGATTTTAAACCAGCCACCACTTTGATAAGTTTTTTTTAGTGGTTCTTTGAGTAATAATGTAGTACGATTCCGAACGGCGTTGATTATTTGTTGTTTTTTTTTGTTTGCCCTATAAAATTCGGTCGCAGTCAACATCAATTTTCTATTCGACTGCTGCGCAGAGCATATAAAACCTTAGATTTATTATAAATAATGATCGGATCACACCAAATGGATCACAGAAGCGTAGATTCTCTATTTCTCCATTTCTGTAAACCATTTGGTGTGATCCAATTTATTTGCACCGATTTATCCAGACAAATCCATCCGATGGATCCATTATAAATGATAAATTCAAAATTTTATATGCTCTGGCAGCTAAAGCTACTTTTTGAATTAGTAAATGTGTTAGATAGTTGCGATTTACAGTGTCGTTGAAAATGGCTTGCAACTACAAATTTGCATGTGCTACTCGAAACTCGGTCGCGTGCTCACCAAAATGCATATTTGGCGTTTTGCCGAAAAATCTTTACCATTCCCGATTGAATATTGCACTAAAATATAAAAGCACACACACACACGCGCGCGCCAAACGGCACGATACTCGTGAACTTACCGATGAGCAATAGACAAATTGTGGACACATCCACTAAATTGATTATCATCATTCTATTGACTTAATTTACACGATTCTTTATGGATATTAAATTAGTCAATTATTCTAGTGTCACTGCCAATTTTGAAACAAATATTGTCATCAATCCGAGGAAATAGAATTCAGATTTTTCTTCAAATTGAATTGTGTGAATAAGTGCCGTGAAATTGAAGCACGCTACCTGTTTCGAAACATTTACCTACAAAGCTACGCATCACAATTGACATAGAGTTTTATTCAATCATATTGATAATAATAATTTTTATCAGTTGATTATTTTTGTGATATAAATATACACATGAAATGCGATAAGATAAGGTTGGCTTCCACCGGAGAAGGTGACACATAAAATATGAAGCCAAATGAATAAAGCGACGACGACAGCATGAAAATAAAACAACAAAGAACAAAACAGACAAAAAAAAATGAAAGATAAATACGTACCTCCGCATATTAACCGCATCGCAAATCGCTTGACAGTCAACAAACAAAAGTATCAGAATTCGTATCACTCACACACACACACACACACCGACGGCTGAGTTGATGATTTTCTCTTTACATGATAAAATCACGATTCAAGCGATCAAAAACGGCATAAAACCCAGTCGATATTTTTTTTTCTTTTGATTTGTTTTTTTTTTTCTCTTTTCATACCGTTTCGTGGGCCATTTTGAACTCAACATACCCATTAATATTGTTTTCACATTCAAAATGAGTACTCTTTGCACATTTGGCGCGCATTTCATATGGGTAATTAGTTCAAATTTGCTCATTCATTTGAACTGACACACATACACACGACCAAACCGCACCATTCTACAAACCTTTTGTTGCTCTATTTATAATGCCGCAATTTTTTTTTTTGGCAAAGCGTAGCCATAGCCATTGATTTATCATTCAAACGCATCTTAATATTTTCCACCAACACACATTAAATTGAAATGTGATGAGAGTTCTATCGTTCTGTCTTGTATTTTCTGGGTGTTTGCTCATCAACACAACAAGCGCGTTCATTTGTTCGATAAATCCATTGGAAATAGCATTTTCACATAGCGGCCACAATGCACAATGGCACATTTGACCGAATGCGTTTGAATTGCTTTATATTTAGAACAGAGAATTGTTTGTTCCGTGAAATGTCAACGAATAAAGTGGTTTCGATTGTGAGAAAGGAGAGAAGAGAGGAGAGAAAGAGCAAGCGAATTACCGAACGAACGAAATCAGTTCGCTTGTTCTTGATGCACACGTTTCGAAATTCATACACTTCGGCTGGATACAAGCAGCATTTCTTTAAATTCAGCAACGATTGTCAAAAAGAAAAAAAAAAAAACAAATGGCGGAACAGTAGAGTCACACAGAAACAGTGTTCATCGACTTGATTGATTTCAAATAAATAAATTAATTAATAACAGTTAAACCAAATAAACTTTTTCGGATACTTAGGAGCGAAGCAACGATTTCTATCGATAAAATGGATATTCTTAAACTGAATTACAAGTGCGTTTCGGATCAATTTGAACGCCAGTTCAAAACAACAAAATCCAAATTGGCACATGTTGATGTTTTGGTAATTGAAAACCTATTGACAGAATTTGTAACGACAAACAAAATAACTGAGTCAAAATAAAATAGTAATATCACTTTCCTGTCAACATTTTTAGTCCGATGCAATAAAAGGATCCCGAGACAAAGAGTTGACTGAATGGAGTTTTGGATTATCATCGCTTTGCACAAAGTTGATGCAATTGAATGTAGGCTTACAACGACTCAACAATCTCAATACAGCATCAGTGAACAACGAATTGCTAAACATGACGAATGCCACAGCTAATAAATTGATTATGTACTCAATTCTCGAAGAATTTAAATTAAATGACAGTAAAATGCCAGACATTCGTTGTGCTGACACTGCACGCGATCCAGGCTACACTGGAATCGGTTTCATTGGACACATCGTGAATGAGACGATCGGATCTGTTTACATTCTGGATGTGAAATCAATGCCAGATCCATTGATTCTGTTTGGAGATGAACCAAAACGTTTGAAACAGATGCCAAAACCCGGTGAAATGTTTGGTTACATTTATCAAGAAAAATATTTGGTACGTGCCGTTCGTGTGCAGTATGAAAGCCGTGAGGAAATTTTGCAAACAAATCAGTACAGTGCACAGCTCATTGACATCGGTTGTACGGTTCGGATTGACATCACACCAACGTTATCCAATCATTTTGAGGTGTCAACCAGCGCACATACCATTCCACCATTCCCAAAATTATGTCAACTGGTTAAAATCCCACCGAAAACCACCGTTTATGATTTATTGCACGCACGTGTTCAGTACAAAGTCATTTGTGTTGCCGGAAATGTGACATATGTTGATATTATGAACGAAGGCATTAACCCATTTGCGGTTGAACACCAAAAAGAATGGCATTTCTACATGTATTTCCTCGATCATCATGTATTTCAAGCACCAAAGATTCCAACACGAAAAATCAATTCATTCGATTCGTCTGTGGTAAAGCCGATTGTCAACCAAATGACCGAATATGATCCAAATATAAATCCATTTGCCGATCCAACGTTGTATGAGATTACAAACATTTCGGTAAAGCCGCTCACCGACAAAACCAATCCATTTTACTTGGATTCGATTGCAGATCAGCCTAACGAAAAACCAATCAAATCGGCCAAATTTGCCAATATTCGGTTGACCAAAGTTTTACGTAAAACACCAAATGGTTTGAGCGTTCAACATGTTCCACCAGTGGCTTTGGATCGTTCGAACATGGTTAAGGTAAACACAGTTGTTGAAGAGAAACTGGTGAATGGCAACGCTCCGATTAAAAATGTGATCGCACCACCAGCTCTAAACAAATCAGCACCAGGTGCTTCCAAAATTGAACCGCCTATTCGGCAAGCATGCGATGAGGTGATGTCCAAATCAAAGGATGTCAAGATGACAAACAATAACACTGCTCCTATGCCAATCGAATCATTGACACCTGCGGAATCAGTGACACGGCCTGTTCCACCGAAACCCATCACGAAAACACCAACCAAGCAATCAGCCGCAGCTGCGTCAGTGAAGCCAACTGGTCAGGTAAAAGTAGCCAAACGCCCGACTCGAATGACAGACTTTCCACAACCGAAACGATTGCCACAGATCGGCGACAATATGAAGATTCTTTATCAGACTGTGGAGAATATCGAAACGTTCTATGCAGTTATTACAAATGATCCAGACCGTGATATGCCAGTCCAAATGTTCTCAACGATGTTGAACAATCCACAAAATACCGAACATTTGGTGTCGTACACGGCAAATTGTACACCAAAATTGTTTGACAAGGTGCTGGCACTGTACGACAATGAATATTATCGTGCTCAAGTGATAGATATCATCGATAAGCATACATTCAAGGTATTCTATGTGGATTACGGAAATTGTGCAAAGGTCAACACAATGCAAATGTATCATTACGATACCAAATGGGATATGTATCCTGTGTATGTGCTGCGTTTTCGAATAAATGGTATCAAAGAGGTTAATCCATGGGATTACACGGCAAAAGAAGCACTTGAAACGATTATGATTACGGATTGTGCGGCGACTGTCATTGATATTGAGTATTGTGAAAGAACCAACCGGGCAACGTATGTTGTGGATGTGCGAGACGAATTTGGTTTGAGTGTTGCCAAAACGTTGATACACAAAAATCTTGCCATATACACCGGAAAACGTGCAAATCCACAACCAACACGACAATCAAAACAGGCATAACAGCAACTAACATTACGCAATTTGATTATGCACAAACAAAAACATTGACTAACAGATTTTTTTTTTTTTAAATTAATTGATTATTGAAACACAAACATTCATTTCTATTACAATTTGGTTTTTTCTCGCTTGACTATTTTTTGTAACCAACACCAAAATTGTAGTCAGTCACATGACTATGTTAAATTCTATTTTATTAAGATTAAGCATCGGAAACCTTGAAACTGGATATTTACATTGCGCTCCGCAATTTCCCACTTCCCGTTTCGTTCATTTATTAGTTCCGTATTTACGAGCGTTCGCATAATTGCTACTTTAATGGTTTACTATAAATTTATTTGCACAAAATAAAATCGATTCATCGTTTTCACACACACAACCACAATGAACATACACAATTGTTACAAAGAACTAAACTGAATCATGATTATGAAGACGAAGAAACAGAGAGGGGAAAGAAAACGGAATGAGCATTACATGGATTTTTCTGTATTACAATTATAAGAATAAACATTTCATTTTGTATTTGAAATCAACTAAACGGAATTTAGCCTTTGTTTCATTCATTTATCGATTTTGAACATAGGTCGACTCTATGGTGCACGAATTTGTGTGTGTGTGTTTTGGTTTGATTTGAATTTCAAATACCACTGGTTTTCCATTTTGACCATTTTGAAGCTTGTATTTTCGCCTAGCTTTAAAACATCGCACCTTGTGGATGGCCCAGCGTAATTTAGCATTCAAACGAATCACCCCTTCATTCTGTATGCTGATTCACCGTGACTTTTATATTTTCGCGAAATTCTGACGAAGGAAAGAACCACCATAAATTATGCTGATGACAAGATTCGATTAAAACTGAAGAGAAAAAAAACACACAAACATATATCAATCCATTTCAACCCAATTAAATCAACCGTAAGGTCTTCGTACTGAATATTAACGATAAACTACTTTAAATGCTAGTGTTTGTAATGCTTAGAAAGAGGCCCAAAATAGAAATTCAATTAGCAATTTCGAATCATTCAATTTCCTTTCATGGTTTTTTTTTTCAGTTTTGAATTTGTTTGTATCATTTTCTCTTGTTATTTATATTTTAATTTTACAATTAATTAATTCAATATAAATGTTGGCAATTGTGAGCGCAATGAATAAATAGAAATGATATTTCCCACGATTATGACACTTATTTATCATACATGTGCTGCAAAATAAAGACATAAAAATGAGAGATTAGATAATTTCAAAGCAACCATAAAACAAAATATTCCAATACGTTTTTTTTTTTTTTTTTTTTTTTTATTTGATTAAACAGTGACGGCATTCATACTGAAAAAAGCATGTGCACGAATGCAATTAAACAAACCATAAATTCCGATTCGATATATTTACTTTCTTAAATTGTTGTCACATTTTTATATCTATTGTTGCATTTGTAAATAATATTGAAGAAAAAAACAAACAACAAAGAAGAAAAGTCATAAGCATTTTTGAATGCGAATGTCAAGTTTCATGATGACAATTTCATTAGACGAATGGAAAAATGCAATCGTTTAATTACCGTTGCTGTGTTTCATCATCTAGAACTATCGACACCAATACATGTAAGCACTCATTTTGACGCTAGTCGCTACCCTTTTAGTCTTTGATTTCGGCCATTTTACCAACTCTACGAGTGTAAGTGTGAATGTGTAGCAAACGACATCTCAATTTATTCGTTTGACATCGATTGTTGTGCATACATTTGATGGTCATTTTAAGAGAAACATTCAATCGATTCACATCGTAATCTTTGAGCAAATATTAATATTGTTTTTTGGTATTTTGGTGTTTTTAACTCTCTTTCGCGGACAAAATGGCACACCGTCAAAAGCTTGAAGCTGAACTCAAACATTATCGAATGATTTCCACCCAAATTGCCGACCATTTAAAATCAACGGTCGCAACGTTGATCGCAGAACGTGACCGATTGAAGGAACAAGAAATCGAACATTTGACAAAAATTGCACAAATGGACCGTGAAAATATCCAATTGAAAACATTGAATGAAGAAAATCAAAAACAATTAGAATATTTTCGCAAACAAAGCATTGCAGCCCACGAAGCCAACTTGATGGGAAAAAGTGTGATTGATGTTGCTCAGCGCATTTTTGGTGCCGGTTCTGAATTTGGATCAACACATCACACACCGATTCAACCAAATTCAGATCCAAACGAGGAATTGGGAATGGATCACGCCGATGTTGAACCAGTTCTTGAAGTTTCGCATGAAGTAAATAATCCGAATGACACCAGCAATGCTGAAATTGCCGATGGACTTGTTGACGAGCATCAAAAGGCCACAGAATCATTCTAAGTGAACTTGGATTAAGTAAAATGACAAAATTTCATTTTTTTTTTCAATTCAAAAAATCGTCCTTTCGCTTTCTTAAAAAAAAAAACAATTTCATATTTTCATATTTTCAATGATTATTTCAATAGTTAAACGATCATAAATCGTTGTTCAATTTAACTCATAAATCGTTAAGATTTTTCGAACAAAAAAAATTCATACGCATTTAATATTGATTAAAAAAAAATAGTTTCGACATTTGGCAAAATTTTGTACACGACAATCTCAAAGCTCAAGAGCATATCTAAATATTCAATAAATATGACTAAAATGAGTCAAATTTGAATTTAATCAGAAAAAAATCCAAAAAGTTTGTGTAAATTTAGTTTATTTCAGTGGAATTTGTAAGGAGGTGTTTTGAAAGTGGTAAGTAGCTGGGAAAAAAATGTCCATACAAAATATAAAAAAGCGGTTTTTCTGTTGTTTGAACCGTATTTCGTTGTCTTCACTGAGAAAAAATTACTCATATCGAGCTAATAGTCGTACATCATAAACTTTCGCTTGGCTGTTGCTGAAAAACCGTATTTCTTTTGTTTACTTGGAATTGATTATGTTTGTGCAGTGGCTGGGCTGTGTCATACATTTTTTGGTAAGTTGCTTTCGCTTGTCGGTCGACGCGCTGTGTGTGTGTTTGGACGTCATTGTGTAGTCAGCAAACATCGCATAGCGGTTCCTTCTCATTTATGCTAAACCACAAGAGATGTACGAACTGTAATTTAAACCGTACAACAAAATCTGGCACCAACAACAGAACAACAACAACAACAACAACAAAATGGCGCGTGTTCGTATCGTTCGTAATACACCGTAAGCAATACACAAGTGCATATTTGTGTGACTTTATTTATTTTTGTTACTTTTTATTGTGTTGTATCAACATGGGAAGATGATTAACTTTCGATTAATTGCATGGGATGAAACATTCATGTAAATGTTTGTATAATTTTTTGTTTGTGTATACAATAATGTGCTCGATGGGTCGAGATTTTTGCATATCATATTCTGTTATTTGGCATGATGACAGCAAAACGTGAAAGCGTGAAAAACAAAACAACAGCTGAAAAGTGTTTCGGTACCCGGAGAAGATGAACAAGCAGTTAACAACAACGGGACTACAACAACAACAAAAATTTACATTGCTGTTCTTATCATCAGCGTGTGTTTTTCAGTCGATGTTGTTTGGCTTTATGAAATAAACTGCAGAATAAATATTTATGGGAGCACTCACGCAATCGTGTGTTAGGTAACTGGAAAATCGATTCGGAGAGAGAGAGAGAGAGAAGAAGAGAGCATGATGAGTGAAAACACACATGGCACACAGTGCAAAATCGTTCCGTGCATGTTTTCTTCAATTATCGCACTCATAGATTTTGTAGGTGGATTCATATGAATGCAAAGTATACACCGTTTATTGTGACTCGTTGCTTTGCTTTTGTATGCTTAGCATATATTCGTGCATATCAACATTTTGATGAGCCTCATTACAAATGCATAATATGGAATTTGTCGTGTCTAAATGCGCGACAAAACTGAATGACACCATCAAATCAATGTAAGCCCAATGGCACATTTTATCCATACGATCGGAAATGCATCGTAACACAACCGAATTCCCACTAAAATCCCAAATGAACGCAAACGCGAATTGTTCAAATCCATTTCATCCAGATTTGTATTTTCATTTCGTGCATTTTCGTATGTGTTTCGAATTTGTTTGTTTGCTCTAGGTACACTTGTTACATTCGTCTGGATTTTTAATAGGCGCACACATCGCACATACATCGAAGACCTTGTATCGCTTACCCAAAATAAAAACAAAACAGTAGCATGAACTTAAATCGAATATTACAATAGAAATATCAGCACGGTGCGTGGCTTTGATGAATTCATTCGGGTGTTCATGTCGACAGCTATAACCTTTCATTAGAAAAACAAAACAGCTGAAAAAGAGGTTACTCGGTGGTTTTTTTTGTTTGGTTGCTCTCTCCACCCAAAATCGTTATAGTAATTTTTCATGTGTGGTCTTTTAGCCTTTCACCCATTAAATACAAAACCGATTAGAATAGTAGAAATGGGCAAATGCATAGACCATTGTTGGACACAAATCGGATACAAATTTCGTTTAACACCCATTAAATTAACGGTATGCCGTTTGTTGTGTTTCTTTTTCTTTGCGCTTGTGAAAATTTAAAAAAATTGTATGCTACTGAATAACCAATTAACCTTCATCTTTCTTCAATTTTTGTTTTTTTTTTACACTTTTCCTCGTGGATATGAAAAATTTGCAAGCAAACAATAACATTGATTCATTGTGTTTGATTGAATACTCATTCCGTTTTTTTTTTTTTTTTTCAATTCGCATGGCATAAAATGCATCTGATTAATGTCATTTTTCATGAGCAGAAATATTAAATTGCGTGTCGGTATTTCACTTCTCTTAACGCTATATAAATTGGTACAGAACGCAAAAAAAAAGAGGAAAAAACAAATGTATGCCGATATTTTTTCAGATCGAAACCAATTTTTGTAGTTGTTGTTGGTGCACATTTCAACGCACACAAACGCTCATTCGAATGAGCCGCTCAAATAAATAAATCATCGTTGATGTGCTTATTTTGTATGTGCACGGAATCATGTTATTTCATCAGAATGAATTAATTCGAATTTTTCGAGGTCTGTTAAAGGAATCGCATTCACCGTGTGTTGATTGAAAAACAAAGTCGCCTTTGTGTATGCCACAAATCAAACCGCCACAATCAGCTGAAGAGCGCAACGAACGTTCGGTCTGTTAAAACCATGACAAAAATTAAGACGAATCGATGTTGTGTTCATACAAACGTCATTGAGTGCTAACATGCGATGTGCAAAATAGATCTGTGTGTGTGAGTTTGCCTATGCCTATTTTATGCGGCTGCTACACAGCACGGTTGTTAATCAAATTGAGATCAAGATGCAAATATTCAAATGAAAACTGTATATTTCAAAGCATTTAGCGTTTTATGTAGTACCGCCGGCCAAATCGTATTTGAATCATCTATACGGCAGTGCTTTTAAGTCAAATTAACTGTCGGAACGAACAGTCGACTAAAGAAGGCGGATGATGTGGTGACTTCATATGAAGAGTGTGTGTGTCTCTGCAATCGAACGATTGTTTGTAGTTGTCACAAAATTCATTACATACTAAATGAATTCGAATTGGTGAAGAACTAGTGCGAGATGGACACAAAACGAATGGCATAATATATCGAGCGAAGGAAGGCCTCCTACATAAAGTCTGCGTTGAAAACAGTTGTTTCCGTCGACGGCCAATGTCAGTTTGCATGATTTTATCAAATCCACTGGAAATTCTGGATTGTATTTATTAAATAATTATAATCCCTTGGTTTTGTGTAGCCTTCTTCTCAAGCAAATTGCACATTTTTCTACTGACAAACAAACGCAAAGAAATTTAAATGACGATAAACCAAGACATAAAATGCACTCAACTTGGTCTAATTGTTTAAACATAAATATATTAAATTATTATCACATTAACGAGTACATTCGATGCCAACATGGATTTTTGTATGCCCAGACTTCGATGTCAAAATGCACACCTCAATTTAGAGGCAATAAACCTTTGAAATGAATATATGCAACCGTTTGGTTTTGTTCATTAAAGATTCACATTAATTTCACCATTTGCATTCACAAAAAAAAAAGAAAAAAAAAAACAAACACACACTCCATTGATATAATTAAATGCATATTTGAGTTCACACTCTCAGCATGCGAGCGGATAGTTTATGATTTAATGGAAGGAAGAGATAGCAGAGAGATTGCATGGATAATTGTTAAATTGATATGTTAAATGTATTAACAATTCGACGATTTAACTTGACAAAAAACGCAGCAAGCCGAAAGCAAAGTTATGCCATCAACACACAGCGCCTAAACAGATTTTGTAGAATTTTCTCTTTTGCATTTACGCGCGCGCGCACACACCATTCAAATATGTGGCTCACAGTGTGATTACTATTATTATTTGGCTGCGGCCTTATTTATAGTTATTTATTCAATGATTTGCGATTTGAGCCGGTTGAAAAAAGGTGAAAAAGAATGATTATGGCTGGCAAAAATGAACAACACAATAAATAATTTGAATTGATGGCACCACATTAAGCGGAATGTTGGCTTGCGATATAGTTCTTTTTACTACAACAACAACAACAACAACAACAACAAAAACATCGTCGTAACATCGCCACTGTCTGACGGAAAAGAAAAATTGCACAGCTTTATCATTCGACTCTCTTCGGTTTTGGTATGCTTGGTTGTCTAAATTGCATTTTAAATGTTGTATTCCATTCATATTTTAACTGAGCTGACTGATTTTTCTCCACCTTTTTTTGTTTTGTATCTCATTGAAAGAGGTATATATTTTGCTGGAGAGCTATGGCAACCGATCGATTGGTGGCAAATTCGTTCCGGGTATGAATATTCCCATGGCTTGCATGCGTCTGCACCATTGAACTGAGAAAAACTCATTGTCACAAGCAATTTATTGCTCATTCTCTCGCTCTCTCGCTCGCTCGCTCGCTCGCTTGACATCAAGGTTTCACACACATCAAACAATTCAAATAAACAGTATTCTGGATCAACTTGATCATTTTATCAAAATATTTTCATTCAATCAAATATTTTTGACGCAAATTCTATTCTAATCTACGTGTCCAAACTGGTCCCGCACAATTTTTTGTTTGTCTGTCTTCTATTTTTTTTTTGTCATCCTGACCGAACAAGCTCTTTGTCGTCTGAGACGAATAAGATGACAACATTGAAACTATTTATTATGATGTTGATCACGACAACGAAGGTATTGGTTTTTAATAGATTTTTTTGTTGTTGTTGTTGTGTGTGTTTTTTTTTAAATTTTATTGCAATTATTTGAGATCGGTGTTTCTGCTGTCTCTTTTCAAATTGATTTGTTGCAGAATTTGCCGCTGGACATGGGAACGCAATGGAGTGAACTTAATTTAATAAGGAATAAGAGCATCGAAGAGCATTTTGTGCGAATCGAAATGGTATCGTTTTCATGATTCGGGATGAACGTGAAGCGGCCTATACTCGTTTTTCAAATTGATTGTGATGTCCGCGTGGAAAATAGCCAATATCATTTGATAGCACCGTGTGCTTGGGTGTCACACATCAAACGAGAATCGAATCCATTCGATTTTGTTGCATATTTATCGTGTTGGAGTTGGTGTTGCCTATACGTTGTGGTGATTTTCCAATGATGTTGTGGTTTAAATGCTTTACGTATCCACGGTTTTGTGTTAAATATGCCCTTCTGTGTGCAGCCATTTTAATTAGATTGTAATTAAATGAACTCGTTTCGGTTTTTCTATGTGACATTTTATAATCGCCCAGTTTAACCATTTCACTGTTTTTGTTGTTGTTGTTGTTGCACTCTACAACTCTTTGATTCGATCGACCTATAGCTTGGCAAACTAACTCGTCAATGCGACGGCGTTCCTGTGCACCGACTGTAATCGTAATCCGATGGTGGAAAAAAAAATGCGTTTGTTTAGGAATTATTTTTATGGAACTGTAACAAATAAATGATTTTTAATTAAATTGCATTGCACGTACGGCACAACTTCACATAATCGCATTTAAAAATCTGTAATATCAAATGACAATCCGATCTAGGCTTAATGCGATTCGCAACACATACACAAAACAAACATCACCGTCGGCTTGAATGACAACCAAACCAAACAGAGACATCTTGAAATGGAATCGCAATCAAAAATGATAAACAACACTTGGCTACGGGTTAGTTGTGTGTATGCGGCGCAAAAAACAAACGATGTTCGCATTGATAACGAAATTATAAATTAATATGAGTAATTAACAATGGAATGCAAAATTGTCGCGCTGCATTACACTTGCTGCACACGGTGTCCACGGTGTGTATACAGTACCGCAAAAAAAAATCCATGCATCTCTTAATAGAATCATCACATGGATCTGCAACGTTGATTTAATGAAGATGTATGTGGAATGAACGCACAACGCGCGCGACACATCAGAACGTGCTCTTTTCCGTGTTTTGTCGTCGGCAACGTTGCTGTGTTTTTGCTCTTCTAACAATTTTATTAAACAATAAATTTGTAATTAAAAGAAACACGTTGGAATCTGTTGAAAATATAAATCGAACTTCGGATTTTGTTGGGCTGATTTTAAATGCAATTAAATTTCTATCCAAAAGATAACAATTGAGAAGGAAGTTATTTGGTTAATCGAAAATGTCAAATTAACGGTTTCCAAACTTATTTCTGAAACATTGACCATTCACCACACTGAATTTGTGTTATTCATCACACCACACCAAATCTCCCGGGGATTTTTTTTTCGTTTTTTTTTTTTGTTTGGTTTCTTAACAAATTTAAGCTTAACTCTCGAACTTTGCTACCCAAGCTAGTATGCCATACTAATATCATTGATTCTATTGTTCACCGATCATTATCACATGAACAAAAAAAAAAAACTGGATTTAAGCTCTCATAAAATGTGATCGTCACTGAGTTGGAAGACCAGTTTACTAGTTTAAACATCCGCACCATTATGCCGCCGCTTTTCAAATTCAATATATTGAATGTGAAATTATAGTTTTAGACACAGAGTAGAGAAAAAAAAACACGCACGCAAACATCCAAAAAATTCAAAATCAAAAGATTATTCTATTTTATATGCGAACGAATATTTCAAATATAACGTGAAAAACAAAATAAATAACATCACATGTGATTATGTGTCTATTTTGCATTGTTATGGTCAATTCGGTGAGTTGATTGAAATGACGTCGAAATCGCAAAATCAAATTCAATATTTTAATATTTAAAATAAAAATTGAGCCATAAACGAAAAAAACAACAACAACAACCAAAAACCACAATGCACAACAATTGAATGAGTGTCAGCGGGAATAAATAAGCTCAATATCAAGGTAAATTGCGTTAATACGCCGAAAATCATTTTAAGTAATAAAACTAAATCATCGCAGGCGAATCGCAACCTTTTAATAAAAAAACAATAATCAAGAGATCACACATCACAGAAAACGGCCTGCGAGGACTGTTTTCCATCGCTATTATTAGCTTAATTACATCAAATTTCCATACACTCCATTTGTCAATGTTTTTTATTAAGTTCAGTTTTATTTCAAGTTCAGTGGTGTACCGTACACCAATTACCAATGCAAAACGGATCTCGGGCGAATAATTGCTGGGTGGATTGCAATCGGCTGAGTAAAACAATGGAACAGCACCTACCATTATTATCTCTTGACACAAGCATCACAACAACATAATCCGATTGTATTCACTTTGGTGTTTCTTTTTGACTTTGGATTTGGATTTTAGCTAGCGCTTTATTAGAACAGTCCATACTAATATGCCAATGTGTAAATGAAGAGGTAGAAGTCTAGCGTGTGTATTTTATTAAAATGCTGAGCGTGCAACAAAGTGAAACAAATCCGCACAAAATTAACGTGAACAACAAAAAGGCATACACGCTGAACTTATTAGAATTGAACAGCACAAATAATTATTAAATGAGGGTATATTAAGTTTTCATTAATAATTTTATTGATCAGCTTCAAGTGTCATACAATTTTTTTTTTTTTTTTGTTTCGTGTTGAAACATTGTTTCGATTGCCATAATCGACATGCGGACAAAACGTTAACAATTCAATGAAATCATCGTAGCGAGTGTATTGGCAAGGTGAACACTATTCAAATTAATGAATCGATCATTTGACTAATCAAAACTTCAAATACATCAATTTTGAAAAATCAAAATGAACGCACGTATGCGCGAGAGAGAGAGAGACAGAGAGAGAGAAGAGAGAAGTTGAAAGAAGCGAAGACTTAAGACTGCGCCATGGCGCAAGTTTCAATCGATTCGAACTTTGAGTTCAATTACATAATAGTGGGACAAAAAAGAAGGTGAATAAATCATACATCGAAATCATTTTAGACACAATCAGCGAAGATAAAGTAATAACTATGAATAATTTCGTTGGTTTGTTGAAAAGTTGGAATCGGTTTCTTTGATTTGGTTTTCAAATTGAAGCTACCATTCGATTCCAGCCAACCGAAATCATTTATACTCGGAGTGAAACTCTCCAATAAATTCATAACATAAATTGTGTATAGTTTGTCCAAATCAAATTCAATATGCGATTCGTAAGAAATTCGAAACAGATCACGAATTTTAATTATAGCATGCCATCAACATAGATCGCTAAGTTCGACTATTTGTCTATTTAGAGTCTTTCCAGTGAAATTTCATCAATTCTAAAGGATCAATAGCATCACAAACCTGTTCAATTTGTTTTTTTGTTTGCGTGTCTTCTTCGTCTTGGACACTTTTTATCTACTTCTTTACCACGAACCAATGAATTAAAAAAAAAAAAAATGTTATCTTCATTCATTTCTCTAAGCGAGTGTACACAGTTTTGGCACTTTAACCGTAGAAATGTTCCAAGAATCAGAATCGATAAGCAATAATTGCAAAAGGTTAACAACATACGAATGACTTATTCCAACGAGAATAATCTTATGTTAATATGCAATGTTGTGAACAGGGCAAAAGTAAGATCGACAGCCGATACATATGCAGAAAGCGAGAGTTTCGGTGGAGAGAGAGAAAAAAAAAGCAACAGCAACATTAAAACACATCGAAACATACAAAACGAATGTACGAACGAACAACAACAAAAATCATCAACGAAAACAACGTCGAAGAAAAGAAAAAAAAATCCGTCTCGTTTGCGTTCGATCAGCAGACACAAACAGCAACAACAACAATTGACTTTAAAAAAAAAAGCGAGCAGCAGCATTGCCATAGATCAATGCGTCGGCAGCAGGGCGCGTTACGTTAAGTCAGTCTCCAGTGCCTGAAGCCAACATCGAATGTGGCCAACCTCATCAGTTTACTTTAGTGTTCGGTCGTGTAACTTTCCATTTTTTTTTTTCATCTGTATAATCCGTTTTTGTGTGCGAACGGTTATCAGAATCGCATTGACGAAAATTGATGTTCAAGTGTTTCGGCGTTGCTAATACAATATTTTTATTTGTCTATTGTATTTATAGTTTAGCATACAATTACACGATCATTCTTTTTATTGCATTTCGAATGAAAGGTTAAATAGTTGTAAAAATCAGCAATGTTATGAAATTTGTGATAAATTTTATAGAAATAATGTGTGAGATTTGAAATCTATCATAGAATTATGTGTTCATAAGCAAGCTATCCCAAAATATTGAGAAAGTATCAAAACGACGATCTTGTTTTCAAGATTCAACAGTTTGTGTATTCTATAAAAAAAAATCTATTTATATTGATATAAATTTGAGCCGTGGGAAACGTTTGAATTATATTCAATATGGAAAATGTTGAATTGCCAGAACCAACGTCAACGCCATCACACAATGAAGAGCCGAGTCTAAGAAAAACGGATGATAATGAGTGTAAAGTGCAGGGTGCCGTTGATATTGTTGATCATTATGCGATGACATGTGATCCAAAATCAAATGAATTCTCGGATTCAACGCAACCGTCACGGCCGCCACGAAAATATAGCGATTATTCAATCGATTCGTTGCCAACGTCACGTAAAGCCAGCGAAAATTTGGACACATCACCGGTGAAACCATCCCGTAAACTCAGTCAATGTTCAACAAATCGAAAATTTAGCACAGCATCCGATACATCATCGATTCGTACACCGAAAAAGGTATCATTTTCGGATGAATTACCATTGGCTGCTGTGCAGCTGGCTGCAATGACAAACGATTCCGATTCTCAAATGCCAAATGAGTATTTGAGTACGCTAGCGCATGCAATGATGGATAAAAATATGCTTGAGAGTATTCAGCACAGCAGTGATGAGGATGATACTGATAGAGATGATGATACCGATCAATATTCATCACCATCATCATCAATATCGACACAAACATTAAATGAGCTGACCAAAGCGGACATGTTTCCGAATAGCCGAAAAGTGTCATTGCATTCGGAACGATCATTTGATATGAGTACGGGCCCAGTGCGAAGACCGGGCACCGAATCAGCCATAACACAAATCACCACCGATATGGAACAGTCCACACCGTTGGACACATTTTTAGATAACGAACGCAAAATGTCAACCACCAGCCTGAAGAGTAACTATTGTGCGTCATCATTTTCCAAAACATTTTCGTATGTTCCCCTCCGTCCCGGTGACATTTCTAATTTTTCGAATTTCGTATTTTTTGTTTGTTTGTTTTCTTTTTGTATGCATGTATAGCCGAAAAAAATAAAGCAAATGAAGTGTTTAAAGCCTTAAAAGAGGGTTTTCTCACCGACACCGGTGAATGTAGTGAAATGGAACTTGAAGTAAGACGTGAAAAAATGCGTTGGCTCTTAATATCTGAGTGCAGTGCTCGTTTGGGTGAAGAAAAGCATACACTCGAGGGATTCAAACGGATATTCTTAGAAGAGGTTTGTTATTTTCAAATAAATTATTTCATATCTTCCATATCAAGTTGATCATCATTGAAATTGGTTTTGAACATTGAAGCAGTCATTGGACTTGTCAATAGAATTGAAAATCGAGATTCCTTGAGATTCAATCAGTATATGGGATAAACCATTTTTTTTTCTTCTGCACTGTCCAATCAAAAAGGATCTGATTTCAAAGTCTAATTCACATACGAATGTCTAATGCGAGACACACATTTAAATAGTATTAATGGTAATATGTCAAATGACTTGACTCAAATCCATTGATGTTTAGAATGTCGGAAACAAATTTAGTTGCGATTACGCTATTGAAAAGAATTGTCTTATAAATTGAATGTGGTGGCTAAATGACTGATGGTAAACCACTTCCTGTTCAATGAACATTGTTCATGTCTAAATCTGGCCTTAATCTTTTGCTAAGCTGCTGATCCAATTGAGCTACAATTATGACACTAATTTGACATCATACTAAATAAATACTAAGAGAGGGAGCGCAAACACACACACACACATACAGAGAGAGAGAGAGAGAGAGAGAGAGAGAGAAAGAGATAGTGAGAAAAAGGAGAGAGAAAGAGAGAGCTCATTGAATATGATTAATAGAGTTTACCTGTAGCCATAGACAAAACGACGGGTTCAAGCGTCCATACTATGTTTCCTTATTGACAGCATCGATGTAATACCCACTTGTCATCATTGTTTCGACCAATCGTTCACAAGAAAGAAAAATGAAGAAAAAAAAACCTCCGATCTAATCGCTATTTCAACACAATCAGTTCATTTACATCGACTGTTCACGGTGATTAAACGAAACAAATCCTTGAACAATTCAATAATGTCGTGCATCCAAATTCAATAGGTAAATGGCTTATAACAACTTGAGCCAAACAAATTTCAAACATTTATTTCAAAGAACTTCACTGACATTCAATCGGGGCGATCGGTCTAAGGTTATAAAACATCTTTCAAATGAATGTTTTAACAATTAACTACCAATTCTAAAGGTTTGCCAACCTTGACAGGTCACACACATCACCATTCAATTTTTCTATTTTACTACTCTAATTAATTAAAACATGCTATTGTCGTAGCCTGACTTCAATCAATTTTCATCATCATTCGAGCACATTCCACACACACACACCACACACACACAAATTGTATACCAATTTGAATATATCGGCAAATGATCTTCACAGTTTCCATACAAATGAATACACTTGATATAATGATCACATGGAATGCATTCTAAATTGATGTATTAAACGCATATTTCGAACATACTCGAGAACCATGTCATTAAATATATCCAATCTATGCAAATGCCCTGAATAAAGTGAAGAGTTTTCACTTGATTTACCAATGATTGATAATATGCATTCTGGGTAAAGAAAAATAAAACGGCAGAAATGTGTCCATCGTGCCTAGTAATTAGATTCCGATTCCCGCTTTAAACGATTTCCTACCGTTTTTGTTGTTGTTGTTGTTGCTGCACCAAACCAAAACAACTTGAAGTACTTGAACGCATAACTGCTAAAGAACATCATATTAAATGCAAGAAAATAATGATAAAGTTGCCTACGGCCATTTTTCGGTGAAAAGAACACCACTTCGAATGGTTTCTCCAGACTCGAGTTGAGTTCTACCAAACATACTGCCATCGCACACTGATGATCTAGCGGTGACACACTGATCAATGGCTTAAACTACAGCGTTCACTAGAAAAATTGCACACGTCATTTAGCTAGTTCTTCATTCTGTAATCGATCTTTTCTCAACTTGATTTGTGTGTGTGTGTGTTTTTCTCTTTGAATTTGATTGATTTAAATTTCATTGAAATACGTTAACGTCTATGCAAAAAAAAAACAAACGGAAATGATCGTACAGTTCCGATGGCAACAGCATTGAATGCAATGTTTTGAATACGATCATCTAACTGCAATCTCTAATTGAAATCAATTAGATATTGTTAACACGCGTCAACATAATCAGCATTGACACAAACCACAATTCATAATTTAAATTGGCTTTCGCCCACCGTTTTAGTCACCTTTTTTTTTCTCTCCATTTTATCAATCATTCAATTGGTACAATCTGTCATTGCCACTTCAACTATATATGCCTATTCGCCTTTAAGTGAATTGTTGACGGTGTGCATGTTATTTGTTGTTTTTATTTTGATAATTATTGTTTGTCATAACTGACTGTCTCCAGTGTCCATCAGCTCATGTATCAGGTTGCACGCACCTGTTTGTTAATTCGTAAGCAAAAATTCGTCATCAAAACATTCGAATGAAAGAAAAACAAAGTTACCGTAAGCATACCCGATGTTTAATTGAGCAATCGTTTCATCTCGACTTTGGGTGTCAGTAACAATGGAAATGTACACTCTTTATGAACTGACCGCTTCAAGTGTGTATTTTTGTTGTTGTTGTTGTTCTTGTCTTCCGAAACGTAGACTAATTAATATAATTTATGACAGTTATTTTTGGATGACTGGTTCTAAAATTGCTCCAGTAACGATTGGTAAACGATCGAATTTACATTGACCACGTTTTCTGCTGGTTGCATTTACAGCAGGATTCCGAAGCACACACAAAAATCATCAAATACAAAAATAAAAAACTGGCAGCTACAAAACAAATGAAATGAAAGGAAACCGAAGAGAGAATTGAACGAAGAAGGAATTCGATAAAATTGAATATGAAATGTATGTGCTAATGATGCTGATTAAATGAGATTCTTATGTACGCGATTCTGTTGTGCTCACACACACAATGCGTGTTCATTATCGAGTTGGAGGATTGTTGAGATGGAGTGACGATGAAGAGAGAGAGAGACAGAGAGACCCGATAAACGCATGAATTGATAGGTGTTGTTGTTGGTTGTATTCGTTATTGTTCGTATGCCTAGGCATGATATTTGGTATATCATGGTACGTAACGCAGTTCGCTTGCTCTGCGAAACGAATGCAATATTAAACTCCTTGGCCTAGTTATTCATAATAATCTTTTTCGTTAATGTTTCGCACAATTCAAGTATAGCAGCAGCTATAGGCTGCGTGTACGGTGTGTGTGTGTGTGTGTGACTGTTTACATGCTGAATTCGGGCTCCGTTGATTTGTCACAATGACCAATCAGCATTTACTTGGCTCGGCTATTCGAATAAAGCCTCACACAAAACTGATTTGAGCCACCGTCACTGTTTCGTGCACTGGATTTTCGCTCAGGTTTTTTTTTTTCAAACAAATTATAATTAATTTTATTTACTAGCGCTTCGAAACCAACAAAAGCAACAACAACAAAATAAAACCGGTGCAAAATGTACACTCAATGCATACAGTTAAAACAACAAAATTATTGCATATACAAGCCTATTAAATGCTGATGGAGTGCATAGAAATTTCTGTTTGGAGATTTGTTATGTGGCGAGTCCGGGAACGACTAATATATGTGTGTGTGCTGTTCATATAAGCAATGCGTCAAATGTGGGCGCGTAAAAATGCCCAGCAATTTGCTCAATGCCCATTTCGCACTTTCAGATTATAAAATGCTGCAAATATTGGTGAGCAGAAGATTTGATTCGTTGAATTCGATCGGCTTAAAAAAGCGCTAAGGGGGCCGGCAATAATACAATTCAGCTACTAGAATGGATGCATTCGTTGACTATATGACGCTTCCATTTCGACGCATAATTCAACACTTTTTGTGGTTATTTCTCTATCGAATTCGCAATTAAATTTTATAAAAGAGAGCGCTCATTTTTTTTTTTGTTGGTCTCGCGCGCGATGCGAACACCGCATAGCAAACGTCCATTTGGCACGATTCACAGATAAACACAGAGTGTAATCAATTTAAATTTGAATAACCTTTAATCCCATCGCTCTGTGATGTGTCATATAAAATTGCGTTCATAATCGGCTATTTATTTTATGGCCAATGTGTTTCTTTTCTCTCTGTGTCTCTGTGGCTCTCGGTTTTTGCCAAGAGAATTATAGATAAACAAAAAACTAGCAAGCGAAGCGTTCTATGCAAATCGATTTCATCGGCACGACATTCTTACACGATGCATTCGTTCTTTCTGCTTCTTCTGTGTATGTGTTTGTGTTTGAGCGCGCACGTTGTTGTTCTTGTTGTTGTTGCATAGAAAAATGGTAATCCATTAAAAGCTCATCCGCATTCAAAACGAATATTAGTGAGGATTCCAATCCATGGAATTAACTTCTTCGATACATCATCAGACGGAACAAACGCAATACATCGCAATAAAAATCGCGAAAACAACACATTGGCCAGATAGCCGAAGAATAACATCGAATAAATTACCAACTCGTGAATATCGGCAACGATCACGTTCACTTATAAAGATGAAAATCAAATAAAATTCATATCACCAATTTGTTTGGTTCAACTTATCGGCTTCACCTCATAGTTAGATGGAGTTTTCATCTTTAGCACCGTTGCTTCCTCGCCACATGATCCAACAGAGAATTACATTTCGACGTTGGTGCAGTTGTTGTTCAACTCTTTGAAATGTCTTGTCATTGAAATAACACACACACACACACACACACACACACATACACAGATCCTGGTTCAAAAGAGCAAAATGTAAAATCATTGCAATGTCTATTTTTATATCGAATTTACATGCACATTTCTCGTCTAACAAATAGAACTAAAATCATTTGAGATTACATTCGTGAATCATGTGTAACACATCATTATTACTGAATAGAAGAAAAATGTTTAAGAAAAAAAAATGTTTAAGAAGAAAAATCATTCTCTTATTCGCGTGAGATCCTACTAACCGAGTACAATTTAATTAGATAACAGACACAATTAATAAACACACGACAATATTTTTGTTTGATGATTTTAACAATTGATGGTTTTGCTGTTGTTGAAAACGGATAACTTACCAAACAAAAATTGCTCGAAATAAAGCTTGTTTGCTCGATAAGCCAAATTGACATTGATTATACAGTTTCGAAACTAACTGAGCTATTTTTAACATTTCCTAGAGTGAAAATGCATACATTTGTTCTGACTGAACGCTACTGCATTTTATAAATGATTCCTTCACACAAAGTATGCTTTAATGTTGCTTGGTTGCTCTCTTTGCTTGGTAATAACTGTGTACCATGAAAAAGAGTGAAACCATTTCCTTGCTTGAAGTACTCAATTTCCATTCTTCGATTATTTTTTTTATGCAACGTAAATTTCATCGAAGAAAAATTGCTACCATTATCCTTACGCTTTGTGTGTGTGGATTATTCGAGAGTCATTCCCTCCTCGTCTCTTTCTCCGCTGCAACAATGTAACCAATGGAAATTTATGCAAATGACTATTTGATGATGATGCAAGTTGGATAAAAGCGTATCAAAATATTCAGATAAAATTTGATTTTATTATCGTTGGCAAACTCATGCATGGCCAATTGATTTAAAAGTGATTTTTACCATCTGCAATTTTAATGCGGCACTTACAATGGAACTGGCATTAAATGAATGTTGTCAAACCTTTAAATTATAGAGTTTATAGAAATGATTGTGTGTGTGTGTGTGTGTTGATGTTGGTTGAATTCGTATCGTTGGACGATTCCAACGATAAAAGTAAGCAATTTTTGCTTTTTATTAAATATTCGGATACAATGATCCAATGAGCAGTCCAGAGCGCAAAAATACCTAACAAATCTTTGTGTTTTTATTTACGAGATGTCATTTGTTGGTCGATGATGTTTCGGGAAGTATCAACATTATCGTGCTACATTCAAACAATGCATCAAACTAGAAACATGCACAAATTATGAAAAAAGAAATACACAACACAAAAAGAGATGAAAGTCAGATAGAGAGGTAGAGAGATAGAAAAGATACGAAGATGAGACAGAGACGCAGTTTACGACAGACAAGACGCAACACATATTGAAATGCGATAAACTCTTCATTATTTATGATTATGACGAGCGATTAGTGTCGTAATTTATTTGCTCATTTCTTATATTCGATGTTTCTTGTAAACCGATCTCTTTTTTTTTTATACTTCGTTTGTGAATCCACTTCGATGCATCCGTGATATGTCATGCGAATTGCATGGACGAAGAAAATAAGATTGACCAACATTTTAAATGTATGAAAGAATCGAAATACAAATCAAAGAGAACAACCAATTCGATGATTGCCAACAGCAATTATGTGTTTATTGTTTTTGTTGTGGTTGTTCACATGTATTTTAAGCAGGGCTTAAAATCATTAAAATTGTTCCGGTTGATGTGTGTAGAACTATCGCACCATAAAATCTGCTACATTGATACGATTTTGATCAATCTCAGCCAGAATGTATGGTTATTCCACACTTCCTGCCTTCCATTTGAACTGTTTTGAAAATGTTTGAATAATATTTTAAACTATATTAATTCCTGATTTTACAGCAATGAAGATGTTAACATCGTTAACTAGCAAAAGTGTTTGACTATCAACCACGGAGAAACCTGATTAAAAAAATCCAGATTTCTATTTTGAGAGTAGACACAATTAGCAATTTGCCTGATAAAACATCAAATGCCTTGCGTCAGTGGACACACATTTTAGACTGTCTCAAATCGTTTTTCAAAGAAAACGGATAAAAAAAAAGTCGAATTTGCATTCATCAAAAAGGAACCCGAAACGATTGTAGACAGTGAAATGACGTGAATTAGATCACCGAAACAAATTAATTGATGAAAAGTACGAATTAGATGGAAAAAAAATTGAAGCAACAATTAAAGTCGAGATTTATTGAATGTCACATCATTAGCGATCGATGTTAATCGATAATATTGACGGTCATAATGTAACACACACAATACGCTATAATTATTGTTGCTGGGTGAAAACACTTTGCACTGGTGTTTAATGCAATATTTTCGTTGTTGTTGTTTTTGTTTTCTACGAATTCATAGACACAAAGCGGGTGGGCATGTAACTCAATGTAGGTGCATGGTTTTTAATGCAAATAATGTATTCGGCTTATTCAAATAGAATTTTGTTCACTTGACATGCTAATCTTGTCTTGGCATTTTCTGTTTCTCAGCACATTATAATTAACAATACTCACTGATTTTAATCGGGGGGAAAAAAATTGTCAATGTTTTTTTTTTTTGGCTATTTTGTTTGCGTTAATTGTCGTTTAAAATCAATTTGGATTAGTTTTTCGATTTGGTATAGGTAATTTAAAGCATACGCACTCATACTCAAGTGCCACCTCATTAAAAATATCCCGTCATACCAAATCAAATGAAATTTCAAATCATGTGATTGTTTATGAAAGAAATGATAATTTCATGTCTAATTGCTGCTGAAAATTGAAATCTTTTCTTTAGAGGGTTTTTTTCCGTTGACAGAATTAATGAGAGTGGCTGGTGACGTATTCTATGGAATCGAACGCGTTTATTCGCTAAAAGTGTTGACACGTGCATTTTATTTGACATTCTAGGTGTCTAATTATGCAGTGTGTGTTTGTGTGTATATTGCGTTTGCGGAGATTTATCAAACGAACATTGAGTCCACACCCAAATAGTGTGTGTTTTTGCTTGGCAATTGGCGGGGGATTAACACGTGTGTAATACGCATACCGGAGCATATAAAAACGAAGTAAATCATGCATTAGACACAGCCCAGAAAAATAGTAAACCAAAATTATCGAGAGACGGAGATCCAAGATCGAGAGTGAGCGAGAAGGAGCGAGAGAGAGAGAGAGAGAGAGAGAGAGAGAGAGAGAGAGAGAGAGAGAGAGTGTGTGTGTGTATGTGCCACAGAGCATTTAAATTGCATGGGCAATACGGTAGAAACGCATTCGAGAGACACTTTATCATTCGTTCTTATGCGTGCACAGCCGCATGAATATGCAATGCAATGCAATGAATGTGTAGCAAGACCATCAAAATGAGACATAAATCGCTTTTATAAAGTGTCCAGCGCGATGAATGTGCTGACTAACCAAACGCAATGTGTGATTTATTGATCATTTATCGCTGTGCCACGGCGCAACAGTTTTTGATACATAACTTAAGCTGAAAGAGAATTGAACCACACGAACAACAAAAAGTGTGGCCGTTGCTTTTGTACACACACTTTTTTTTTCTCTCACTCGCATAAGGCTCAATTCACATAATTTAGCATCTATAGTAGCCGCTTGGAGTACAGCCAATCGTAAGGCAATATCTCAATTCGGTACTATATGCTTTTTCTATATTTATATATTAGAACAGTTTTAATGTTTACTGCCTCGAGACTACATACGAATCGTTAGCGTTTTTTGTTTTGTTTTGTTTGTTTGCTGTTTTTTTTTTTGCTTTGGCTGCATTTACTTCGATACATCTAATAAATAAATAGATGAAAAACATTCGGTTAAAATAATTAAAACGAAACGCAGAAATCGGATTGGTTGTAAATAGTTGTGGCTTACAAATTGATAGAAAATATTCAAACGGGCAAAAAATATGTTCAAATCAAATTAATATTTAAAGAGAAGAAAAACAAGAGAGAATATAACGAATACACATAGGCGAATCGACAGAGAAGGTGGAATATTGGATCAGACCACGTGAACGCTTCATTTTTATTGGGAGAATTGTTATCGAATTAAAAGTGAACGTCTTTTCGGTGCTTGTTCGTGCTTTTTATAATTTTTTTTTGTTTTTATTTTGTTTTCGTTAAGAAATCACTTATAAATAATTATTCGATTTATTTATTTGTCAGTGGGATTTCGTTTCGGTTCGACCTGCGTTTCTATCTCTTTCTTTTCGCATGATTAAAAATTAACTAAATGATTTCATTTTCTATGCAAATAAACACACAACACTCGTACCAATAATTGCATTGTATTTCTCTGCTCAACGACTATGCGTATTATTCATATTCATACATTTGCCAATTCGATTTGAAGTTCCATTTTTTGTTTCATCATTCATTTGATATGACTATGCTTTCAAATCAAACAATCACTTTATTACAGCTCATATGCATTCGAAATGACTCATTTACTCGTACATTTATCATTTTAATCGAATTACAAATCGAAAGAAATGAGCTTACATGTGTAAGGCTAACTTTTCCGCACAGTTTAGCAACAAAGTGATTTATAAAATAACTTTCAATGGCAAACAAATTATTAAGGTAAAATTACTAGAAAACGCCATGCAAAATCTTTATTCTACAAAATAAACAGTTTATTATGGGTTCAGAGCAGTGAGTCAAAAATCAGTGGTTTCACATATTTTTTGAATCCAATCTATTGTATACAAAGACATATATGACCAAAAATATGGAATTATTTATGTTTAAGAATTTTGAAACCATTATTTAAATTGTCCCAGCAAAGTCAAATGGGCCCGCAAAGAACATTTGACAAAAAACCATATACACTTGAGTGTATGGAGCTCCAAATATGACAGGATCAAAATTTGATAGATTCCAAAATATGATTGAATATTGAAATCAATCGGACGATGCGTTTCCAAGATATCATGATAACAAAAACGTTACAAAAGACGGTGAACGGTGGACAGATCAATATAATCTAAAGCTAAACAACATAAGATCAACATAAGCTAAAAACGGTTTCACAGCATCCCTCCGAGTCAAAAACGTATAGAAAACTTATTTTTGAGGTTCTAAAATTGTGGACATATTGCAATACTTTTACGCATCACGTGGTGTGGAAAAAACTAAAAACTTATTCACATACAATGAGAATTTCAATTCTACGAATTGATAGCCAATCTCCGGTCGAGATATTTGATTGCAAATTATTCAAAAACTCAATTCGACGATTTGGCCAAGCTTCTCAGTACATTTGCGAGGAACAGCAATAGTAATGCAATAAAATTTATTTATGCTACCGCAAACAACAACAACAACACAAATCAGTACGATTCCATCTCGACGCCACATAAAAAGATATTCATCAATAATAATTTGTTTACACAGAAAATTTGTAATCTTAATCATTCTTTAAGATGTGTTTTTCACTTCACATGTGTGTGTTTTGTTGTTGCCGCCGCCGCCGCTGCTGCTGCTGCTGATGATGATTTTTTTTGTATAATTAAGAGGAATTACTCGATGAATTGCAACGGTTATACCCACGGCCCATCGTCTTGCATTTGTTATATTATAAATGTTTCGTGCTCAACATTATTAACGCACACGCTCCTTTCCCGAACAAAAATGTGTGTATGCGTTTAATTTGTTGTTATATTCGTCATTGTGTGTGTGTGTGTGTATGTGCTTAATATTGTGCATCGTTGAATGTGCCATCGTCTTCGGTCACGTATGGTTTTGTACGTTCTCGAGATGAAGCATGAGCCTATAGCACATAAATTCACATCACTCCTTGATAAAACTGCTGCTGCATTTTTGAAATTATTCGCACCGAAGAAAACATGAAATATTTGCCTGCCATTCATGGCAATCGATCATAATTTTTGCTGTCGGTTGTTGTTTGCTGCTGCAACTGGGGAAACGAATCGCATGGGTTCACTCAGCATTCTGCTGCGTTTTCTTTTTCAATCGAGCCAAAGAATTCTGCCAGATAACAAACAACAACAACAACAACAACAACAAAACAACACGAATATTTGCCTACATTCCTTCCAACATTTATTAACACTTCAAAAAAGTCCTGAACTAATTGTCTCATTAATATCACTTCTGAATTGTTCGCTTTTTTCTCCAATTTGATCCGCCTATTTACGGACGATGTTTTTTATTTTCTCCTGTTTTCGGGCAATACGAACATTATTCGCATGCACAGTTTTGCACCATAACCATTACCATTTTTGGTGTGTTCGTGACGAAATTACGCGTATGCGATGGGAAAATATGCCAGACGATTCCATGAATATTGTTTCCATACGATACAAGTGTTATTTTTCTATTGTTGCGATTCTTCAAGCCAATTCCAAAAATGTACGGCCAATTCAAAATGCTGAAATAAAAGACACATTGAGCACTGAGCAATGGGTTATGAGCAATAAGCATAAAGCATAATATCATCCGAATCCGTTTATGTTGCGAGCATTTTTATTTCCGTTCTTTTCTGTTAATGGCTTTATATATATATATATTTTATTTTTTTTAATTCTTTTGTTGAAACTGGTTCTCGAGTTGTTTCCTCTGCTTAATTGATCACAGGAGAAGAAAATTGAATGAACAAAGCCAAAGCAATGAACAACGAAACAAGAGCTAAGAGAATGAATTGCGTTATGTGTTGCACCTTAAAATGAATTTTACACGTTGAAAAAGAAAAGAAGTCCGACAGTCCAAGAGTGAAAAATTGTGTTTGCGAGTGCAGTTCAAGCCGTGTTTAATGCTTCCGGTCCAATCCAGTTCAGTTTCAACGAACACATTGTACGCAGTCGATGGAATTGGTGAAGACGACGGGAGAATCTGTTGTGCGACGGACAAATCAAATATTAATTCATGTTTGAGGTGTATTCTTGATTCTTGTTTCATGTTACCTGCACCCAATGGGTTTTGGTGCACTTCATTTAGTGGCTCAATCGATTGCTGTTTGAGCTTCTATAATAATTTTCATTAAATTCGTAGCACATTTGTGTGGTGCAACCCAGAACAGGTGGTAATGGTGATAAAGCCCATTTCCAACGCGTTTGCTTTCGATCAAACGCACACTCTAATCTACCGGTTTCATTTTTTAGTTTCGTTTTTTTAGTTTTTTTTTTTTTTTCAATTCAATTCCATACCATAATCGAGTGTGGATATGCAGGCAAGAGTTGAGCTGCAATCAGTGCAGGCGATTTCCTTAACATTGCACGCAAACATTTCATTAGTTAGTATTGAAAATCTTGTAACCGATCGGCAAATCGACGCTTTTTAATTAATTTTGATAAATGTTTCTTTTTTACTAGTGCTACGATAATCATTTGATGCTATGCAAACATACACAAATCAATTAATTTTTCGTATCCCAAGTTACTAGAGCCATTTAATGGATTTCAATTAAATTTTACGATTATTTTCGACATTAAAGGTTTTTCGGGGTGTTTGCTCTCTTTTTGTCTCTCTGCCCGTTTGTCCGTTCTCTGTCTTCATGTTCATTGTCCACACAATTCGGTGCTTTTTGTTGTTGTTGTTCGAAACGCCTGAATATAATATGCGGAGAGCAAATGCATGGCCAAGCAAACAGCCACCGTTTTCACGGTTAGCACCAACCGTATCCGACATTTGCCACATTATGCAATTATTATTATGTGCGCAACCCATATCTATGATCTAAATGATTTTTATTTGAAGTTTACACAGTTTGTACACGATTTTGTGGTAGCGCGCGCGCACACACACACACTTTCAATTCGAATGGTAAATGGTTAGAAAATGCATTTTACTAGCTACCGTTCTAAAAACAATTAGATTTGATTTCAATCTGAGAAAGAAAAAAAAACTAAATCGAGATCTAATTGGAATTGCGTGAATTACAGCCTGAGATGCGGGATAAAAACCGCCATCCAAACTGTTTTACGAACGACAAACACATGGCAACCGTTCCATGCTCCATATCGTGCAATCACTTCAATCCTGAAATGTACTGTTTTGTAGTTTTGCTTCATTTAAAACTGATATACAACATTTGATAGTCACATTTAAGCACACAATTATTTCAATTGCAATTGAAAACGGTGCAGACCTGAAAATCAACCGAAAAAGCCACAACATCAAGTGAATAATCAATGTTCAGACGAAGTGTTTTCAATTATATTGTTATTATTATAAATGCCAAATATCTTGAAAATTGAATTTGTGGCAAAAAGAACAAATAAAACACGGCATAAAAATAAAGAAACAACAACAACAAAAAATCGTTATCGAGAAAAGAATTCCGGCGTGTTGCGATTGCAAACGACAAAAAGGTGCACCAAAGAATCGCATGGGAAAATGAAACTAATCAAGTTATTGGCGGACAACACAACAACAACAACAACAACAACAACAAAAACAGTCAATTTCATGTTATTTGTTGTTTAATGTTCGACAAAACATGTTTGAATGCTTGTTCACTTTAGAAATTACATTTAACGATATGCCTCTTGCCATTTTCACATTCGCAAAATCGATACGACTGGAGCCCCTGTACGCGTATGATTTGCGATTGGATTTTGTGATTTTATTGGCGATCAAATAATAATGAACAACAACACACACAAAAAAACATATGCTCAATTTTTCACATAGTATTTCATCATTGAGCTTATTTGAAATGGTGCGAAAGAGAGCCGTGAATTTAATATTAAAGTGGGTGTTGAATACATATCCAATCAATCGATGACATTAATGCTACAGCAAAAAAAAGGACAAATGAAAGTGTTTTTTTTTTTTGCATTGAATTTTCAGAGGAGAACCTTAGAAGCAATTTACATAGATTTCTAGATAGACCGTTCAATTTATGAATGAAACATGTGTGAGCGCAAAAGTAAAAAGACGACACGGCAATAAATTGTCATTAAAATGAGTGAGAACAAAGAATTTTAACAATGCACACAACATGGAATTGGCCAACCAAATCAAGACTTTATCCAAATCAACGACGCCGATGAATGAACGTGAGCGAACCGATACGAAGCAACAACCAAAACGACATCACAAACAAAAGCAATAAATAAACAAGTTGTTTTCGCTCGCAGGACACTCTTCTACACCATCGGTGTTTCGTTTTTTGTCAGGCCGCGGTGTGCACCTTCCACAACTTGGCACACATTATAAAATAACATAACGAAGACGACGACGACAACGGCGGCAACGATGCGAATGTAGGCAAGACATTCATTTTCGCAGCTAAATGACATTTTATTCAGATTTATACAATTTTTTTTTTTTTGTTGGAATTCATTTATTCATATTGACCGTATTTGGTGTGTAATCTCTTCCACCTTTTTCAGCTAAACAAGTCATTATAGATCCTCATTTCTCGAATGGAAACCAACAATTCCAATTGCACCGTATAAAATAGTTGGCGAAGTACACACACACACACACACTTACACACGGAACATTGTGTATCTTGCAATCATCATCTCGTTGTGTTGGCCGCGGTCGTTTGAAGCAAAAGATCGCGCCGTCGAATCAACTACTGTATAATTGTTGTTTGAATTTTCTATTTGAGTTGGTATTCGCTTCGTTGTGCTTTTTACCACTCTCGGCCTATTATTTGAACTCATTTTACCGACATTTTGTTGTTGTTATGCGGTTGCATCGTTTCTTTTGGTATCTCTTTATGGTCATATCTCGTTCGTTCATTTCGCTCTCTTTGCCCAATAATCATCTTTTGCACTGAAACTGTTACACTAACGACATTTTAGAAGAAAGAAAAAAAAAATAACGCTCTGCACATTTCAAGCGCCCTCAATAATGAACGCAGCTCATTGTATCTATTTTAAATGTTTTACCGCTTTTATGGCTTTGACAAGACTCACCGAACATACTTGTCGATAAAAAAAAAATATCAAATGATAGTCCACACAGTCAAGAAGAGAATGATTCGTCAAAGCCATCATTGAGCATATACAACAAATATTTGTTTGTTGTTGTTATTTCTCTCTTCGAATTCATATCTGTGGTGTTGTAGTGTATCTGTATGATGGTAACAATGTTTTACACTCTTGTCTAATTCAATAAACTGCTGCACTTTGCAGCATACTGCAGAATTAGACGAGCTTGAGTGAGGCTATACAATTTTTGCATCAAATTATGGACATTTAACACCTCAATCAAAGTCACACCGATTTTTCATCACAAATTCACACGTATCATTCGATTTTTCGACTCTCATTCAAGCCCGGCTGCTCATCAATCAGTGCCAATCTCACTTTTGTTTTTGTTCACCTTTTAGGAAATAAAAACGGTTTTTGTCGATTGCTTCGGTGAACAAAAAACAAAATTATCGTGTGAAAATTATTGATTGAATCAGATCGATGCATTCTAAGCACGGTGCATGGGTATTATAACGGTGCATTAGTGGTAGAAAATTGAACAATCGATGAATCAGTAATGGCCTCGCCATGGGGTTTTGCGTTGACTCAACTTCATTTATTTGATTTTTTATTTCAATTAATTCGTTTTTTTTGTGTGTGTGTTTTCTTTCGATATATTTTTAGCCATTTCTTCTCAACTTTTTCAAATTATTTGATGTAGAAGATTGTGGGCATTTGCCACAAGATAAATGGATTGAACATCTCAAGGGACGTTTAACGTAAGTATACACTATAGAAATCACAGTAAAAAAAAAAAACAAAATCACGCAACAAAAAACCTCGACTTGTAAATCGATACCGTTGCTTTCTGCTTTTTCATAGAGACGAAAAGGAGATTGATTTTGCTGAACAGCTGGAATCCGTTGCTTATGTACTGTGCGGTGAAGGCACAATTACTTTTGAAAAATTTATTAGCATTTGGAATGCTCGGGGCGTAAGTGATATGCAATTTTTTTTTTTTTTCAAATGTAAAATTGAATGGTTTGAAATTATGATTGACCTCTTCCGTCTCTTTGAATGGAATCACATTAGGGAATCAGAATAGATATTGATTCGAATCAATCATAATATAGAACAATTGATGCGTATGTAAACATAATGGAGTTTTGCGTCATATATGCTTCTTTATCATCTATTTTAAACAGATTTCGGAAAAATTATATCGCCTGATCGATTCAGAAGTGAATAATATTGTTTCAACAAATCAAATTATGGAATTTTTATCAAATCTCACGAATGCTCGGTAAGTTATTTTCTTTTCTTTTTTGGTCAATTGAATCTTAAATTAGTTGATGTCATTTCAAAAATCGTAAAAATCATTTATTACCTATGAAGTTTAACACCATTACCTCGTCAAAAGCTTCTAAGCGAATTCGAGTGAAAAGTCAAAAACAAAATTCAAACATGCAAATGAACGAGAAAGAATATGTTTCAAAATGGTCCGGTTTGCAGTTGAATTGCATCGCCACAAAAACGATATCTACTTTTGGGGTTTTTTGCTTCGATTTGACCAATTGCAATGGCCTGTTTCAAGTGTATCAACAGTGTGGTCGATTGAACTGATTTATGTCTGGATGTGCACGCAAAATATTTATCCGAGATTGTTCTCGGTTCATTTTTTGTTGTTGTTTTCGTTTGCGTCTATCTCACGTTCTTTCATTCTGTTTTTTTTTTTCTTTTCTTTTTGTTCGCAATGTACCTGCCAAAATTAACAAGACACGACAAGCAATTTATTATCCATTTCGTTCAATTTGACTTTACATCGTGAAAAATGGCTACGGTAACGTTAATTACAAATCCAATCAATATTAATGAATAGTCCGTTGGCAATACGGGCGATTGCTGTGCAAAATTCTCTAGTTTGAGCGCGAACATATCGAATGAAATGTGATGCAAGACTTCAGGGCTTTCTCCGGTGCAACCAATTATGCGCTAAACTTACCACTTTTGGCCGGTGAAACGGTTTTTGTGTTTGTTTGTTGCTGTGTGTGTGTTGAGAACAACAATTCGTTTAACCGCCAATAATTTGGCCGTAGGAAATGATTCTCAAAACTATAATAACAAAAACCATATTTGAAAGAACAACCAAAATCACTGCAAAAAGTGACCGGTTTTTGTTTACCTGCTGATATATATTTGCTGGAACTACGGAAGGCGATCGTCGTTCGAACTTGTATTCTCAGTGTCTACTACTGTGCTAATGCCAACGATTCCAATGAACCATTTCAACTACTTTAAACGTAGATAGTTTTTGCCAAACGAAAGATGGAACTTATGTTCGATGCGTGTCTATTGATTAGATTCGGTTTAAAATACACAAACAAACGACGATTGCAATTTGAAATTGTGTATTTATTACTTATGCGTGGGCCTGGTGTTTTTTTTTTCTCTATTACCAATGACCATTTCATTCAATTATCTTACGGTGATCTAGATGCACCACATGTGGTGCGATCAACAATTTTTTTTTTTAAATATATATTGCATCTGTTTGTTTTTATCAAAGTCGAATCCATGGCACTCATATTTGGTTGTGCGGTAAAATGCACACAACATTTCAACATTTGTTCATGCCACAGTTGAATAAATAAAATATAATTATATGTGCATCAATTTTTTTTTTGCAGTTTCATTTCTCTATCATTTGTATTTTACTCAAGGCTACATTAAACTGTTTCGATAAAATCAAACTGGAATTGAGACTTTGAAAATGACAAATATCGTAACAAAGCAACTTGTTTTTTTGAACGTGGACTGTTTTCTTTTTTTGTGTGTGTATTTTGTTTATTTAGACCACGGACTGGATTCGACAAAAGCTCATTGGAGCGATTGGAACAGCTATTCCGTAAAACGGTGGGCAATGAAAAAGAAATCCGACGTGAAGACTTCAAAAAAATTGTTACCTCAAAAAATGTAAGACCCGTCTATTGTGACACGAAAGATTGTTTAAAATGAGAGTTTTATATTCGATTGATTTACACAATTTGCAGCCATTCTTCACGAATCGAGTGTTCCAAATCTTCGATAAAGATAATTCCGGTTCGATATCACTTCAGGAATTCATCGATGCCATACATCAATTTGCTGGCCAATCACCCGAAGATAAGATAAAATTTCTGTTTAAAGTGTATGATATTGACGGTAAGCAACAGCAAATAACAAAAAAAAAAAAAAAATCTCGATACGAAACCGTTCAATCGGGATTTCATGCTCGAAATTGAAATTCAATGTTGAACGCGTGTTCGACGAGAAAATGTGAACAATTTTTTCTTTTTTTTTTGCACTTTGAATGATAATTCGAGTGTATGTGTGTGTGTTTTTAATTTTGGTTCGTCAAATGATATATTCCAATACAGGTGATGGTTTGATTCAGCATCGTGAATTACAGCACGTAATGAGAGCTTGCATGGAAGAAAATGGAATGCAATTCTCCGAAGACCAGGTAAATGATCATACATATGTACCGATATTAGGCTCAAAATTTAAGAGAAAAACAATCTACACTTGATTTCAAATCAAACAAAACGAAAAAAACGTTTACAAGAAAAAAGACTATCCATTCGATACATTTAGAATGCATTCTTTTGCCCATCGATCGTGGGTAAAAAACTTTATGACAGGCAATGCGGTTAAAACAAATTTCATGCATAGCTTTCATAAAACCACATTCTAAGATAATAGACAAAACTATTTGGCGTTATTTTTTTTTTATTGCTCGTTCGTTGATTCTCTGAATTTACCACAACGTATAAAAATGAAAAAATACAAACACTAGCTACAGAAGAGGAGAGAAGCAACAACAACAACAAAAAACGTTTTCCTCGCAAGTGAAAAAAAAAATGTAGAATAATTTACTGGTGAATTTGAAATCACAACGGGGAATGCAGCCAGCACATTTGGTGTACACGATCTAACTGGCAAAGTGAAGAACACACACACATTTGAGCGTTTTGATAAATTCGTTAGAAAAAAAAATGCGCGCATTCACGAAGTACGCGGCTAGCGCGCGCGGCAGGAATGTGCGTATGAAATAATTTTATGATGAACTGTTTTTTTTTTCCTCTTTTACGACACAGAACATAGTATTTTTATGCGTTTTAGCTTGTGCGTGCCTCGCGCTTTTTTCACTTTTTCTCTCTGTCTGTTACACTGTTACCTTCCTCGCCGGTACATCGGTTGCCGCCAATTTTAATGGTATACGGCATTAAAAAAAAAAAAAAAAAAAAAAAAAACAAGAACTTGAACTGATGTCAGACAGTCGATGTATAATATATGAGGGAAAAAAGTGCATGGATTAAATTGAGCGACTAAAGAACGTTGAGAGTAGAAATAGATATGTAATCAAAACATGTTACGATACGCGGTGTGTCGTTTTCTTTTTTCATGTGTATTTATATCCATACTTCTAAGCGACGGTCTGCATCTAATCAAACACATGACCAAGAGCGCAAAAAAAGGCAAAATCAAATTATACTTGAATGAGAACTTAATAAAAAATAGCAGAAAAGATCGATTCCGAGTGTATTTTGATTTTTCAAAATCGAAATATTGTATTTGGATGGTTTCGATTCCCTTGTTGCCGTGTGCTTGTGCTGTTTATTTCGCTCGTCTATCTTCGATATGCGCACAGCAGTGCGTACAAATAAAGATCCCATCCGAATTACAAAGCGGTGGAAAAACAGAGAGACGGAACGAAACAAACCGAGTGCTGTAACTTTGGATTGATTCGGCGCGATATCGAAACATTCGATCTACGGTCGATAATATTGATAAATCTACTACTTGTCGCACACAATTCAAATGCATAAATTCATTTTAGCCAATGTGGCATTGGTTTTCCGCATCCACTTCATTGCCATCCGGCAAATAGCATCCAGGCTGTCGACTTGATTTCAGATAATCTGTATGTTTGTCGCGTTCACATTCATGCACATTGTACACATTTTACGCTACTCATTTAGTATTTTTCTGTTTCTGTTTCTATTTCTATCTCTCAGTGTGAGTGTGTTTTTTTGTTGTTGCTTTTATTCGTAATAATCGTTGTCGTCTTTCACTGCTGCAGTTCATTTCCTCTTCTTTTAAATCGTGTGTATCAAGAGCAATTGCGAGAATAAACAAATCAATGAACACAGAAGAGTATTTGTGGCGCGAGTTCGTGTTTTCATTTATAATTTAGCGATTTTTTTTTTGTCTTGTTTGACTTGCTTCATTTTGTTAAGTTTAATCAAGCCATTTGTGATAGTAAGTCAAGTATATAAAATCAGAAAAAAACAAAACAAAACAAATATGATTAATGAACAGCGGTCGTCGATTTTGCGCAATCAATAATTTTAATGTTATTCGCAATTTGGTTTTTCTCTGCTTTGAAACATGGCATTCTCGATTGAAATATCCAGGCGCGTATCACGAGGGATACTGGATTTCGACATGCATTCTAACGCTAAGAATTTCAAGAGGGGTAATTTGAAAAGTACATTCTGTCTAGTGTAAACTGTTATCTGAGAAAAGTTGATGACCCATCCAAAACAAAAAAACACCTTAAAGCATTTGCTTTCATCAGCATTTTCCAACACAACAGTTTTTTTCTGCAGTAATTTCCGATCTTCTCAATTGGCACTTGACAATCCACTGTATTTTTTATACAACATTTAAATCTTTTCTTCAAGTGCCTTTGAAACGTTTGTCCAAATACGCCACTGAAAATATCGACGATTGAATGTGTGTCGGTTGTGTCCGTTCCGTTCACCGTACACCATCCACTCTATCGAAACAGAACGATGTGTGCGCGGTTCACTTTTTAACTGTATGCAGAATTTTGATTAATGACCGAGAATCGTTTACATTAGTCTAATTTATCGATTGGAGAGAGCAAAAAAAAACCAACAGTCGTTTCAGACATGTTTTTTCTATTAATTTAGATTGAAGATCTAACGATGGCAATGTTTGAAGATGCCGATCCGTACAATCGTGGTGCCATAACATATGAGGCTCTCAAAGATCAATTGGAAAAACACGGTGGACTTTTGGAGAATCTTAGCATCAGGTATTTCAAAATAGTTTCCATGCCATTTTTCATTTTAACTCAAATAAAAATCGGTAACAATAACCAGAAATAACACAATCTATTGCGATTTGTTTTTGTGATTCGTGTAGCATTGATCGTTGGCTGGTTCCATTGCCCATTGAACCATCAAAGAAACAGTCCATGCAAAGTCGTATGCCACATCAATTCACTACACCGTATCTTAAAAACAACTATGTTTTCTTATCATTTCTTACGGTTTTTGTTGCCATCAATGTGGGACTGTTTGTTTCACGTGCAATTCAATATCGTGAGAGTAACGTCTATGTAATAATCGCACGTGCCTGTGGTAAGTATAAAATACAGCACATAATACTCTCACCTTCCTTTAATGCCGCCCTTGTTGCATTCTCATGAAACATTGATGAAAATTATATTGCATTTTTTCATTCTCTTTCTCTCTCTCTCTGTCTTTCTCTCTTCCAAACTCTTACTCTCGATTATATTTTTAGGTCAATGCTTGAATTTTAATTGTGCTTTTGTGCTAGTTTTGATGCTACGTCAATGCATAACATTCTTACGAACGCGTGGATTTGGTGCATTCTTACCGTTGGACAATCACATTTATATGCACAAAGTAACTGGAATTCTCATAGCTATCTACAGTTTGGTGCATACCATCATGCATCTGATTAATTTTTCTGTCATTGTTGTCAATGATCGTAAATTGAATTGTAAAAATTATTCGCTCGTTCAATGGTTGTTGACAACGAAACCGGGCTTATTTGGATTATGCGGCGGTTGTGCAAATCCAACTGGTATCGCTCTATTTATCGTTCTGATCATCATGTTTTTGTGTTCACAACCATTTGTTCGACGCGGTGGCAGCTTTGAAATATTTTACTGGACCCATTTATTGTACGTTCCATTTTGGATGTTGCTCGTATTCCATGGACCAAATTTCTGGAAATGGTTTATCATTCCATTCATTATTTATATGGTGGAACGTGCATTCAAGTAAGTACATCTGAAAATTCTTTGGTTAATTGGATTTTTTGGGCTAAAAACAGTTGCGAAAGCGAAAATAATCTAAAATACCCCGAATCGATTTTTAAAATATTTATTGATTTGGGGTAATTTTAAGGTCGTTTTTAAATTGTTAACCAATAATTTTATTCGAATGTAATTTTCCGCACAGAATAATCTGGCTACGAAATGGTCACGGACGAACATACATCTCGTCTGGTATTCTATTGCCATCGAAAGTGACACATTTGGTGATAAAACGTCCACCACATTTCTACTTTCGTCCGGGTGATTATGTGTTCGTCAATATTCCAGCTATCGCAAAATACGAATGGCATCCATTTACACTGAGCAGTGCACCTGAGCAAGAAGACTATATGTGGTTGCATATACGTGGTGTTGGCGAATGGACAAATCGTTTGTATACGTACTTCGAAAAAGAGCAAGCTCGTTTGCACAGTGGCGAGGTAATGCCAGCAATTGCCTCAAATGTTGACAAGAAACCGGAAATACTTGCGGCCAAACCAATTTCGAGTACACCGCAACGGGACTTTTTAGCTAAAAATCTATCACAAATGCGACAGTCACCAATGATGGCGGCGGCCAAATCGCATGAAACGCCAAAAGCAATTGCATCGGGTCCGGGTCCGGCCACAGTGACCAGTGAAAATGAAATCGAGAAAAAAGAGAATCCGTTTAAATTTGATGCGGCAACCATTGCGAATAGTTCAGAATCTGCATCGCCTAAGCCAACGAATGAAGTGAAAGCACCTGGTCAAGGTATGAAACTTGAACGCCAAATATCAGAGACCAGTTCAGCTATCAAAAAGATACAAGCAACCCTTCAACGAACGTTTTCACGAAAGGGAGCAGCTCAATCACAGGATGGTTATGCGAATGATGGTTTTGTTGGCGATGACATAAGCACAGATACCGAAAATAAACCACCGATGCGACGAAAGATTGTTGCTGAACGAAGAGGCACCGAATTGGGATTTAAGAGTAAAACACCACTAGAAAAATCATTATCAATGCCAGATATTGAAAATCGAATGAGAAAACGTGATCGCCTAATGGCACTACGTGAATACAATCGATCCGAATCGGAGCGATCATTTGATGAGACTCAAATGAAAAAGGCGCGCATGAAATCATTGGGATTGGCATATTTAAGCCCACAAAATCGTTCGTTGGCACAAAGCTTTCGATATATGAGAAACAAACCGACAATTATCGCATTCAAAACGCCTAGCCTAGAGAACTGCGAACAACGTCCATCACAAAATTCAATGAGTATGTAGCGACTCTTTATCAGTTTAATTACTATTTTGAAGGCAGTAAAAATATTCTCTCAATTAATTCACCATTAGATTATTCACCCGGCGAAGCTGAAGAGGGTAAAGTAATACGAGTTTCAAACACACCGAAAAATGGTAAATGATTATTTGATTTCGTATGGTAACAGTGAAATGTTATTGCAATGTTATGTGTTCACATTCAACTATGTTCACAGGAAATGAAAATGATATGCAACGACCGATAAATTATCCCGTCGGAAAACCCCTAGAGGTATGAATACAATTTCTATTATTTATTTTTTTTTAGTATTTGATGTGAGCTAATCAATTTTATGCTCTAGAATTTAATTCAAGTTTATTTTAGTCAAACGCAATTATTTTTTACTTGTTTGTTTGTTTGTTCTATCGTTTATGTTCCTTGGTCTGGATTAAAAACTTCTATTTAAAAAAAAAAAACACCCGCACACACACACATACACACATAATCAAAATTCAACCAAAAATAATAATAAACCATAATTTTTTGCACCAAACTAGACTAATTATAAAAATCCCCTCTCAGCACGTCTGTCGAATCGACTAGCGCCAAAAGTACATGTTAGTATGCATAACACAATGATAAACACACACACTATAGTAGTAGCACTGAATGGTGAAATGGAGGTTTGGTTACGGTTCCATTTGTTTTTTGTTTGTTTGTTGTTGTTGTTTTTTGTTTTGTTGATATATAATTGCACCCTATTATACATTTCAAATTAATTACTAGTTGTGACTAATGCATTTCCGTAATTTGCACAAAACATGCCATTTAATTGTTGTTGTTGTGAACCGTAGATAATATTGTTTATAGAATTTTGTAGATTTAAATGAATGGACAAAAGCACACTGAATTCGCACCATTTTACCGATACACCGGACAATACACCTTCACATTCACAATACAGTGACACGACTACACTTTTAATTTTTTTTTTTTTTTTTTTGTCAAATCAATTTTTGTTTTTCTTCTTGAATCACTTTTAATAAACATTTGGCTTATTTTCTTTAATGTGAAAACAAAACAAAAAATCAATCGGCGGAATTAGATTTACATAGATGGACCGTATGGTGCACCATCGAGTCATATATTTCGTGCTCAGCATGCTGTATTGATTGCAACCGGTATCGGTGTAACACCATTTGCTTCAATATTACAATCAATTATGCATCGATATTGGAAGGCTCGTCACACATGTCCGCGCTGTAACTTTGAATGGTCTAGCGAAATACCACAAAGTATTATGCATTTACGGAAGGTTGACTTTTTCTGGATCAATCGTGATCAACGGTCATTTGAATGGTTCGTCAATTTATTATCTCAGTTGGAAATCGAACAAGCTGAACTTGGTGGTGCCATGGAAAGGTGAGAAGAAAACCAGTGAATGTGATTTTAATCATTTTTTTTTTATTTTGAAATTTTATTTTGTGCGACATTTTTTTTTTTTTTTTTAAATTCTATTGCTCATGCATTGTGTTGGACAGATTCTTGGACATGCACATGTACATCACAAGTGCTCTGCAGAAAACGGACATGAAAGCTGTTGGCTTACAACTTGCACTCGATCTCCTCCACGAGAAAGTTAGTCAATTGATTATAATACAATTAGTAACCATTTAAATTTTTTTAAATTGTTTTGTTGTTGTTGTTTTAGGAAAAACGTGATTTAATTACTGGTTTAAAAACACGCACAAATGCTGGTCGCCCAAATTGGGATAAAGTGTTCAAGCAAATCCAAGTGCAAAAGAAGGGCAAAGTTACCGTTTTTTACTGTGGTCCACCTCAATTAGCGAAAACATTGCGTGTTAAATGTGATCAATATGGATTTGCATTCCGAAAGGAAATATTCTAACAGAACAAAAAATAAAGTCTATCTCACCATCAGACAAATGTTCTTGAATAGAACACAACAAAATGTTTGTTTGCTTAGATTACCATTAGACAAATTTATTTAAATGTTATATATATATTTTTTTAAATATTCGTTGTCTTATATTCGGTCAATTTATTATAATTTTAGTTTATTTATTGTAAAGTATTAATCTATCAAGTGTTTGCAAAGTTACCAAGTCATTTCAGACCAACGTTTTATATACAAAAAAAAAACAATGGAGATTCGTTCAATTGAATAAGTGTTCATAGTAAAGTAAATGACAAATACACTGCCCAATCAATGAGGTGGTAGTCGACAGTTACCCAGGATCCAACGAGATTTGCTGATTATTGACACAATTTATGATCTACCTCTTTGCTGAATGGAAACTGCCAAAAATGAAACCAGATTTACTGCCAAAATATTTAATTTTTGCCATTGCCTTTTTTTATCGAAATCATTTTTTCTAAACAAAAAAAAAAACACAAACAAATACATTAACTCATTCATTTATTTGGCTATTTTTTACACACACAAAAAAAATTATTAATTTCTCATTTCAAATTTTCAACAAATGAAACAAACAGTTCTAAATAAATAATCGTAGGTAGCATGAAACGCAATTAATTGCTTTGCGCAATTTTTTGTGTGCAGCTATCTTTTTTTGTTGCCATTAAGAATTATAGTTTCGACATATTCATGTTAGCATACAATTTTAATGCTTAATTTGGTGGCTAGGGTCGTACACATTTTTCGATGATTTCATTTCAAAATCATTAATTTTTTGTTTGCAACCACATTTTTGTGTATATTTTTTTTTATGTATGTAGTATAATAAAAATTGAAAGTTATTGTTAATTTATGAATAAAATGTTTTTATTGGATTTTTCTAAAAAAAAAAAAAAAAAACGACATTTTATTATACACTGTATCATCATCTTAAACTAGATGCCAAGAAGATGTAATTCTTCCAAAATGCCTAGTATTCTCTCATCTATTTATTTATTTTGCAATTGCCAAATCAACGTTTTCGTATGTGTGAAGGTAGTTCTTGAATTTTTGCTTCGAATGTATTCGGTTTATAGATTGGAAAACGTTTCAAATATTTGTTGAGTGGCACTGGATTCAGATGTCTTCCGGGACGAATTGCACCAGTTCGATTTTCTTCTTTTTCCTTTAAAAATTGCATGTACGCTTTTGTGTTTGCATCACGCATTGCAATAGCTTCATTCATACAAAACTGTTGATTGTAGTCATTTTGGGCCAATTTCGAAATTAAATTTTGCATCTCTTGAAGGGCTGGAGCTGTACCAGTCGATTCTTTTTTCGTACAAATTCGATCACGCAATGCAAATGGTAACCGTGGTTTGGCTAGTGGAACCTTCTTTGGATTTTGTGGAGCCATTTTAGCTCGACATAACATCGAAAAGATTCGCATCGCTGTAATTATTTAATAAATTGGGATTTAGTAAAATCAAAACCATGACGCTGAATAACAGTATCAATCAAACAAAAACAAAATGTTATAATTGTTCAAAAATACAAACCGAATGTGATTTATTTGATCTTTGTCCAGAATATCTACCTGCGAAAACGTCTAGCTTTTATTTGTCAGTGTTTTTTATTTTTCATTATTGAGGTTATTATCATCACAGAAACTGGAACTGTCAAAACATAATGCTGGGTATACATCGTTCAGTGCTTTCGTCTGTCACATTTGAATGTGAACTAAGCATTTATTGTCCGTTTAATGGATTTGCTAATGCGAATGAGATGCAATGGCAAATGCGTAAGAATGAGACCAGAACTGCTTAACGGCACATTTTTGGCGCATTCATTTAAGTTGAGCTGTATGATGAAATTCGCATCGACACAAACAAAGCACGTTCAATCATTGCATTTGCCATCGATAAGTGTGTGTTTTTTTTTCAGGAGCAGTCAACGAAAACATTTTTCAACAACAACATCGAAATGGCCGAATCTTTGGGTAAAATAAAAATCAAATTCCAATGAATGAATATTAAAAATTAGATTTTAACCAGCACATTTTTGATTTTCAATTATTTATCAATTTATATGCAAGACCTAAGAATTCGACGAAACAACATTCCAAATATGGACTTGTCACTCGGTAAATATTCTTTTGAAATCAAATTTTTATCGGCATTTTTCATTTGAAGAAAAACGATTTAAATTGATTTTTAACAAATATTTGCATAAGAAAATCGTTTTGATTGGTAAAAAAAAAAATCTAAGAATGTGATATTTTTTTTCTCTGCATTTGGCACCCGCAAGACGAAATCATTTATATGAACAAGATTGGTAAATCGACAGATACCAATAGCAATGGCAGCCCGATGCAAAATGGTCCATCGAAGTTTGATCGATATCGACACCAAGATGATGATGACAATGAAATGGATGAAGGTAATTATAGAGATGTTGGTTTTGGGTTTTGGTTGTTTAAACGATTCATTCAAAACGGCACTATTTTAAATTGATATACAGATGATGTGCCACAGCAAATGCCAAAGTTGGTGCCATTTGTTGCAAACACATTGCCGCCAAAAAATAATTCGAAGCCAATCCATGAGCGATTGGGTGCTCGTGGTGATCGTGGCTCGGTTTGTGAGAGCATTCATACGAGTCGATTAAAGCTCTTCACACCAAATTTCAAGGCAAAAAAACGGGCCAGCGTTCAGAATCGATTGGGTAAGCACTGGATAAATCCGGCCACAGCCGAACGAAATCGCATCACACTTCACGCATTGAATTCATTTGCAAATGCTCCGACATACAATATGCTGACGACCGCCCAAGATGATCCAGGAAGAAAACTACTGAACGCATTCGCGAAGGCGATTGAACGTGAAGCAGCCCCAAAACCGATCGAAGCAGCGAAATACGATATGAAGATTCAAAAGGAAATCTCTTCTTTGCAAGTAAGTCATTCAAACAATGTTGTTGGTTGGAGCATTTAAGCATTCGAATAAAATTCATGTGAGATGGTTTTTCTTTTATGATTTGATGTATGTTTTAGGGCAAGGAACTGTACTACGCTTGTCCAGGTGCATTTGTGATCAGCAGTGATGGTCCCGGCGTACGCGGCCAATTTAAAGTGCCAACGCACGCAACAGATATGTCGATGAATCAACGATTCGCTTAAGCACCCGAAGTTTATTTCGTGTTTGATCGAGTTGTCACTATCAAGCAAACAATTACTTATTTGATTAAGTAAATATTTAAATTTAACACTAAATTCCGGCACTGGAGCCACCAAAACCTTTACGTAGCCTAAATTTGAACTTTGAATTCTCTAAGATATATTTGAAAAACTAAGTAAAAAAAAAAAATCCATCGTGAAAACTAAACCAATTTTTTTCGTTTATAAATTATAAAAGTGAAGAAAATAAAAACGGAAAATGTCTGTTGTACATTTGAAACGAAATGCCATTTTATTTTTTTTATTATTTTTTTTTTCATATGAATGTTAGTTTTTGTCCAACTATTTTTTTGTTTTGTTTTTGTGTGAGTCATTTATTGAATTGACTTCATTGTATCAAAAAGCCACTTTATAATATTAAAAATGCCCTCCATTAGATTTATTATGCAGTCAAAAGCAACAATAAGGATAATGTGATATTTGTTTTTGTTCTTAAATTCGCAAGAAACTAAAAATGATGAGAAAAAAAGAAGGAAAAACAAAGGAAAATATTGAAATGAGATTGAGTGAGTTTTGGTTTTAATGCTTTAGTTGTTTTGTTTTTTTTTTTATTTGTTACTTTTCATCGATTTACTGTGTCGTTGTGTGTCGATTAGACTCAAACGATGCACGTAGTAAAACAAACAAGACATGTGTGATCTTTTTTGATGTTGTTTCATTTGTAAAATCAACGCTGTTATTCAATATTTGCTTGCAATTTCTCTGTGTGTATATTTTTCAATCTTTTTTTCTTTGTTATTGTTTTTGATGTTGTAGTTGTTGTTGTTGTTGTTGTTTTCACTTTTGTTTCAGGCTTAATTAAATTACATTGTAAGTTCCATAATCGCATTTACAATATCGTTGCTGTTATTCTTGAGGGCACGGATGGCTCTAGCTCGGGCAACATTAGCCTGTGACATAACCAATTCGATATCCTTTTCATCGACACCAGTTTCATCGACTTCTTCTTCATCTTCTTCGGCGATTGGTGCAACAGTTGCATTTGTACCGGATGAATCAGCCGTGCCAACGGTTGGTTCGGGTCCCTTGAATTTTTCAGCAGCAGCCAATTGAGCTTGTTGCGATAAATCTTCAATTTTAGCTTCGCCGAATACAATGTACGTATCGCTATGCGGGTTTTTGTACACATCCGGACTATTGATGACGAATAGAATATTTTTTGATTTACGAATGGTGACTCGATTAACGCCGGACACTGGTTTCAAACCCAATTTCGACATTATCTTGCGAGCCTTCTTTTCACCACGTGATTGTTTTGCTTTTGACACTAAATCGATCTCTTCTTTACCGAGGGCGGTAGTAGTATTTCCTATTTTAAAATTGGAAACAAAACAACGACAATAAAAAAAAAAAAAATCCATGTAATTTAGCAAAATGTTTGAGATTTGAGTTTTATCCACCGAAATAACAACGATTCGGTCGGTCAAATGGTTTTACCTGTATCTTCCAATTCAGGAATAGTGGTGTCTGAGTCGTCATCGTCATCATCTTCGATGCGAGCTTCGGTTTCTTCAACCTTGGCTGGAGTTTCGTTTGTGATTTCCGTCAATTCTGGCATTTTGTTAATATATAATTAATATATATTTGGCTGAAATTTTAAAAGAATCGAGAAAAAAAAATTCGTCAGAACTGCGTTTAAATTCGATTGAAATGTGTTAAACACAATCGAGCATTTGAGTGATATGAATATAGCTGATCTGAATCATGCGGTTTCCGTCAAATAGACCGCAAATGTTTTCAAATTCTCGAAACAAAAAAAAAAATCGCTATTTAAACAGATGTCAATGTTGGTTAAGTTTGTTGAAAATGTGGAAACAAATCCGACATATTATTGCATTTGGCTCGATAAAATTGTATTTGAGCACTTTTAATTTTTCGCGAACGAACATAACCTTAAATGGACGGAAAGAAGGAAAATGCGACGATATACACACAGTTCAAGGCTGTTTTGTTATTTCATTCATTTTCATGCCATATATTGAAGAAATCAACCGTACCGCACTCATCAAACCATGTTTACGATTTCGAATGTAATGTTCGCAAATCATTTTTTTATATTCATCATTTTCGGTGAATGCATTTGAAACAAATTTCTTCAAAACGGTGTGAAATAATAAAAAACTAGCATTGTAAATTTGTTGTAAATCAACACGGTAAAAATATTCCCAATAATCCATTCGGTATTTCTCATGTTCGTATCCGTTTGACAGGCAAACAGTTGCGGCAAAAAAAATCGGTTTTGTACACAAATGAGTATTAAAAAAATCTGTTGTCTCAATTCTTTTTTTTTTTGTATTTTTTCAATTGAATTTTTTCACACATTTTATACGAACATTGGAAAAAATATTTTACCAAAACGATTGGAAATGGTTTTTAGTTAAACAATTTACCAATAAAACGAACAATTAATGTACGATTACACGAATATTCAGTGATAAATTACCTTTAAACGAATCGGACACGAGCTGCTATGACCAAAAACAAATGAAAAAGGTTCTTGATTCCTTCTGCTTCATGTGTATTAAGTTCCCGATTGGCAGCAGTTGCTGTCACACATGTGCGCGCATTTTCATATGGCGTTTTGTAGATGGCGCCATCTGTTGACATCGGTTCAAATGCTGTGTTCAATAATAGGCGAAACAGACAAGAAAAAAGCACGTTCATTTTGAATGAGAAAACATTCGCTAGACAATATTTTCGATGTTTTGTGGTTTTTATCGCATGCGAATAGAATTTCGATAGAAAATAAGAATCTCAACAACATTTTTCAATCTTTTACTTTCATAATTATATTTATATTTACACAAAATAAAATCAGTTTACCCCATTTCAAGATGAATTGAAATGAAAGACCACAAACCTGATGATGATTAAAATTCTGAACAATGTGTGATTTCATTATGCCAGCCACTCATTAAATATTTGCCAATTGAATTTTATTGCACATGGAAAACTTCGCTCATAAAATAAAAAGCATATTTTGTTTTGTGAACTATGATTCACTATTCTCAATTTTCCAAACAAACAAAAATAATCGTTGATTGTGTCCAGTCGCCTTCAAATTGTATGAATCACACGCTTTAATGAATTGCTGGAAATTCAATTGAATTTTATAGTTATTTTTTTTGTGTACTTCTTGAAATGTAAATTGATTGACTGTTCGATTAAAACCCTTCAATGCGATACAGGATCATAAAAACCGTGATACAATAATTAGCTTTTCTGTGAACGACAGTGTGATGTGTGTGTGTGTGTGTGTGTGTGTGTGTCCAGGCCAGACAATTAACAATGAAAAAGACCCACGCAAAATGAAATGCAAGACGAAAATGTCAACGACAATTTTTTTTTGCACGTCATAAATAAACCGTTAAAATCATGCGCATAATATGCAAAAATAAAGGGGGCGAACCGCAAAATACGATTTGAGATATCTTGAATGATGGCCGTTGAAGACGTCACCATGGAAAGTGGGCCCATTGAGCCAAAAACCAAATAGAAATACGTATAAGAAGAATGAAAAAAACGCGATGAAAACGGAACGAGAATGGAATAAAACAATTGGCCATTCAAACAAAAACACCATCCATTGGATTGGGGCAGATGGGAGAAACAAATAGGAAATGCTCCTATTGAATTGTGGTTGTGTGAATGAGCAGCAACGATTTCCAAAGCGAAATGCTGCACAGAGAATGCCTCTCTTTGGTATGTTTTCATCCAATGCGTGTATGCTTTGCGCGAATGTCCTAGCAACAAAAACTTGAATTTCAAGCCAATCGAATCGAAAGCGTGGAGCAACAGTTCAACATAAAAGCATTCTTGTAGCTGGCTAACGGCTCATTCAACAATTTGCCACGATTCAAGACACACCATTTCTGGCGTTTGGATCAAACATTCAATATCGAAGAGTGAATATTAGCAGCTAATCCAGTTACTTTTTTGTGTGTGTTCTGTATTCACCAAATCGAAATTTCCAACCACATTTTTTTTTGTCGGGCAATTTTTTTTTCGTTTCCGATCAGTATTCGTCATCGAGATAAGTTCGTTAATTTTTTTTTTTTGCGTTTGGTTATTGTTTGAAAACCAACGGACAAAATTCCATCATCGACAAAAGTTTTAATCAAGTTATGTTTATTGCCACATTGTAAAGGGTTGCATGAATTATCAAATGAACAGAAATCAACCAAATCATCCATGTGCTTGAATTGATTTTTAAAATTCGAACTAAATTTGTGGGCATTATCACGGTGCAAATTAAAGAACTCAACAAATCTCTGGAAGTAACAAACCTCTGATTTGTAAGTATACTTTTGTGATTTTAGGATCGCTTTTTTTTGTCGTAATAAATATTTTTGTTTCGGTTTTTGTTGTTTTGTTGCTGTTTTTTGTTTATCTTGAAAACATGTAGTTTTGTTGAGCAACAAGGAATTGATTGTTCTTTAAACGGCGGAAAGTGTAGTCCAAAATTCGATTTTTATTGGATTCGAGGGATAATGTCTATGTCGGTTGCAAAAACAAAAAGTCCCATTCAGTGTCTTTATTGGAAAATGTTGCATATTATTTGTGTGTTTTACAAACTTTCAAATCAAAACATCAAGTATTTATGAAATTGCATAATTTTTCAACCGTTAACTCTTAAATATATGCTTGAATAATTACTTCGTCTCATCCCAAAACGGTTTCATCCATTTTCATTCAAAGTGAAAATATTCCCAATTTGAAAAAAAAGAAAAGAAAATAGAAACATTCTCTGTCAAGTGGGTGGTTTTGAGCGGGGGAGGAGTGTCTTTCAGTTGTAAGTCACAACTTGTGACTAATACGAATTTGAAGTTCTTGAATTTGATGCGATCTCAAATCATTTTACAGCCAAATGAGCCATTCTTGTGGTTACAATCACAGTGCCTTTGAAATGGTATCTTCGTATTTTCATCCGCTATAGTAAGACAATTTCACATTTTTATCACACAGTAAACATTTTCCTCTCCACCTTGATTAATTACCGAACGGATTTGCTAAGAATTAGCTACGCTATTGCATCGCCACGAGATGTCAACAGCAAAGCAACGCTCGTGTCGTGTCTTATTTCAGGTGTTTGTTTGATGGCATTGAATTTACCATTTTTGGTCGGATCATATCAAATGACCCAGCGCGCTCTCGTTAAATCACAATCTTTTCTCGACAAAACATAATACTTGACACATGAATAATTATGCATGAATCTAAAGGATATCGATAAGATCAGAAAACCATTAGTTATAATGTTATATAAATAAAATTGGCGAAAATTAACAACATACACAAAAAACAAACAAGAGACAAAAAATATGGGACGATAAACGCGTGAGTAGTAGAGAATATTGCGGATTTTTTTTTTTGCATCGCACACAATGACCGCACATAGATAACAATTAAATTCAATAAACGTTGATCTAAATATTTAACGGAGAATGGTGCATGGGAAAGCAAAAATCAGTAAGCCAATTTTCAACATACTAACTGACAAATGAAATCGTTAGCCAAACATTTCGGAAATGGTTTCTCTTATCTATTTCATATATAAACAGGAATATTTAATGAGGGGAAATTAATTAAATTATTATTAATTTGAGTAATTCAACACAACACAACACGGCTCGTTACTGTGCCACACAAACACACTCATGCATCCCGTTTGCTCTCACCAACGCAAACACACACACTCACACACATACACATAAACATTTGATTCACCTGGCTCATTTGTTCGTTTTGAATTCAAATTCCGCAAACGATCAACACATGTATTCCATTTGGTGGGTGCAAAAAAAAAGAGATAAAGGCGCGTATACAATGGCCAACTGAATAATGCTAATCGAAGAACTCTCAAAGGATTTGAGTGTTAATTTCCACCCTTGTGCGCTAACAAACACATCGACAGTCATGGAACAACAAGCAGCAACGGAAAAACCAATGCAATGACGAAACGCGCTTCACTCGGTTCCATACTTAATGCCCGTCCAAATAGATGGCCACTTCACTGTGCATTAATTAAAACCAAATGAAAATGTACTTTTACGATGGTGAAAATTGCCGAACGTGCTTTGGCTAATATCATGCCAAGAGCCTGACTCAACTTACTCTCAAACTTAAATTCGAACATTTTATGGCCATTCTTAAAAGTAAACAACTAAATTTTATATGGTCAGAAAACCTGACCTACATGACAGTACTTTTGGATACATTTACTCCATCTCTATTGACCCGCCATACACAATATCTAACGATTGAGCTTCGATTATTCATTAGAAATTAGAAAACCAAATGCACATAAGCGCCTTTTTTCTCAATTGAGAATCTTTACATAAAATAATGAACCACAGCTGATCAAAATACTTCTCATACACATAAACGCACACACACACACACACACTCACACGTTCCGATAAAGTCTTATATCCGGCGGCAATTTCATCGGATTATTTGGCATAAATTTCATGTTTTTGCAATCGGCAATGATTGGCATGCTAATGCAACATTCAAATTATGTTTAAAACACAAATTCATGCGATTTGCCGTGTGTAATCATTTGGAAAAACTTAGATTACAGAAGAAAAAACAATCAACAACAACAAAAATATTCTGGTGGGCTGTAATTAATGCAAATTATATTTGAAATAGTTTGATTTAAGAAAATAAATACTGTCTGCTTCGATATTGAGCTGCTTTACGTAGCAAGAATGTAGTTAAAATATTTTATCTTATCTTATTCTGGTTGTTTTGAAACTTTTTAGTCTCGCCCTTTTTTTGGCTCCAAAACCAATCATTTCATATGTTTTAATATTCAAAATGAACTACTAAAGGTGAATTATTAAAAAAAAAAAACTGAAAAAAGCTCTTGACAATTGGACAATGGATGATAAAATACTTAAGCTTATCCATTTCTAAGCAATTCACATCGATGAATCGTGTCACATTTGCAAGTAATCGGCTACAGCAATAAAAACACTTGAAATATCGAATGATTTTTTGTTTATTTTGTTGACACATTCACATTCATTTAAGATCGACAAAAATTGATATTCCATTGGACGGTAAAACCATTACCGTTTTAAGTGAACGGATTTCCAATTAAGTGGGATTCCAAATTGCATGAAATGTTCAGTGCAACAAAACTAAAACACGGTAAAGACATTTGCGTGTTGAAACAGCATCGGTCTAATGGTCTAATGTGGTGTCCCGGCCTCAACTGCATTTATCTAACTCATTTTAATTGGGTCATCCCATACACTTCAGCATAATTTATCTATCTACATATGGACTAACATGAGCGTGATACAGAAATAGCAGGTATCACTCTCTCCCACTCATTGATAAGAGCATGCTAATACAATATACATAAGTTTGTCTAACATAAACATTGCTGTTGCGAAAAATTACCATCCTCATCCGATTGTTTTTCTGTTTTTGTTTTACTTTTTTTGTTTTAAATCATTAGCATTTTGAAGGGGAAAAATCTGTATTTTTAAATTTAATTGAAGATATATCAATTCATTGATGGAATCATAATTGCCCACATAAATCCATAAAGGCATACAATTGATTGGCTTTGGTATCATCACTCAAACGGTAATAGATATCATGTTGAAAGCTATAAACACACCCTCAATGCTATAAAATATTACAACACTATATGAACTGTCACTCAAATGTCGAATTGAAATAAACTTACGAATCGCTCCCAAAATTCGACACATTCAACGTAGGTGGTTTGGGAACGTGGAACAGGACAAAGAGCAATTGCTGTTTGTTTTCCACACAAATTTCAGTGAATCAAACAAAAACAAAACGAGAATCTTATAAAATGAAATAACTCAAGAAAACAACATCAAACCGAAAATGGGGAAACTACTGAAGGGACTGTGGATTTTTATTTTAATCTTCAAGCACTTCGAAATGATCACAAGTCCTTCGAAGATGTGTTTATGTCTGGATCTGATTTCTATCGCAAAAACATTTTTTTTCAAAATTCACGATGTGTAGAGCAGATGTAAATAGTTGGTTAACAATTCACGACAGTTGACACCGCCAATCAAAGAATTACATTTATGTAAAAACCAGCACCAGGTTTGCGATGGTAAGCAGTGTGCAACAAAAAAAAAAAACGAATCGTGGTTGAATGGCTCGTGTAAATGCTGAATAAATGATTTACACCGCTGGAACCTCATCTTGGGAATCTTCAAATGGTTTTTTATACATTGAATGCCCGTTGCCCACGCATGCTGAGATGAAAGCGTTTGAAAGCTCCCAAAACAGCTTTTGGTCGTTTTCCCATTGTAAATTGGCATTGGTGGTAACTTTGCTCATAAAAGCCAACATAACAATGAATTTTCTATTACCCTTTTGATGAAAGTGATATTGCATGCGTGTACAGTTATCTCGCATGTTTCGTCCACCTTTTTTTTGTGTGGATTTATCAAGTATATTTGTTTGTGTTTTGTTTTGCAAATTTTTTTTTTCGGCAGTATTGAAATAATGTGGTGTCATACGTCCACGGCAAAGCCCACAAACGGATGGATGAAGAACGAACAACAACAACAACAACAAAAAAAAACAGTGTGACTCAATTACATTCTCTGTTGATTCTATTCAATTTCTTGTTTCACTCTCATTTTTTGTTCACTTCTATCGCAGACTTTATTATTAGATTAATTAATGTTATTATTGAGCGTTTGAAGTATCACCTTGGGCATTGCTACACACGAGAGCACCAACATTTTTGCATACAGTCCGCGTGAATATGAAAAACGCATAATAAAAACATGAATTTAAATTACTTGCGAAACCACATTGGATGTAAAAACGCACTAGTGACTCTAACTCTTGCTCACTTCACGCTTGCTTACTGCTCTTTGCTCATTTCAATTCATCGTTTTTCGTCTTATTTTTTTTTTATTCACTCAAACACAAGACTGTTTGAGATGTGATCGCTCAAAGGCGTGCTTTTTTTCTATTTTTCAAATTTTATTTTTAGTAGGAGCATTTATTAATTATTCTCGCTTTCGTTTCATTGGTTCTGGACCGAGAGAACAGAAGGAAAAAAATAAAAAATAAATCGAAAATGTTAAAAGACGCACGAAATTGCATCGAAGAAAACGTGAACAAGGCACCGAAAATTGAACATATTCACCGTATAAAATAATAAGTGTGCAAGCTGTATCTTCGTGGCGGTGTTGAATGTCGAATAGTCGGCGGTGTCGAATGGTTCACATTCTGCGGAAAAATTCACAGGGATGTTTTGATGCGTGTTGCTCCATTGTTGCTGTCGTCGCCGAAGCCACCATGTGTAATGAGTGAATATCTTATTTGCAGTTGCCCTTATCATGTTCACTTAAGCTACAACAAGCACTTTTAAACAGACAGACCAATAAAATGCTAAACGGTCTCCTCCCCACATTATCGTGCCATTTAACCATAGCTAATTTCATGAGATACCACTTACTCGAATTGGAGTCAATTTTTTTTTTTTGAAGCGCACATTACTTGTTGCACTGCATAACATCAATTGACATTGTTATCTTTGTGATCGCATTATCCACTTCCATCGTTAGTTGTTGTTCAAGTCAAGCTTTGGTATTGGTATCCTCTTATTCCATATAGGACGTTATAAATGCTCAATGAAATCAAAAGAGCCGAAATGGCATATGATCAATTTGAGTGTCAGAATGTGTGGCCCACAATCGAATTTGATTGATATATTTTGTTTTTATCGATGGACAACATGAAAGAAGCAACAAGCGCCGGCATTCAAGTCAATTTTTGCAATTCATTTTGTCGGCACAATATTTGGCATTAGCATAAGAAACGTAGCTATCGGTGCTTGAAATGTAGCCCGTATTATGTAAATTTGTGGATTTCGATACAAGGAATTTCATTGCATGTTATTTTATATTCATATCTGCCATATTTTGACGCACCGATGAACCTTAGATGTACGTTTCCGAAAGGCATTCGCCCTCGATGTTGCTAAGATGTGTGCGCTTCAGCTGGATTTTCCAGAGAAGTTTACCAGATGGATGTGATTCAGAGTGCGACAAAATGACGAATGTTTGGTTGATATTTTCGCGAATATGAGTAATATTTTTTAAAACGGGTCTTTCTCTCAATCTCTCTATCTCGCTCGCTCGCGCAACAACCTGAAATGACAAACCGACTGTGTATAAACAAACGAGACACATTTCGACAGCATGCAACAGGGCGTTCGTTCGAAAATGAATGGAAATTATTATGACTCCTTGTTATTGCTTGACTGAAGCACACACACACACACACACACAGTGCCATTCAGCTCTCGCAAATTTCAAATGTGGGAAATATTTCAACGTGATATTATTCATATTGGCGCATGAGGAATTTGGTGCACCGAAAGATATTGCTAAACAAAACTCACAATTCAAACATTTCACACCACCTTTGCATCACTTCATCAAACCACCTTGTGACCATTAATTTTATTTGGTCTCGAATAAAGCAACAAAATATTTGTTAATGCTTTTTTTAGCGCGGAGAGTGAGAGAGAGAGATAGAAGGAGAGGACAATATGCACCAAAAGTGATGAAGATAAAAAGCCGAGCCATATAACACGTCCAATGTGCATGACCAACAAAGTTTATTTTTCTGCAAAGAATTGCGAAAACTTTGACTACGATGGTGCTGCCACGCACAAGCACAATACATTTCAATTGGTGTAATCGGACACATTTGTACGCATTATTCTAAATGTTGTTTTTATTTTTTTGTTCAATTTTTTTAAGCGCGCTCGTTAATTTGAAAAGTTTATTAGTTTAGGCCAATGGATACATTTACCATTAACTTTTACAAAACCGATTCTTAAACTAGCCGAAAGATATGGTGTTTCTCTCTTACTCAAGCAGCCTTTTCGCGTAATTTACGCGTAACATTTCATGCAAATTATTTTAATATTTTGTGTGCATTTTGATTAATTTTGGTGTTTATTGTGTAGGACGTTGTACGAGTGGCACCATTTTATTAACACCACTTCAGTCACAATTAATTAGGTGGATGAAGTACAAACTGATCGATGTCAACTCGTACATTTAATCCACTTGTTTGTCGTATGCAAATGACGCCCATTTTACTCACACCGAAATGGATCCAACTCACACGGATTGATAATAAGTCTTATTTAATATTATATACTTACACCCAGAGCACAAACGAAATTGAGCCCAAATCTAACAAAAAGCAAGTGGGACATCAATTATTGCCACCCGGTTATAGCTCCATATAACTTAACATTGCTGTCAATGTCGTGTTTTATGCTCTTCTTCTTCTTCTCTGTATATTCTATATACACAGAGATGTCAAACGAGAAATATCAAAGTGGGCGTTTTGCTACTGAGCTGCGTACGGCACTTGCGTTTGTATGCGTGTATCATTTTTTGAAGAAGAAGCACATAAATGCTAGCATTGAACTAGCGCCCCTCGAGTATTGCAATCTGTTTGCAAAATGATCGAAAGAAGAGCAACAGATACACAAAAAAAGAAACATTTAAAATGAAATAGATTTGGAAATAATGCATTCGAATAAAAGCAGATGAGCACGTCGCTTTTTGTTCGCATCATCATCGTGGCTGATGTGCACTCAATCCGATTTATACTAAAATTGTAGCATCCATATCATTTCACTCGTCTCACATTTTGTTGTTGTTATATGTTTTGTTCCTCTTTTTGTATTTTTTTTTTTTCATGCTCATCGTGATTCAGCAAACATTATTTAACCTACACTCACGAAATCGCCATTGTAACAAAATCGAAATTGGTTTTCAGCGTCAAGTCCAGCAACAAAATAATCAATTCAATTATTATCAGCTCTGGCTGAACGAAAACTGAAAACTACCCGATCAATCACGTCCGATTTGCGTCGCATTTTTTCTCCGAATTTTATTTTTTTTTTTTGCGCACGCGAACAAAAAAAAATCATAACACTTGTTAATCGTAAGCTTCCTTTTAATCCGTCGATGTTTTGATACGGTTTTTACCATGAGCATAGAGAATGCGACGCAGTATTGATGTGACAGCCACAATAACATTCGATAACATTGAATTGAAATTGAATCAAGTGGTTTGTCAAAGATTTTCTAAATTAATAAGACGTTTAAATTAAAACCGCAATGTGTCACTTCAACAATCGGCCGGCTCAAAATTACTTTGGGGTTGAGATTTTGGTACTTTTTTTCTTACACTGTTCAGGTTCACGGTCAAAAATGTCAAACCACAAGCCAATATTTCACTGACCGATGTTCAAATGCAAACATTACAGAATTAAAAAAAAAAAAAAAAAAAAAAAAAAATATGCAAAAAATGAAATGCCAGTATATTGTTCTCAACCTCTGAACTTCAATACACTTCTTTCAAAGTGTATAATTAAATCCGCGATTCAATATTTAAAATAATGAGCTCAATGAAAAACACTCCATTTAAATTGAAATGGTGAAACGTTTAATCTGTTTCACATTTGCTCCTATACGAGATCTGTGTATTTGTGGTATGAATATTTTATGGTTTTTGTTTGTTTGTTTCCAATTCAAATGGCAATTTTCTCGCTCGGGTCCAATAAATGTGATACGAAAAAGACAACTTATATGGATTTATTTACATTTGCAAATGGCAAACAATAAATTGTCCCATAAATTTCACAGAATCAATATTCAAATTGTAATCATTTCGCGTATTTGGCAATAACAATCGTTTCGCGCAAAACAGAATCATCGGTTTTTTGTTGATCATCTCGTGCCGAATGTAATGAAATTGAGAAATGAAATCAATCATATTCAATGACAAGTGCAGTAATAAAAAAATTGTTTGTAGAGAAGAAAAACGGCATCCGGAAAAATAGAGCATAAAAAAAATTCAATGTGTCACAATTTCTATTGTAACTTTGTAGTTATCATTTGTTTGAAACAATGTGTGCGTCGGTTGGATTGGGGTGAATTGGGGGGGATGGCGATATACAATGATGCGATCAAAAGCAAAGAAGCAAATGGGAAAAAGTACACAAATGCTAAAAAAAAAACTGGAAAGAAAGTAACAATCACAACGGCTGAAGATGATACTTTTTGAGACCGCATCCACATACATGGAGAGATGACAGGTACAAAGGCTAGAGCAGTCAGTTGCCATGAGTTCATGCCACAGCATCACTGTTACAGAATCAAATCTAAAAATAAAAACGAAAGAGACAAATGTTAAATGATCCATTAGAGAGGCATCGAGGCATTATACAACTGTATCTATTACACATTGGTGAACAATGAGCAACAGGACGAGTAGTGCTGATGAAAAATCCATTCATATTGTGTATGTGTGTTTGCATCGTGTTATGGCGATGCAAAACCATATGTCATACCATCATTTACGTTACATGTTATCGCCTCTCTGTCATATTCTTCATAATGAGGTTCAAGTTTATGACAATAGATTGATATGGTATTATGCTTGAACATTACGTTTGTGCGCCTCTTTCTCTACCTTTGGTCACTCTCCCTCTCTCTCCCTCTCCCCCTCTCTCTTCCTCATTGACATTTTTTTTTGTCGGAAAATTTATGACCACTATTACAAAATAGAACTCCAGATAAAGACACTCAAATGGGCAGCAGCACTAAATTGCATATTGCAACAAACAATTACTGTGTGTAGCTCTATCAATTTGTTCATTACCGAAGAAGCACAAGTGGTTAGTCTGTTTGATTGAATTCGAAAATGATGAGTTTTGGCTAAATATCTCTCATGAACCAATCACAGCCAGCTACTATAGCAAAAGCTTAAGATCTTAGATTAACCAATCAGTTATGTTTTCATATTTATGGGATGTTTGAAGTCAAACCATAATTTCTAATTCAATTATTCAATGTTTCATACTCTCGGCTAACTCATCAAATTGTTGTATGCCAGAGCCACTGCATCAAACAACTATATAAATCAATTAAGATTCAACATGAAATCTATGAACACTTGGCATTGGATGATAGTATAGCAAATGTTTTTTCTCAATGGTAGTGGTTCAACTGACAGGGAAAAAAAATTCAAAGTTTTTCCCCATATCGTGTCGGAAAACCAACTGAATAGTGAATACCGTTTAATTGACAGGAGGCATATTGACCGGAGATTTTCAAGCTAATCACATTTTTATTTGACTGCATTCGTTGCAGCTACTTGGCACATTTTATTTAATTTGTTACTAAATGATGAATGTTTTCCGAATCAATTTCGCAGTTATCGTTCAATAGACAAGTGACGAAGGGTTCATAGGTCACCCCACCACATACACACATACACACCAGATAAGATTCGTTCAAAATGGTTTTCATCAATTCGATAGGATTTGTTGCGGTTACAGTCATTTTATGTGCAACTCTATGCGGTGGAAAAAACTTGTACGATGACATCGATACGAATGGGCCAGAGGGTAAGCATAATCCTATTTTCCACGAAACATTTTTTTGTCTGGTTAATGATTTGATTACATGTGAATTAGTTTCTCATACAATTCAAATGAAATTTAATATTACGATGTAAGCAAACTGCGCCACAAAAATGTCCAAAATTGGTGGAAATCATCCTGCAAAAAAAAAAACCAACAACAACTGCACCAATCGCAAGCAAAAATATTATCAACACGTCAGCAATTTATCGCGTGTGTTATATTTATTTGCAATTTCATTTAATTGAGTCGGCTAATTCTAGACACTAAACATGATCACATGCACACACAAAAAAGAGCAAACCACAACAGATTGATGCAAGTCAAAAGCGTGTATATTTTTATGAATAGCATATTAAGAGAAGTTACTCGCCGTTCTATTTTTGAAACTGAAGGCATACAATTCATTTACGCACAACTAAACTCTACACACACACACACACACACACACACATATTCGCACTCTTGTACACAAATGTATAACACTGTACATTGTGGACATAGCATAATTTTTCCCATCCATTTGTTTCCAATTAAATTCCAAAGTGGGAGAAAATGCGAAATGTTCGAAATAAAAACAAAAGCCAAGTCAGAATAATGCCGCCTTTTGGGGAATCGTAGGGGGATGGTGGAATATTTTTTTTTCACCCCATTTCGAACATACTGACATTTGATATTGTTTGTGAACAGCGCGGTTTTTTTTTCTTTCGTTGCAATACCCCAAAAGAAAAACAACCAAAAAAGGAATAAAAGCATCAGTAAACACAATGGGTAGAGAATTTTTTTTTATTGAATAACTGTATGGATTGACTCGTCTGAAGAGAGAGAGAGAGAGGAAGGAAGGAAGAAAAATGAATGAATTGCGTTCAAATATTGGCTGAATGTATGTGCTGCGAAAAGTGAAAGTAAAAAATCGTTGGTGTGGTTGAAGCGCATGCGATTGGTGCTTGGTTGTTGTTGTTGTTGTTTTTGTTTTTGTTCTCGTTAGTTACATTTTTAATTTAATGTCCATAATTTACAATGTTTGATATTGATAAACATATTGTAGGTTTAGTTGAAGTGAAGCGTCCTGCATTCTATGCCGGCAGTCGATATGGTCGTTCGAATGGCATACAATCGAGTGGTTTACGTATTACGCCGCGACGTGATTTTCACTTTTTACGGTATGGAAAACGTGCTATGGACCATGATGATATTCAACCAATTCAGTGCTATGAACCAGTTCGAGATTACGTGCTGACGTGCTCCTTCACCGGTCTTCGGGACTATTATCGATGCTGGAAAGGGTAGACAATTCCATACACAACATTCACTTTTATTCTGTTCATTTATGTTTCCTGATTGATTTCACAATGTACGTTAACAGCAAAAACATATTGCACAAACAAAAGCGGCCGATGTGAAAGCGAATGAGTGCGAGCTATGCGATCACTTTGACGCCCTCAATTAATGCAATTAACTCCGTTGAATACCAACATGAAAAATCAAATGAATTGAACAATAAGAAAAGTTTTCCAAAGCACATTTCTATTAATGTTCACTGCTCACACACATGCGTTACGCCACCACAAAAATCCCAACAACATTTCACAACGCATTTGATGCATTTGATTTTAACGGGCCTCGATTTTTATTGTAATAAACAAGAGAAGCAGTACTGATTTTCAATTCGGTCCTCTCCAGACAAAACATATTATGTTTTGATGACCATTTGGATTACGCGTTGATGATCATATATTCCTTGTTATTTGCAATTGTGACGTACATTGTGAAACACAACACAATCAATGGAAAAAAACAAATTTATTATATTGTTTTATTGTTTCTAGGCATGTTTAGCCAATTGCTGGTCTAAACTCCACAAATGTGTTGAATATGAATTGACCTTCCAATAAGTAGCATTGATTTTCTGTTTTTCTTTTGCCATTTTTTTTTTACAGACAAGAAAATAAGTTCGATGCAGTCGATCAGATTACGTCAAATGCTGAGGATAAAGGCAATCAACAGCAATTAAAATAAACACACTCAATCCCTCATTCATCCACTCAGACACACTCACACATACACCACACACTAAACATCCGCCGCATCAAAAACTCCAATTTCATATATGAAAATATAAAATTATGGTTACTCACACCAAAAAATCAAAATGATCTATTGTATGGCAAAAAAAGAAGAAAATAATACACAAGGAAATGTTGTTAGAAAACATATTGCTGAATAAAGTGCTGGGTATTTTGCATGAGCCCAAAATTTCGGTTTCGATAATGTGTGGCGCTCATTGCCTACACAAATCTTACCGATTTTGTGTGGTTCGCGGAAAATGAATAACATCAAATTTGTTTGGTCTTATTTATTCTTCTTTCTGTGTCTCCATACCTCTCTTCTTTCCCTCTCTTGCTCCAAGATCTCAGAACCCTCCTTCCATTCCTTGCTCTCTCTCTCTCTCTCTCTCTCTCTCTCTCTCTCTCTCTCTCTCTCTCTCTCTATCTCTCTCTCTCTCTCTTTTCCTCAATCATCCATCAATCCATTTTCGATTTCTTGTTCCAAAGCAACAACAACAAAACTTCATTCACTTCAATTAAATACGTTTTATAATCACAATAAATTCAATATATCACATTTTGGCATTATTACAATTAAGTAACTATTTATATTCATAAATCCAAATTGTCCAATGCTAAAAATCATATAAAGATAAATTGTATTTATAACTCTGTTTGCTGACATTTAACAATTCAATGAGCATAAAAATTCTGCTGTATTTTATTCGTCCATATTTCCAGTCTCTTTATTATAAATCACAAACATCCAATGTAATATCCAAAGAAAAAGAAGCTTAAATTGATATAATTCTGTATGTGTATATAAATGTATTCTTGCCATGTTGAAATTTTTGTTTTTCTTTAATTTCCTCTTTTTTTTCCTCCTCGGTTCACTAATCACACACATTGAATTCGATTTGTTTTTATCGTTCGTTGTATTTTGTTCCACACTGACTTTGAAACCCTCAACCGAAAAGAAGAGACTTTGAATCGTTAACCAAGTTTGCATTTATTCTTTTTTTTTGTGATGTTCGAGTATGCGAATGAACTTTAATTTTTTTCTTTTACATTCTATTTTGAAAAAAAAACACCACTCCACCAAATTGCGTTTTTAATTTGATTTAGTGTTTTACAAAATTAAAAAAAAGTGTTGTATGTCATTTTAAACCATATATAATATATCTGCAGCCCATCACATTTTACCATCCAATTTCAATTCAATTCAATTCAATTCAATTAATCAATAGAAGCAAATGATTGTAAAAATAAATCTCTATTATTTATGGTATGGAAAAAAATAATTATAGTTGGTAAATAATAAACAAAATGGAATTTAATTAAATAAAAAAAAAAAAGATTTTAAAAGCTATCGAACGCATATCTGGGAACATATGGAATTGGATTTGGATTTGAATATCACTAATGCAACATGATTCTATTTCAACGGAATTATTTTTTCCATGATGAATTGGAAATGTCACAACAACAAAAGACGGAGACGACAACACTTTTGATATGGAAAAAGACGGTTTCTATTCTATTTTGTTTACTTACCTATTTCAAATAACAGCCACCACATAGGTCATGTTTAACTTACAATTTCCATGGAAAAATCATCAATCTAATTTCAAGCACATGACAAATATTTGGTGACACGGCAACAGTCAATTTCTAGGCGCCTTAATTTGGAACCAATTCAGCAAAAAACCAAATTCCAATTTACAAATATAGAACCCGAATTCACTATCAAAATAGCCTTTGATCGAAAAACAATCAGCTGTCGCAATGTGCGAATTCCGAGCAAACTGAGCGTGCTCGAATAGATAGTAGAGATTGTGTTCACAACTGTGTACTAGATCGCATACTGTTGCTGCCTCTTATCAAATTGAATACGTCAACTTTCAAATACAAAGCAATTCAAATAGTATTTTATTTACAATTGTTATATTTTTTTTTTCTTTTTCTTTCGTTTGACTTTTTATTCATTACAATTTTCAATTTTGTTACATAATTCTAATATTTTATTTTTGAACACTCTTCGAATTGAAATAGTTTAATTCCTAGCTAACAACGACAATTTAAAATTCAATTTTTATTTTTCATCTAAAAAAAAAACAACAATCCGCTTTCGTCGATGGCATAAGAAAAAGATAAGAAAGGGGAAAAAAACGAAAAAATCAACTTATACCAAATATCGAACACTAAAAAAAAAGAAAAATTTAAAAAATCTCAGACCCTAAATATGAAACAGTTATCTTACAAACGCTCCAAAAATGTTCATTTTTTTATGTCGCTCCAATTATGTCGAAAAATGACATAGACGTAAGTTACTTCATTCAGAAGCTTAATAGGAAAATGTGCCGAAATTGAATAAAAATTTAGTTTCAACTGTTTCGTTTTATTTTTTGGTAATCGCTAGAGCGTTTGCAGATGCCATTGATAAATAGAAGTCGTCTATTACGAACGAATCATTACGAAAAAAAAAACAAATGCTTTAGATATTTTCACAGCCGTAGTCTTTCTAGTGTGTATTTGACTAATGAATAAGTACCAAACCAGATAAAGCCTCCGATGGTTGTCCACATGACGCGTGGAACAAAACCGCTAAAAATGCCCGGAATTCCCTTCTGTTTATATAGTGATCTTAAAATACGCAATGGATTTCGATGGCGAAGTGTGTAATCTGGATTTTGTTCGAGATCGGCCAATTGAATACGTGTTTTGGCCACATCCAATGGGGTTGTGACTGCACTGGCCACAGCACCGGCAATCGATCCATCACATGATTCCACAAACAATTTCACATTGTCGGCTAGATTTGGTGTTGTAAGCGCCTTCAACAGTTCCCACAGTGGATATTGAATCATACTGAACGGAATGTCACGCATTATAGTGATGCCATATCCACGATACAGGCCATTTACCAATCCCTCAGATCGATAGGCATGCAATAGAATATCAATGGCACGATACTGAATCTTACTCACTTGCCGTTTCTGTTTAACAATTTCGATTGGCACACGAATCAGACCTGCACACATTTCACCCAATGAGGCCGCAAACGAATTAACTAGGAACTTAATGAAGAATGCCATTGCAACGGATTCGGTTGTTGGTTGCCACCAATCATCTTTGTATGTGAATGTGTTTGGTATTAGCAAATTTATAAACGATGGAAAACACAAATTGGCGGTAGAATAGACACAAAAAAATGTCGCTGCAATTGGAACACTGGCTGCAATCACCGGCAAAATGCCATTGTAAATGCCACGAAAACCGCCTGCCTTCCAAAAACCATTCTCACTTTGTAAACGCGTTTTACAGGTATCAATCGGAAATAAGAATGTATCGACGGCCAATCCACAGCAACCGCCAGCAATGAGCTCCACCAAAAATGGATACTGCTTGAAAAAGAACTCCTCGGATGTTTCCATTGTTTCGTTTTTAATTCGACTGTTTTTTTGTTTTTGTTTTTTTTTTGTTGCTTCAAATTCTTTATCTATACGTATGTTGAATCTAGGAAGCACACAACACAACTCCTCGAGTTTGACAGTATAACGACTTTCTATATTTATACTCGGGGTACGCGTTTTGTGTGTGTTCTAAACGCGGCGGGGTTATAACATTAATTGTAACGTGTTAAATTGTCTATCGTTTCAATTAAAATTCGATGATTGAAATGAGTTAGCCGGCGTCACACAATTATTTACTATTTTAATTCAATTGATGCGGCCGTTTTTTGAATTCAAACGAAAAAATGCGATCACTCAGTCGATCTCACGCTCGGCTTTTTTTTCGTCCCTCTCTTCGCGTTCTCTTTCGTTCTATGTGTGTTTGCAGCACTCTTTGATTTAATTGAGCACACGTTCAATTTCATGAACCGTTGAATAATACAAATCGAACATTTTTTCGAACAATCGATTTTTTTTTCTCAATATTTACAGTTGCGTTTGAGCAAATACGTTTCAAATGTTTTAGTCCCACCAAAAAAAAACGAACAAATAAAATATTTTTTGCACGATACGCACTTAAAAGCACCACTTAATCGATTTATTATTTTTTTTTTTAGTGATGAATCACATAAATTTTGCACAATTTATTGTCCAATACAGCGAAACGTGTGATCGCCAGTACGCATCTGTTTTACTCGATTCCATAATTTTGAAATCAGTCCCATACTTGTGCTCGGGTATCAGTATGAACTTAGCACACAAACAGCACCTTTGATAACAAATTTGCTACTCATACATTATTCTCTCCGTTGTGTGCTGCTGCTGCTGCTGCTTTTTTTCTTCTTCTGTTTGGCCGTCGTGCTCTTCTTTTCGTTCTCTCTTTTTTTTCGCTTCGATTTTGTTTGGTTATTGTTTTTCGCAGTTATAGTGGTCGCAAAAATGTTTTAAACGCATGCACTACCACAAACAATGACGTTGATTCATGTTTTATTGTCCGTTAATGTGGCGATAACAAACAAAATATATTTGTTTGTTTGTTTTTTTTTCTTTGTAAAATGAAAAAAAAGAAAATACGTCTAGTTATTATTTTGCATTTGGTTTTCGGCTCATTGAACGGATGAATGTACTTGAGTTTTATTGTTGTTGTTTTGTTCAAGTGAATTCGTTGCAAATGCAATCAGTAGCCCAGTATTTAACGACTTGATAATTTTCTTGTTTTTTTTTTGTATTCTTTGTATATATTCCAATATCTGTAGCTGTCTGTGTATCGCAACTCAATAAATTTTGATTGAATGCAATTTGGATCGTCTCATTATTTGACGGTTATGTCCAAAATGAATGAGTAAATAAAAAAAAAAAATAAAAAAACAAAAAGAACAAAAACGCACACACACTATTTATTTACACAGCAATTTGCACAGTGTCTCGGACGGCGTATTTTGTCTGACGACATAAATGTATATATATCGATAATTTTTTGTTCCACCACGAAAAATGTCATTGGCTGGTTGAATTTCGAGTGTATCCTTTAACAAATTTTCCGAAATTTGGATGAATGTGTTTTCTTGTTATACTCCTTTTAATTTATGTGTTTCGATTTTCATTCTTTTAAAAATAACTCGGTGAGTGTGTTGTTATAGATCGCTTTTAATCGTAGCAGAATTTTTTTTTTCTCTCGCAAAAGCACTCGGCATTAACACATTCTCTTGTTGGATCGGAAACAACGTGCTCAAAACAAAAATAGGAAGCGTAAAAAAGCAGGCAGCAACAACAAATAGAACCAATACTAAGACGGGTTTCAACGTTTATCAAATACAATGTATGTGGATGTCTGCGCTGTGCAAACAAAAATTTTTGCTTTGTAGGGAAGTATGAACAAGAAAATACGATAGAAAGCACACATCACACAATACGTGAACACACATTGAGCGAGCGGAAGAGAGACAGAGAGAGAAAAAAATGGCTCGAAATGTGTGTGTGTGTGTGTTCAGTTGTGTCGGTGCGCGTGCTGTACGGAGTTTGTGCAGTACATATGTTTTGAGAGTCCTATTTGATGTAACTACAAACCAATATTCTTGGCAATCCAATGACATGAGAACGGCGTTACGAAAATTCGCACGGCGACAGTTGACATTGACTACACCGTATCGTGATTTACATGCTTGCCTAATGCTCCTTTATCATTAAAACCAGTCGAATATCTCTTACACGTTTGGGGATTTCGTATCTGATAAAGAATCCAACACCGTTTTGACAAGACACAACTTTTGATATTCAAGCACAACTCAATCAAACTGTTGTGCGTATTAAAAATGAGGCGGATTTTTTAGTGTGTGTGTGTGTGTATGTTAGTTTATTGTTGTCAGCTGATTAATTGACCCAACGTAATGACAAAACTAGACGGACTTGATTTCATACCGAGTCGATTTATGAGCGTCAAATCGAATATAACAGAAATATGTGTACGGCAGCGAAGCAATGAATGAAATTCAAGACGCAATAAGAAAATTTTGATCGCGTATTACAGTGCACAAGCACATGGTTTGCAATGAATCGTCTAACTCACATGAGAAAAAAAAATCGTCTCTTTCTTTCTCGTTCTCTCGGTGTATGTCTGAATTTATATTTAGCATCCGAATGATTAAATGCCACACATTGTCGAAAATTGTGAGTTTGTCTTTCTCTCATTCATTGATGACCACGATCGTGCATTGGCGGCGAAACCATTTGAATATCTTATGTCTTTTCTTGCTATTTTCGTTCGTTCTCGGTACAATGCATCGCATTCTAAGTGCATGGAGGTGTTCACACAGTTCATTGAAACTGCATTCGAAATTAGAAGGCGAATGAACGTTGCACATCACACATCTGCACATGATTAGAGTACACCGAACATTGCAAATTTTTTGGCTCACCGTCAAAAATGATTCGATGTTTGTTTTGTTATGAATCAACTGAATTGTATTTTGAAAGTGAATTTGTATATCGAATGGATCAGTTGTTGAAACATTGAAACACATAAAAGTTTACCATAATGGTTTGAATTGTGCAAATCGTAAATTAACTCGAAATCAGCTGAGTAGATGGAGCTAATGCAGACCCTGTTTTTTGTTGCTTTGTCTTCTAAAATGTCAAACTGTCAAATGTTACTGATAAAGTGAGCAGAACATTTGATTAAGGTTATGTTTACAATTGGTATTTTGAATGCAACTGTTTTGCATCGCACAAAATTTCTCATTTCTTATCAAACGCTTCATTTTTAACAAAATCAACGATGAATATTCGATAAATTGTTTGGACATATCACTTCATCGAGTTTGAAATACCAGACAATTGAGTAGTGGTGAAATCTTTTTGGAAAAAATTGCGCCTAAAACGTGAATAATGTCGCTAGAAGTGGAAAATGGAAAAGCACTGGCCAAAAATTATTTATACCTAACATCGTTGATATCCGGTGGAATGGCCGGTTTGGTAGTCGATGTGATGCTATTTCCTATCGATACGATAAAAACTCGGCTTCAAAGTGAAAAACGTTTTTGGCGAGCCGGTGGATTTCGTGGTATTTATAATGGTTTGAGTCCAGCTGCTGCCGGATCGGTTCCATCGGCTGCTTTATTTTTCTGTACATATGAAAGCATGAAAAAACTCCTATCACCTTACGCACACGGTCAACAAACACATTTTGTTCATATGTCATCAGCTGCAATAGCTGAAGTGGTTGCATGCTTGGTTCGTGTGCCGGTCGAAATCGCCAAACAACGTCGTCAAGTACAAAGTACACAGTATCGAAATGTGAGTGCAACGAAAATACTCATTCAAGCTTATCAAACCGAAGGCATGTTTCGGGGATTGTATCGTGGATTTGGGGCAACAATACTTCGTGAAATTCCATTTTCATTCATTCAATATCCGTTATGGGAGTATCTGAAATTACATTGGACCAGTGTAACACATTTGCCGTTAACATTTGTTTCGGTTGCTGTTTGTGGTGCCATTGCTGGTGGAATTGCAGGTAAATAACGAACATTTATCCTTTCAATTGGATGCTTTAATGAATAATAAATGTGTGAAATTGGTGATATATTTTGTTTGAACAATTTTGCAGCTGGAGTAACCACACCGTTGGATGTCGTGAAAACGAGAATTATGTTGGCCTCACGGACTGGCGAAAAACGAGCAAGCATCTATCAAATAATGCATAGCATTTACAAAGAAAATGGTATAAAAGGTGTTTTTGCTGGTTTCATACCACGAGTGATGTGGATCACTATTGGCGGTGCAATCTTTTTCGGCAGCTATGATCTTACCACTAAAGTTGTAACAAAGCATTTATTCTAATGCGACTAAAATACTTGTGTGTATTTAATTTTACGCTCAAATGAATGTTAGTAATTGATAGCGATGTGAAAATGTGTATATTGTAAATAAACGTGCCGTACACATATTAATGGCAAATAAAAGTAAATATGTTTTGTCAATTGGTCTTCATTTAGAACGTTTAATTTCAAAACTTATAGCTACATCATTTTTTTACAGTCGTTATTAATAATTATATTTTAATAATTCGGTTTTTCGAAGCACCAAAAATGTTCATTTTTCCAATAGTTTATTTCGAATAACTACATCTTTTCCATCGTGTTCAATACTTTCAAATGGCCATTTTCGATTGACACGACAAAATGGTCCACATTTTGTGCTTTTGCAGCTTGGGCATGGAAAATGACATCCAGGACAAGTGTTATCCAAACAATCACAAATATCGGCACCATTTGATCGATAGCGACCTTTGTCATCGAACATTGACGATGGTCCACGTTGAATTTGATGCGATTCTGCGTAACTTTTTCGGGTTAATTTGCGTTTTTCACGAACTGATTTCTCTGGATCAAAATCCGATAGCTTTGAGTCGGCCACCAGCTGACGAACTCGACGATCGGCCATCCTATCACCATTAGTTTTACTCATTATCTTTATTTTTTCTTCAAAAAAACAAAAACACAAAACACAAAACACAAAATACACAGATATTGTATTTAATAAAAAAAAAACAAATAATTTTAATTAATCCAATCTAATTGACTCGAATTGCTTTTGTTTGCAAATAATGTTTTGGATAAACAATCTTTTTTCGTAATAACAATCGGCTGACGCTGTTTAAGTAAATTTTGAGTTTAATGACAATTGTGATGTTTATTACTTCAGAGATAACATGGACGGATTGTTTCCGCTAGATGGCCAAAGTGAATCAGTTCAATTGAATTCTGGGACAATATCGACGATATTGTTTTTGTTTTTTTTTTTTTTTTAATTTGTTGAACTTTTTGTCAACAAATCATTTAAATGGAAATTTTGCGATTCTAAAAGTATTGCAGGCATTCACAACAGGTTCTATAATCTCCGAACGATAGCATAGTACTTCTTATCAATGCTACCATCACTTACTGCTCGAAATAGATTGAATAACAAATCAGTCGGTATTGAATCCATTCCAAATTCGATTTGAATTTTTTTTCTACCAATTTCAATATAATTTAATTTAAACAGAAGAAAAACAAATGTCAACAAAAAAAACACATTTAATCGTTAGTTAATTTGCAACGATTTTTCCGTTCGGTATATTTCGAACGGAATTTTGAAAAAACAATGGCGCTAGTTGTGTGCAAAACATAATTCGTATTCAAGAAACATCAACAAATACGCATAATATTTGATTTTTCGTCAATGTGAAATGTACACTAAAACGCAAAACGAAACGACGACACAATAGCCCAACGACATAGACACATCGACACACACGCACACACAAACGCAGCCCACATACATGCATAGGCAAAAGCGCACAGAATCGTTAAATCGCTACGTATTTTCATTTATATATTCGTGTGTTTTTTTTTTCTTTTCTCTCTCTCGCTGAAATGGTGTGTGCTGTGAAAGTGCATCCAAGTGTCGAGTGAATGTTTCAACATCAACTCACTCACTGTGTCATGTAGTTTTGTGAATGTATGCGTTTGTATTTTTTCCTTTTACACATTTCAGCCATATTGAATTTTAACTACATGATTTATATTTAATAATACAAGTGACAACTGTCTTTGTGAGAAACATTTTCCATTTGATACTGTTTTCTATTATTATTATTTTTTGTAAGATAATTTCGAATCGTTTATCGATTTGAATAGCATTTGTTTTAAGTTAATTGCATTTGCAATATCACTAAACAATATAAATTTTTCAATAAAATCGGTTGTACTTTTTCCAATTAGTTGTATTATCCTTTCGAAAATATAGAAATAAAACAAAAAAAAAATATACAACAACAACAACAACAGCAACAACACAAAAAAATAAGAATCTATAATATATGGCACTAATGCATAAACAATCGCAGTCCATAAAATGTGTGACGTTTGTGTGGATTTTCTAAGCCTTCTCGTTTCTTGTGAGTACAAATTGTGTGCAATTTTTCGGAATTTACAATTAAAATAGATGCCTGACAAATTCAAGTGAATTATTTTTGTTTCGTTGGATGAAATTCATGCCAATGACCTGACATGCATTCGCCAATGGAATGTTTAGCACAACATCAGCATCAAAGTTTGCTCGTTGTAATAATCAGTGTCAAAATTGTTTTTTTTTTTTTTCGTTGTTTTGATTTAACATTTACATTTGGCAAATGTTGTGTTTTATTTTTGGGACATTTTCTGGCATATTCATATTCGATTCAATATAAATATTGTTAATTTGAAATTGGTTTTTATTTAACAATTAAGTGATGTTTTGATTTTGGTGTCGGAAATTATTCTTCAATTGAAAGAGCCATTCGAATTAAATTTTGTGCTGAACAATTGTTGGATTTTCACTGGTATATATCATTTCAGGTGAATCGAGGGTGAATTGCATCGGACTGAAGCAACCAAATCTCAGCAAACATGAAGTTGAAATTATTTTCGGATACATACAAACCTGGCAACAACGGTAACTACATTTAATTTGTGTTTTTCCATTCGAATTTTCATTAATCCAAATTTGGTGCGCACATTACATATTTTTTGTTTCTTCCTCTTTTGTCATTCGTTTTCATTATTGTTGGTTCTGATTTGCTTGTTTTTCTCCATTTACAGACAATGTATGTGTTGTTATCGCGATATTAAGAACTTTGAACGTTTTCAATTGGTTGTACAATCGATGATCTGTTTGTCAATAGTTCAACTGAAAAATATCGAGAAATTAGTTGTAGAACATAATAATAGAATATCATCACATCCGTCGCCATCAATGTCACTAGCTCAAAATGCTTTATCGACTTCAAGACGGGTAACTAAAACTGTTTCTTTTTTCCCTTAAATAAATTATGCTCGATGACAAAACACCCCTTCGGAGCAAGACAAAAAAAAAGAATTACAGACAAAACAAAATGTGAATTTCAATTGTTGTGTATTGTTTGTTCAATAGCCCCCGCTGCTTGAGACACCATCAGCATCGAAATTAATTCAGCTGTACAAGCCAGATGCAGAAAAGTCACCAAACGACGGTAGTTCAAGTGATAAACCAATAAAATGTGATGGTGATGATAGCGGTACAAGTAACAATGATGCGATAAAAACGAATGCCGACATCGATTCGACAGTGAATACAACAGACAACGATAAAAACGACGACCATGATACCAAAAATGCTGATAGCACAGCAAAAAAATCATCGATGAATTCAACAGATGACGAAGAACCGGGCAACACCACAACCATAAAAAGGACGGACAGTCAATGTGATGGCAATGAAACGAGCGCCAATCAATCAAATGCAAATGCAACGACTCAAGCAAAAATCAATGAAACATGGACATTACCCGAATTTGAGCGATTGCTTATCTTACTGGCCAAAGCGTTTCTATTGAATTTCCCATTATACATTGCATACAAGCATGCGGTGCAACGGCTCGATGAAATCTCACCACAAGATGCGCAAAGTTTGAGCATTTATTGTGATTTACATGAAAATGAAATGCCCATTTATTTATTACGAAATGTGACACTATTCTGTTCAGCTCTCGGATTTGTTCATCTAAGTGATTGCTTTGATGTACCGAATTTGCCAGTGTCAACAGCGCATGCAATCACAGCGGTCGTATCAAATTTAAAATTATGGCTCAATTATCGGAGTATTGTGACGCTGTTTGTGCCGATTCGATCGAAAATTCTTCAATACATGTGCAAATTGGCGGATCAAGATCTTCGATCGCCAGCTACAAAATCGATGGCCGATTTTATGTGGACCGCAATCAAAGATCCGCTTGACACTCAAATTACATTCGATACGGATGGTTTGGCTCTTGCATTTAAATATTTTACATCAACCACGTTAACAATGCGGCTGGCGGGCATGGCACAAATTAACGCACACATTAATCTATTCAATGACATTTGTACATCCGAAACGGTTGCTGAGGTGGAAATTGTTGGTCAAAAATTATCGGATTGGCTCATTGAAAATAAAATCATCAATCATTTATTTGGACCGAATTTGCATGTCGAAGTGATTAAACAATCGCCGATTGTGTTACGTTTTTTGGCTGTTGAAAATCAAATCACCGAAGAGCACTTGAATTTAATATGGCAAGCAGCTCAATTGAAACATTGCTCAAAGGCCATTTATGATGTGCTGCCACCACTTGTTAAGAATTTATCACTGCAACCAGCGCTTCATATGTATTCATTACTATGCCATTTGGATTCAAAAGAGCACACCGAACAGAGCATATTCATTGCATCAACGCTGATCAAACTGATTTGGTTGCGTGATGGTTCACGTCAGCAAATTGTCGATATGCCCAGTTCGGCGGCCTTGCTTGCCGCAAATGTTGGCTCCAGTTCGGAAAATAGTGTCAGCATTGATGGTAGCAACAGTGATGAAGAGCATCCCGATGATGACAGTTCGGACGGCCATAAAAGCACCATTGACATCGAAGTTGGCTCAGATTCAGGACCAACACCATGCAAACAACCAAGGCACAAAAATTGCTGCGAAGAAACTACGGATGGTATGAAACGAACAATTCCAGTATTGCCACAGGCAATTCCAACCGATTTAACCGCACTCCCATTTTAATATTACAGATAGTAGCAAAATCGAAGACATCACTGACGAAAATGAGGCTGAAAATTTAAAATTTGACGCGGCGTAAGTTTATAATAGAGTTTTCTATCGTATTTGTGACAAGGTTTGAACTGCAACGCTAAATTGCAACGCCAATTTTATTTTTCATTTGTAGTATAAGCCGTATAAATCGTAGACTAGTAGCCACCCTAAACGCAAGTAGCAGTGAAGATGGTATCGGTGAATCGGACGCTCATGCTGCCCGAAAAAAGCTACGTAAGCGTCGCAAAATGCGAGCAGTCATGGCCAAGTCACAACTTCAAGGTATCGAAGCGATATCGGACGGTGATACAGATGAAGCGGTTGATATCAATGATAGTGATTGTAGCGAGGCGCAAATGCAATCAGCCATGTTGGGCCATTTGCATGCGAAAGCTCCATTTATCAATACAATGGCCAACAATCATCTGATTGGAATGCTAAGCGGTGGCGAAAATGATGGTAGTTATTCATCGCCATTGAGTCAAAAATCCGGCAAAAATATGGCCGACTTTGACGATGATGATTCACCATGCGAAGAAGAGCTTGCTCAATTAGCTGCCAGTTCACATTGTTTGGCCGCATTTAGTGCATCGTCACGTGACCGAAATATCACACAAAATGTTCTGAATAGCGTAAATAGTGCATTGACTGCCAAATCATCGAGAAATTCGTCGAGAACCACAGAAAGTGTTCGAGCCAATTTAATGACTGCAAATGAGGTGTCACAACCGTGCAACATCCTATTATGGGACTTACTTATGGATGACAAAATTGTAAGTGATCACACATTCAAAATGTTTGAATTTTAAACCAAGAAAGCGGAGAATTGAATGATAAATCGATTTGGTTTTTTTTTTCTTTTCGCACAGGGTCAACTTGGAGAATCAATGGCTATCGAAACGGAAAAAGCACTTCGAGCGCTGCTCTGTTTCAATACCGAAAAAAATATTCGCACCAAATTCATTGAAAGCTGTTTACAAAATTTAGCAGCAAATCGTAGTGTTGTTGTGAGTTTGAGACTTTTGCCAAATTTATTGGCTTCGTTTCAACAATTTCGAGCTATTGATACACATCAAGTCACAATGTGGGCAGAACGCAATCATAAAATGATGTATCATTTTTTCAATAATCTTAAAGTTTATTCAAATTCGGTGAAAAATCCACAAAATCAAACCACCAATTCGATGTATTCACACATGACACAGGTGCAAGTCCGTTTGGATTTTCTCACATCGATTTTCAGTACAATTGGTTCGCCGGAGAATTTCCGTTTAAGTTTGGATCAAGTGGATCAGCTGTGGTCATGGTTGGCAAATGATAATGAATGTTCAGATTGTTTGTTCGCTTGGTTGCAAGGACAGGCCAAAAATTCAGAACAACATGCACTCGGAATCGATGCACTGCAGCATCTTTATCTTAAAAAATTACCCGAACTAAGACCCGAAGATATTTCAATGGTTGGTTTGGGATTGATTCAAACGTTGTGCAGTTTGGCACGTGTATCTGCGCACTACGATTCGACACCATCTGATCTGTCGTTGGACGCTGTTGGTATGGGACATCTGTGGAAAATTGCATTACGTGCAACAAATACAGATGTTTCGCTGGCAGCCATACAATACATTAACTCATATTACATGGGCCAACAGCTGAAAATGGAAAAAGAATTTGTTGCGCACTGCATGAACCACTTAAAACAAGCCTCCGAAGATTTAAACAGGTAATTATTTCTTCTTTTTTTCTTCTTCAGAAAAACTATGCTTCGAAATTTGTCGAAAGAACGATGACGAAACGTTTACCAATTTAACGTTTCCATTTGATTGAGTCAAAAATCCGAGCTGAAGTCTCAATGTAAATCAAATGGAAACGTCAAACTGGTTCTGTTTTACATGAACTATCAAGCATGGTTCTTTGTGCAAAAATGACAAAAAATAACACAATTTTTGGAAAAATGAATAAAAATTTACAAAAATATAGTGCCAAAATACATTAAATTGTTTAGTTTTTTCAGATAAATTCAATTTATTTACAATTAAAATGATTTTAAGAAAAAAATGTAGACGATTTCCAAACATTTTTATGCATTTTTGTACAAAATTTGGGTCATTTGAGCTCTTCACTGAAATTTACTTCACTTAATGTTCTACTAAATGTTCCACTAAATGTGTTTAACTTATACTAATTTCAGTAATAGATGTCAAGAAAAGGCTTTGATGTGCGTGCAACGAGCCTTAATGCTTTTGAATACGCATTTGGATACGTTTCGGCGACGATATGCATATCACTTACGTCGATGGGCCCTGGAAGGTAAAGGTTTTGGAACACATAGTGCTCTACGCAACGATGCTATCGGACCATCCATTCGGATTATACTGCAACCGGGCGGTTTGCCGGACAAATCTGTGCTACACATGCACACCACTGACCTAGTGGCCGATTTGAAAGCTGAAATTGCAAAGTGGTGGGAAACATTACAAGGCGGTGCCAAATCATCGGGTGTTGCTGCGCCGGTGCTAGGATTTCTACTTAGTGAAGGTCCATTGCGAATTATAACACAAGGTCAAGAGATCACATCGGATTACGATGAACGTACAATTGCTGATGTCGGTTTCAAGGACAACCAAATGGTGTATGTTTCGTTGGGTGGACGTGGTGGAAGTCGAAGACGTGAAACATTCGATCATCCATCATTGCAAGCGGCACCACCAAAAGAATGCCTACCCACTGTGCTTCTATTGCAACCGGATTACTTTGAAGAGTTGTTTACATTGATGCAAAAACTTGGTGATATGCGAATTCTTGGTAAAAATGGTTCAATGCAACCGTACACAAAAGCACAGCTACTGTCACGACGTGTATGGGATATTTTAGCACTGTTGCCAACGAATCCAGACATTTTAGAAAATTTTAAGCGTCTCGGTGACACACATTTAACGGGCCCAGAACAAAATAGTCAACATGAAAATTCCAATGCAATCAAAAGCCAGAGCCAAATGGCCGAAACATGTGAAGTGCGCGAGCAAATCCAAAAATTATTGGATCCAAAAAATCTACAAAAATTCATGTATTCATTACATATTGTTGAAAGTTTGGTAAAGTCGAAAAACACTGGTTGCTGTTCGACCAGCGATGGCAATGCAAAAGGCCTTCAAACCAAATGTAAATCGAAGGCAGCATCACAGAAGAGCAAGAATCCCGATTCGGTGCTGATAAGTAACAAAAATGCTGAAGGCAATGAAAATGTCGATCCACAAATCAATTGCCGAAAATCCGAACCACAAAAAGATGAACAAATTAAAGGTAAAGAGATCGAAAGTGGGGAAACCGAACGCACGATGGAGGTGACACCATCGCCTGCCCCAACCGAAGTGAATCGACCGGTGGCAGCGCATCAATGGGTTGACGGTTTTATTGGAAACGGTGGCCTTCGACATTTATTTGATATTTTTCTATCAGGTGTTTTACAAAGTGATCATAGTGCTGAAAATGAATGGCGTACAGATTGTTTGGCAAGCCTATTGCGAACGCTGTGCCTTTTAGGTGTAGAAGAGCTAAGACCAGAAAATGTGAGTTGCTTTTATCATATCTCTTTGATTTATTTGATTTTCGTCCAAAATTGTATGATAATTTTTTTTTTAAAGAATGTGAAAAACATATCAATCCAATTAGAACAATGAGTTCAATTGCTGGGTCACTAAATCTTTAGATTGAAATTAAAAAATGGATTCTTTTCTTCTATTGGGATTAATCAGATACATTTATCGCATAGAAATATTCAAGCTATTAAATTTATTGGTTTGTGAACAAAAATTTTTTGAGACGAAAACCGAATTGATTCGAATTAAGAAGAATTTGAATTAAGAGTCATTTATTAATGAGATGTAAATTTAATTTTCCAGAATTTGCTTACTGTACCAGCGATAAAAGATTGCATGATGCAATTGATGTCAGCAAAAACGACATTGCATCGGCTGGCATCGATATTGAGTGACGCAAGTCGACCACCAAATCCGCATCAATTCAAAACTGGATTTTGGGGCCGAGCTCAGGTCATTCATTATGCAATGAATTTGCTCGTTTGTTTGGTGCACTCATCAGCTCCGGCACGTGAATATTTATGGGTTGAGCCCGATATTTGTGCTTGGTTACAGCGTTTTATTTTGGATGATCCAGAGCCAGCGGTACGTAGAGAGGCTTGTGCAGCGCTGTATCGAATTTGCCTTGGGAATTCGGCTGCATACGATTCACTGATGGGACCAGTACTATCACGGTTAATTAGCTTTTTGCCGGTTGCCGAAAAAATGGTTTCGCAAACAGTGAATTCACATTTAATAGCTGACGATGGTAAGGATCCGTATGGGCCAGCTTGTCGTGATTATTTTTGGCTGTTGTGTCGCTTGGTCGATACGTTAACACCGGAAAGTCTGGACGATCCATCAACAGCGATAATTGACATTGAAGCGTTGTGCCGTCAAGTATCAAACAGCATAATCAATCGAAAGATCATCGAAACCCGTTTCAGTGGCCAAGATGATGGTTTAGTTGGGCTCTTAAATTTAATGACGAATTTAATCAAATATGATCCACCATTTAAATTTAGTGCTGATGCTGAACAATTTATTACTCAAGTGTTTGACTGTCTATTTGATTTGCCATCACCGCAAAATCGTCAAAAGCCCAAATGCAAGTCACAATCATCACGAGCAGCTGCCTATGATCTGCTGGCAGAAATGTGCAGAAATGCGCCAAACAATTTTAAAATTTTACACGGAAAATTATTGAAACAACATCAACCCGGACCTCATTCACCATATCCATGGGACTATTGGCCACGTGACGATGGCCGATCCGAATGCGGTTACATTGGCCTAACGAATCTCGGCGCCACTTGCTACATGGCCTCATGTATACAGCATTTATTTATGATGCCACAAGCACGTGAGGCTGTACTCACTGTCGATCCGAAGCAAGCTCTCAAACATGCAACGACACTTCAAGAACTACAACGAATGTTTGCCTATTTAATGGAATCCGAACGCAAATCATACAATCCACGTTCATTTTGTCGCGTCTATCAAATGGATCATCAACCATTGAATACAGGTGAACAAAAGGATATGGCCGAATTTTTCATTGATATGGTATCGAAATTGGAGGAAATGACACCCGAACTAAAGACATTGATCAAACGTTTGTTCTGCGGTACGCTAAGTAACAATGTTGTTTCATTGGATTGTGGTCATGTGAGCCGAACGCAGGAAGAATTTTATACGGTTCGATGTCAAGTGGCGCAAATGAGAGATTTACACGAATCACTGGCAGAAGTGACAGTCAAAGATACACTTGAAGGCGATAATATGTACACCTGTGATCAATGCGGTCGAAAGGTTCGTGCCGAAAAAAGAGCTTGCTTTAAGAAATTACCGGAGATTTTGTGCTTCAACACAATGCGCTACAGTAAGTTTTACAATACTCACGTGTTTTCTATTTTTGAATTATTCCATAGTAAAGTGTCTATTCTGTTTTGACTTTATTCTTTTTGTTTCCATTTCCATTTCCATTTGCAGCATTCAATATGTTGACAATGCAAAAAGAGAAAGTAAACACACACTTTTCATTCCCAATGAAATTGGATATGTCTGGTTATGTGGAAAGAACGCTGTTACCACAACAGTATCAAGAATCAAAAGCTGAGCTCACCGAACAAAAGAAACGAACCGGTGAAAAGGTCGCAAATGATGTGCCGGACATTGGGGATGCAAATACCGTTGATGATGATATCATCATTGAGCAGTATGAGTACAGTTTAATTGGTGTAACCGTCCATACGGGCAACGCAGATGGTGGCCACTATTATAGTTTTATTAAGGAGCGCAATGGCCCACATCCGCACGGTCCAGATCGTTGGTTTTTGTTCAATGATGCTGAAGTAAAACAATTCGATCCATCACAAATCGAAGCGGAATGTTTTGGCGGTGAAATGACAAGTAAAACATATGACACAGTCACGGAAAAATATCTGGACTTTAGCTTTGAAAAAACAAATTCGGCCTATATGCTGTTCTATGAGCGTGTACCATCGAATCAAACATTGAACAATGAAGTGCATTCGGATCAGGGTTCATCCGATGAAACCGTTAAAAATGATGAAACATATGAACAGGCTAGCTGCTCCACAACAACACCACCAACATCAACATCAACATCAGCATCAGCATCAGCATCAGCATCAATCAATAAAATTGGCGATTTCAATCGAACAACTGAGCCATTCACAGACAGCACGGTGATAGCCAGTTCAGGAGAAAAAACCGAACCAATTACAATGGATACACCCACTGACTTAATGAATGAGGAATTAGCGATAGATCAGAATAAATGTGATATAGATACTAAGAGCGGTAGCGATTGCACGGAAAACTCCGATAAAACGCCCGATACCAGCAAAACAACGCTAACACTCGCATCCACGAGCTCAACGAAAAAGACTACATCAAGACATCTACTGAACAAAGAGCTCGAAGAATGGATTTGGGAAGATAATCGCTACTTTCTACAAGATCGAAATATCTTTGAACACACATATTTCAAGTGAGTATTTTGATGTTTGTTCAACGATTATGCAAATCTGCATATTCAATCGAAATCAATAATTTTTTTAAAACTGAAAAATACGTGTTTTCGAAACAGTTTCATGTGGCAAATATGCGGGAGTATTCCACAGTCATTATTGCACAAAACCGATGTTACGTGTATAGCGGCTCAGCTATCAGTATCGTTTTTTATTGAAACCTTCATTCATGCCAAGGAAAAGGTGAGTTGATCGTTAAATAAACTTGTTTTTTTTTTAAATTTTATTTTCAAAATGTGGGCTTATTTCGTTTAACAGCCAACAATGGTCCTTTGGGTTGAATTGTTGACAAAACAATTTAATGGCAATCAAGAGGCATGCGAATGGTTCTTAACGCATATGTCAACGGAATTTTGGTGGCCCGTTCAAATATTGATCAAATGCCCAAATCAAATGGTGCGACAAATGTTTCAGCGTTTGGTGATTCATGTGATTCAACGATTGCGTCAATCTCATTGCAATTTATATTTGAAAACGGAAACCGATAACGAGGGTCGTGAAATAGTTGGTGATGCATCTTGTGTAACGCGTTTCATTAAATCGCTGATAACAATTATGGAGCATGGTGCCAAGGCACACTTGCGTCATTTGTCCGAATTTTTCGGTTTGTTGTATGAATTTTCGCGCATGGGAGAAGAGGAGACTCTTTTCTTGCTCAAAATCAATGTGATACGTAGTGTAGCTGATTTCTATCTGGGCCACAAAACACAAGATTGCGTAAGTATTTTATGCGGCACAATGCCATTTCCATGTGAGTTTATTCGTACAAATAAATGTTGCTATTGAATTATACAGATTGACGTTGGTTCTGACAACGATGACAATTCGTCCGACGAAACGTTATCAATAGATAAGACGAGACCAGCATCATTGGATAAAATGATTGCATTAGTGGCTACTTTGGTGGAACGTTCTAGGGGACCAGATCTGCGACTTCAATTGTCACCAAGAGACTATAATGCCATTGCTGGCGGCAAGGTAATTGAAAAAAAAAAAAAAACAACGAAAAACAAAAGCACATTCAGACAATCGGAAAAGTGAAATGAACATTTCAATTAAAAAAAATATTCGTTTTGCAGGGTTTTCCATTTTTATATCAACAAATCAAGGATAATATCAATCCGCATCAAACACGACATTTAATTCATGCTCTCTGTCGATGGGATGACCGTTTAGCCAATCAAATAATCACAATGCTATTTACATCGGTGACTCGTCACATTGAACTCTGTGGGCCATTTTTCAAATTGCTCACGCTGCTAACCGAATCATCCGGAGGACCGTCCGGTCTGCCATGCTTCTCTCAATTGGTTTTGTCACGTGTTTGGGATGCTGCCGAATTTTGTCCACAGTCTGCATTGGACTGGTTAGCTGTGCAAGCACCACGAAATAAAATTGCACATGCATGGATTTTACAATCGGCGGAAAGCTGGGTTGAACAGTTTCTTTTAGCGCACAATAATGCCAAAGTGCGAAATGGTAAGAAAACCACCAATGTTGTTGCATGAATAAATGAATATGCTTGTTTATTTATGAATTGTTCACTCATTGACAATTTCACTCACAATAGCCGCCGCTTATCTTCTGGTATCACTGGTTCCATCGCAATCATTCCGCACAAATTATCGTGCGGCTTCATTAAAACTGCAAGTGCATACATCTCATCGCGATCTCAGTGACGAGGCTACGCTCATTTTGCATACCATTTTAAATTTATTGCTTCGTTTATTGCGACCGGCCAGAGTCTATACGGATATATTGGTACATGGTCCAAGCAAATTGTCAGCGTACTTTGGCTTGATGACGTACTGCATGGTGTCCAAAACTGAAAAACTTATGGTGAGTTTGAAGAAAAAATGTGTGAAAAAAATTGTGTGTGTTAATTTTCCTTAAAATAAATCCCGATATAATCAAAACGAAACGTCAAAATAGCAAAAAAAAAAACAAATATAAAAAATTAATGATTCCTTGTTAAATTGGCATAATTTTCCTTATTATTCCAGTTGACACCATACATTCGAACGCTATGGGATCTATTCCATCCGCGATTATCTGAGCCAAGTGTTCCAGCTCATCACAATAAACAAGCACTTTTAGCATTTTGGTATCATGCAACGAACGATTGCTCCGAAAATGCTCAAGCAGTTGCCAATTGCCCGGAGATAACACGAAATATTGCATTTAACTATATTTTGTAAGTGAGATAAATTGTGATTTTGAACAATAAGAGCGCATTAGTCATAAATAATTTCATCTATTTCCACACAGAGCTGATCATGATGATGTCGATATTGTAGCATACAATCGTGCTATGTTGCCGGCATACTATGGACTACTGCGTCTATGTTGTCAACAAAGTAGATCGTTAACACGACAATTGGCCGCACATCAGAATTTGCAATGGGCATTCAAGAATATAACACCGCATCCAACACAGTATGCGATGGCTGTTGATGAGCTATTTTCGCTGATGAATTTGTTTGCCGCCCGACATCCCGACGATACGGAAGCTGAACAGCGTGAAATTGCGACATTCCGTCGAACAACGCTAACCGCCTATTTGACGGGCATTGATGCACGTGTGTCATGGGGCACATTAATAGCAGCGCTTCGAATTCTCGTTGATAACGATGATGATCGTTTGTTTGTTGTGTACAATGGTGGTATTGCGATGTGCTTCGAAGCATTGATAACATTACATTCCATGTATCATGAAGCAACCGCATGCCATGTATCGGGTGATTTACAAGAATTACTTACCGAATTGGCATTACTTGTGAAAGCACTTCGAATAAATGCACGTGAACAAAAGAAACGGCCACCGGCCAGTGCATTGAAGCATTTACCAGATGCTGTACGACGATTGGCCACACTACTTAACACACATAATCCACCGCAAATGCGTAGTTTAGCATTGGACGTTCTCACCGAATTAGTTCGCAATCCAAATTTAGAGGTAATTGGCATTTTGTGTCCATTATTATTGACATGCCATATGCAGGCTCAAGATTCTCCAAACATCATTGGCCCAATCGGACCATATTTTCCACGCCGTAGCAGTGCCAAAGCGCAATTTAATAATATTGTAAAAAATCATCCACGTCCACCGCGTTCAATGAGCTCCATGGTACAAATGAGCGTGCCACAATCGCAAATCATTCAACGTGGCATTGACAAAGAGTTTGATGCTGGCCTAGATACATTCTATCGACCGTACCATGACTTTTTAGATGTAATGATGCGAATGGCTGTCAATATGAACACACTAAATGAACCGTTGGTTAATCTGCATTGTCTTGCTGGTATCGAAGGTGCAGCCATGCATTTTAATCTGTTTCCACGATTTTGGGTCGGCATTTATAACAACAAAACTACACACAAGTACGTATTCATCGTAACCCTTAAAAACAATCATTACGATTGTAATTTAATTTTCGGTGTGTTTTCATTAATTTAACAGATGGGTTGAATTACTGCTATCAAACTCCAACCTTATCGATTACATTTGTGCAATTTTGCGTGAGAAGCGCGTTTCACTCAATGATCCAATTATATTGACATTCATTGAATTGTACTTTCCAAAGGTAAATTGTTTAAATGGTTTAAATTAAAGCAATTGGCTTCGATTCATAATTTCAATGATGATAAATCTGACGTTTTTTTTGCAGGTTTCATTTCTACATATTGATCGATTGATTGATTCCATTTGCCAAACGCTCAATTCGAAAGAAAATTTTGAAGAGATTTGTGGTGATTTACTTGCACTATGTGTGATGACCCAAAAAGGTGTCCGAATACCAGCATTTACGTTACGTGAAATGAAGCGTTGCTTGCAATCGTTTTATTTACGATTCAAAGACAAGTTCACAGTTCTAGAAGGTATGCATCCATCAATCAATCAATCAAATCAGTTGAGATAAAATATTTATAGAATAAATTCATTTATATGTTTTGTTTTTTGTTGTTGTTCAATTTCGTTTTAATGAAACAGATGAAGATTCAACACCACCACCGATGAAGAAACAACGAAAATCGTCTTCGTCAGATAGTGACTTTTATGAAACTCAATCTGCAAATAAAACAATCGAAAGCAAACCGGACGATCAGGTTGCATCAACATCATTGACAACATCGACACCAAAAGGTGATGAGAAAGAGGCTGCTATTACTGCTGTCGCCGCCATTGCCACCACCTCTGCTCAAAAGTCGGATTGCACAGAGAATGACAACCAATCGCAAGATGATGAAATGAATGGTAAAAAGGTGACAATTGAGCAACGTCCAATTAAACCTGATGTATCTACATCGCCAACGAGCTTATCGAATTCATCGTCGGTATCAACTGGTTCATCACCGGAATCACATTCATTGCCCATAAATACATCCAACGAGCATGAGCAAAGCATTGAAAAAGACATTGAACGTAAACTTCTCCAAAAGATTGAATACCATTTAATGGACATTTTTCAGCATTTGGATGAAAATGAGACTGCAGACTCGGAAACTGGGTCAAGCCGTTATGCAACACAACCGAAAAATAATTGTACCAGCGACACCAGCAACACTAGCGGTAACATTACAGCAACTAGTCACAAAATCTCATCGGCAACCAGCTCAATTGCTGATGATGATATCGGAAATGAGCCCGGCCCATCACAATAGCATAACTTTCTACAGCAAAGTCAGTACAGCACTGTTCGAACTTAAGCACAACTTCGATTTTATGTTTGTCGGAAATTCGATAGAATCGAATGTATTTTGAGAGGTGAGGATGGGGAGGGAGGGGAGGGGGGGAGTGAACTGAAATAATGAAAATGATATTTCAACGAACCGATTTGTTTTCAATTTTCTTCTTTTCTCAATTCTATCCTACTTCAAATGAGTTATGAAGAGACATGTATTATGAATGTATTGAAACTGACAAAAGAGAAAGAGAAAATGAAAAAAAAAATCTTAACTGAACTTGAATCATGATACATAATTAAATGAACAACAACAAAAAAATGAAAGTTGACACAAGAATAATGAAAACAAAAAAAAAAATTAAGAAAATTAAACGATAAACGGAATTGTCATTAAAATAAACATAAGAATAAAACTTTGTTCATTGTTTCTCTTAAAAAAAAACACACACACACACACAAAATGTTGATTATTGTCAAAAGTATATCTATCGATATTATTTATTTTTCTTTGAAAATGCAAATTATATTTTCTTTTGATTGATTACTGCGAAATAAAATTAAAAACTTGAATAAGGAATCTAATAAATGTTTATTCTTTCGAATTTTAAATAAAAAAAAAATGAAGTCGTGTTTTCTTCTTGCCATGAAAACATTCATCGACTTAATAGAGAGAGAAAACAGGACAATTACACAGTGCGGATAGTGGTTCAGCTTTGAATACGTTCGTGCTTCAATACACCGTTGCTTTTTTTATAAATTAAAAATGTTTATGCTCAAACGGGATTTTGTGCTCAATTTGTATACGTCATCGATTTTTTTTTTATGAGTTAAAATAACAACTCGAAATGAATATGTATCGCTTGCTGAATTTAATAGCCTAAATTAAATTATTACAAATAGAATCGCTTAAATGTATTTGTTAAAAAGAAAGAAAAGAGACAAGAATGAGTGATAGTGCAATTGACGTTAAATGAATGCTTGCTGGGCGGACAGATGATCGGTAAATGGTTTTACCAGTGCACTTGTTGCAAAACAGAACAACAATCCGAAAAATATAGAAATTGGTAATGCTGGAAGTGCTTTCCGGCAAATAGCCAGCAACAAAAGTGTGAGGCAGAGACCCTGTTTTGAGTAAATTGTTACAAAAAAAAAATGTTAATTTTATGTTTTGCATTGAAAATTAATTGGAAATAACTTAAATACTCACAATCAAAATAGCCACGAAGCATGCAATAGTCGTATTCCAATCGCCATAGCTTGACGCTTTACCAACAAGAACCGAATAGAAAATAAAATCACCTAATCCAAGTTTGATACCGCCTGCAGAATAAAAATCACAACTCAGTATTCATTTAGTTGATATTTTAATTGGATTTGGCTTACGTTCTTCAGCTTCTAGTTCAGGATGTGGATGTGTTTGTGGTGTTGTCACCGTACGATACTCGGTTGGTCGATTTGGGTTACTGGCAACATTCGCTTGCACTTCAACTTGGCGTTGACGTGAACGCTCTTCACTCGTTGAAGCCCATTCCTCATTGAATCCAGCTTCTGTGTTAAATTTAAAATCAAAATCGTTAAGTTTTTGGATTCGATGTTTGTAACAATAAATTGTCATGAACAAAAGTTGTCGAAATGTTTTCGAAATGGGGAAATTGGTTGTCTTGGATATTATTGCTTACTACTCGTTCCATTTTCTTTAAACGTGACCATTTGAAAATCCGTACCTTCTGCAGATGGTGATGTGGGTTCAGGTTGACGCCGACGGCTGGCATTTCTCTCGGTCGTTTCACCATCATTCGTTTCAGTTGTGGTCATAATTGAATAGGCAACCGTAGCTAATAGAGAAATAATTTCAATTGTTGTCAAATGCCAAATTTTATGTACAATAAATGATTTATAAATCGTTTGTTGTTGTTTCCAATTGACTCACATGAATAGATCAATGCTGGAAATATTTGCTCATTACGTTCTTGTGCTGTTTCAACGAGTACACGGAGTGGACCTTTCGGTGAAAGAACAGCAATCAAATCTGCAATGCAAACATACAAATCATATCTCTGATATTTATTTGGTTTTGTTTCATATGGAGCAAGAGAAAAAAAAACTGACCCCAAATAGAAATCACAGCCAAAACAACCCAAGTTGTTACTTCGGGTAAATATTTTATGAACACCAATGCCATTAATGCTGCCACAAAGATGAGATAAGCTTGTTGAAGTCGCAATGGCCCTTGCCAATGTATCGACATCATTCCAGCAACACCAAAATTCCACATTATCATCAATGCCGTGATGTAATCCATTGGAATATTGTATGCTCTCAATAACTCTCTGTATTAATACAAATTAAACGCATTGATTTTGAATAAATACCAAAAAAAATGGGCGCATTATTAAAAATTTCTTACTCAAGATACAGGTAGCTGAATATGAAGAGAAGCAAAAATGATGAAAGCATAAGCCAACCATGTATAATTTTATAGTAACGTTTCTTATATAAAAATATCAGCAGAATGGTCATTAGAACGATAAACGTCATTAGAATTAATGAATTGGCTATAGCATCCCAAATTTTCATGCCAGTATCCGACGAAAGTTCATGAAATGGCGTGTAAATTCTGCAATTTAACAATCATTCAAATTCGATTAGCTCTCAAAATATATATCAGTGAATTGTTAATTGAGTTATTGTTGGGTTAATCTGAGTTAGCTTGACTTACAAATAAACATCCTTCTTTGAGTAAAAGTTAACGGAGTTGATAGTTGCGACAACGACCAGCATACATAATGATACCGGAGCGAATAGTTTAATTACATGTTGGGCACCATACTTGAGACCTTCCTCTTCTTCATCAATACCTTCCGGATGACTTGGTCCGCCTGGATGACGATCACTAGTATTTGCAGCATTTGCATGTCGCTCACCACGCACAACTACCTCCTCACCTTCGGTAACAGTGTTTGGCTCTCTTTCATCCATTCCCTATCCGGAATCAATCAAACCATTTTATTCTGTCACATTATCTTTTGAAAAATGTTATGCGATGCACTTACGCCATATGTTGTTTCTGGTTGACGTCTACTAGTTTTATTAGTTTTACGTGTATTCTTATCATTTGATCCGCCTTCATCTAAATTTGTATTATTTCGATCGGTATGAGTTCTTGACACATATGATTCTCCAACTATGGCGTCCATTAAATTATGCTGCTAATTTTGTTATTTACGAAACAAAAACAAACTTGAGAATGGCTCAAACGATAAATGGTCGACAGGATACAGATCCTGCTGGAATGATTCGATGCAATTGAGATACCGTATACAATTTAAACCACCCAGTTTATTAGCATTGAATTTTCTCAAATGCCTATAAGTCATCAAGTAGTTTACTCACAATATAAGAAAAAAAAAACTCATCCAGATAAATGTCATACGTAACAATAAACACGGCGATTTACGTAAATGCATTTTACATTTTACGAAAAACGTAATACGTACGGAAACGAAATAACCACGGCTACTTTGATGAAATTGAACTGCAAAATACAACTAATGAATTGAATGAAAATCAAATTGAAAAACACATTTTTAATGTATAAAAAAAAATAATTTATTGAAAATTGTTCGTGATGTATTTTGGTTTTAACATGTTTTCACATTGCATTTAAAAAAAAAAATCTATGAATTTAGAAGGGTTTCTTGACATTGTCATTTGATTTTACTGGCTGTGATATGGTGCATATTCTGTCATAAAGATCATCAATACGGTCCCGATACTTGCTCTCAATGAAATTGGTTCGATCTCGAATCGCTTTGATGTGATTCTCTGTATCAAGATTCATTGCGGTGGTGTGTTTTAATTTTTCATCGATTTTCTCAATTAGATTGCCCAGATTCTCCTTTCCTTTGCCAGCCTCACGAAGTAATTGCTCTTGTTTTAATGCAACTTCGGTGCGTAGCTCAACCTTTTTCCTCAACGTTTCAATTTCCGCTGCTTGCTTTCGAATGATTGAATTTGCATTACAAATATCTTCGCTGGCCATTTTTAGGCCATCTTTTTTAATTTGGCAGATATTTTTCTCAGCCTCGAGTTCAGCCAGTAATTCTTGTTTTTGTTTTTTGTACATCAACATTTTTTGCTCGAGTTCGTTGACTTGCTTGCGTAAATCGCCAACAGTTTTATCACTTTTTTGTACGGAACTCTGTTGATTCATGCGTTCAGCGTTCAATTGTTCGATTTGTTGATTTAGGCTGGCTATGGTGGACATTGTTTTTTTGCCATCATTTCGTAGTTTGGCCGTTTGTTTGGTTTCATTTTGAAGTTGCTCCGAAAGTGTGTAGTTTTCCTTCATCAACGATTCCACACGCGCTTTGAATGCATTGATTTGCTTTTCAAACTCTTGTGTTTGATACTTTTTCACATCGTTTAGCTCCTTGATTTCAATTTCCAAACGGTTCAACTGCTCTTTGCATCGTTCTTTTAACAGTTTTTCTTGTTCGGCCAAATTGATTTTCAGCCCGTTGATTACACCATTCAATAAATCAATTTGTTCATCTTTTTGTGCCAATTCCAACTGTAAATTACTATTCTTCTGCAATAATATTCGATTTTCTTCTTGTGAATATGCATATGTTTGATTGATATGGAATAAAATGACCTCGTACGGTGCCGATTCGATGGGTAAGGTGATGTGTTCGAGATTTTTGAATGTGCCCTTTTCATAAAATTGTAGCCGAAATATTTGGGCTTTTGTCGGTTCAAAATTACTGGTGGCCATGGTCAACAACACATTCAACTGCTTTTGACGACATTTTTCAACCATTCCCGTAATATGATTGACAAACGATTCAAATGTTACGTACAACGATTGCTCCCGCTTGAAATGCTCAAATTTTGTATTATCAATAGTACAAATGAACACCGACGTATTATCACGCACACTGCTCAATCGAATCTGAATTAAATTCATGGTTTTATGCTTTTCAATGCAAAAATTGTAATCTTCAATCGAATTGGCGTGCGTATTGTCCGTAGCTAGTACCATTTCAATGGGCAAACTGTCGCATTTATACACCAAATATTTCGATGCTTTCATTTTTGGATCGATAAAAAATTTGTAATCCATAATTTGCCTGAGTTTCTTTTTTTTTTAATTCGATATAACTGATGTTTTAAATTATTGCCACTGTTGCACGGATTAAAATCGACTATAGTTTACTTAGCGTCAGTTTGTGAATGTTGTTTGTATCAACATCAACGGTTGCAAAAAAAAAAAACAAAAATGGAAACATTCAAACTGTCAAAATGCTCTGCTCGAAATGTCAAATGTGTCATACCTGCATTTAGAGGTTGTGGCAGTCGTAGTTTTTTTTATTTTGCTACTCACAGTTCAAATATTAAAAAAAAAACACTTTTTAAATTATTAAAATTTCGAAGAGATAACTTGTAAAATGTCACTCATTGTTGCATTTTCAAAGTAAGTGAATACATTTTTTGGATCTTTCAACAGAAACAATTTCCTAATGAGAATAATAATGAAATGTTCATTTGCTTTAGGTTATGTGTTAGCAATGCCATCAAAGGTATACAAAGATGTTCACAACAACAGTTCCATATGACACCAATCGTATGCGGTGAACCAATGAAAAAGAAAAAACGTTTAGATCCGGCCATTATAAAGGGCCGATTGGACCGAAAGAAGCGAAAAATCGAAAAGCAAATTCGTCGACTGCAAAAGAATATGCGACAACTCAAACCAATTGAAGAGGTGGAAAAACCGAGAGTCTTGTCTAAACCAACCGATCAAATGTAATTTAGACACAAATGAAAATTGTGTGTTGTTTTTGTCTCTAATGTTTGCTATTTTGCTATTTATAGTGCTCGTGCGCGTCCACCAATTCAATTGAGTGAAGAGCAAAAGGATTATAGAGCTTTACTTCATAAAGATTGGGCACGATACCAACGACAGCAGAATGTCGAATTGCATCGGGTTTGTCTACGAATGTTACAAAGTCAAAGAACAGCATTGGATGAACTTCGAAAAGAGTCCGAAGAATTGTACCAAGCGGCAATTCAGCCGGATGAGCTACTGTTACCAATCACTCATAAAGGACCTACACATACACCACCAATCAAAAATTATGAAACACCAGCTGAGTATCATTCCATCATTTTTTTTTAACTTAAAATCGTTCATTTGCCCACATCAACCAATGAAATGGCCAAAACTAATATTGATTTTATTTTTTTTTTTTTTTTGGTTTTCTCCGCAGGATGGTGACTATAAGGACGTTTCCAAAAAGTGGGAGTAATATGCTTATGTATTACATTGTGTAGAAAAAAAAAACAATATTAAAGAAAGAAAAAAAAAACATGCAAAGGAAGTTACTAAATATAAAATCATGAAAAAAACTTGTACAAAAAAAAAATCCGCTTACTGTTAATCAACACGTTTTTTTTCTTCTTCTAATATGTAAAAATTGAAAGACATTTCAAAGTCGTGAATGTAAGAAAAAAATTCGCTCGATTCGAGACGAGCTGTCAATTTCGATTCGAAAACCCTTTGCTCAAAATCGCCAACGGAATAAATTAATTCTACTTGATTTGATTTCATCGTGGGGTTGCAATCAAGTTAGCAACAAGTGCTCTTTAAGTCTTGTCTTAATTTTATCCCCTTCATCAATGCCAGATTGAATATTCTGAGGGTTGATTAATAATAATAATAAAAAAAAAATGGATGAGGATTGGATATTGGACTCAATCGGTATTAAACTGTTGCATATAAAAGGCCAACCGATTAAACGATGAGCCTCAGTTCACTCTAATCGGTCTAACCGAAGATTTCAAATTGTCCAATTTTTCATTTTCAAAGCTTAATCAAGATGTCTTCATCAAAGTATTTTATTGCAACCATATTTTTAATCTACACTATTCATAAAACGTCGGCATTTGGGTAAGTGGATGTTGCAAGCAAATTAAATTGATTTAAAATTGTTCAAATTAAAATTACCAAACGGTAATTTTGGTTGTTTCTAGAAATACGTATTATTCGGAACTGTATTGCCCAAGATATGGTCAAAGCGATATCAGTAAATGCAGATATGGCCATGAAATTAATATTTGCAATAAAGCGAAATGTCTCGAAGGTCCCGACGACGAATGTGATGAATTTAATCCGCTCGGTAAGCATTGTGCTGAAGGTCTTCGTTGTTCGTGCGGCTTTTGTCAAGGATGCTATTTAGGTGTGTGCGCAAGCCGAACGTGTGGAAAGCAAACAAAACGTACACCATCAAAACCATTATGGATGGCAGAGCTTTATCGACAAAAAGAAGAAAAACGAAGATTAGAAGAGCAGCAAGATGAAAGACAACCGCTACTAATGCCAAGAGATTTTGTCAACGTAAAATCCTTGTTAGACCGTTTATCATATTATCCATTCAACAGTTCCGCTGAGCTCAATTTTAATAATTAGAGATTTTAATTGAAAAAACAAAAATGTATCCGAAGAGCCTGTGTTATTTGCCCCCAAAGTGATCTCATACTTACGATAATTTTTATAACCATAATAATTACCAATATAATCCAACAGTGTCCAACAAGTGTTGTTTCATTACATTTAAATAGATTCTTATTGTTAAGTGTAGCTTCAAATGATATGTTTCATCTCATTTAGTTGAGCCCCAAAAACCAATTTTCAAATACAGTTTTTATGTTGTGTTTCAATGCCAAGCGAATCACATGATTCAGAAAAAAAAGTGTTTGTGTGTTTTTTTTCTTCAAAAATTCAAAATTAAAATTTGCGTTTATTTTCATTGCTTTAGTTTTTCCAGTTAAAAAAAAAATAGCAAACAATATTTGGCTTTGTTGGCTCTTTTATGGAAGACATCTGGTAAACATTTTATTTTTTTTTCAACAACGTTATAAATCGTACAGTGATTTATAAATAATAATTGAGAAAAAAAACCGAAGAAATGTGGAAAAAAGACGAATAGACAATGAACATAAAATAGAACGAAAATTGTGAAATATACAATAAATAGGGAAAGCACCTAAAAAAGAGGGGAAATATCACAGTCAAAATGCAGCAAGTCGAAGGAAAAAGTTCGTGTTCATACAGCAAGCCAAATTTAGGCTTGTTCGAATTTTTAACAACAATTTGCAGCACATTTTCGTTTCAAGTACTTGTGAGTCTAACAAATTTTCGAATAATTATGATTTTATGATAGTATTATTCATCTATTGTGGTATCGATTTTTTTTTTTGTCTTTTTCTCTAACATTTATGCGATTTCATATGATGTGTTTGGACAACTCATTTGGGAAATTCTCGAGTATATGATTTTTTTCTGTTTTGAAACGTTGAACCAATCATGAAAATTAAATGATGATAAAACAGCGCTGAACATCAACCGTTGATGCGGCTCTAATCGTAATTGAAAGGTGCTTTGTGTGAAGTATGATGCTAATGAAAATACTTTGATTATTTCAGTTACATCTTGGATAAGTGCGATTTTTGACATCCTTTAGTTGCAGTCGTGACAGACACATTCAAAACCAATTCTGTAGACTGAGAACGAAATGGAATACTTGATAGGAAAAAATGGATGAAGTAAAATTTGTGGTCGCTGAATAATCCACACTTTTCCCAAACAAAATACCAACATTCATGGAATCCACTTCGAAGATAGGCTCCGCTGACGATGATCCGCTTCCAGTCCATCACAATGCACCGTTGCCGTTGCCATTTAGACCCACCTCACAAGGCACCGTTGACGATGAGCTCTAACCTGTTCACAAGGCTCCGATGTCGATGTTTTCATCCGGTTATCCATCTGGTCCGATTTGGGTCCGGTCCAAATCCATTCCACAAGCACCGTTGACGCTGCTTACATTCCATTTAGGCTCCGCTGTCGCAGTTTACCATATCCTTAGGCACGGTTGACGTTGTTTACAATATCCAAGAGGCACCGATGACGCTGTTTTCAATATCCAGAAGGCTCCGTTGACGCTGTTTTTCATATCCAAAATGCACCGTCGACGCTGATTGTGTTAATACAATGCTCCGTTGTGTCTAAATGTATGCTCTAAACTTGTTAACCATTGAATCCATCGTTGATATAAGCAGTTTTGGAGCGAATGTGTAATGTTTCGGGGAATGTTAAAAGGTTTTATAATTCCACGTATGGTCCAACAAGAATGGAGCCCATATCAATAAAGTGTTGATTGATTGGAGAATTTGTCAGTTTGCTGACTGTTTAAACTAGTGATAAGATATAGCCAGTGTCTATGTGTTATTTAGTATGATGAATGATGACCAAGTTGATTGATGATTTGATGTATTCAAGTATTTAAATTCGAATCGACGAACATTCGCTCCATTTTGTAAAAGAATCTTGTAAGTTGATTAGGATCTTTTTTGCAAGATGTCTATAGTCATGGTAGATTAGCCCCAAAAAGTGTGTGTGTGTCTTCATCAGGGAAAAATAATTGATTGTGCTTCGTTGATAGAATACTGCAAACCGGTATTTGATTGGTTGAATAACAGTAGCACAAAGGAAGAACAGGTGATTGTGATGTTATGGTATGCAAAGAAAGGAAAACCCCCAGGAAGTGAATAAGCCGCAACAACAAAAGTTGAGTTGATGTCAAAATCAGTAGTAAATCAGTGAATCTGCACATCGGATTTGATCAATCGCACCAATAAAATTGAATCGAATATGATTTTAGCTAGCCCCTCTCTTTCTCTCTCTCTCTCTCTCTCTCTCTCTCTCTTTGTCTAAGTGTTTTGCTTTGATATTGAACCGCATAACTAATGGTATAGTTTTGATGTTTTGCAATAAGTCAAGTCAATTTTCCAGAAATCTGAAATGAGTCTAAAAGATGGTTTCGTTTTTTCGGATTCGAAAAGATTGTTTACCACCATCACGAACGAAAATGTTTTATACAGTCGAAGGCATCAGTAATTTTGTGCAATCGCTTCGTTTGCAAGAGTTTGTGCTGTTGGTAAAACCCAAATGGTGTTTTGATACCGCCCTGATACGTGTTTATGTGTTCCCCTTGCATGAGCCAAGTTTTGTCTCGTGTTTTGTTTGTTTTCTTTTTTTTTTTAGAATTAAATAAAATTATGCTCAGATTGCGTCGTTGGCTGCACTTTAGCTCTCTAATCTTTGATACAGGAAAATAGAAAATCGAATTTCGGTTGTACGGTTAAATGAATTGCCCATTGTGGGGGGCAAAAACAATTTGCAGAAAAGCCATTAAATATTACAGTTGAATTAGCTACATCTACTAAAATTGTGATTAATTAGAACCAGTAATAAAAGTGTTTGTAACCAATTTTTGTTTTGTTTTGTTTTCTGCTGGATCGATTCGACTGATCTGCGATGATCTCTCAAGCACATCGGATGCAAGAGACGAACAACTGAAATTGAAAACGATCGAGGCTGGTTCTTTTTTTTCGTAACCGTTCGTGCCACCAAAAGTCGGTTTCGGCATATGAATGGCGCAGATGCTCAGCTCAACAACAAGATGATTTCTATTTCTGCAATCTGCCTGCGTTAACCGTAAGGTAAATTTTGTGTTTTGCAAACTCTGTCTCAGATTAAAAAAACCGTTAGTGTTTAAAGCTTCGCCGAAGCGAAGTCGGAAATAGAATTTAACAACAACAACAAAAAAAGTAAAATGTGTTTTAAGTTGGTTTGCTGACCAAAATACCTGAGTATTCATGCATTGGATCTGTACGTCCAAAATTTAACCATGAATCTCGTTCAACACGGGCCCCCCAATCTCTATCTAAATGTGTAACATTTACATTTCATTTCAAACTTAATTGGTAAACGTACAATTACATCGATTTTACATAAGATTTTGTAACAATTTTCTGTGTTTGTATGATGTTATCGATTTTACAATGAACATTTTGAGATGGAAAGAAGTTTTCAACAATTCGGATTTTTTTTTTTCTTCAAACAACAAATTGATCAATAAAAATTAACTTGTGTGTTTTTTTCAAAATAATTGTTGATCGAAACAGGATTAAATCAGAAAATGAACGTTCCACGTCTTGTTGACCTCATATTTGGTTCAAAGATTTCATCAAAGCCATTCGTGACGCAGTGTACTAAATAAAGTCAGCCTGTAACCGAAATACATTTCTTTTATGATAATTGAATTGAAAATACTTTGAGCTTACGCTTTTCGATACAAATTGGATTGTGGAAATTTGTTCGATATTTGGTGAAAATATTTTGGTATGATGACCGCCCGAAATTGCGATATATTTAGCATTGATGCCAGAATCGCTCGTTGGAATCGGTGAAATTTGGCTGCAACAATTTTAATAACGGCGCTGTTGAAACACATTATGTTTCATGCAACAAGAAACTATGTTCACTAAATTTGCTCATGAATTGATATTTTTTTGTTTGTTTGTTCGTATCTTATCGTCTTAGAAAAGAGAATCAGAAGAGAAACTGTTCGATTAGTTTATAAAATTGCCGCATGCAGCGAGCAATTTGGTAAGCTGTAAGTTTCTAAGTGTAATTTATACATGCACTTTTAACACAAAATCAAAATCAGGTGAGAAAAAAAACCATCACTTGCGCGCTGTACTGTAAATTCAGTCCGAGAGCTTATTGCCACTGTGCAGTATCTGCGCTGTCTCAAGTCAGTGTGCGTGTGTGTGTGTGTGGACCATCCACCTAAATTAAGAGTCGTTACAGCCGATATCATTTGATCGAAATATATCGCTATTATGCAGATGTTGGTCCCGAACACGATTGATATGTCCTATAATTCCTATTGTGAATAGACGAATACTGGTTTTATGGTGTTAGGAGGTTCGGTTGTCGTGGATGCAACACCCCGATTCATTTTATGAATGTTCAACAATTTGGATTTGGTTTTACTTATCGACAGCACCCGAAACGAAATCGTTCTATTATTCAAAATGTATCTGTTTTGTCACGTTGATCGATTCTCACTCAAAGGTTGGTGGTTCAACCCAATGATCAAACGCCGATATTCGACTCAGGTAGCAGCAATTTAGTCTTTAGTCTACGGTCAACATCGAGAATAACAACAAAAAAAGGTGTCTGCAAAAAACAGTTAATGGAACACAATTTGCACCCCGGTTATGGTGTGAATGGGGTATTATTTGGAACAAATGTTTTGCTAAACGGGAATTTGTATGTTTGTTTGTTTGTTTTTTTTTTGTTGGTAATTTCAAAGTTTATATAGAAAAAAGTATGCATCATGCCTTAGCACCGGGACCGGATGGTGTAAGCTCGTGAAATGACTACACACGATCTTCGATTCGGAACATTTGTTTGGAATGAGGTTAATTTTGTGTTGGATTGACCCAAAATTCCCCCGTATTGATGGCCCGATTTCTTTTCTATTCTCGAAACAGGAAATGTTTGTTGTCTAAATGAAGAAGAAACAGCATTGCAGTGAGTAAAAATGTTGGAGGTTTTGATGCTGCTATAAATCAAGTTGGATTTTGGAACGATATTTGTTTGGTTTGTTTGTGTATGTGGTTTTTGTTAAAAGATGCAGAACGTCTGCTAAATCACTTATCCTGAAGGCGACTCGAAACTGTCTCGCTCTGTATCTCGATAAAGCACAATATTCAGTCTATAAAAGCTGCTATCAGGTAGATTTCGGTACCACTGCCGCCGATTCGATTACGATTTTATCGACATTTTGTGAGCTGTGAAAATATGTGTGTTTGTCTTTGTTTTGTCAATTGCTGCTAAAGAATACAACAGACTCATTAGTTTGAAGATGTCGCACTCCATGCAGAGCCGACATTTTGGGAGGTAGAAGTGTTTAAATCTCAATAGAATTTTAACTTATTTTGAGCAACTTATCAGTACTCTGACGCCGGTGTGTGCGAGACCAACGTCTCTCAACGTCAAAGTTCAATAATTGGATGAGTTCAAGTTCAAGTTTAAGTTCAAGTTCAGGTGCTGGCTGAGAATATGTGATATGTGATGATGATTTTTGGTGCAATTCAGTGCAGTTGCTATGCGGTTCATTTTTGCTATGGCTATTTATCTGCGATGTTTGACTGCCCCCAATTTCCATAGTGACTCCATTTCACTCTATATCTTTCTCTCTTTCACTCAAATCGATCTAGTATACAGTCTAATTAACACATTCAAAGAAGAAGGAAGAACAAAAAAAAAAAACAAGAAAAAAAGAAGGAAGAAGACCACCACATCCAAAAAAGAAAAACACGTCCGCTAGTGATGCCGTACTTGTACCAAACGCCCATTTTTGTTATGCCAATTTTTAGTCGGATGCTTAAAGTGGAAGTCATTTTGTAGTCGAACACGTTTCCGTTCGTTTTGTTTTGGTTAAATTTTCATTTGTGTCTCTTTGCGTTTGAACAAACCGCCAGAAAATTTCACGTTCGCATTAATGCTTTCGGTTTTGGGTTTTTGTGTTTGAAATTTTCTATAAAAGATAAAGTTTATGGAATTTATGATGTTCAAAATGTTAAATGTGACCTGAAATTCACGTCATGTGAATGTGAGAAGACATGTGTCTGTCTGTGATTTTGACTGCGCGTGGAAGCGGGCTAGTGTGTACACGTCACATGTCGCTCAGACCGTTATCGAGATGCCAATATTATTGTGTAAGGCGATTAACATGGATGAACGTGTGATAATCGAACGCAATTTTAGCTTTTGGTATGTAATCTGGATGCCAGACGACCGAGCCTGAATCGTCGACGCTCCAATATCCCAATTCAGCACAAGCTAACAGCTACGGACTGTGAATGGTGGTGAAGACACAACATAGAAGAATACAAGTGATTTTTTTTTTGGAAACATCGAACCCGAGAACCCGCCGAAACCCTCGGCACACATAATTTTTGGCTGCATATTTATTGTTGCGCGAACACATCAACTTTTTCCATATAATTCGACTGCGCCCTCGACCTTCAAATCGAATGAGACTCGAGAACTCTCTTTCTCTCTCTCTCTCTCTCTCTCTCAACTTGCCACATTTTTCATTCAACCCATTGAATGCTTTTGAACCAGAAGAAGACTGAAAGATATACATATAGGAAAAATTGTTTTCGTTAGTTTGATTACATGCTCCGCTGTTGAAAATAAATGAAAGAGAGAATATTTTATAGATAAAAACATTTTGTCACATTTTATTTAAAATACTAAATAATTTTTTGTTTTGTTGTTTGTTTTTTTTTTGTTACGCTATAGTTTTTGAATTAATTTTTACAATTTGGCTATGGATTCAATATGAATCAATTCAATGTTAAATTTCTTTTTTTTTCTCTCTCGGTTTAAATGAAAAAAAAAATTAATTAAAAAAAAAATCTTTTCAATTAAAAATTGATTTAAGAAAAATAAAAGAAATGTAATAGAAACATTTTATCCTGGGAGAAGGTTGAATAAATATTATACATTTTAAAATTAAAAGTGATTCACTACAAACCAATTAAACTTTTAGCTGGATGTGTCTCAGACGAACCGAAGCGTTCATGCCCGGGACGTCGAATGAGTGCGTCACTTTTCACATATTGAATGTACTGCAAATGAAAAATCTAGCATAATATATTTGCCATATATCACAATGTTTGTTGTTTTTTTTTTAACGAAACGAAAGAAAAAAATAATTTTTTCCTCGAAATAGATTTCTATATGAAAACTCTACGGATTATTTGCAAAAACAAGACCCTAAATGTGAATTATTCATTTCATCTTGTTCAAACAATGAGCGAAAAAAGCGATAATTTTCTATTTGAAAAAAAAATCTGCTCTTCTGTCTGCTTATTGATGTGGCTGTGTTGTTCTAGGAAGTAATTAATCCGACGGCTTCTATGATCTTGATTTTCTTCTCATTATTATTTTTTTCTCTCTCTCCCTCTCTCTCTCTCTCTCTCTCTCTCTGTCTCTCTCTCAGTCTGTCTATGTATCTGTTTCCTATGTGCGCGACTTCATTAAAATTAACATGTAATTTCATTTCTGTCTCTCTATCGCACAATTGACGTTTTAATTTGACTCAAACTATTTATAAATTCATCTAATTCACTCAATTCACTATTCCACATTTCGCTAACTTCTCGTTTATGCTTTTCCTCTTCTTCGGCTGATTTTGGTTCACTTTGTTGACTAATTTCTAAATTTAGTTTTGCCCATTTCAATGCTCGTTCCTGTTGTTTGATACGCATTTCTCGTTCAGCGCTAATGAGGGACGTTGTCAAAATGGCCGCCACACGAAGATCTTGATTACGTCGTTTGCGACGCATTTCCGTTTTTTTACATTTCACTTTTCCAATCCAGTCAAATAATGAAAAGGCTCGACCTTTTCGAACGTCGTAATTTGAAATAATATGTGATGAAACCATTTTTGTTTAATTTATTTTTTGTGGTAACTAATTTGGTTTGCGTATTTCGAAAAAGTCTGTGTGTGAGAGTTGGTCGATGTGAAAAAAAAAAAATTCAAAATGGCGACCGTTTCGTTGCTATCTATGTAACCTTGGACTAAGTTGCGATAATTGCGCAGTATTTTTTTCTCTCTCGTTTTTGTTTTTTATTAAATAGTTAAATGTCTTTTTGTGGTGGAGGGATTTTTTTTTTAAAATTTCAAATAAATATTTTTAACTATTTACACCCAAAAACACACCTGGATTTGTGATTTGTTTTTTTTTTTTTTCGTTGGATGCTCAGTTTATTTGCTCTCTATTGTTTTCTTTGTCTTGCTGCGATGACGACAAAGAAAAAAAAATCACCTTTCACTTTGTGTGTACTGTTCAACGTATTTACACTTTGTACTGCTAGAGAGGTGCGCACTCAACGAATCACAAAAACTGAATGATTTCATCATGGCGACTGTACCTCTATTTATACCATTTGCTGTATTCTAGAAGTTTATTTGTGTGTTCACGCCATGTATAGCACTAACACATGATGCGTGATTCACTCATGTCTGAATACGTACTTTTTTCTATGACTTTCAACATATTAATTTCATGAACATTTCGATTTTTTTCAAGAAAAATTTAATGTTTTGTACGTTTTATCAGTTTAACTATGTTAATATGTTACGTTTTACCCAAAAAAAATATGTTTTCTTTTCACCACAGATACAGTAATTTGTTTTTCTTTGTTTCGCTCTTGGTTTTCTCTAGCTATGTATTAGTGCTATAACTCAACAAAAAAGCGTCATTTGTGTATTGGTGCAGACTATATTGATTCCGAACGAAAAAAAAAACAAACTCTGAATAGAATGAAACATTTATGAATGTTTCCATGCATGAAAACGAATAAAAATGGGGGAACCCTTCAAAAAAAAAAAGACTAATATATTCACTAGAAGGGAAAAATGAAGCTGAATACTTTCTAAAATAAAAATTCATTAAGATTTTGCATGTTTTGGCATGAAAATTACATCATTCAATTCCACTTGTTTATTATATTTCCAATTTCAGTGAAAACATTACGAAATAAACTCTGAAACGAATGCTCCAGAAGTAAGGCGTATATGTTGTAATAATTAGACTCAAACAAACATCGAATATGTTGTGATATATACAGATTATTGTTCCAGTTCCGAATTATGTTTTAGGTTGACGAAATAATGTTGTAACAATGCCATAATTCATATATTTCCATTAAATTTGTCAAAAATGAACCTTCAATCGAAAGTTTGGATTTTCATATGCTCAATTGTAAATCGTGTAAAGACTTTATGTTTTCACTTGACCAACATTCGATCTGATTCAATGTCGAAGCCTACATTTTTATTCATGGATTTTGAACCCATCGAAAAATCGAAGTACATTTCATATTCATATGTTATGATTGAATAAAATATATTTGGTTTGGTTTTGATTAAGACATTTTTATTTTCGATATGAAAATACTAAATAACATATAAGAATAATTTCATGGTTGAAAGTCATTTGTGTTTAACCCATTGCCTTTTCCATAAAGAATTTCTGAAATGAAAAGAAAAATCAAATGGATTTTTTGTTGAACATTTCACAATAATGTGAAATTTTGTTTCTTTTTTTTTGCCAGAGTACTAAAACCAGAAACCAAAAACAATAAACATCTGAAAATTTCATTGTCTTTGCATGAATCACATATGAATGAGTACACACAAATACAAACACACTAGATACATCTGGATGTTTCATGTAATGACATGTTTTACAGCAGATAGAATTTCTAGTTTCATTTTCTAGCACAAATACACATGTAATTCGTCACGTAGTCCGGGTTTTTTCCCAAAGAATTTCGATTAGGCTTACCTTCACAGGCGTCATCTGTTGGGTAATCTGCAAACCAATGCTTCGTGCTAAAACAATCGGTGTTAAATCGGTATTGTATAATCGTTGTAAACCATGCACGCCCAACATAATTGCAACATTATGTCTTAGACGCTGGCGCTCATAATCCAATAAATGATTTAAATCGTTTAATAAGAAGCCGTTGTAGGTTGCCATCGCTAAAGTATCGGTTAAACATTTCACATCACCAAATCCAAGATTAAGTCCCATTCCGGCCAATGGATGAATTCGATGGGCAGCATCTCTGCAATACAATTTTCATTAAAAATGGAATAAATACAAATTATTTTCTTATCCTTTTCTATTGAATTGATTACAAATTAATTTCTTATCATTCATTCAATTGATTTTAAAACCAATGGGGAAATTACGCGAAAAATGAACATTTTCAATGAAATCTTGATAAAAATATTTTTGTCTAACAATAAAGTGATCATTGTTTTCATTGAAATAGTTTTGTCTTGTTTTCTTTTTTAATTATTTGTTTTACTAGAGAAAATAAAACGGGATTATGTTACCCGATGAGTGCAACGCCACGTCCCACATAGTTACTGGCATGTCCAAATCCAAGTGGGAAACCGGCTTTAGAATTTCCATACAGTGCATTTATTTGAGGAGGTAATTGTCGAACAATATGTGACCGATTATTAAATATCGATTGCAACGTTCCCATAGCCGCTTCTACCAATGAGTTTTTTTCATATTTTTGCACCTAAATCGATTGTTTTTGTGTGATACGAACAAATCCAATTAAACAATTTTTAGAATTGACATATTTTAGAAAACAGAATAAATCCTTACAAATGCATTATTCACGGCATCAATGAAATCGGTGTCATTTAATTGCATTAGATGTTTGAAATGTTTGACGTCGGTGCTCCAGACGATTGAGCTGAGTTTGTCTGATAGTGGAAGTAAAGCAATCACACCATTCGGTAAGAAGCGCTGCCATGCCACAAAATTCTCATCACAGCCGTCAAGTTCAACGGTTGCAATAAGTCCCATTTGATTGTAGTTGAGCGAAAAATAATTGACGTCCATTTGCTTTCGAACCATTGAATTGGCTCCATCGGCTCCAACCTTTTTCATGAAAAATTGAAAAAAAAAACACATGCATTAAAGAAAAATGATTCAAAACAAAGCGCATTCAAATAATCAAGATCTTGAATTTCATGTGTGTGTGTGTGGAAAAACGAGAAACGCGAAGCATCGCTCGTTGATTGACTGAATCAATATGGCTTCATTGAGTCATCGAATATGATGATGGAAAATGAAAAAGAAAAAAAAATCAAATAAGAGAAAAACAACAAAATCGCATCCGAATGAATAATTTTCATGGAGCCATAAAAATGAGCTTGAAATTTGCCATAGATGACAGTATATGGATTTTCACACCATAATGATGTTAAACGCTATTAAAAATTCGGCATGGATAAACAACGGCATCAATTCATTTTGAAATAGAACAAACACAACTCTCGTACAGTTACATATGTGCAAATGAAAAGTTAAAGCGATCATGTGGCGTAGTTTATTTGTTCACATAATCTTCGTTGTTTTTTGTGTGGATTTCCACACATATGAGTGTGTGCCGTTGTGTACATCGGAATTCACGGTGGTTAGGTCTCTGGTGGGCGAATGAGGAAAACAAATGAAACGGATAGATACAAAATACCATTCAGAAGCTTGTTGTTTATGTTCATTTTTAGTCTTGCATTGTTTACAAGGTACCCGAGAAAGAAAAAAAAAGACCAAACAGAATTCCAAAAGATTTACTTGTAAATTCGCAAATTACGATGCGCAAGTACAATTTCTATTTTGAATTTCGGCACACCAAAAAAAGAGCAAAATCTCGCTCTTCAACGACACAATTCAAAGATTCACACATTTAAACATTTCTTACGCTATTAATTTTTTTTTTTTAAATTTTATCACACTTGAGCCACATTTGTGATCTTTACTCCATCTAAGCGCTCTCTATGTGATTGGCGTTGATATTGACATTTATACGCCAAGTGTAGCAAATTTTAAATTGTTTTTGTTCGTCGGAAGATATTTTTTTTTTCAATTTTGCATCCGCCGAGGCGTGGATTTAAAATTTATTTCACAGTATTTCTAAGTGTTTGCGGTATAATTGAATACTGAACGGGTATTTTTTTATATTTTCACATTTAAAATCGTAAACACAGTTTAAAAAAAGATTTCATAGAATCGTATCGAAAGATAAACAAATCATCGTGAGCAATTCAGCGATTGATACAGTTCGGCCATAAATCAGATCAATTAATCGGCTGTTTGGCGTGAAATGAGCATATTACGCATTTTCAAATTTCAATCTTAAAATCAGAAGTGTGCACTTTAGTGTTAAAATTCCAACAGACCAAAATAGTATTACTCAATCAATTTTGGTGATACCAACAGATTGATTTGAATCGATGCGTGAACGAAAATCAACGGTATTCTTGTCAGTTTTACATCATTTTTTTTTGTGAGTGTGCGTGTGACAAATTTTGATTCACATTTTCAAACATTTATTTATGCTAATATTTTAAAGATCTCCTTGAAGATTGGTCATTATTTTTATCGTTTTTTTTTTGTGTTGTTGTTGCTATTTTCGAATTTATGGATCATATTTGTTTTTAAAAGCCGTAACATTTGTCATTGTATAACATTGTAAAGAGGAAAGAGACCCGCTGACAAATTGTGTTTTAGTTTCATTACTCAGGGGGACACTAAATCCCATTCTATGAATCGATAAAAAATGGAAAGTGTACGCCTTACAGTTATCGTAAGTGTCAAATGGATCGTCAAACGAACATTTGTATTGGTTTTTTTTTCAATGGAACCGTTGAGTTTTCTAAAAATTGATTTCGTTCCATTGAAATAGGAGAATAACATGCGACGCGATCGCGATCGTGAAACTCATGAAAAAGATGCAATTTTAATGGTTGATGACGATAATGATAATGAAAGCGATTGCGATGATGATGATGATGATGATGATGATGAAAAACGTAGCATTTCTAGTGAAAGTACGGATTGCGGTGAATTTAAGAAGGAATCGATTATGATGCAGAAAAATTGCGCTCAACAATCGGCTGACTTTGAAATCTGGCGCCTGTTTCAAGTTGACGATCAAAATATGAAAGAAATACCAAATGCCGAAGCCATTTTAAACACGTTAACGACTTGCGAAGCAAATGGTAAAACTACTGTAAAATACTGTATTGATCATTAATCCACAAAATTGTATGTGTCTATTGTGTGTTGTGGTTGTTTTTGCAGCGGAAGAAATAACGGTTGAACCGAATGATGTAAACAGTGCACTTTTATTGGCCATTTTAATGGGTCGACGGGATTTTTTACAACGGCTCTTAAATGATTTTAATGCGAACGTCAATTCCGTTGATTTGAAAGGACGAAGTGCATTGCATTTGGCGTGCTCAACAGGCAATGCATGCATTGCACGGTTGCTGATTAGCCGCGGAGCGTTAGTCAATCAATGGGATAATGCGAAAAAAATAACACCATTGCATTGCGCCTGCAATGCTTGCAGTGTTGAATGTGTAAAGTGTTTGCTCAATAATAAAGCCCAAGTGAATGCGGGCATTGAAAAGAGATCCGCATTGCATGTTGCTGTTGAGAAAAATTCGGTCGCCTGTATGGAATTGCTGTTGAAACATGGAGCAAATCCAAATACACCGCAAGTGTACACTGAAACTCCGTTACACACGGCGGCCGCTCTTGGCCATATCCACTGTATGAAATTGTTGCTGGCTCATGGAGCCGATGTTCGTTCACAATATGGTAAAAAACGAATGACCGCACTTCATTTGGCTGCTGAAGATGATTATACCGAATGTGTTAAATTGCTGGTGGAACATGGTGCCGATGTGAATGCCAAAAATATCGACGGTAAAACACCACTGCATTTGGCATGCCTGAATCAATGCTCGGAAACGGTGGAAATTTTAATCGCTGCTGGTGCTGATGTGAATGCAAGTTATGCTGAGGGTCGCACCGCATTGCATGCAGCCATCGTCAAAGAATCCAAATATTTGGATTGCACGAGAAATTTGCTGTCTGCCGGTGCTGATGTAAATCGAGCTGACAACTATGGATACACTCCATTGCATATAGCTGCACTCAATGAATCCAGTGCATGTGCCATTTTACTAATAGGTAACAGTGTTCGTAATCGGCTTCCGGACTCTCTAAGAACACTGTAAAATGTTGGTTGTGGGCGTTTTTGGCCAAAGCCAGTCAAACTTTCGGTTCGAGTAGTTTGATTCCACCAAACACCACACCGAAATTTGATTTCGAAATGCCTAAACTTACAGACCAACACTTTGTGGCATTCTAATATAGTCCGAAAAACACCCGAAACACTGATAGCTAAATTTCAATTCATTTTAATTTTATTCCTTTTTTAATTTAATTTTACGTTGGTGCAGAGCATGGAGCTGACATAACAGCTCGAACTGGTGGTGGAATTACAGCATTATCATTTATTGTTCGTCGAACACCTGAAGTTATACCAAAATTTATTTCAAAACTTGATGCATCAATTAAAGTGAATGACCATGAAATCGGTGATGTGGATTGTGAAATTAAAATGGATTTTCGTCTATTGGTGCCAAATGCAAAACGCGGTGAAACCGATTTGATGCTGGCACTTATTGAAGTCGGTCAAAAACGCATCCTCAAGCATCCATTGTGCGAAACATTTTTGTTCCTTAAATGGCATCGCATTCGAAAATTCTTTTTGTTCAGTTTGATTTATCACACATTTTTTGTGATGTTATTCTCAGTTTTGGTGATCAGTGTTTATGAAAAAGATTGCCCAAGTCCATTTTTATTTATGAACAGTGAACAAGAAAATCCATGCGATAATCCAAATCATGTCAAACCGATTGGATATTTGGTGATTGCCATGAATTTTTTATTACTTGCTAAAGAATTTTTCCAAATGGCACATGGATTCAACGGTTACATCAAGTACTGGGAAAATTGGGTTCAAATCCTGATCATAATCGGCGTTTTTATATGTGCGGTATAAGTTGAGCGTCTTTTTTATGCTAATTTCCAATTCTAATTCAAATGTTTTTTCTTTGTTCCACATTTGATTTCAGTCACCGACCACATTGCAGATATACGATTTAAAAAAAGTTCCAAGTTGGCAGTATCATGTGGCGGCAATTGTGATATTCCTCGTGTGGGTCGAGCTAATGATGATCGTCGGTCGATTTCCAATGTTTGGCCTTTACGTGCAAATGTTCACCAAAGTGGCTGTGAATTTTGCCAAATTTTTGCTCGCATATTGCTGTTTATTGATTGCATTTGGTTTAAGTTTTGGTGTACTTTTCAGTTCATATCCAGCATTTAAATCGATCTATTGGACATTGTTAAAGACAATCACGATGATGGCCGGTGAATTGGAATTCGAGGATATATTTTATACACAAGACTATCCAATTCAATATCCGGTTACATCGCATGGGATGTTTTTTGCTTTTGTTCTGCTCGTCACAATCATCCTAACCAATCTATTGGTTGGATTGGCTGTCAGTGATATCCAAGGATTGCAAGCGTCAGCCGGATTAGACCGATTAACACGGCAAGTTGAGCTGGTCGCTCGTTTGGAAAGTTTATTCTTTTCAAAGTTACTAATCTGTGCAAAACCACCAACTTTGATTCGAGTGTGCCAGCAAAGTGCTCTCTTGCGTACATCACGATATCATTTACAATTCAGTTTTCGACCAAATGATCCAAGAGATCGAAGACTATCCAAAGAAATTGCACTGAATGTTTATAAATTGGTTGCTGAACGTCGCGATCGTAATATTAGCATGAAACGTCGAAGGCGTGAACAGAATATGACGTATTTTGCAAACACATTAAATAAACGGTATGAAGAGACATTTTTACGAAATCATCGTATGTCGAGTAAATTTGGGATTCGTGTGAAACCCCAGCAACGACCGCACAGTGTACAACCCAATCATTCAAACGAACATATTGAGACAAATCTTATAGGACTTGATAAAAAAATGCTTGCTATCAAAACCGTAATGAGCGATTTGATCAGTAAAATGGATAGCTTGCAATCGACCCTTGGCACAAAGCTCGATCAGGTGTCTGATGAATTAAGTGGCTTAAAATTCGATCAAGATACACATTACATGTAGAATATTTGTATGATAAACAATAAATCATTTCAAAATGCTCAAATAAAATTAAATTAAATTACCAACAATTCTGCACTGAAATTTTCGCCTGTAGCTAATTGAACTTTGCTAAATGTTACGCCGTCACGTTCTAACAAAACGCTGTCGATTTTTGCAGCATTTTTTATGGTAATATTTGAAAATGGTTCCAATTCCTTCAATATCGAATGGACCAGCACATCATTTTCGACGATATACGCAACATCACCGATGAAATTGTCGTGATTGAATGTAATTAAAGCATCGGAGCAGCTATCCCAAACCTACAGGTAGTATATTAACATTCATGTTTTTTTTTTCAATCAAAACACAATTTCGAATGTTATCAATTCTAAAATCGGCACTCACCTGCATTTGCTTGACAGGCTGGCATCGTATCGACTTTATAGTGTCCCATGCTCCAATTTCTTTCATTAAATTGACTGTATTGTGATTGATTGCATACACTCGATTGCTGTACGTATTTTCACTGTATCCATTAAATTTGGGCCCACCGTCCAATAGAAGCACCTTTTTCTCGCTTAATTTTGGATTTTTGGCTGAAATTACGGGGAAAATTTTATTTTTGAAAATGAATCTCGATATGGATTTTTTTTTTTTTAATCAGGAAATGTCGAGTACCTATTGCGCCGGCTAATGAAATACCCGTTGCACCACCGCCAACAATAATTATATCATAGTGACCATTTGCACCAACATTTGAGCGTGATTCTTCAGCATATTGCGAAAAATTACGACATTTTATTAATATCGATGTTTTATTTAATTTATTGAACGTTCGGATACAATGTTTTAATGAACCTAACATTTTTGCTTGTAAACGAAACCATCGACTGAAATGAAATAATAATCTATCGATTGTCAAAAAATCAGCTGTTTCTAAGATGGTTCGAACATACAAATATCAGAGCACTCTTGTGGCCAATAAAAGCAACTATGCTACTTCTATTTCATTTGAAAAAAATACAAAAGTGGTTTTATTGCAACTTATTAATCGAGATACATATTTCGTGAAATATTTAAATGTTGCGTACTTCACAAAAATAAAACATTAAATAAGCGTGGGTTTACCTAGGGGAAAATCACAAGGAAAAATAATGAATGTAATGAAAGTAATGAAAAAGTAATGGAAATAAAATGATTCTTAACGAAATGTAATGAAAGCTTTCATATGAACTATAACTAACTCCATAACAGCTTTAAAAACTATTATTGAAAGAGAGGCATGAATAAATAAAAAATCTCATTTGAAAACTTTCCAAAAACTCGATTCGCGATCGCAAATTTGTTTGCTTAAAATTTACTCATAAATCGTGATGTACGTAATAGAGCACATAAAATAAAATATCTTTGAAAGTGTGTTTTTGTATGTGATGAACCGTGTGTTTAAATAGAAAGCCAAGAACATCATCAGCCTCCTTCCTCTGATTCTCTGCCTCTGATTCTCTGCCACATCAAGTCGTAGTTTCAACAATTACCTAAATGACAATCCGTAAACAAACGGCGATTCCTTGTTTCTCCTCTTACCAAATCTCAATTGGGCAATATTTTTGCTGTCGCGACAGTTTTCATTTATGATTTAATATGGTCAAGCCGTACTTTCTTACTTTCTTACTTAGTAAGTACATACCCGACGACGGAGAATCAAAACTAGTAAAAAGAGACTGCGAAAATTCACTCAGAAAACCAATTGTCTCGTTGGGCTATCCACAAAAAGAATTCGTTGATCATCCACAAAAATGAAAAATAATGAAATGTAATGAAAACAGCATTTTCTGAGTGATTCGTACCCTGGAGTTTACCCACAAGTTTACACAAACAGATTATATCCGACACAATATTTCACGAAGCATCCAAGAAATATGATCAATTTGACGGAATGAACTTGAATTTATTTCGATGTGTTTCGAAATTCTAACATAAAACAGTTGTGAGGATTCATTCATATGTAAGGCACATTCCATGCCGAATTCAAACACAACCGTTGTCATTTTTGTTTGTTTCGTTCAAACGATGTATCGGAAAATGGTGAACAGAGCAACGGCACAGTTACGAATCGCGTAAAGAGATTAACGAGTAGCAAAAAAAAAAATCGGTCAAAAGACAATACTGTTTATTTAGATTGTTACATTTTTGTTTTTGCTCTGGCCCGTTCATAGGACTTCTTGTGTAGCGTGGAAAGTGTAAACAGAACAAATTTTCTACATTAGCAAGCAAGTGACCGGCGATAAGCACTACTGAATCAAGTAAACATACATGAACATTGCAACAAAAGAATATGTGGTGAACATTTAGACGTTGAAGCCTATAGTGTGATTGTTAATGATTTCAGTTCGATTTGTATACCAAGCAAAATTAGTCACGTCGTCGAGCACACTGTATCAAAGAGTTTTCTTTTTTTCATACCAAAAATTTGACCAAATTTAGTGTTAGTTGGTTGGTGAAACTATCAAAAGAATCACAAACAATTCGGGTTTGGAGTTTGTAGACAGAAGTGGAATCAGTTAAGATGAGTGATGCTTCAAATGATGATCCAATTGAACAGGCCATTAACGCGGTTGAAGCGTATGAAGCCAATAAAACGCCCAAAATTATACGAGTGCTAACGGTTTGTGCGTATTTAATTTGCGTTTCTCTGGCTGCAATTATGTTATCGGCATATTACATATTCTTGTGGGAACCAAAACGGCATGATCCGTCGACGGTAACGCATGCAAGTGGTGGCAGTGTTCATCGAAAGCATTAACCAATCATCGATAGTTTTAAGTAAAATTGCAACCTGTGCATTTAATAATCTCCCAAAGAAAATCGATTTCAAGTTTTTAATAATATTAGACTCTTCATTTTTATGTGATTTTATTTTTAAAACTTTATTATGTGTAAATTCATCCATAAAAAATGTGAAATTTCTGTAAGTATTTGAATTTTTACCTTAAAATATATATGTTTCAAATTTCAGTTGTTTTTTTTTTTTTGTTTTTCACCGAGAATAAATCCCTTCACAATTTCCGTTTGCAAATATTATTATAAGTAAAATTGCCTAACGTTGACCCTTTTCGAAAATGTTCGCTGAGCAACGAAAAATGCCATGTGTTACAAAAGATGGAACATCATTTTCTTGTATTCGGATGAAATTGAATATCGCCAGGAGGTCGGTAATAAGATATCAAAATTGATTGATCTTAATAACGCATTTTTGGCATGAGTTGTTCTCAGTTTGCCCTATTCAAAATAGCGCGCCGCGTTTCCAGGCCTTCAACACACACACACAACTGCTGAATACTTACGGAGAAATTGTATTTTATTGAATTTCATTACCGGAAAATAAATGGTTGTGATGTAAATTCGATATAGAGTGTCAAGCTAAGTGAGAATATGAACATTTGAACAATGACAACAAAAATGCCAAACCGAGAAAACAAAATTTTATTGCATGGAAAATCGAAATAATGTGAACACTTGTTCCAATACACCAACTCTCAATTTCGTATGACTTACTGCTATTCTTAGAGCGCTGCACAAAATTTTCCCCTATTTTCCTCTACAGCATTTTCCAATTGGTGTACGACATATTACGTTTATCCTCCTTTTTTGCGCGCTGAAGCAAATTTTTCAATCCTCCGTTCGTTTTGCGTATCCATACAAAAGCGTACAAAAAAAAACAAATCGTCTGTTTTGCTTTGGAATTTCGTACAGTGAATAAAGTATTGTGTTTTGATTTTCTGTGACATGAAGGTATTTTCATCTATAATTTATTTACAACAATTTAGATTTGCAATTTGTTTTGCAAATCATATGCAATTCAAAAATACACTTTCAAAATATAAATGAGAGTGATTTTTGTTTTTTCGCAAAACAGAAACCAGTCCAATAATATAAAATAAAATAAAATACGGCAGTATGAAAATTCATTAATCTCGCGGATTACTTTCGTAATATATTCAGTACTAAAAAAAAAAAACAAGACCTGCATCTCGAAATTGTTCACTGTACACAGAAAAATCGATTTGTCATTATTGTTTTTGTTCCACTTTAAATCAATATTTACGATATTTTCTGCAGTAGAATATTTGATAAAATTGATATTTTTTTAAAGTGAAATTTCAAGTGCATTGAAAAGAAAAATGCATATGCATACTGACACAGTTCCGACAACGAACGAAGTAATTTTTTATTGAATGGAAAAAACATCTTGATAGCACATTGTTTTTAGGTCATTGGAAATCGGCAATTTAACCATAAAAATGCATACGTTTTGATTACATATTAAAATGTTTGATTATTCGTTTTGCCATCAAATTATAACATAACATTTAATTCGTTCTTTTTTTTTCTCCATTTTCTTTGTTTCTTTTTGTGTGTGTGCATATAAATAGAGTTTGAGCGGTAGACGTAACTCTTGGACAACTTGACAAACAACCATCGATCCATACATCATCAGGCGATGGACACATTTCAATCAAAAATCCATAAAAATTGCGCAAAACCATTGAAAATGACAAGCATTGAGGAAACAATTCAATTGGCACGTTTACAACAAGCCGCAAATGCATCGTCACTGTACGAACGAAAACCCAATCAAAAAGCTTTAAAAGTTCTTACCGTGGCCGCTTACATCCTATTTGTTTCGATGGCTGCCATCATTTTATCATTTTACTATGTCTTCATTTGGGATCCAACCACAAAAACAATGGCACCCCGTCCAGCCACAAATTGTGGTAACTATCGAACCATTTCGATGATTTGATTATTTAGTTCATTCATTTTTGGTTTGCTCATATCATATAAATAACAAAAAAAGTAAAAGAAAATCGTGAAGTTACCAATGAATATCACTGATTTGACGGCAGATTTTTATAAATCTTTTTTTTATGTACACTTCTTTTAAACAGTTTCGAAACTGTTCAATCGTTTATTCAGTACCTATTAATATCATTTTACAGTAATTGTTGGACAATTTAATTTGGCTTTAAATGCAATGGTAGTTTAACTACAGCATTTTTTCCAACACGAACTATTTTCGTTCAATTATTTCTATATTTCAAAATGAAAACTGAATGAACAATTGGAAATATATGTTGAGAACTAATTTGCATAACCAAAAATAATCGTGTACTTTATACTAAAATTCGGTTTCATGTAATTGCAGAACCAGCAAAACAAATTGTCATCCCTGAGAGTATTGCCATCAAATTGGCCAATTCATCGGAAGTATCGGCCGAATACTTTTTCCGCGACATTTATCGACGATATCAACAGTATCAAAAACAAGAGCGCCGTGAACGTCAACGTTCATCGAAAAAGACGAGATTACATCAGTCGCCCACATCGCTAACGATTAATCGTGATAAAAAAATTCTCGAATCAATCCGATCAACGGTTTCAACGATTGAAAACAGTTCGATAACTAGAAGTACCGCAATACCAACACAAACCACAACAGTATCGAATTCATTTGTAGTGCAAACAAAAGATCAAGTGGCTTATGTAGACGATGAAGATTTAGAAACAGATTTAGAAGCCAGCGGATCAAATCGAATAAGAAATGACACATCGATCGCCTACCATTTTGATGACACCAGCGAAATTGACAACTGATTCCACTTTGCTGTAGGTTTTATTGCACAACAACCAATTTTTGATTAGCTGAAAGAGAGAAATAGAGAATGAGAGAGAGCGAGTGAACGAGCGAACGAGCGAACGAGCGAACGAGCGAAAAATTTAATTTCAAAGAACTAATCACTAATCCATTATATACATCAAATCTATAAAAAAGGTGTGACATTTGTTTCTCATTGAGATAGAATTTATTCATTGTTTTCATTTTGCTGAAAATCAAACAAATGATTTATTAACAACAACAAAAAGTATTTATTGAACGTTAACGAGATTAATAAAAATCATATATATGGCAAATCCAAATTCTCTTTTTTTTCGTTGGTTTTTCTTTAAAGTAACTAAATGGAATTGAGTGTTAATTTTTACTTTTGAACGAAATTTCGGTAATATTCAAGTCGAATGAAGGTTTAATCGGGTTTAACCAAAAAACAAACAACCATAACGATTCGGACATCCACCTCTCGATACACATTGCCTGAGTAAAAGAAGCTGTATTTAAAGCGATACAAAACCTCTATGTTTTCATACTGAATTTATTGATTCCATTAAAAGAATTTCATGTAACAAAATGTTATCTATGTTGCTAAATTTATTTTTTTTTTCGTTTATTTACTCTCCAGTCATAAATACGTGCGTTGATTTTTTTGATTGTGCAATTTCATTTGCTTGAACGGAACCAACGATAGCGGCAATTTGAAGCATATCATACTTTGTATAAAGTACAGTTACGCTCATCGAATTTTCGATGCCATCTCTTGAATTTTGGTTGGCTTCTTGCATAAAATTAATCATTTCCGAATAGAAATGTGGCCAAGTCGGTGGTTGATACATGATTAAATGACGGATTCCTTTGAGTCGTGTTCGCCGGAAAAAGTGTGCACGTTCTGAATACAGCATAAAATGAGCGCCACTGTGAAAGAACATCGATCTAGCTCGGTCGATTTTTGCATCCTGTAATTGAGAAATTGAAATAGCAATGTTAACTACATACATTTTACACAAGATTATGTGTTAACTATAAGTATTAAGCCATTCAATCAGATTAAGCAACTTACTTTTGTGTATTCGCAAATTTGTACGAAATTCATTGTTTCCTTTTTGAAGTAATTTCGAATGCGAACGAAATCAAAGTAGCTCGGAATGAATACCAAGCAGTGAGCCTTCGATGCAGCTTTGAACTGCGGCAATATGTTATTGATGAAATAGTCAAACCGTTGATCAAATGACGATTGAATCGATGTTACATCAATGCGATGAAACATTTGCGGTATGGGAACGGCAACATGTTTGATTGAACCATTTTCGATTGGATTCATTGTTCGAACTTTGCCACGATAATTCGAGCAACGTGTATTGAATAATGATCGAAATTCAGCCAATTCATGTGAAGAAAATAGCAATGTTTGACGATAAAATCGTGACCATCCATTGAGACACCACGGTCGAACGCGTGAGAAATCCGTATTACGCGCTGATTGTGGCTGCAAATGTAAATGATCCAGTACATGCAATAAATGGTCCCAATTTTGTGCTAAAAATATGTCGGCTTGATCTAAAATCAGCATCTCAATGGATGCCAAAAAGTCGTAGTCTCGATCTTTATCACCCGGTGCACCAACAACCATACGCAATCCCAGTGGTGATACGATTAAAATATCCGATGAATAGAAATCGGAATACAGTTTAATTGCCTTTCGAGTAAATGTGATGCCCAAACGGAACGTATCGTCCGAATTTCCGGCAAATGTCTGCTCATAATCTTCAGGTTTTGGATTCTTCTTTGGGAAATGCAATGTTTCGCCACCATATTCACTAAGGAAGCGTTTGTAATGCATCACTTGTGCATTTGCACCAGCAGCACCTTCTTTATCACCGCCCGGGAATAGAAGCGACACCAATATTTTAACGATACGTAAAGCGGCCTCACGAAATGGTACCAAAATTACAACTTTGGTTCGAAACAATCCTTGATCACGATACTTATCGGGTATGATAGCGGCTGATTTGGAATCGGCAGTCGAAATCATTTTCAATTTTAGATTGTGATTTAGAACCTTAGTTCGTGTTTTCATGATGTGATTTATAGCATGAAGTGTGTAGATAAAGCGAATCTCTTCCGCATTTGTGTGGCCTCTTTGCGGATAGTACAAGTCTTGATAGTTGTTCATTATTGAAAATAATTCACATTGCAGGTCTGTAAATGATTTACCGTTGCTATCTTTTACATTGCACTTGTTTGCTGCGATAACATTTGGTCTCAATTGGACTTTAATGCCAGCCTTTTCCATGTCAAAATTCTCAGTATCCATTAGCGTTGGAACGGTTCCTTCTGTCGCATAAACAGCATCATCATCAAGTAGCGTCTTTTTCTTTTTCTTTTTCGATGGTGCATCGTGACCTTTATCTTCACTAACAGTTGGAATTTCAACCTGAATTCGTCCCAATGTTGGCCAATTTAAAATCTCCTTCTTTGACAGATGTGTATCATTCATGCATTCCAATAATTGTGGACTCAATTCATTGTCCAAATGCACATTAAATTTATCAGCAGTTGAATCTGGTGTATTCTCTGTATCGCTATCTTCCCGTTCATCGAGCTCCGATTCACTCTCTTCACTGTCTTCAGATACGTCTTTGTCTTCGATGGAATCATCAAAATGCCCCTTACTTTCATACTCTTCGGGTCGAAGTATACTCTGACTAGTATCCCCGGGCATGTCACCTTCGTCCGAATCGCTTTCTTCCGATTCATTATTTCCATCATCTTCATCATCATCATCATCATCATTATCATCTTCGTCTTCAGACGATCGATACTTCTGGCCTCTCGGTTGTGACTGCTCTTCAAACTTGAATATATCCTCATTTGTATCGTTCAAATCAGATTCATTGTCTGAATCGTCGTCAGTCTCATCACTTTCAATGACATTATCAGCCGGCTTTCCGTAGCCACCAGCTGCATGAAATGTGGACATTAACTGTTCAAGCGAAGTACCTTCATTGGTCTCCTCATCCGATTCACTATCTGATGCATTCAACAATGCATTACTTGATGCATTACGTTCACGATAATTTTCTTCTAATTGTTGTTGTCGTCGAAGTGCTTCTTCACTTTCTTGATTCCGTCGAATGTATTTAAATTTTTTCGTATCTCTGCTCACAAATTCCGATGATTTTTTTAAACCTTTTCCTTTATTGACACCAAATTTCTTAGTTTTATTCGTATAACTTTTGCCATATTTGGCACGAAATTTTTGTCGAGGCATTTTTTTGCCCGTTTTTTTTAAATTGCGTTGGTTCGATTTATTTGACAACCGGTGCCCAAAATATAAATAAATATTACCAAATAAATAACAATATCAACAAATATTAAATCGTACAACGTGCGATGCACCTTACGTTTGTGATATCGCATAAACATGAGTTTGGATGTGTCAAAATGGTTGCCCCTATCGATAACCATGAAATCCATTTGACAGTTTACTCTGAACCCATGAATATTTGGTTATGTCTGATTTAGTTTAATACTAGAGCTCAAATTATTCAATGTGCATTTTAATTTGTTGAAGAAATGAAAACATAACAATTGAATCATGGCATTTTTGTGGTTACGGCGGCTCATTCGAAAACATACCACACCAATTCCATACAGAAAGGCCAATAAAATTAGAAATCGTCTTTCGCTATTATACGCATTCCTTAGCTGGAACGCGCTCGGAATTCTATGTAACTGTTTATTTTTTTTAGTTCGACTTCATTTATAAACAAATTTCTTAACTCATTTTTTTTTTCAATGAATTTTAGTGTGGCAATATTCACAAGGTAAACTCACGAAGGAAGCATATGGTGAGAAAACCACAGAATACGATATGCTATCGCCGGCTCAACAATTTGCATTAAACGCTGGAATTGAAAAGGCCACAATTATTCGCAGTAATAATTTTGAATCGGTGGAATTTAAATTAGAAGATTTTAAACATCTCAAAGAAGACACAAATCAAACAGTAGATGACGATGATGAAGATAATGTCGCTTAATGATATGGCGTGATTAAAATTATGAAGATTTCGTAAATAAATTTAGTCAAACTTAGAAAATGAGTTTCTTGCCACTTTTTTTTACTTCTACAGCTTTTTGAATATTTGAATAGTGACGTTCGATAAAACGTTAAAATAAGTGTGCAACATAAATTACGTTTTTTTTAGCTTTGAATGAATTTACTGGGAAAATGATAAGACATACGGGATAAAATTAAATGTTCAGCAAAGTTGTGTCTAATATCAAATGTTAGCATTTTGTAGAACATACCATGGCTCTATGGCTCTATGTCTCCTGCAAAGAGGGTAAAACTTTACTCAATATCGCATGTTCTATTTCTCTCGCCATTTTCCCAGAAAATACATTTCGAGCTAAAAAGACGTAATTTATGTTGTACTTTAATTAAATAATGTAATAACGTTTTATCGAAGGACCCAATTGTTCACATTATTCTCACCGGTTGAATTGAGACTTTATAGTTCGATGACACCCAACAGGTATCTAAAGGATCCGCTATTCTGGAGACGATAGATGAGTAGAGTGCTTATTTCAGAATAAAAGCAACGATTTATTGTGAATTAATTTCATTGTATTCTTCCTTTTTTTATATTTTAAAATGATGAGTAAGCATGCATTTAATACCTAAACATTATTGCTACTATCACAAATGATGTTATCGATTTCCATTGTTCGAAATGAGCCAAACGAAACAAAAAAATGTCGAACAAATTAAAAAAAAAAAGAAACATTCGTCGCGAAGCCAATAAATTATTCTTCTTTCTTTTGTATCAAAATTGAATTAAACGGTTTGTTTTTCGCCATTAAATATCATCAATTAGAAAATTCCTGTAAAGCTTGAATATGTCATAACAATCAAAAAAAAAAAAAAAAAATTATCAATCATCAAATTGGAATTGTTTGCATTGTAATTGATTTGTAATAAATGTTCATTCATGTTGATGATTATTGTCCAGTTCTTGAATTTGTTGCAGGTCATTATCTTGACCATGTTGTGATCCATCCTGTTGTTGCTTTTGTTGCTCCTCTTGCAGTCGTCGCCGAATCTCGTTATTCAATAATTGGCTGTAATAAATACATTTGATCAAATGAATAAACCAATTTGTGGAAATAATCAATATTTTTTTTATTAAAATATTCATTTTACCGATAGGCTTCATGTCGTGAAATTAACGTTTCCATTTCTTGCTTGAACATACGGAACATCATGCTGTCAAAACATTCTAATTCGGACAACTTGAACATATCCCATTTTAGCTTGTGATCAGTGGCTGGATCGGCTGAATAAAATTGAAATAATAGAAACAAAATAAACAAAATGTTTGAACAATGTCTTGAGATGAATGAGTCATATATGAATTACCATCAACATAAATGAGAAGCCAGGCTGGAATCTCTTCTAGTAAATATGGATTAGCTGGAACTAAGGCACTGTGCGGTGTAAATTGTGTATGAGCTGGACCAGGTATTATTGGCGTTGGTTTAGCCCGATCACTTGTTGTATACAGATAACATGATGTGTAACAAGGATGATTGTATTGAGCTTGCCGTGTGATGTGACTGGAAAGTTAAAAAAAAAAAAACAAAAAACAAAACAAAAGAGACAACAGGCGCTCAGTAGTGTTTTTTAGTTGCTTGAATGGATGCTATTCATCATTTATCATCTTACTTGACGTAATAGATTCCATATTGTGGTGAATCAATGCATTGCCATCCAACTGGGAGTCCTTCACGTTCCAATGGATGTGACCAATGCGTAGTTTTTGCGTTATGATCGATGTAATATTTGCGACCACGTAGCGTATAATCAACTGACCATCCGGGTGGCAGTGGTAGTTCTTCATCTTGAATTTGAGCCGATGAGCTTGGTTGCTGTATTGATTGTGATGTGCTTGTTGATTTCTGTTCACAACGATGAAAATGTAGAACATTATAAATGTAGAGCATTGAAGTAGTTGTTTCTTTCTTTCTAAAGATCGATAAAGTTTACCCATAAACTAGGATTGGTCATATCGTAGGCCGATGATCGTACATTCGAATACAGTGGCATTTCATTGGTCATAATATTTGAGTAGATATTTGTTTGCGGATGCTGAAGTAGCTCCGATGAATTTGTGCTATGTGGATATGTTGAGCTGATTGATGATTGATTGCGCAACAATTGATGTGAGCTGCCCGGTTCCGATGGATGATACAATGACATCAAACTGGAATTGGTATTACTATAAATGGGCGATTCGGATCGTGTCATATCGGCAATTTGTTGTTGATTTTCATAGATTGGCGACGTATCGAGTAAATAATTGGTCTTTGGCAAAGAGCTGGTCGACAATGGCGTTGCCACATGTCTCGCCTGGAGATCTTTACGTGTTGTTGAGTACTGTTTTGTAAATGGTGATGAATCGGCTATAGCAATAAACAATTATTGACCCAATTGGAATACATTTGATGCAACCGTAGATGCAACCAAGTCGCAGGTTTAGGTGAATTCGAATTGCACGAAATGAGAGGACAGAAAATTTAATAAAATTTATATAATATCTTTCGATTCAAAATAAAATACTTATGAAAAGGAATAATTAGAGTGATTAAAGTACTCCTATTTATGGACAATAGTTTCACCAAATTTTACCTTCGAAACAAGGTTAACTCCGGTCTATTTGCGAGAATGAAAATGGGCGAAAAAACCAATGGTGCTAAACATTCTTATCTCGATAATGTAAACGATGTGGTAGTCTCGGAAGATCTCGTTCGCCATGTTCAAATAAAACATTAATGTTTGTATTTTTGCATGTTATCTCTACACAGTTTGCCACCAGTGTGGACGAAATAGCGAAGTCGATTGCTCTCTTTCACAAGAAAATATCATAGCAATATAGATGGCATGAATTCTATTTTCAAACGATGAAAAATGTGATCAACAGAAACATTTGTTCAATATTACGAAACACTTCACGTATTTACGATGGCTATTGCCATCACTTAAATCTTCAGATTTAACGATCAATATTTTTTTTCATTTTTTCCATAGTCGTAAAAATTGCGTCTTTAAACAATTCTATTATTTCCACAAAATTGTGACCTCCGCAAATATTATTTATATATTGAGTTTAACCTTGTTTCGATGGTAAATTCGGGTGGAACAACGTTCAAATCTATCTATAAAACGGGTGAAACCATTATAAATCTTTACCTAAATTGTTGCCCGAATATGTTTGCATCAATGAGAAATGATTCTCGAATGTATGCGGATGATTTTGATTCATTGAAAAGTTGCGTTGAAATTTTGCTAAATCATATGGTAAAAATGGTGTATCGGGTTGTCGCATTTGATCGATTTGATCAATGTCCACGTAGTTTCCATGACTATTATTCAGGCTCATATTCATATTGATGTGATTGGAGCTATTCAGCAACACACCACTCGCCGATTGTGATGAAATTTTTCGATTTGGCGTAATTTCATTTGATGGACTATAGTGAATTCCAAAGATATATCCAAGGTAGAATTTGATGATACATTTGACCATAGATGTAACCATCGTGCAATACGGTAAAGTTCAGGTGTAGTTCAATTGCATGAAATGAAAGGATAGAAAATTGAATAAAATTTATAAATTATTTAAAATAACTCATTTTTAAATTCCAAACAAAATGCTTAGGTAAAGAAACAATTAGATTAAAAGTGATTAAAATACTCCCGTTTCCAGAAAATAGTATCAACTATTTTTACCCTAGAAACAAGGTGAAACTCATGTGTATTTGTGAGAGTAAAAATGGGCGAAAAAACTGTCTGCGAAACTACTATTTTTGTTGTTGATCATATAATGAATCTTGCGAGTAATATTGATGTGCATTCGAATAGTTTGCTTAGTAAGCTCTGCTTACCGCAATGTGTGTATTTTTTCACAATCGTATGGTTTTCTCTTGTTTTTTTTCATCGAAAAAAATTTATTCTGGTTTTGGTGCAGCAAAAATGCCCCAGAACGCGGAAATTGTTAAATAACATGAAAAAACTTGGCCATTCATCATATTCGTTAATGTGTATTTCACCTCACAAACATGCCACTTGTTTAAAACCGAAACAAGTTGTTTCGCTCGACTTCTGCGAGCCACCCAACAACATCGGTTCAAAGTATGCAGAAACCGTCTTTTAAATCCAATAGCTGGTTTCCCACACAAAATAGTGACACAAAGAAGACAAAAATGGAAATATTTGCGTGGTTGTTCCAATTTGTTAATGTGGTTCATATCGAACAGGAGGCTTCCTAGTTCTTGCCAAAGTTCTTTGTAGTATTGGTATTGCCACCTCTATCTCTTGGAACAATGCGTAATCGGGCAGCCAGATTGAACATATCGCTGTTTTCAAAATTTACATGTTTCAATTGGAGTTTACATAGTTTTGAAAAAAGCTAGAAAGAATTGCTCGTTGAAAATGAGCAAACATCCGCATTGATGCAAACTCTTGACGTTCGACAATGTTGGTCTTATCCAGCTTTGCGGTGGAGATTTCCTATACAGATACGATGAAATCGTCAGATCGATTGCATTGTAATTTTGATGTTCAATTTAAATTGCATACTCAATAGAAAAAAGTAGTCAATTTTTTTTCCTCTAGAGGTCTAAAATCAACACTTTGTCCTTCTGGGGGACAAAATGCATGATTTTTGTCTCCATGGAAGAATAAACACAATATTTGACATTTGGGTACAGACGTTGATATACAAACATTATGAACCACTGTCAAAAATGCAATTTCACCCTCCAAAGAGACGAAATTCATGTATTTGATCTCTCAATGGGACAAAGTAACGATTTTCGACCTTTGGAGGAAAACAAATTTACCATATTTTTTTATTGAGTATGTTTCGCTCAAAATCTTTTAGCTTGAAATAGTATTGATTTCATAAACAATGAGATGAGGCGAAATGCGATCTGGTTCGATTGTGGAACTCAGAGTTTTATGTTCCAGCATCCATAAACACCGTTCCAATCAACATTGCAGATACGCATATATGCGATACCTTCATTATTCGCCAAATTCATCATATGATTAACAACCAAAAATAGAATATTTCTAATCAGTTTTCGTTGCCAATTGTTATCCTCACAAATACCCATGAGTTAAATTTTGTTTTGAGGATAAAAATGGGTAAAACTACATTCAAATCCACCCCCGAAAAAACGGGTGTTAAAGCGTTACATCATTTTACGGTTAAAATAACTGAAAAGCATTACATAAATGTTGGTTGGGTAAAATGTGATGATGAACCTATATTTCGATTCATCTCAGACGATGTGTTGACGAATCTAATCGGAATAAAATGTGCCCATGTGTGAAAATCGGTTTCACTGTATAGATGTTGGAATTTCAATTGAACAACTTACTTTGGTGTGTACTTTCCTTCATGGCCCAGGCTCGATTTTTGAACAGTAATTTTACCATTATTGCCAAATTTTTGGCTCGTCGCCTGAATAATATTCTCGTCAGTGTTGGTGTTTGAATCCTTGTCACCACCAAATTGCTGGCTGTTTCGACGATTCTTGGATTTATTCTTATTCGCATCGATGGTCCATACATTTATAACTGATTGAGATAATATTTTTGTGAAAATAATAATAAAAAAAAATATATAATAGAAATTTAGCCATTTGTTGCTGAATCTGCACCAAAACAGATTGAAATTCTTACTCGGTATATCTGGTGGTGTTTCCTTTTTCACATATTTACCAACAACGCCTTCTTTTATTGTTTTATCTTTACTTTTACGCGATAACATTGCTCAATTGCGTTTATTCGACAAAACACAAGAAATCTATTTGTTCTAATCTCAAGCGATGATGCTGTGACTCATCATTGATATTCACATTTATATTAACAATTTGGCTTTTTAAGCATTAAATTGTTTTCTTTAGTCCGAAGAGTCGGCGGATTTTTCTCTTCCCTTTTGTTTACTACTCGTATTTGATTAAGGCTCGTATTTATGTGTATAAACTCAATTCAAAAATAATTTTTCAACTATAATAAGGCACATCACATTCGAATTCAATTTAATTCAATGTTGAAAATCCTACTAGCTAAAACATGTGCATAGCTTGAAATTTATTTGAGGCGCGTAAATCATACACAATTATTAAAAATGAAAAATGTTGCGTTTTCAATGTGTATTTCAGCACCATAATGAAAGAGAAAAAATTTCAATTATTATGACGTTAAAAAATGACATTCAAATGTTTAGATTGATGAAAAGGCAGAAGAGGCTATGTTATAAATGGATGCGTTCAATGTTGAGTCAAAAGTTTTTGAGAATGTATAAATTCAAGTGCAATCACATAAACTGAGCCAATTTATCACAAGCATTGAAACAAATTGCAAAGTAAATCGCATAAAATGCCAATAAAATTGATTGGGCGATTGGTAGACGAGAGGGAGAATTATACTTGAAACCAACACACATATCCATAAATTAATTCGTAAAATCCCTACAATTCCAATGTTGTTTAATGAAAAACCAAAAAGAAAAAAATCGACTTTAAATTAAACTCGATAAACACTATTATAGGTTTTTCTCATCTTGAAAAGAATGAAATTTACATTATCATATCATATGAGCTGATTAACTTTCGGTAAACGAGCTGATTCGTTCGCAAAAAAAAAAAATCAAATTGACAGATTTTCGAAATTGTATGGCAATCGGTTTTAGACGATCGCATGCTTCAAAGTGGAAAAAAGCCTCTTGTTTGACACGTATTGACAGTGCCCAGCCACACTTCACAAATAAACACACATTTCTCACAGTCGATTTAGAGTTTTGGTTGAGCTATTCGAAAATTAGTTCTAGATTTTCCGACTCTTACATTTTAAATAAACTAGGTTTTACTTGAGGCCACATACAAAAATAAAATGGTTTTACTAAGCAACAAAGATGTAAGTTTAATTTATTTAAATGAAGCTACAATTTTCCATTTAGCGAGTGTTTTTTCTTTCAAAAATAAATTTAATCATATGTGTTTCAGTTTCTAGCCCAATTAGTCCTGTTGATCCATAATGCAAATAGTAAATCGGTACCGTTCTCATTAACCATGAAGCGATGTAAGTACTGTTCATCATATATACAAATGAGATAGGTGCTCTGGTTGTGATTAGATTCCTTTTTATCAAATCGGTTTTGTTTCAGTTTAGAGTACAATCAATTCATGTTGATTTTTCTTTATGTGGATTTTATTTTTTACAGACGATGGACATGACCGGCCGACACCACGTCAGGGTCGTCCTCCTTTGCCACCACCGGATGAATATAAATGTTTGATACGAGCAAAATCATCATCAAAAAAACTATCAACAGTGGTGTCACAGGACGATGTGCCGAAAGTGATGGAGGAATATAGTAAAATCTTGAAGAATGGCATGGACAATCTTAAGAAAGTGAAACGGAATAGAAACAAAACAAAAGCAGCTCAAGGTCTATAAAATTATTAATCAACAAACTGCAACTAAAAACTCTTTACCACAATCGATTTGTTAATGGTAACAAACAAATATGAAAAACAAATAAAAGATTGAAACGTTTATTTCATGTTTCGAAGAAATCGATGACCGAAACACACATTAATGCATCCGATTCGATCATTTCCCACTTTAAGATTCTTTTTTATTTACTGAAATTCATAAAATGTTTTACACACGAATAAAATCTCAAGATTCTATAAAACATTTATATAGCATTTTAATTTTTTTTTTTTTAGTTAGCATATCAAGCAAATAGCCCACGAATGAAACCACAAAAAATGGAAACAAATAATTTTAGAAAATATAAAGATAAACATTAAGGCCCATTTTTTAAGTATATTTATTTCAATTGTATTTGTGGTTAAATTGGTTTATTTTTACATTTCCACAATACGAACTCAATTTAAGATGGTTCATGGAATATGATTCTTTTTGATTGGTTGAATTCAAACATTCGATGAAACTGTCAAAATAAAATCAATCAAATTATCTTTAACATTCTGTTCTATTTCGCTATGGATTTTGATTCCGTGCAAAATAAAAATTATTTACAAAATTTCAAATGCGTTTTTTTTTTAAATTTTTACGTAAAAATTGTTCAGCCATTTGAATTATTTCGCAAAATAAATATATATTTATGTAATTTGTTAAATTTTTTTATAGAATTGATACTGAAAAGGATAATTTCTTTGTTTTTGAAGTTGATAAATATCATAGCGGACAGTGTGTTACTGTGTGAAATGATTAGTTACAAAAGTGCGTGCACTCTCATTTCGTTTAAATCAAAAAAAAAAAAAACAAAACACTTTCAATTCATCTTCAATTATATACGTAACATCACAAAGCAACACATAAAACCCATAGTTGCAGGTTTGAAGTTTGATGCATTTCAGCAGTATTTTGCAACCAGAGGTGACAAGAGAGAGAGAGAAAAAACAATTACACACAATTTACGTAAAAATCTTTTAAGATCGTAAGGCCTCAAGGCGACTTTGCATTTCAGTTAAATCTTCTTCTTCCTCTTCATCCTCTTCATGTGCTTTGCTGCTACTCGGTTGGTCTCTACTTCTGCTGGGCTCGGCCGGTGTTGTTGGTGGTGGTTCCAGAACACCCAATTTACCCTCCGTTATCTCATAGAGCACCTGTTCAATTCAAAAAAGAAAACAGTTATCGAATTCTCGCATAAATTCTAGCGATCATTGTGGTTGAACCATACCTTATCAACTTCATTTTGAACTTCCTCCTCCAATTCATCAGTATCTTCAATTGATTCCATGGTCTCTTCTAACATCTCTTCAATGATTCCAGCTTTCATCATTTCTTTGGACATTTCACGCATAACACCGGAAATTTCTGACACACGAACCAAATTTTGCATAGCCGACATCACTTCTGTTGATTTTGATAGCGCTCCAGCCACACGAAGTGTTGCCAATTGATTTTTCATTTGTAATTGAACGGAGTTTAGATGTGCCTTTGTTGTGAAAATGCGATTTGTTGCTTTGCGTGATCGAACAATCTCTTTGGCAAGAATTGTACAAGTGTCTTTATCGCCCTTGCTGGCTGCCTGCTTCAGTGAACGTTTCACTTTTTCCTCTTCATTTCGGATTGCACGCACTTGACGATCTAATTGATAGCCTTCTTTACGGATCTTATGACACCATTCATTCACCTATTTCAATTCCACAACAAAATTACAAAATTACAAAATTACAACATTTCAATAAGATATTATTGTTTTTGAAATAAGCAAAACCAATCTGAAAATAACAGATCTTCTTTGAATATCCGCTTTATATGGACACTCATAAAAGACGCGCTAATTGCATTTCAATGAGATCATTTCGATAGTCACAAATGTAGGTTTCTAGGTAAATTTAACAGCAAATTCGCTTCATTTGTCTATTAGACAAAATAAATCGGAAATATAATTGATGTCTTACTTGCTCTTTGGGATCGCGTTGTTGTGATTTACCAAAAAGACCCATTTTTTATTTGTATCAAACGTAGTTTATTAAATTTCAATAAACAAAAAAAAAATTACAAACAGCACCTTCACGCGAATACGGTGTATATATTTTGATTTTGCCTCGGATAAAAACTCTTTGCAAACAAATAAATTTTGCTCAATGACGCATCGTTCACTTGTACGAACGTTCCGAAGTTTGTACACAAACATGCCAATTGCATATGTATATACATTGAATTATGTCATCTCTATTCAGTGTCCCTATCAGAATATTCACCGCGCTTATATTTTATTTCAACAAATTGTCATACAGGTAAAATCGAATGATTTTTTTTTCGATGAATATGTTTGAATTTTGTACTAATGTTTGATTTGTGGAGGACGTTAAATTTTATGCAAGATTTATGCAAATATCAAATCAAAAGAAACTGAATTGATTGAATGCCTGTGATGCGATTGAATGGCGAATTCAATGTTATCAAACTGTCAAATGAAAAAAAAAAATCATATGGCGACTGTCTTCATCAAGATCATCAAATTACATGACATTTCAGATACAAATACAGAGTGAACTTTTAGCCAGTGTTCTGAAACGTTTGCCAGATAGTTTCACATCAAAACACATCACGAGAGTTTCGCATCGTAGTTCAATCCATTTGTTAAGGAGTGATTTTTTTTTTTAATTTCAAATGACACGATCAAATCACTGTCGATAAATCGAGAAAATCATTTAAAAATTAAAAAAAAATGAGTGTACAAAAAAACTAGAAAACATCAAAAAAGAATTTGAGCATTTGTTACAGTTTGATTTGTATAAAACACACTTAATACTGATTAGGCGATTGTTTTTGTTTAATCAACAAAGAAGTGAACTGGATTGGCAATAGGTCGATTTCGGGTGTTTTATTTAAAAAAAAAAAAAGCGAAGAGAATTTATACATATAAATCGATTGTTGAGGTTTGAAATTGCGAACAATGCCTGATATCAAAGTAACGCCACTTGGTGCCGGTCAAGATGTGGGCCGTAGCTGTTTACTGTTATCGATGGGCGGTAAAAATATAATGCTCGATTGTGGCATGCATATGGGGTACAATGATGAGCGCCGTTTTCCCGATTTTTCCTACATCGTGCCCGAAGGTCCAATTACCGGTAGCATTGATTGCGTTATCATTTCACATTTTCATTTGGATCATTGCGGTGCCTTACCATACATGTCCGAAATGGTTGGTTACACCGGTCCCATTTATATGACACATCCAACAAAAGCAATTGCACCCATTTTATTGGAAGATATGCGAAAAATTGCCGTCGAACGTAAAGGTGAATCGAACTTTTTTACCACACAAATGATAAAAGACTGCATGAAAAAGGTGATTGCGGTCACATTACATCAAAGTGTAATGGTTGACAATGAAATTGAAATCAAAGCATATTATGCTGGTCATGTACTCGGTGCGGCTATGTTTTGGATACGCGTTGGTACACAATCCGTGGTTTATACGGGTGATTATAATATGACACCGGATCGTCATTTGGGCGCTGCATGGATCGACAAATGCAAACCGGATCTATTGATTACCGAAAGTACATATGCAACAACGATTCGTGATTCAAAGCGATGCCGTGAACGTGATTTTCTCAAGAAGGTGCATGAATGTGTGGCCAAAGGTGGCAAAGTATTGATTCCCGTATTTGCATTGGGCCGAGCACAAGAGCTATGTATTTTACTTGAAACATACTGGGATCGAATGAATCTCAAGTATCCAATTTATTTTGCCGTTGGACTGACGGAAAAGGCGAATAATTACTACAAAATGTTTATCACATGGACAAACCAAAAAATTCGTAAAACATTCGTGCATCGCAATATGTTCGACTTTAAACATATTAAACCGTTTGATAAAGGTTATATCGATAATCCTGGAGCAATGGTTCGTGTTTTTTTTTGTTTTTTTTTTTCATCTGAATTAAACAATTTTAATACGGGCTCCCGTTTTTTTTTTCTTTTTTTCATCATTTCTTTTTTAGGTGGTATTTGCAACGCCTGGCATGTTGCACGCTGGCCTGTCGTTACAAATATTTAAGAAATGGGCACCACACGAACAAAATATGGTCATTATGCCCGGTTACTGTGTACAAGGAACAGTTGGTCATAAGATTTTGAACGGGGCTAAAAAAGTGGAATTTGAAAATCGACAAATGGTCGATGTTAAAATGTCAGTCGAATATATGAGCTTCAGTGCACATGCAGATGCAAAAGGAATTATGCAATTGATTCAATATTGTGAACCGAAAAATGTGATGCTTGTGCATGGTGAAGCCGCCAAAATGGAATTCCTAACCAAGAAAATTAAAGAAGAATTTTCGATTGATTGCTTTATGCCAGCAAATGGTGAAACATGCCGAATTAATACACCCGTTAAAATTCCCGTCGATGCATCATTGTCATTGCTTAAGGCTGAGGCTCGTGCATACAACGCTCAACCACCAGATCCAAAACGAAGTCGTTTACTTCACGGTGTTTTGGTGATGAAGGATAATCGGGTGTCACTAATGGAACTTAATGAATTGTGCAAGGAAGTCGGTGTAAACAGACACATATTCCGGTAGGCAAATTGTGTTTTGTTGTTGTTGTTGTTGTTGTTGTTGTTGTTGTTGTTGTTGTTGTTTACTTTTATACAAATGAAAATCCAAGTTTGCTAGTTTAAAATTGATTTTTATTGATAGATTTACATCAAAAATTAAAATCGATGATCCTGGACCGTCAACACGTACCAGTGAAAAGTTATATGCCTTACTTCAGGAGAAATTAACGGGATGGACGGTAACAATGTCAGAAACATGTGAAATAAGTGTTGCTTCAGTTCAGTTAGTTGTTGAATCGGATCCAAAAGGGGTACACAAAAATATTTTACTGTCATGGAACAATCAAGATGAAGATTTAGGCTCATATGTTCTTGGATTGCTCCAAAATATGGGTTAAAATACAGCGTCCACATGAAGCTTTTATTTTTAACACTTTTTAATTTCTGTATTTTTTTTTTTGGCAAACATTTTTTTAATTCAATAAAAAGTTTCAAATGAAAGTACTGAAATAAATGAATGCTGATGTGCATCACTCAAAATGATAACCATGCGGACTTTTTTTGTGTGGGTATTTTATGGCTGTAGACAAGACATTATAAACATTGACAATTAACGCGGATCTGTCGTTAGTGTAAATTTGACACTATTTTGAAGGGGTCTGTGAAGGAGTTTTCTATGATATCATTGTGCGATTTCTTCGAAATTTTTGGAATGTTAATATTCTGATGAATAATTGAGAAATAAATCAACTTGAGATCGGTATCCCTATCGGGAACCTCTAGATCCCAACTTCCAGATTTTGGGTTTTAGTGGATTTCAAGCGACCTGGACGCAAATTGAACGGAATGAAGGCATAGAATCGATGTGTATATTCCCAGACACAAATGATTCATTATATAGAAGCTGGATTAGAATTTATTCAATTCTTCCATTTTTTCAAAAAAATGGTACCTCAAGACTCAAGGTGATTCCGGGAAAATCACTGGCCCAATTTTTTCGGCAATTGGTATTTTTCAATCCTTCAACTGTACCCTTTAATCATAGCAAAAAACTAGGAATGATTGGTATTCAACTTTCCATAGAATTTTGCCTCCGTACATGGACTTTGTTGAAAAAACGCTAACGACAGATGAAGGTTAATGGAAAAAACTAATGGAAACAGTCATATGAATCACATGAATCGATGAAATCAATCAAAATGAACATTTTTAAAGTTCATTCATATTGTGATTACTTGTCATAAATTCAAGCAGTCATTCCGATTAAGCGTTTTTTGGCGGATACAATGACCATCGAATGATGTCAAGCTAGTTTCGTTAAAATGATTCGATGAATTGCAAAAATTCGCTCTTAAAATGTGTGTGAGTTTTTTTTTTATTGGTTTCATTTCGGACGGTCGTGTAATTTGGTTGGATCTTCTGTAGCGTTCCAGCCATAATATATTTTATATAAATTTAAATATTTTCTGCTTCTTTTCGAGAACTAGTTTTGATATGATGCTAAACTGTATGTAAAACTGTGTAATATTGTAATATTGTTATCATTTTGGTTCTTATCACATGTGGCTGATAAGCGATTACAGTCCATTGCTTTGGATGTGTGTTTATTTACTCTGTCGAATAGTAATAGCCATCTATTGTACTGTGATCCTTTGATAAGACTACCAAATGAGTGATCGGAACTGATGAGAATATGGGATTTAAGAAACAGGTGAAACGTTGCGAATATTGAAAAGAAGCTTAATCCAAAAATATATCCAAACATCGACATTTAATTTTTTCAACTCACTAATTAAAATGACAATTGATTGCAAACCTTAATCGAAAAAGCAAACAAAAAAAACTATACGATTTCCCTTTCAGAAGTTTGGCGCGTTGTAAATTTAAAAACTGAAACAACTGAAAATCATTCTGACAATTGTTGCGTGTAAAATTGGGACAGCAGAGGTCGCTGCACACCATGAAACAGCTGTGTGTGTTTCAATATTACATTTTTTTTATTATTCATCAATATACTTTCTTCAAGTTCGCACTAAACAATAGAAACGTTTGGGGGAAAAAGATTAGTGTTTGTTAAGTTCGTATAGATCGAATGGTGTATAAAGTTGTGATTTATCAATAAACAAAGCATTTTTTTTGTTTATTTTTGAGTGCATCCACATGAATTCGATACTTGTAATGTGCTGCAAATGATGAAAATCTCCAGTTTTCATCTATTACGTATGTAATGGCTAATCATTCCGACGATGAAAGCTTTGGTGCACCCGAAAATTTTCACATTACAACCGAAAACGATGAGGATGGTAGCCATTGGAGTAGTTGCCAAGTAAAGTGTCCGCTGTGTAATTACTCACGAAAATCATTTCATTGCCGTTACTGTATACGTGATGGCAATTTTGTGCATTCATCACATCATTTGGCTGAACGGTGAGTAACAAAGAAATGAAGACGAAGAAAAAAAAACAACAATCGTGCATTTGAAAAAAAAGAAAGACGGAACTGCACTACCAGGCGATACGATGACAGCAAAAATCAAAATAACAGAGACAAAAACAAAAACAAGTCGACCTGTCAATGAAATGCATGTTGTTGTTTTTAACTCGACTCTTAAAACATTTTCTCTTTTATTCAGTTTGACAACTATTAGTTTATAGTACACAAAGATTTTCAAGGTCTCATCACAAATTTCATCAGATTCAACTGTTTTCTTTCTGTCTCTGTGAAATTTAATCGTTTTTTTTTTTGTTATTTCATATACCACACTCGAATTGACAATTTAAAACCAAAATATTAATTCGTGTTGTTTTTCGTTCGTGCATGCAAAAATAGTTTCGGAGAAAAGCAACTGAAATATCGAAATTTAAAATCAGTTCATCGCGCTCAACAGGCAACATGTCTTCGTTTACTGCATAATCGTAAGCTGGCTGAAGATTTGCAATTTGCTATCAAACAAAAGAAAGAGAATATTTTACTATTGAATAAATTGATAAGTGAACGTTCGGCTGGAACCAAAACGATTGTGGAAAAATGTGAAACGTTACGCCATGAAAATGCAAAAATTCGAAAGCAAATTCCACAATACATAAAAACATGTCAACAATTTGCTGATTTCATTGAAAAAACGGAAGAACGAAATGCAAAACAAGTCGACAAACGAACAAAACTGTTTGATGAGGTGAAACAGTGTCGTATTCAAAATATTCAGAAACTAATCAAGTACATATTCCCATTGTCGCAACGTGTGTCAAAGGGTGAGTCAACTAGCCCAATTGAGCCGAATGTAGTGAATGTGGATAGTCGTAATATTGGTGCGGGTGCATCCGATCAAAGTGCCATCGATCGTGGTACTATTGTTTCAGCTGAAACGTTGAATGCATTGGCCGAAGCAACGCACACCACGTACATACGGGGACGATGGGTTCTGCAGGACAGTCGCGGTGAATCACAGCATGTTATTGTTGCACCTTCACTTCCAGGTAATTTAATCCGCAGTAATTGATCCATTCAATCACATGCTTAACAGTTTGCTTGGCACCGTTTACATTCAAATAAACTGGATTATTCTGTTGTTGTTTGTTTTTTTAAAAAAGAAAACGGTGACTACTCAGCCTACAATGATTGGGTTGCAACAACTAAAGATGGTGTACCAAATCCACCCGGAGCCAGCGAAGCAATGACCAGCTCGAACGCTGCGTATCGCATCAGTGCTGCCTTAACATACACAACACAATTGGTTCACTTGTTGAGCTACTATTTGGATGTTAGGCTGCCGTTTCGAATCAATTATAGGTTTGTTGCATTTAAATTTACAGCTGCCAATTTTGACGATTAATATAAGAAAAATTGTATTCAACGTTTGTTTCTTCTTGATCTCCATGCGTTTTACAGTGATTTTTGTAAAAAGGAATTGAATGAACAATCATTTTCACGGAAAGTGGCCCGTTTAAATACAAACATTTTATATTTGTGTTACACTCAACGTGTGAAATTGAGTACCCTAACGCCGAGTCATACGCTCGAGAATATATCAAAGCTGTTGAGCTTGGAGTACAGTGATTTGGGACGGATTGGGCCATGTGATGCAAGCGATGGTTTCAGTGGCACACAAAACATTCAATTATTGCAAAATCTTACGGCTGGAAATACAGACTCTGGCTCTGATGATGAAGGTAAATTGTCTTTACAAACGATTCCGAAAACATGTTCACACTGAATATTGATCGATTTGTTCGTTTGTTTGTTTGTTTTTTTACTTGAAATTTGCAGACGATGGTTCTTTGCCCACGGAATGGGAAGCGGTTTCACATCCGCAACAGCCACCAGATCTATCATTGCCATCAAGTGCACAAAATCCACAGCAAACAGCAAGCGTTGCTGGTGGTTTCGTGCAAAGCGCTGTACAATCGATATGGCGAGCACTAACAACTGGCAATCGCCCATAAATAATTCAACGATATTTATAACAATTTAAATATTTTTATTTTTAAAAAAACCAATTTTTTTGTTTGTGAGTAATTTGATCGTCTTCGCAACAACAACAACAAATGAAGTAAATCTTTAAATGATAAGTTTGCAAATAATGATTAATCGTGATTTAATGATCACATTTAAGTCGTTTGAATCGATTCGAACATGAAACAGGAATCCAAACAAAGTCTTTTGTTTATACTCATCAAGTCGGAGCCGTTATGCTCTATCCGATTGCGATGTGCGAAGTTCAACTTTATTACATTTTGTAACACCTTTTTTCCCATTGTACCGTAATTTATTTTCGTTGAGGTGGTTTTTTTTTGTGTTGTTGTTTGAGAATAAGAAAACAGACATGACATCATAATATTAGTTAGTTTGGATTTGTCCTTTCCTTCGTATTTCATTTAATTTACCTAATTTTACGCCAATGTTAATAATGGTTTCCGAAATCGATGTTAAATGTGTACAAAAGTTGTGAAAACAAAAACCAATGGAAGATGAACAAAACAGAAATCCACTTCGAATCGACGGATATAAGCGACCAGGGAATGAACACTATACAATAAGCTTGATCTGTAATTTGACGTAATTGTATCTGATAATCAGACCGAATGAGATAAAATGAATAAAAACGAGAGATTTATTTTTTTACGATAATATATTGAGTTTATTGTAGTTTTTTTCTGCTCCTTTTTTTTTATTTAGTTTTATCTTTGAAAATCGCATTTCATGTTTCAATGGTTTTCCTTTGAAATCGCAATGATTCTTAGTTTTTTTTTTATTTCTTGCATTATTTTGTAACACAAGCAATTAATGTGCATGATTTTCATACAGCAAAAGTTGTCCAGTTTAAAGTAGTAACTTTATAACTTGGGGTTTTTCATCTATTTTAAATCCATCATAATAATGATGATACAAATGTATCGTAATTGGTTCTACTTCTCTCTCTCTCTCTCTCTCTCTTATTGTTTTGCGTTCTGCTATTTTGCGTGTTTGTTTTTCTTCTCCGTTTTTGCCAAGGGGTGATAATATGATTGTTTTTATCATATCATTATGAAATTACATCTACTGAAGTGTTTTGCTGTTTTACCAAAAAAAAAAATCCTTACAATTTTATGCAACTGCCTGTCTCCTGGGCATAAATTGCATCTTTGGCATATTGTGCACCGTAAAATCGCACGTTGAAAGAGCCATCATCGAGACATCATACGGCTGTTACATGGTTCTATTTTTTATAACTTTCATTTTATTTTATCTGATTTTGTCTTGATTTTCCATTTAAAATTGAATGTTGCACGATTATTAACGATAGATTTGGTTTTTGTTTGTTTGTTTTCTCATTTTGGTTGGTTTATCTATTTACTTTAAATATGTTCATTTTGCGCAATGACACAATGACAGTATCCAAAGAAGATGCAAAAATATTTGATTTCTTATCACTATTCACATCGAAAAAACGGCGTAAAATTGTTTTTATTTGGTTTTTTTTTGTTGTTGTTTTGAAATACTAATGTACAGTTTTGTTAGGATGAGGGAGGGATAACATCAACAGAGACCAATGAAAACGTTCAGATTTGAATCTTTGATTTGAAATACACTACGTGATGCAAATAACCAGAAAGCTATAAATTGATTTTTTTTGTTGTTGTATTTTGTTCTTGTGGTTTATGTGTTTTGTTTGTGTATTTTGTGTGAAAGTCGATTTCATTTTGTAAGAGTAGAAACAGTAGAATATAACATTTTTTTTTTTTTGGAAAATTGGTTTTATATTTTTTGTTTTTTTTTTGGTCTAACTCTAGCTCGAATTTGTTGTCAAACTACAAACATCATTTTGTTATGTGGCTACTTGTGTGTGAATTCTGAACTCGTTTTATTTAACTGTATGAATGAAACTCTTTGTGGATTGTGCTTCAGTTGTTTGGTTTTTGTTTTTTTATTTCTCCTAATCGTTGAAGAAAAAAAGAGGAGAATGAAATGCAAATCAAACCATTCGAATCATGTATGCGACGGGAGGAAGAAAATCAATCAAATATTTTGTATATATATATAGATATATCAAATATGGTAAGGTTTTTTTTTGTTTGTGACGCCATCTTTATGTCAGGCCATGGACTTATTGAACGATCTAGTATATGCTTCAGTGTTGCCAGTTGGGATCGAACAACTGATTTGTTTTAATGCCCAAGAGGTTTGACACATCCACTTTGACAGTTCAGAAATAAACAATTCCACAACGAATTTGTATGTTTATAATTTTTCTTTGAATATTTGTTTTTAAAAATGTCGATTTATCAAACATCATTATCTGGTAAGTTTTTTTTACATTTATGTGCAAAATATATTCCACATTCTTTCGGTTGAGGTATTATAATGTGTATTTTATTAATTATTTATTATATGCATGATTTTATTTCATATTTGTGTCGTCCGATTGTGCTGCATTGGTGACAGAAATGGAAAATGATACACAAATAAAAACAGAAGTTGGCGAAACTTATGAATTTTGTATAAAGACTGAGCTAGAAAATTTACATTTGGTTGAGGAAACAGGTAAAATGATTATTTTGTGATGTGACATTAACATTTTCTTAAGATTCCAAATCTTAAATACATTTTTTGTATTCAAGATGATCAGATTTTGGCTATCGATGATATCAACACCACAACCAACTTGATGTACAATATACTTAATGAAATAAAAGGAAGCGCAGATCATAAGGGGCGTTTGAGTAATGCTCACAGTGTCATTAGCTTATCAACATTGTTGCTTCAGCAAGTTACAAAGTACGAAAGGAATTTCAACATAAATCCAGACAGTACAACTCAAGATGTCACACAAATTGGTAATAATAAAATATAATAATAAAATCAACATTAAAATAATTTTACAATTGATTATCGAAAAAATTTCATTCATTCAAAGGTTCATTAATATGGTATCGTGGTGTTTTGGGTGTCATTGGTGAGCTTCGGACAATTTTAATAGCAGAAGCACAAAACACAGCTGTTGATAACAAAACTGTTGCCCTTCGGTTCGAAAATCTTTTGAAGATCAAGGAGAAGTGGCAACAAAAAGCACAACGCCGTTATCCAGGTGCACGTTAACACAAAATGTAATCGATGTTTTGTATGCACAATTGTTTGGTGAATAAAATGTGTGGCTGTTTGAAATTATCCGTTTTTTTTTCTTGTGTGTGTTATGTGTTCGGTTCATTTTTCTAATGTGTTCAGAAATCCTTGCCTGCATACAAATTGTATAACTATCACACAATCTCACAATTAGATACCATTAATGCAATTCCACAAATTATTTTTTAATGTGTCTGCATATAGTGAAAATCACTTAATGCAGATTTTTGTACTGTATATAGTACCGGCCTTCTTATCGAAAATTTGTCTGAAAATTTTTCTCTTAATACAAAATTGTCCCTAATCAAAACAGAAACATGAAAATGAAAATGTAACTAAGAGAGCAAAATGTTCAAGGCAAAACAAGCAAAAAAATGCATCTGAACAAATGTCCCAAAAAACCGGGGAGCGTATTCATGTTGAATGAAACAAAAAATATGCTGCGATGGTTTCGAAATAACAGACAATAAACTTGTTTCTTATTTTCTTAGACGGCAAATGTCCAATCTCAAATGACTGTAAATTTGAACAGTTGTTTACGTTGAAAGACGTTTTTCCTTCTTCTTCTACTACTCTCTGTCGGAATAGGTAACAATTGTATTTGTTTTTGGTTTTCTTTCCACTCTAATCATTTTGATGTTTCATTGATGCTTGTTGGGTCGCTTCCAAGTGATCATCTTTGTTCAGATGCTTTAGGAGCTGAGCACCAATAAATCCAAATAATTTAATCTATAATAAATGGCACTTATAAGCTTTATTTATTCTTCACTTTGTTTTTATCTCATTATTATCATTTTTTGTTTTTGTTTTATTCAATATTATTGTTGAATGTAAGTAAAATTAAATTTAGACGTGCAAAATATCGTCCATCTGCAACTCATAACTAAATGTTTTTTTTTGTATTGGTAATTAAACTTCTTGTTCATTATTTATTTTTTTTTAATTTTTAATTTTTAAATTGTAATGTAGAAATCGCAGTGTGTTTGTCCGTTTCACAAGACATTCTCAAATTTATGTTTTATTTTGTTATAAATTCAAATCGACATCATTTTTTGTTCATCCAAAATGAATAAAAATAAAAAACAACAATGAAAAAATCGACACATATAACGTGTGAACAGTGCTTCAAGTTAGGCATTTTCAGGCAAAACAATCCAAAGTTTGCATTAATTTTTCGTATTAAATGAAAATAGAGTTCACTAAAGCAAATGGCTTTATGTAGCTGTGTAATTTAAATGGTGTTCTTTTTTTGTTAAATGTTTTTTTTGTTGTTGTTGCGTTTAATTCAGTATATAGTTTTTAATATTTATTTTTTAACTAGAATTCGAAGTGCGATCCATTCGATGACTTCAACGATTTTATCGGTCAAATAAATTTGTCACATTTTGTTTTTAGGCATTTTGTCAGGCGATTCTTTGACATGCAAATATGGACACTCAGTGAATGAACATTCGAACTTAAAACTTAAGTTTAAATCGATGGAATTGTAAAACCAATTTCAAATGGTGAAACTCAACTCAATTATTTTCGCATTTAAAACGAATTTTTGCTTCTTCAAAAGCTTTAGAACAAACAAAAAATATTTTGTTAATCAAATTCCAAATTGAACAAATTATTCTCTCATTCTCGCAAATGTGTTAGAGTCTTCAAATATGAGTTTAATTTATTAATTAATGATTTTTCGTGTTTTTTTTTTGCTTTGTTTTGTTTTATAGAGCTACAACATGAGGTTTTTCAGAAACTAATCAAGTACATATTCCCATTGTCGCAACGTGTGTCAAAGGGTGAGTCAACTAGCCCAATTGAGCCGAATGTAGTGAATGTGGATAGTCGTAATATTGGTGCGGGTGCATCCGATCAAAGTGCCATCGATCGTGGTACTATTGTTTCAGCTGAAACGTTGAATGCATTGGCCGAAGCAACGCACACCACGTACATACGGGGACGATGGGTTCTTCAGGACAGTCGCGGTGAATCACAGCATGTTATTGTTGCACCTTCACTTCCAGGTAATTTAATCCGCAGTAATTGATCCATCCAATCGCATGCTTAACAGTTTGCTTGGCACCGTTTACATTCAAATAAAATGGATTATTCCGTTGTTGTTTGTTTTTTTAAAAAAGAAAACGGTGACTAAACGGTGTGAAATTGAGTACCCTAACGCCGAGTCATACGCTCGAGAATATATCAAAGCTGTTGAGCTTGGAGTACAGTGATTTGGGACGGATTGGGCCATGTGATGCAAGCGATGGTTTCAGTGGCACACAAAACATTCAATTATTGCAAAATCTTACGGCTGGAAATACAGACTCTGGCTCTGATGATGAAGGTAAATTGTCTTTACAAACGATTCCGAAAACATGTTCACACTGAATATTGATCGATTTGTTCGTTTGTTTTTTTTTTTACTTGAAATTTGCAGACGATGGTTCTTTGCCCACGGAATGGGAAGCGGTTTCACATCCGCAACAGCCACCAGATCTATCATTGCCATCAAGTGCACAAAATCCACAGCAAACAGCAAGCGTTGCTGGTGGTTTCGTGCAAAGCGCTGTACAATCGATATGGCGAGCACTAACAACTGGCAATCGCCCATAAATAATTCAACGATATTTATAACAATTTAAATATTTTTATTTTTAAAAAAACCAATTTTTTTGTTTGTGAGTAATTTGATCGTCTTCGCAACAACAACAACAAATGAAGTAAATCTTTAAATGATAAGTTTGCAAATAATGATTAATCGTGATTTAATGATCACATTTAAATCGTTTGAATCGATTCGAACATGAAACAGGAATCCAAACAAAGTCTTTTGTTTATACTCATCAAGTCGGAGCCGTTATGCTCTATCCGATTGCGATGTGCGAAGTTCAACTTTAATACATTTTGTTAAGCTGAAGAAAAAAAAAACACCTTTTTTCCCATTGTACCGTAATTTATTTTCGTTGAGGTGGTTTTTTTTTGTGTTGTTGTTTGAGAATAAGAAAACAGACATGACATCATAATATTAGTTAGTTTGGATTTGTCTTTTCCTTCGTATTTCATTTAATTTACCTAATTTTACGCCAATGTTAATAATGGTTTCCGATATCGATGTTAAATGTGTACAAAAATGTGAACAAAAAAAAAAAACAAAAAACAATGGAAGATAAACAAAACAGAAATCCACTTCGAATCGACGGATATAAGCGACCAGGGAATGAACACTATACAATAAGCTTGATCTGTAATTTGACGTAATTGTATCTGATAATCAGACCGAATGAGATAAAATGAATAAAAACAAGAGATTTATTTTTTTACGATAATATATTGAGTTTATTGTAGCACTTTAAATATGTTCAAATATCAGTAATTTATGTCGTCTTTTTGTTTTTCATTTTAAATTAGTTGTCATTTTTTTATCTCTCAAAATCGATTTTTTTTTTAAATTTTATAACATTATCGCACTAAATTGATTCTAATTTAACATTTTACATATCGATTCAATATTTGTTTTTTTTTTTAATTTTTTCTCATATACTAGTTTTTCTATAACGTTTCCAGTTTCTTTTCTTCTCCTTCTCATTTTTTTTATTTAGTTTTAAATCTTTGAAAATCGCGTTTCATGTTTCAATGGTTTTCCTTTGAAATCGCAATGATTCTTAGTGTTTTTTTTTTAAATTTTTTGCAATATTTTGTAACACAAGCAATGGACATTTGTTCCTTTTTTCATTTCTCTCACTTTTTCTTTTCGGTCATTCCTTCTGGGTCTGTTTCTCATTTTTTTGTTCATTCAATTTACTGCTCTATATCGATTTTTTGTTGTTGTTAAAGAAAAATGTACGTATGTGTGTGTGTTTGTGTGTGGGGGGAAGGGGGAGGGATAAAGAGATGTTATGGAGTTTTTAAATATAAATAATAAAAGAGAGTTGCATCTGTCTTGTATGTATGTTAACTCTCAATTAATGTGCATGATTTTCATACAGCAAAAGTTGTCCAGTTTAAAGTAGTAACTTTATAACTTGGGGTTTTTCATCTATTTTAAATCCATCATAATAATGATGATACAAATGTATCGTAATTGGTTCTACTTCTCTCTCTCTCTCTCTTATTGTTTTGCATTCTGCTATTTTTCTTCTCCGTTTTTGCCAAGGGGTGATAATATGATTGTTTTTATCATATCATTATGAAATTACAACTACTGAAGTGTTTTGCTGTTTCACCAAACAAAAACCAAAAAATCCTCACAATTTTATGCAACTGCCTGTCTCCTGGGCATAAATTGCATCTTTGGCATATTGTGCACCGTAAAATTACACATTGAAAGAGCCATCATCGAGACATCATGCGGCTGTTACATGGTTCTATTTTTCATAACTTTCATTTTGTTTGATCTGATTTTGTCTTTATTTTCCATTTAAAATTGAATGTTGCACGATTATTAACGATAGATTTGGTTTTTGTTTGTTTGTTTTCTCATTTTGGTTGGTTTATCTATTTACTTTAAATATGTTCATTTTGCGCAATGACACAATGACAGTATCCAAAGAAGATGCAAAAATATTTGATTTCTTATCACTATTCACATCGAAAAAACGGCGTAAAATTGTTTTTATTTGGTTTTTTTTTGTTGTTGTTTTGAAATACTAATGTACAGTTTTGTTAGGATGGGGGAGGGATAACATCAACAGAGACCAATGAAAACGTTCAGATTTGAATCTTTGATTTGAAATACACTACGTGATGCAAATAACCAGAAAGCTATAAATTGTTTTTTTTTGTTGTTGTATTTTGTTCTTGTGGTTTATGTGTTTTGTTTGTGTATTTTGTGTGAAAGTCGATTTCATTTTGTAAGAGTAGAAACAGTAGAATATAACATTTTTTTTTTTGGAAAATTGGTTTTATATTTTTTGTTTTTTTTTTGGTCTAACTCTAGCTCGAATTTGTTGTCAAACTACAAACATCATTTTGTTATGTGGCTACTTGTGTGTGAATTCTGAACTCGTTTTATTTAACTGTATGAATGAAACTCTTTGTGGATTGTGCTTCAGTTGTTTGGTTTTTGTTTTTTTTTATTTCTCCTAATCGTTGAAGAAAAAGGAGGAGAATGAAATGCAAATCAAACCATTCGAATCATGTATGCGACGGGAGGAAGAAAATCAATCAAACACCCGTGTGTGTATGTGTGGGTGTTCGATTGCGTGATATAGATGAGTAACTTTTGCATTTAAAAACAAATCATTTTCTTCAATAAATGTGTTTTTGTTGTTGTTTTTGATTCGTGGATGCTCCACAATTCTCCATGAAACCGATACCATTTAGATCGTATGATTCTTGTTTTTTTTTTGTCCTTCTTTTTCTCGTTTGTAAACATTCACGTACACTCATACGTATTCTTGTGAGTGTGTTTTTTTTTCATGTATTGAACTATTAAGGATCGTGTAAATGCTTGAATGTAAGTGCAAACATGAAATATAATTTTTTAGTGAAATGACAATAAATGCATTTTGTTATTTGTTTAAAAAGATTTGATGCCTTTCTTTTTAAATTAAACATGTTATCATTTATTTGTGCCTACTAGAGAAAATGTTGAGAACGCAAATTTGGTTGTCTTTTCATTTAAATTTTTGAAAATAAAATGATGATTCTAATTTGTTTGTTTTGGCGCGCGCAATGAATGAATATGAATGAAACAGGTCAAATTATCTCATTGGAATTAATTTATATGAAGTTAAATGTTTATATTTTTTTTTTATATTTCCACAGCCATCCAACCACTTTTTTATAAAGTTAATTTTCCACAATGGTTTATTTTGTGTTGTCTTAAAATTACATGAGACTTATGCTTTTCTTTTGTGTGTGTTTTGAATCGATAGTTGCTTTTGTGTGTGTGTGTGTGTGTGTGTGTGTGTGTGAGTACATTTAGTATGTGTGAATGTGATTTTTATGCTGTAACTGTGATACATGGGTTCAAAGCGATACTGTGAGCGTGAGCGTTTATGTGGAAAAATAACAACCAAAAATTTTATAGAATTCTAACCAGTGCTTCAGCGCTAAAGCACCGCAACAATTGTAAATCTGCAAATTCGAATACAAAAACCGAAATTACAAAGCGGCAAATTTTTGACGAAAAAATTTCAACGAAAACAACAGAAAAAAAAATCAACGTATTTTCCACCTCGAAGAGTCCGATTCGGTTCTCGAAGGGGAAAACTGTAGCCTGAGTGGATTTACGGTGAAAAATTAACGACAATCATTTTTCTACAACCGATTCAATTTTTCTTTTGTTTTGTTGTTTTGGATGAAATCACAATTTTTTCTCTTTTTTTTTTGTGTTCGTCATTTTGTAGTCATGTTTTTTTAATGTATTTTTTGTTGCTCTATGTTATTCACTAAATTTGACGCGCAACTAAACATTTCCAATCGAACGCTATGGAAATTGTCTTTTTGGTGTTTTTTTTGTTTCTCTTCAAATTCTTGTCTCTTCTTTCATAACACGGATTTTTGTTTGTTGTTGATGTTCTTAATAAGTTTATGTTTGAATTGTATGTTTTATAGTCTAGATTATTTTTAGTTTTTTTTTTTTAGTTTTTATTCATCGTAGATAGATATTTGAATGTTTTCTTTTACATTTTTGCTGCAAACAGTGTGCTTTAATTTTCTTTTTTTTTTCACTTACACATATATCTGTACAACGAATAACACGATAATCAAATACAATTTTTCCATTTTTATCTACATTTTGCTCATTGTTTTTTGTTGTGTTTGTTTTGTTAAATTTTTCAATACAGAAACATGTATTCGTAAATACTATTTTCGCGTTGATCCTGTTGGATGCGTTTAATCCAAAACAAAAATGTGTTTATTTGTTTACTCTGTCTGAATTTGTATTGTTTTGCGAGGTTCGGATTTCTTGAACGGCATTTAATTTGATTTATTTGCTAGTGAACTAAGGTTAATTTCAATATCAATTTGTGAATTGACTCGTTTTCATCACTAAATAAGTGTGTTTTTTTTTCTATGTTTGTTTGGTGAATAAAATGTGCGGCTGTTTGAAATTATCCGTTTATATTTTTTTGTGTGTGTTATGTGTTCGGTTCATTTTTCTAATGTGTTCAGAAATCCTTGCCTGCATGCAAATTGTATAACTATCACACAATCTCACAATTAGATACCATTAATTAGTTGACAATGTCATTAGTCAACACATTTTCAATTTCTCACATTGTTTTGTTGTTATTATTTTTTTTTTTTGATGTCATCATTTTTCTCAAAGTTTTTATTTTGCCATCTACAAGATTAAGTACGATGTTTTTGTCTATATTTTCGGCATTAATGTGTAAAATGGAAATTTTATTTTTATTTAATTATTTTTATGTTTTTTTTTGTTGTTGTTTTCATTTTCTTGTTGTTGTTGCATTATGTGTTTGCCAACCTATGATTTGAACTATTTTTCATCTTATAATTGAACATTTTGATTTGATTTAATCATCAGATCCGATTAAGTAAAAGAGAATCTATAAATTTAAATAGTTTATGTCTTTTAATCGCATTCATTTTTTTTTTTTAGTTTCCCTTTTGCGGAAAATATATGTGTAAGTGTGTTGATGTCGTGAGCTGCAACTAGTTACGAATTTGTATGGATTTATAATCATTGGATCGGAAAAAAAGTGTCCAAGCCGAAAAAAAAAATTCACCTCAAAAGAGGAATCGAATGTGGAAAATCGTAGGGATTAAGCTAAGTCGTAGCGCTAAAATTCATGAATTCATAGAGGAAATAGATCAATTAATTAAATTTATTTTGTTTAGATAATTCGTTGATTTTGAAATCGATTTGCTAAAAAATAACCAAAATCACTTATTTATTTATTTTTATGTTTTGTCTAGTAAAGTTGCAGCATTTTAAAACAAAAAAACGAGAATTCGGTTTGTCTAATGGAAATATAGATTTCTCAATCGAATCGGAGATATTTGAAGTTTTAAAGCCAAAATTTGGATGCTTTTTTGTTGTTATTTTGTTTTCTTTTCTTTTAAATCTTAATTTAGTGCACGAACCGCAACGTTCACATATAAATCCAGAGTCTAGTGAAGAATATAAGCAGCCAATCGATAAATGTTTGACGTGTTTTTATCTGGTTTCATTTTGCAAAATCATCAATTGTAATTCGTTTGTTATTCTTAATCAATAAATAAAACACATTTTACTTCAAAGCTACTAATTATTGACTTTAATCGTACATCATTTATGTTTTTTTGTTGTTTTTTTTTTTTGTTTATTCATATCGAAAATTTGTCTGAAAATGTTTCTTTTAATACAAAATTGTCCCTAATCAAAACAGAAACATGAAAATGAGAATGTAACTAAGAGAGCAAAATGTTCAAGGCCGTTTAACAATTCATTTTACCACAATTCAAATGATTCCAACTTAATGAAAAACAAAACAAACAAAAAAATGCATCTGAATAAATGTCCCAAAAAAACCGGGGAGCGTATTCATGTTAGAAATTTGAATGAAACAAAAAATATGCTGCGACGGTTTCGAAATAACAGACAAAAAACTTGTTTCTTATTTTCTTAGACGGCAAATGTCCAATCTCAAATGACTGTAAATTTGAACAGTTGTTTACGTTGAAAGACGTTTTTTTTTTCTTCTGATTTTTCTTCTTCTTCTCTCTATCGGAATAGGTAACAATTGTATTTGTTTTTGGTTTTCTTTCCACTCTAATCATTTTGATGTCTCATTGATGCTTGTTGGGTCGCTCTCAAGTGATCATCTCTGTTCGGATGCTTTAGGAGCTGAGCACCAATAAATCCAAATAATTTAATCTATAATAAATGGCACTTATAAGCTTTATTTATTCTTTCACTTTGTTTTTATCTCATTATTATCATTTTTTGTTTTTGTTTTATTCAATATTATTGTTGAATGTAAGTAAAATTAAATTTAGACGTGCAAAATATCGTCCATCTACAACTCATAACTAAATGTATTTTTTTAATTTTTTTAATTATTAGTATTGAAAATTTTAAATATACTTTTTTTGTTTGTTTGTTTGTTTTAATTCAGATGAATGCGTTGGTAATTAAACTACTTTATTATTATTATTATTTTTTTTTTATTTTTAAATTGTAATGTAGAAATCGCAGTGTATTTGTCCGTTTCACAGGACATTCTCAAATTTATGTTTTATTTTGTTATAAATTCAAATCGACATCATTTTTTGTTCGTTTTTTTTCAAATGAAATTACGTTCCATCGAAAATGCTATTGTGAATTCCAAAATGAATAAAAATAAAAAAATAAAAACAACAATGAAAAAATCGACACGTATAACGTGTGAACAGTGCTTTAAGTTAAACATTTTCCGGCAAAACAATCAAAAGTTTGCATCAATTTTTCGTATTAAATGAAAATAGAGTTCACTAAAGCAAATGGCTTTATGTAGCTGTGTAATTTAAATGGTGTTTTTTTTTTGTTTGCATTTATTTTAATTCAGTATATAGTTTTTAATATTTATTTGTTTAACTAGAATTCGAAGTGCGATCCATTCGATGACTTCAACGATTTTATCGGTCAAATAAATTTGTCACATTTTGTTTTTTAGGCATTTTGTCAGGCGATTCTTTGACATGCAAATATGGACAATGAAATTCGAATCACAGTGAAATGCTTTCAGTTTTTTTTTTCTTTATCTTTCTCTTTTTGACAGGTATGTCTGGGGGACACTCAGTGAATGAACATTCGAACTTAAAACTTAAGTTTAAATCAATGGAATTGTAAAACCAATTTCAAATGGTGAAACTCAACTCAATTATTTTCGCATTTAAAACGAATTTTTGCTTCTTCAAAAGCTTTAGAACAAACAAAAAATATTTTGTTAGTCAAATCTCAAATTGAAAAAAAATAAAATCAAATACAAAATCAAAATTGATACGGAAATTTGTTTAAAAATCAAGTTCGAACCCCACATGTTCACTTCAAACGATCTTCTTTGTTGTAGTTTGGTTCAAGTATTTGATAATATCAAATAAAATGGTTGCCATTATGAAACGTGTTCTTTTTTTTTAGTACCGATATTTTGTGGAAAGATTACAATGCAAAAAGAAAAACAATTTATGTGTTTTTGTTTAATCTAAAAACGATTTACTTTGACAATTCCATATTTAAAGCGTGTTTAAATATGAATTAAATGTTTATTTTTTCTCTTCATTTTGTTTTCTGTTTCTTTTTTGTCTGTCGCAATGAAACTCCAACACTTCATCATTAACGGAAGGCATTAAGCCCAGCTGCAGGGAGCCGGTAGTTATAAGCCATGTGAATAACACGTATCCAGTCAAAATATCAGCTAATAAATGATTCTTATTCTCTCATTCTCGCAAATGTGATAGAGTCTTCAAATATGAGTGTAATTTATTAATTAATGATTTTTCGTGTTTTTTTTTTGTTTTTTTTTGTTTTGTTTTATGTTTTGTTTTATAGAGCTACAACATATGGTTTTTGTAAGTCAGAGAATTATGTTTGTGTTTCATCTATTAATAAAAAAATAATCAAATACAATTCTCTATGTGGTTTTTCCTCTGCTCTCTCTCTCTCTCTCTCTCTCTCTCTCTCTGTCTGTCTCTGTCTATATGATAAATAGTTTTGTTAATCCACATGTGTAATTTACACGTGAACACATGAGCGTTCTTATTGGTGTCGGATGTTTTTTTGCCATTTTTTCTCATCCCGTAGGTACTTTATATTACGTTTTCAACTTTTGTTTATGCTTTTGTGTGAGATGTTGTTACATAAATATCTTCATTACGTATAAATGCAACAATTTATGGGTTGATTTCCATTTAATAAAAGAACTGGCTGGAATTGTTAAAGCATAAAATTCATCTGTTTTGCATGATTGTGTTTTTTTTTTCTCTCTCTCTCTCTCTCTCTCTCTCTTCATTTTTTTTTTTGTAAATTAAATGTTCATAGATTTCTGTCATTCAAAGGCGACTTAAGCAATCGGTCGTTTTGAGTTTTAAGTATAAGAAATGGCAACGATTGCAATTTTAAATCAGTATATAATAGTAATCGGACTTTTTCCGTCGTTTTTTTTAGACTTTCTGAGAATGCCATAAAATATTGGTTGTAGACAACTCGGAAGAAAATTAGTTGGTTTTGTTGGGTTTGGAAAGTTCGGGTAGTTGGGTGTCATCAAAATATTTTTGCTTCCTTTCGGCATAGAATCAAAATTTCATGGCATTATAAGGGAGTTCAAATAACGTGCGAAAAAGTCCAATTGCGTACACTGATTCGACCTGAATTTGACTTATTGATCTACAGCTTCCGATTCGAATATTTTGAAAAATGACTCGGTTCATTCGAAATAGGAAGAAAATTGAAATCGATTGATGCCATTTTCGTCACTGTGGAATTGGTAGTCACACTTCTTGACACAATAATGTTTGATTGAATTTTAAATTGTTATGTCAATCCGAAGAACGTTCAAATTGATATCTCAAATTGTGTCAAATTGCCACGGCACATTCATATTTTCAGTAAAGAATGCGTTTGTTTTTCATTTCGGGAGGTGTCAATACCAATTTTAGCAATAATAATTTTTTACTCTATCGAATGAATAAAGCCATTTTCCGAAAAAGGCAAAAAAAACCTTCTCAGGGGAGCCGTGGTATTGCAGTGTGGATCTACATCAACATCAACCACATAAATTGTTCAAATGCTTCTTGTATCGTAGCCAGTTTCAATTCAGAAGCGAATTTCATTTCAAACAAAAACATGTGCATTTTTCATTTCATTTTGGATTTTCTAACAAATGGACTGCTGAACAGCATAAATATAAGTGTTCCTTATCTCACACACACAGATCACTATAATTCTGTTTTAAGTTTCAATTTGCATTTGAATTAAATTAACTAATGCATCACCGTAGATTTCCAAGGAAGAACAGTTAATCATTATATTTGTCTCTATATATATTTTTTTAAAATCTCATTTTTGTTTGTTGCTGTGTTTTTGACTTTGTTTTGCTGTTTTGCCAAAAATTCGAGCGTAATGGCAAACTAAGGTCAATTATTTTATATCTTATTTGGTGACCGAAATACCCATTAATTGAATGCATATGCACGTACAAGTTGTGTGTTGTCTGTATGTGTGTGTGTGTGTTTGTATGCGCGCGCGATTAATTCAATGTGATTAATAGCTTTATTTGGAGGGAGAGGTCAAAAGGAGTATAAGAGGTTTTCGTTCTATTTCTTACATTTTTAAGATCTTTGTTGTTGTAGCTTTGTTCAAGTGGTTTTGATAGGAAGTGAATGGTATTTTGAATAATATTCACAATATAATCTGTAAATAGACATTTTTGGTTTTTTCTGTGTGTGATTTTGTTTTTCTCTACGTATTAAAATATGAGCCTATGAAAGAAAGTTTTATTTTTCGTTAAATTTCAACAGTTTTTCATGCATGTAAGTGACATTTTTTTTAGTGCAATTTTTGTACAGTTTTTTTTTTTTTTTAAATAATTGGTTTAAGTTCATTCGGCTTTTAAAAATTGTGTTTGAAGAATTGGTTTCAGCGCTTTCGAAGAGACTTGGCTGTGATTAACTGAAAAAAGAAATCAACAATTGAACTGAAAAAAAACAGTTAAAAAAAGAAAAACAAAATATTCAAGAATAAAATAAAGAAAAACACAAAGTTTGAAGAAATAAATATACAATCAGAAATAAAAATAAAAAACAAATGATTTAAATAAAAAATAAAATGTTTATTAGTACTCATTTTTTTTGCACTTGGTAACTTAGTCTAACACTATTTACTTTTCATTTTTCTTTCATTCTTCATGTTTATCTTGTCTACTTCACTTTTTCTCTACTCTCGAAAATTTACACATTCGCAGTGCATAGATCAGTAACATTTGAAATATCTGGTTTTATAATGAATTTGTGTCGATCTGTTTTATGCATTGGAGTTTTATTACTTTTTTCCTTCGGCTTTATTTTCATTGTTTTTGTTCTGTTCTATAAATTGTAAATATATATTACTATTATAATGTTTTGGTAGTTGCTAATTGTGTATGTTGTTGTTTTTGTGTGTTTGTGTGTAAATTGTTGTTGATTTTCAGTTGTCTGAAAACGTCTAGTTCTAAAAAAACGTTTTGTTTTTTTTTTGTTTATATTTTGGCGATTAAACGAATTCGGCCACACATTCACAGTATGCGATCAATTGTGAATCGCAATCTCTATTATTTCAATAGAATAACATGACTTTGTTATGGACAAAGAGCAGATTTTGGTAAATGTTTTGAATTGATTTCACATTGCCATAGAAGCGCTCCATTTGATGTGTCTCCATTCGAATAATAGAAGGCTTAAAGAGATAAAATGGTCAACGGTTCAAAGGGCCAACTGGCCAAATGACAAGGGATCAAACGATGGAATATCGACAATGCTCATGGAACATGGGGAAATCGACAACTCAAAATTTGTTTTAAAACAATAATAAGCGCGAAAACAATTTCACCCGAACAATAATATATATCGATTTATAATACAAAAGCAACATAAAATACAATATGGAAAAAACCGATACTGATTCATTTAATAAAGTGGATAAAAAAGAAACCAAGTAAATTTGAATTGGTTGCATTTCATTTTCATCATTTGTTCTCTTTTCGAATCGGGCTCCGTCGTCGATCGATATTATTTTATCATTCTTGTTTTTAAAAAACAACAAAAAAAAATGATTTTTTTTTTCATAGGTATATTTTTATATTTAAATATCTTATGTACAGAATTAAAATTCAATTAACATTGCATTTTCTAAATTGACGAACAAAAAAAAAAAAAAAACTAAAATGGAAAAAGAGGTAACTATTTTTTTCTTTCATTTTTTCTTTAATAATCTTAGAATGTTTTGTTTTCAATTTTTTTTTGCGTTTGACACAATAATAGAAAAAAGCAAAAAAAAAACAACAACGATATTTTTTCTCTCTCGTTAAACCATTTCACATTTTAGCCTATCGCTGTAATTATTCATTCGTATATTCTATAAATTAACGAGTGTCTGTGTGTGTGTGTGTGTGTGTGTGTTTTGTTTGCTTTTTTTTTATTTAACTCTTTGTCACATTACATACAATTTTGGTTATTCAAGTCTCTCCTCCAAATTTAAAAAAAAAAAAAAAATGTTTGCGAAAAAGATGAAACGAAATAATTTAAAACTTATTTGTCTTTTATTTTATGGATGCATTTTTGTGTTGATTGCGATTTTTGATTTTGAGAAATTTTGAACGATTAGCAAGGAGTGAAGAGGAGGATGTTTGGTGATAGTATTATAATAGTAGTAAATTGTGATGCATTTTGAACGGGATCCAATTCGTTTGATAAATTTTGTGATCGCGTACGCGCGCTTGAGCTGGTAGTTTTTGTGGTTTATGTTTTGTTGTTGCTATGTTTTTGGAAAAGTATTCGCAATGTAAAAATTACTTTAGACTGAGTGTTTTGTGTGTGTGTGAGTGTGTGCATTTAATTTTTGCAATGTTATCGATTGTACATGTGTTAATGTAAAAATGATTCAATTGATTTTTTATGCAGCTAAATTGAAACATTTTGGCGATTAAATGTAAAACAAACAAAAAAAATGGCTACGCTTGATCAATTTGCAAATGTGTTACTGTGAAAATTGAAAATGAATCATTGTGGTGGACTATGTGATTTGGTGTGTTTATATAAATTAACTGAAATTCTCCCGAAATGATTGTGGTGTATTTGTTTTGTGTCTCAACTATAAATTTTAAAAACATAAATGGTAATTTTTCCCTATATTTATTAATCGCGCTCTTGCTCTCGCTGTCTTTCTTATCTTTTTTTTTCTCGCCTGTCTCTTATTCTCATTCACTCACTCGCTCACTCATTCTTCTCGTTTTAAACATATCCAAACTCTCTTTCTCTCTCTCTAATCGATGAACATATTCTGTAGTTGTACTGGGTGCCATAAACAGCGTGCACTGATTGATCTGTTTATTTTCAATCAAAAGCACATAGGTTACGTATAATGGCATTTTGTAGAACCGAGTCAAAATGATTGGCAATGGAATAGCCACCTCAAGCACATTTTCATTTTCTTCAAACATGTTTGAAAGTGGTTTTTAGTGCCGGACACGTTATGATACGACGGTGTCAAACCAAATAGAATCGGCTGAAATGTCACTTTCCTATCGTTTTGTGTGTGTTTCATTTGTTTCAGGCAGACTTTTGACTAATTCGAATCTCTGTTTCGCTTTATTATTTTAAATCCACAATTTTATTCATTTGCAAGTGTGATTTATTTTTGATTGATGAAAACTGAATAGATGATTTGCATCGCTTGTTTTCGTTTAAAAATTGTCTTCCGAAGTGATTTTTTGTGTGTGTACAAAACAAACAAACAAAAAAACACGTGAAATTTGGAATAATTTTTGTTTGAATCAATTTTTCGATGGCCCAATTGTTAATTAGGATACGCTCGCCACTCGGTATGGATTTGTGTGCTGGGGATGCTGCTGATTTTCTTAACTAATTTTTACGAATTTCTCATTTTAACAATGGATAGCCGATTGGCAATCTGTCAATACCAAAATCATCATTTACTCCCATAATTTAAAATGGGATTTTTTTCAAATCAATTTTACATTGTTCTTATTACGTCTTTTCCATTTGAATTTCCATTTTTATAACTGACCGAAAAAAAAAAATGTACAAAAAGAAACCATACACAAAAATAAAACCAATCGTTGAATACATCTCCTACATTTTGACTCTTCGATTTGAAATTTCTTTTGATTTGTCTCTTAAAAGTGTTTCAGCGTTAGTTTTTGCTGATTTATTCCGTAGAAAAAAATCATTTAGGCTCCACTAATTAATCAATCAGATAATTGTTGTTTTGTTTTTTGTTTTTCTGTTATCGTTATTATTTTTAAGAAACAGCTATTCATCAAACATGTTGTTTATTTGTTGCTTTGCGTTTAATTAACTTAAAGACGCATTTATCATCAATTATTTTTGTTTTATTTTGTTTTTTAATTACCCCAACCCGACTGCGATACTATGTTTACGTGTCTAATAATAATAGACCTATCAGATTTTTTTTTTTTTTTGTTAATTATTTTTCATCCTGTATCTCTATACAATAGTATTACTATTTATAAAAACAACATCACGAGTTTACGATGTATGGTGAAATTATTAATGGTTTTCTTTTTTAGATGAATTTTTCCTTAGCTAAGATAACAGTGTGTGTGTGTGTGTGTGTGTGTTTTTTTTTTGCTCATTTTTATGAAGATTTTTTTTTCTCATTTTAATTAATTACTAGATCATTAGAATTGTACAATTAGTGTACTGAATCCCTCACAATTGTTTTTTTTTTGTTGTAGTTAATTTTGTTTCATTTCAATTTATAAGTGTTTTTCTTTTTCTGTTTAAATTTACTTTGTTAAAATTATTAAAACAATTTATTAATTTTCATTTCTTTTCATCTTTTTCTCGTTTAGAATAAATTTCTCTGTTTTCATAATTATTTTTTTTTGTCTATTTTACTATACAATATATTTCTTTTTCTCTGTCGTTCCTTGCTTAAATCAACTAAAAATAGATAATAATAAAATAACATTTTTTTTCTGTTTTGACACATGACCGCATGCAGTAGAGTTCGTCAAGTGTGTTTGGTTAATGGTTTTTTTGTTTTAAACTCTTTGTTTCGGGTTATTTGTTGTTGTTGTTGGTTATTGTAGAGTTATTTTTGTTTTTGTTAAAATATTGCAGCAAAAATGATTCACAATTTTGGAAAGAATTGTAAATGTGTTGTGTGTTTTTAAGTGAGTGTGATCAACTCACAGTGAATGCGCTCGTGACTTGATTTATTTCTTGATTTGATTTGTGTGTGTGTGTCGCACTTTATTTAATTCATTGTAAATGTAACAATCGGTTTTTGTTTGTTTTGTGAAGAATGATCTAATTCAAGTTGAGTGATTTATTTGAAAAGAAAATTTAACATTTGTTTTTTTTTTTGCATATACTTAAATTTCAATATACCTTGGTGATGATGTGATTTGTTTATTTTATTCTTCATAAAATTCTTTTATTCATAAATTAACAACATAAGATTAAAACAACGATTTTTTTTTTACTCTTGTCTCTATATGCAAATGAAAAACAATAAAAAGAAATGACTCTCCTCGTATTAAATAGATAATAATTTGTTTTTTCGTAGTGTTTTGCGTGGATCTAGGTTGTGTTGAAAAATTGAATGTTTGTTTAGTTATCGCGTGTGTGTGTGTGTGTGTGTGTGTGAAAACATTTACATGGATTTCAAATTAAATATGTGAATGCGCAATCCAATCAGTTCCTATGGGGTTCATCTCATATGTATATATATCAAATGTTTTTCCACTTCAATCAACAAAAACGCGATTTAGAATTTAACAACGGAAAAACGTGGAAAAAACACACATTTCTGCCATTTGAAGCATCATATCGCTTACGTTTTGCAGTTTTCGCACACATATCTTGCATTTGGGTGTTGTTTTTTTTTTAAAAACTTTAATTCGATTTATATCAGTTTATGTATCGACTACTAAATCTATGCCTGAAAAATAAATTGGATTTTTTTTTTGTTATTGTTGTTAAATTTGAACAAAGTGTCAACATAGATTCTAGAGAAATATAGTTTGTGTTTTGTTTCTCTCGCATTTTGTATGCTTTTTTGAAGGGAGAGGCGCCGGTAGGTAATGACAATGTCAAACAACTGAACTACATTATTATCAATGAACGGTGTTTGTGTGTATATGTGTTGTGTGTGTGTGGGTGTTATTTTGTGGGATGTAAATGTTTTTTTTTTAGCATTGCCCTACCGAAAATTAAATGAATCGAAAAGAAAAGAAATAAAAACTTTCTTAATACAAAAAAAAATACAACATAAAATGGTCGATTATTCGCTATCTAAGAATAAAACATGTGAAAAGGAAAATTATTCAACATAAAATAATGATAAATTGTTTTTCTCTTACTTTCTCTTTGAAATTCTTTCAACAAAACAAAATAAAAACAAAAAAAAATGTAAATAATAATAAAATAAAATATAAAGAAGAAAAATTTAAAATATTTTAACTGTCGTCAAAAAATATAATGTTTATGCATAAATGGCCTATGCACTAAACTACATTAATAACAATTATTTATTATTAATATTAATATTATTATAATTATTATTTGTTTGTTGTAATAGTTTATAGTATTTTTTTTTATATATATCAACTGTCGAACAAAAAAAAAATGAATAGGTAACACATACACTTGTCGTACATGCGGATTGCATTGATCTATACATGACTAAAAAAAATTTCATACTTTTTTTTCATTTATGAAAATAAAAACAATATTTTCCATCTTAAATTGATCTTTTCCCGTCTTGCCATTCTTTTATCGTCCGACTTTTACATTTGCTCTTTTGTTTTCTCTGTCATCATTTGCGTATCATTTGTTGTAATTTCATTTCATTTTTTTAAACCTCTTTTTGTTTCTCCACTTCGTGATCTTAATTTTTTGTTTGTTTGTTATCAACTAATTTTTTTTTTTTTAAATTTTAAACGGCTCCTCTGTTCTGTACTTTTCTACCGTTTCAATTGAGCTCATTCAATGAGCCAACAATGACATCTTGTTATTTGCAGTTGTTGTTGCATTTTATTTTATTTTGTTTGTTTGTTTTTGTTTTTTTAAATATTGATACCCGGAATTCCTGTTAATGTATTTTGGTTGCGTCGTTTTGTTTCCTCCTCGTTCACTTTTTGCTCGATGAGAAAATGAGCCAATTGAATACCATTCGGTGCACCGCTTATAGTGACTATGCGATTCTTTGTACCGGGTGCAAACATGCCCTTTTTCGAAATTTGAATTGTTGCACCACTTTTATTTTGGATGTCAATCAAACTGCTTCCATTGGGACCTTTTTGATTTGCAAGTAGTAGTTTGCATATCAGAGAGAAAATGGATAGATTTTTTATTGAAAATATTGTAATATATTTGAAATGGGTGAAAAAAAAAAAATAATAACATATTCGATATGGGATATACAAAAGAACACACAAATAAAATGGTGTGTTAAATTAGATTTGAAGGTATCCAGCCCCAAGCATCCATAAATGTAATTTACCTAGAATAGCGCCAACAATGCTTTCGGCAACTTCAACCGATTTTGAGTCGCGCAGACCAACATCGGCCGGTGTTGGACTTTTGCTGAGGCTACCCAGCGTTTGGGCGGCAGCCGCTGCAGCACCGATCGTTGAATTTGTTGCCAGGCCATATGTGTTGGTATTTATTGAAATTGGTGCAGCTGCTTGCTGTCCAGCATGACGAAATGGATCGAATGTGGTCGTTTCAAAGCGATCAATTGATGCACGTGGCGTTGGCGATGTTGCGCCAATAAATGAATCTAAATTGACTTGTCCGATGGCACCGAAGACACTGTTTGCTGTTACACTTTGTTCCAATGGTGTTACATTCAAATAACTGATTGGTGTCGTTCCATTGGTGTGTGTCAAACCAACGCCGACACCCAGCGACCCGTATTTGGCAAGAATTCCTAAAGCTGCAGCAACTTCATTTAAAACCGGCTCCAAGTAACCAAATCCTCGCATGGCAACCTGAATCAACACAACATCAAGAATGCAAAATTAAAAAAATGCAAAACCAATTTATTAGCAATGGCATGAATGTGTGTGTGTGTGTGTGTGAGAGAGATGTTGGCACATTTAAATCAATTTACCTTGATGTGATCTATAATTTGTGTATTAAGTGCTGGATTTGAATTATTCGTTGGTCCTAGACTTAATGATAAATTAATGCCGCTACCATTAACCAGGAGATTTGGTGCACTAAGTGACGGAGTTGAATTAAGTGACGCAGTGCTTGAACTAATTGTTGTTTGATTGGCCGCATATGGTGATCCGGTTGGATTAAAATTGGCTACTGGCCCATTTACATCCGCATACGATACATTTAAACACGTTCCCGATGATGGATCTTCCATAATTTTTGCTAAAATCAATTTGCAAGCCACTTTATTGTTCTCTTTATCGCCGATAATTGTAATGCAACGCTCTTGCAGTGTGATATCCTTTGGTTTTTGCGATATTTGTACATATGAGCCGCTTTCCTCCTTAATTTGTTTAATATAGGCGCCGGCTTTGCCAATAATCATGCCAGCGGTTGAGTTCGGCACAAGGATTTTCACTTGTTTGTCACGCTCTTGAGCTTGTTTCGTTTCGATGTCAGTTAATTTTGGTGTTTGATCCGGTTTTTCCCGTATTTTATCCATTATAAAATCTAATACGGTCATTATCGATTCCACTGAGCCAGTGATCAAACAAACACGTTCCTGTGTACCTGTTGCACCAGATTAAGAAGAAGAGAACAACGGAAAAAAATAAACCAATAAATAAACAAACCAACTAAAACATAGACATTTTGTTTTTGCATAGATTGTTGTTTCCTTTCAATTTCATGTAAATGTGAACTCAAAATCATATATATAATTATAAATACAATATACGATGTGAGTAAAATTAGAATGTTCCGGCTGTTGTTTCGATGTTTAAAATTAGAGCAAGCAAACCATTAAGCATAGATCGAATAGCAATGAATGGATTTTTATTCAATTTGACCTATTTTCTTTTTTCTTCTTTTGTATATTTAAAAAAAAAAACAGTATGTGAATGATTATAATTCGACTGTTACAATTGCTCCGAACGTGAAATGGGCTATGAATTCGATTACATAGCACTCATTATCATAGCACTATTTATCTTTCTGTCTATATCTAATGAACTATATCTAAATGATGGGTAATTTAGTGACAGCAAATTTGTTTGTTTGTTTGTTTTTGTTTTTTACCTGGATAAAAATCGTGTGATTTGGACATTTTAACTCGTGCACCTGTGTCTTTTTGAATTGCCGCAATTGTTTCGCCACCTTTTCCAATAATTGCTCCGGCAGCAACGGCCGGAACGAGCGTCTTAAAATGGTATGTTGCATCTCCACCTTCAACAATAGGAATATTTGCAATTAATTTACATTGTTTTTTTTTTTTAAATAAAATTCAATAGAAAACCAACAAACACAGTCGATATATTTGGTTTGATTTGGAAAAATCTTCCCGAATTTCTCTGTGTGTGTTCATTGTTTTTTTTTTTAAAGTCTAATCAAAATGAATCGAATTGTTGTGCAGAAAAATGAGCGATGTATCTAAAGTGACAACTATTTTGAATTGAAATTAACTGTAATCAGATCAGCGGATATCGATTGAGTGGTATGAATCTAACAAATGTCAATGAAAATAACGTCAAATGAATGAGCGATTTTTGGGGTTGAGAATGTTTTTGTTTTGTTGGTTGTTGAATGTTGTTGATTAAAGTTGTGAAGTACTCAAGCTATGGTATGAAGAAGCAGATGATTTGTTTGGTTCAATTGTGTGTATTGATAAATAGGAACATTTTCCGCAACCAAAGTTCAATTGATATACATTTTATGAACGTTGTTATCTCTTCGTTGTATTATATTTATTACATTTTTGTATGTACAGGAATTATGCCAAGTGAAAGAAAATTTTCAACTGAAAATGAGTATGAGTTTTAAATCATTTGTTCATCGCCACAAAAACATTTGTGACAAATGGATAGTGCGAGCGATGAGAGTCATTAGTTCCAGCGCTAATGGCCAAACATATTGACCATTGTATCACTTATACAGCCTGAACACGTGCTAAGTATTATGAATTTATCTTTTAAATGATCAACACCGAAAGCAACATTTCGACTAACACAACCGAAGCATAATAGCATTAAATGAATCCTCGTTTTTCAAAAAGCATTTGAAATGTGTTAATATTTACCGCATTTATAGCAGTCAAATTAAAATGTAATTAGTCGAATTTGTGTGTGTGTGTGTGTGTGTGTTTGTGTGTGAGTTATTGTTGTTGTTCTCTTTTTTTTTCAATTAACCTGATCATCATTTTCATTTCTGGCCATTCACTTTCATCCGAATATCATGAGCTAGTTTTCGTTTGTTTGTTTGTTTCGTAGGAAAAGAGAATCGCAACGCAAATTATTGGAACTGAAAAATTTAATTATATCAATGATTGTGACGAAACGTGGAAAACGAAATGAGGAAAAAAAACAAGGCAACTGACAAAAGTCGAACAGAGAAAGAGAGAGAGAGCGAGCGAATAAAAAACTAATAAATTGAATTTTGTGTTATTTAGAGCAATTAAGTATAATCATTTGCGACTGTTGGCTGTTAAATATTGAAATTCATATATACATTTTGAATTTAAAATAGTTTTGATTGAAGTAGCTGGCGTCATTGTAGCCATGTTAATGCATCTATGCATCCATATGCACAATGCACACACATGCACACACACACATACATTTAATGCACCTTTACTATAATTTTAGCGCAAATAAAATAGCATACAAACATCAACCAAGATCAAGTGTTTGTGCCAATGATTTTGTCATCGTCATCTTTTTTTGTTTTCTGTTTGAATCCCATTGAATGTCGTGCATTCCAAAAGTGTGTCTAGCGCAAAATATTTTATATGAACTGCATAGATTTGTTTTGTGTTTTCGCAATAATCATCAGCTCAATTTGATTTGTGTGAATTTATTTTATGATTGCAGAAGCATTTGATCGTGTGCCGTTTATTATCTAATCGTTGAGGAATAGCATTCATTATCTAATATTGTGATTTCTGTTTTTTCTCTCATTTGGCTCGTTTTCTCTAACATTTAAAATTAACACTGAACGATCAAAAACGAATGATTTTGATTTTTTCTGATAGGAGAAAGAGAGATGATGAAATTTAAATAAATAAAAAAACAAAAGTCATTTGAATTTTTCATTGTTTTAAATGATAAGCGGCACCGTAGTACATTGAGAACGAGAGAAACGATTGAAAAGAAAAAGAAAAAAAAACTGCAACGTTTCATTAGGGTGATGCGTGACTAACAGAGTAGGAAAATCACCGAGAAAAGATGAGTACAAATTGTGAATGTGTGAGATAAAATATTTAAAAAAAAAATCGAAACTTGAAACAGAAACAAAAAAAAACGATGACGCACACACCTCAACGTTCACATATGCATTATGAATGGCTGAATTAGAAATACGCGGGCGAACTTTACAAAGTTACGTCGTATTTGAATGTAACTAAATGAGGTTTAGTTGATGACCATGACACAGAAAAAAAACACACAACACACTAAGCACATCACATACACGCAGCGAAAAAAACGAGTAGCGCGAAAGAGCGCGCGCGACACACACACAAACACACACACACTCAAGCAGAGGTGGGAAATCATGGTCAACACTGAGACCATTTTGAATTTGGATGTGCTTAGCATTTGAACAATGCATCATACAAACACATACACTGAGCGGACAGCTGAACGCAACACAGGGCGAGCGTGAAAACGACGTCGATTTAGTGCGTCCACCTCTGCAAATCATACCTCTATGTGTGGATTTCTCATAGAATTGGACATGGCCAATACACAATCTTCAAGCGCACGTACACTTGCAGTGCATTCATATTCGCAACACAAAATGCTGTAAAAATATGTTTACAATAATTTATTTAAATCTAAGCGAGAAGGAGCTCTTAAACTCGTTGCGCGCACGAGTGATGACAACAACAACAAAAAACGGGCCAAGCGAAATAACAACATAAAGCAGCTAGACGAAGAGAAATAGAAGTTGCGAGAGAGAGAGAGAGAGAGAGAGAGAGAAGCACACAAAAAAACAACACAATATTGACACACAAAAAACTATTTGTGAACATTTTAACAGATGTGTGTTACATAAAAAAAACACACACACCAGAGTCAGGTCAAATCATGACCAAATCGAAACCGATTTGGAGATTATTACACTTTTAAAAGAGCGTTATTGTTTTTGGGGCTAAATACACGTCTAATTGAGTCTAGCGCAGAAATTCATTTGTTCAAATGACAAATGACGGAAAAATGCGAAGAGAATCGAATTGTTTTGATTCTATATGTTCAACAAACAAAATTGAATGCGCAAGGTGAAATGCTCGTGATTCATTATTTCATATTTAAAAAGAAAAAAAAAATGATTAGTCTATTTAGCGATTAACGACGATTAGCAAATTGGTTATAGTAATGGCTTTTAATATATGTCACTTTCTTTCCATTTCATTGCGAAGAGAGGCCACGTTTTGCATTTACATTTAATCAAAACCCATTTGGGTTTCGGTTGTTTTTTTTCCTTCTTAAATCAGTGTATGTATGAGTGAGCTGTGTGCTTTTGCTTGATTTTGACAGCCATTACCTTCTGATAAATTTGACTTATTGGCTTGTGTACCGGTTGATGAATGTCAATGTGTGTTTTGTGTCCATAATTTTTCGATTCGTTTATTATTTGTTCTACCACAACACACAAGTGGTTCGCAACAATATCTAAATACCATTGGAATGCCTATGGCTTTATGGAAAATCAATGTTTCAATTAATTAATATTTGACATGTTTTTCGTTTCATGTGGCTTAAACAAAATTCCTAAACATCGTTGGGAAAACAAATTTGTGACCAAATATTTGAATACTTTCCATTTCGTTTTGAACATCGATTTCGATGTGGCATCGTCATTGTTGTTGTTGTTGTTGTTGTTTGTTTAAGTTTTCGTCGTGTTTTTCTGTTCGAATGTCGAATTGGTCATATTTCAATTGCCAAATTCAATGTTCAAATGCACAATACAAATGAATTGCTATAGATAATTGACAGTGTCATGTGTTTGAATAATGTGTGTTCTTTTTATTCACATACATTTGGGTTTTTGTTGTTGTTGTTGTTGTATCTGTACGCCTCTTCTCTTCGCTGGCTATTTATGTTTGTGACAGCCCATTGCTTTATGAAGTGTTCGCTTTTGTAGTTAGTGCTCTTCAAGCGACACTAAAGGTTGTCATGCGACCAAACGATTGTTGTGCATATTTGTATCACACAAACAAACAAATACACACGTCATGCCTCTAACTACGCTTGAAATTGCTTCAGTAGTATTTGCAGGTTCTGTGCGCTTATATGTGTGCTTTTTTTTATTGCTGTTGTTCGTCTTTTCTTCGACACTTTCATATATACTATATTATTTTAAATTCAATGTTTAGTCATTTACAGTCATCATAAACACACAACTGGTTTTGCATTTTTCCTTTATAATGACATACTGCCAGGTTGATTTCAGGCAAACCAGAGTGGGTCTGTATCTGTCGCTCATTCTCGCAATAGAAATGTGTGTTGAAATGCCATGGTGCTCGGCTATTTTCTACATGGCTTTCAATTATTTTTAACGTAAACGAGTAAGAACGAGATAATTCAAGAAAAACCAAAATCAATGTTGAATCAAATTAACCTTGATATGATTTTCGTTTTTGCTCTGCTCGGTTACTCTTCAATTTCGATTTTTCCTCATGATGTTGGATTTGTTACTGTTTTTTTTTTCGGACAGCTTAGACATAGCTATTTTATGTGCTATCCGGATGCATTCGATGCAGATGTACCGTGCAACACTTCTATCGGAGTGAAGTGAACGCAAGAGAAAAATGCATCAAAATGCATTCATATGTTCAACATCATTAAGATTCTTGGTGCAACCATTCAAAAATCATATGTGTGCGTGTGTGTGTGTGTGCTTTTTAAAATTGCATTTTGCAGCTCAACAGATTTCATTGCATTACAGTCACAATATTCTATGCATCAAGCGTACTCAAATTAACCCTCTAATGCAACAGATGAGTATTTTGCCACAAATTATTATTGAAAAAAAAAGAGAAATTCTCGTAAATTCTTACAGCAGCCATGTGGCAACCGCAAAAATATACTCTTGCATTGGTCTCTTTCTAGCTTTCATTGTTTATGAAAACACGGCCCTGATGTAATTTAACTTTAAGTGACAAGTGAATTGATTTGTTGTATAGTTGACATTATAGAAACAATTTTATGAAGACCGCCAAAAGGCGATCCTACGCTCTAGAGGGTTAAGCGAGGTCGATAAGCAAACTGTAATATTCCATATACGGAATAATTTCACTTCCATTAGTTCGAAAACACACGAGGATTGACAGTTGTAAGGAAATTAAAATTTGCAACTGGACATTATCGATTGACAATCAAACGGATGCGCACACCAATGGGAAATGAGCATGTAAACACGTATGTGTGTGTATGCGAAATGGCGACACAATAATCAATGAATATTTTGTTGTCTCTAATCGGTGGCAATCGCTCAAAGTGTATTTCAAGTCAGATGCAATATATAAATGATGGCACGAGCCTGAAGCTCACGCGCGTTCATGTCAATTAAATGAACATAGCTCAACAAGCAAACACACGCAGAACGCATAATTCGCAACGAAGCTACCTGCCAAACTGCCAAAATACGATGTTAATCATTATGAATAGCGAGTGTGTGCGTGTTTGTGTTCTCTCGCATTGGTTGGCTGACTGTCAAATGACTGTGCCTAGAACTTAATTTCGATTTGCTGTGTCTGTTTTTGTTGTTTGTTCTGTGCGACTCTGAACAGTGGCGTTCATGCCTAATTTATAACTAGTTCATTGATGTTGTTTGAATTTTGGTGTGTGACCACATGCATCTGGTTTGTTAAACAATTTATGCGATGATGCGCTGTTAAATGTGCTTGCCTACACCAAAAACAACAACAACACACGGAATTCGAACGACAATTTTTTAGTATTTGAAATGTGGACTTTTCAACATTCCAATAGTCTAGCTTTCGTATAACATGTTAACAAAATCAAAGCCTATACTGTCGATTGGTCTTGAAATTATTCAAGCTATAATTAGTGCAACACCAAATGTTCAGTCTACAACCATATTTGATGACTTGAAATGACCAAACGATTCTGCTTCGTATTTTGTACGATTTCTTATGTTAAACTTAACTAGGATTCGTTCAAAATGAATTCTCATGTTTTGTTGTTGTTGTTGTTGTTGTTAATTCTTGCCAACCAAATGTAATGATATGAAGCGTTTACTCAAAGTTTTACAAACACATTTAAATAATTGAGCGCACGTGTGTGTGAACCGAAAACAAAAGTCCGATTTCGATTTTTTGTGTGTGTTTTAAATCGTTGTGGCAGTTGTCATTGATAATGAAGAAAATGAAATTGAAACTGGCCTGTACAGCATAGAATTTAATGAGCATAAATTAGAATATATTAAAGTATTGGGTTCAATCTATTCGGGGCGTTGGGGGCTGTAGAAATGTCTGCAATATAACAGAAATCAATAGAATTAAATATCCCAACAATCATTTATATATCATTTTCAATTGCTTTTCCACGGTTGACCTATTTTCAAACAATGACAGAACATAAAAAGTGAAGAACGAAGAAGTAGTACCATAAGCGGTTGAAAGAAAACGACGAATGACAGCGATGACGGCGACGACGGTGGAACGGCATTAGTACAACGGCAACGTCAAACGGAAACAAGCAAATGCTTTCACTTCAGGTGTTGCATCTTCTTTGGAGACTTACAAATGCATAACATAGATATGTTCAATGTATGACTGTTACCGATGGCTCAAGTAGCTTATGGTGTGTGGCTCAGTGCGATAGCAAGGCTCACTTTGAAGGGGGTTCTTTTTTTTTCTTACAAAATGAAATGGTTAGATGCAGATGTTATATTTCCAACGCTTTTTGTTCTGTATTCACATCTGTGGGTGTGTGTTTGTATTTGGTGTGGAACAAAAACGGAAGAGTAAAGAAAATAAAAAAAAAAGCGGAAAAACTGTGTGCGAGAAAACTACGAAGCGAACACACAAGTATTTGACGTCAACGTATAGTTTCGTGGCCATTGTTTTTATTGTTGTTGTGTTCTTTCGTTTTTCCCGCAGTATTTGGATTCTCTTGCATTTCACTTGATTGAGATAGTACGTAATCGAGAGCAATTTTCACACTTCATCCAGTGCAGTTTTCATGAATATTTAATTAAATAAGGTTAATCAATTTTATCGTAGCTTTTAAAGCTGAATGGATGAGGTAGACATGAATATTCACGACTCTGTGTATCGCGAGCATACAAAATTCATCATAAAATCATGAAGACACCTCAGTTGTATGCCTTCTTCAATCATTGCTCATCTGATTCCGATGATTCGGTAGCTTGTTAGAGGTGAACGGATTGATTTTATTCTGATGGAGAGGTAAGGGGGGAGCAACATTCATAAATACACAATAATAAGGTTTCAATTATGATGTGTGGTCGAATTGTATACGGTGTTGGGTGTTTTGAATTTGGATATATCGGATTCATATGGATTTGGTTCTCATCATTTCACCTCACGCAAATTCATATAAATTACATGAATTCACCAAATTACTATCTTTTCTTGAAAGTAAAATGTTGGTTTCTTATTGTTATATTTGGTTGTTTTTTTTTCTAGTCAGGTTTTTTTTTTTTGTAAAATATTCGTCGACAGTACACATACATTTTTGATGTTGCACACGAATATGAAATTCAGTCAATATTTCGTTTATTTTTGGCTATTCATGAAGACATTTTCGGTAGAATAATGGTGAAAACATAAAAGCGCTTCTTTTTTTTTCACTTGGTTTGTTTGTTTGATGAAAAACGTTCAGTTCGTTGGTTCGTTGAATTTTTGATGGTTTTTTGTTGTACTTGAACGATAATTTTTCATCCGAAACGATTTTACAGAAAATGGATGGATTTGATCGCATGCGAGAAAAGAAAAACAAAGTTCAATTCCAAAAATGATATTTGTTATCTTGTTTGTGTGTGTATATCGGCATGAAATGTTGCACAAAACCAACACACACACACACACACAAAAATGAAAATGTATGACTAATTTTTTTGTGTCACATACATAATCACATGCAGTTGATTGTTGGCATAAGCTGAACTGTATGATGTTATAGCGTATGCATTTCTCGATATGGTTTTTTTAAGGTTGTACCGTTGTGTTTACTGTGAGTACGTTGAGTTGAAATATATCCGTTTAAAAAGTCAAATAAAATTGAGAGCGAGAGAGAGAGAGAGAGAGAGAGAGAGAGAGAGAGAGAGAGAGAATGAGAATGAGAAAAAGACTACGATTTGGATGAAAAGAGAGGCCTCACAAAACTTATGCATATTGCAGTGAAAAAAAGATTTGGCGGTGACGCCGCTTGCGCGTATTACGCACGAGAAAATGGGTCAGTTTAAAGAAGAAAAAGAAGAAAAACACACAGAAAACAGTACAAAGGCAACAGTGTTTAGTGTTCAAAGCGATCATAATAATAACAACAAATATCTCTCTTTTGCGAAGAATAATAAAAAATTAAAAAACAAAAAAAAACTGAACAAGAAACGAGCCGAGTGTAATATCATTGCATATCGAGACAAATATTGTAGGCTTCTTCATTCTGCACTCTGTGCCAACGAAACCGCATGTTATGCGATACTCACTAGAAATATTATAGTTTATCTCTGTGTAAATTTAGAGCATACGGTCGCAATTGTCCAATCGCATAGAATGTGTTGTGAATGTTGTCTCTGTCTGTCGGTGCTCGGTGTGTTCGCGATGTTGCCCGTATGTTTGTCGACACATTCGTCTGTGTAATGTTTTTGTAGCTGGCAAACTTTATTTATGTATTTGCTTATGTTATGGTTTTGTATATCTGGACAAAAACTGTATGACTGATGATTGAATCCGGCCAATGGCAAAGCGCATAAAAAGATGCATAATATTATAACATCGAAATTACAAATAGATGAACGATGTGAGAAGTGTAAACGTCAACGCTAAAAACAGATCTATTTCGTTATGTGCTCAGGCGCAACAGAAACAAGAGAGCAAACGAACGAACGAACGAACGAAAAAAAAAAACAAAAACAAAACGGTATTCGCGAGCTCACACGGTTGCCACGAATATGGATTTGGCCGAGTAATGTTGGATTGCAATCGGAACCTGAATAGAATAACGATGAACGAGTGCGTGTGTGATGTTAAACGATAGCCTCTGTACCAGCACTATGTGTGCTGTAAAATGCGTGTGTGTGTGTGTCTTTTTTTTTAATTTAATGTCTTGCACAAATTCTTTCATTTCATGCCGAAACGAATCTGCGAATTCGTGTCAAATAGAGGAATGAGCGCGTGTACAAGGTGAATAAAAGTGTCAGAAAGAGACAAAGAAGAAAGAAATTGATAGAGAGAGAGAGAGAGAGAAACCATTTCAAACATTTCAATAACAACTACCTGTTACACTATTTTGTATTTTGTCATTTTAAATTACAAACGACAGTAATTATCTGTAATTTTTCGAATTGAAAATTCATATTGCTATATATATATAAATTTGGATGTTTGTACACTCGGTATCTGTGGCGGTTTATGTGTGTGTGTGTTGATTTTAGAGTGTAGCACACATCACACTTAGTTCACAACGATACGACATTCCGTTTTTCTCGTGGCATAATAAGCAGCCACTAACAGTACACAGCATAATAAATCGACGAAAAAACAAGAAGAAGAAGCAGAAAAAAGAAATAACTATTGCATGTCACTGTTTATTTGGGTGAGTATATGCAGCATATTGAACACTGAATAAGCGCTTCTCGTGATATTTCGATTCAAATCGGAATGACAAATGTTAAATCATTTGAATTTGGATCGTGGTTGCGATAGAGGGACAAATGTGCTCACTCGACGCGCGCTCGCGCTCACTCGATATGCGGTGGCTGTTTTTTTTTACTTCTTCTTCTTTTTTATTTCGTTTCTTCTGCTTTTTTTTCGTAATTTCACAAATTCATGCATATTAAATTCTGACTGGGTTGCTTGGGTTGCCTTTACTTTAGCGATAACTAAACACATACATGTCATGATGTTATCAATATTATCATAGTAGTCATTATCACTGAGAGCTCACAAACGAATGGAAAATGAGCTTTGCTCAGAATAAATGATGATAACATACAGAGCCGTTTTTGCCGATACACATTAACCGAAAAAAAAGCAGCACCAGCACCAGCAGCAGCAACAACGACAAATGTACGTCAATAAATACAAGAGCACATGCACTGTTGGCATGTAAAGTAGTCGAGTGAGCTGTTCCAAATACCCTTGGTATTGAGTGCCTATGAATAAGTGATTAGATGAGCTTATTATGCTCCGTTTCGATGTGCTCTACAAATCCTTTGCACTGAAAATTGCACGAGCATAACGCTTTCAACACCATATTCATTGAGCAAATTGCTCAACTTTTGAATCGAACTCGTTCGTTTGGTCCGTCGGTCGATTGGTCGATCTTTCGTTTTCTTTCTTTCTCTGTCTTTCTCCCTCTCTCTCTCTCTCTCTCTCTCTCTCTCTCTCTCTCTCTCTCTCTCTCTCTCTCTCTCTCTCTCTCTCTGTGTGTGTGTGTTTCCTTTCTTAATTTATAGCGTTCGGTGTCTAACTTTTATTGAAAACCGGGTTGAAACATGACAATTTCAAACGAATTATCAAATATTCCAAATATTGAAACCAGGTTATTCACAGTTCAATATTTATGCCCAATTAACGTTTTATATGTCACAACAATTTTCATAGTGGTTTTTATAAATAAAAACACTAAATTCATTCTTTCAGTTTCTCTATTTTACTTGTTCACAAATAGAACGGTTTTGATTGAATGTATGTGAGAAATTCAAGGTGTGGGTCACACCGTTGCATCGACCACTTTCAATTCATCGATTTCAATATTTAACGATAAAAAAAAACAGTTCAATTTCGCTTTCGATGGTTATACCACGATATGAAAATTTTATCCTTATTTCGATCATGAATATCACATACGAAATGTTGAGAAAAAACGAAGTACTCTAGTTCAAAGGCGTTACATATATAGAACACATATTTGAGGCAAAACCGATCAATTGAATCGATAAACACACATGAATATTTTATTTAAATTGATTTTTTTTTTTAAATTGTCTAAATAAAGAAATTGAATGTACAATGAAAAATCAGCCATTTTTCAATGAAACGATTGAAGTGTGAGCATCTTTTTTTAAATAAAATCAAACAGTAAAAAACCAAGTCTTTGGTTTAATAAATTGATGCGGATTATTTGTATTTATCGTTTTAAAAAAAAAAATCAGGTCATTTAAGTTTTGTGGTGAAAGATGTGACATTAGCATTAATGTCCATAACTGGCATCATCAATATGGGCTTGTTTCAATGATAATTTTGTATTCCATTGGAATTGGTTATTAGTTGATTGAAATGACAGCGATCATTTAAACATTATCGACCTGCAAATAACCATAATGAATCGACTTACAATTTGTCTATCTCGTCTTCATATTTAAATCTCATTATGATCATATCTTGTCATTTTTATTTTGTTGTTGTTTTTTTTTCGTCATCGTTGTAGCTTTTATGGTTTTCCCTTATAACCGTTTCCATGTCAAGTCACCATAACACCGTGAGTGGCCGATAAGCCAATATTCAGGCCACATCAAAATGTTAACCGCATAAACATACATTATAAATTGAAATAAGACACGATGACGCTCATTTGCAATTCATCTCTTATAAATAAAATTGTCGCACGTTGTGCTGCAATAAATGGGTTTTCGTATCGATTTACAAATCGGCGATGGCACAAAATTGATGGTCACCCATATTTTTTTCTGCATTTGCAACATAAACATTTTTGTTTTGTTTTTTTTTTTTTTTTTTCAAAGAATCCATTTGAAATGATCGAATTATTGTGCTATTTCTCATGAAACGAAACTTTTAGTTATCTGAGATAAAAACAAAAATTCACCACAAAAAAATCGACAGAGCACCGAATCAAAAGGATCTGATTATTTTGCATTTCATGCATGACAAAAACACAAAGAGAAACCCCCCCCCCCAAAAAAAAAAAAAAAAAAACATCGCATTTATTCGGGTCGAATAGATTTTTGTGTTGAATGTGGACTCAAAATCGTAGTTGAATTATTGATTCGAATCATAAAATATTAGCTTATTTTGGTGTGTGGCATCACACCATCAGCCACGAGCTGTCATTCAATCGCGGGTGACATCATACTTGTCATCGTTTTCTGTACGGCCATCTTCTTATTTTTGGTTTCATGATCTTTTTTCGGCTTTAGGTGACTCCTGCATCAAAATCAATTTCAACGGAGACGTAAATCGTCAACACGCTTTCTGCACACACACACATTCATTTTCAAATGTTTAAATTTTGATGTGGCGCACACAGAAAAACAAACGCAAACACTAAAATTGCGCAATTTGTATGCCGCCTATATTTTGTAGCCTAAATAGCAGTAGCTTACGGGAGAGCCGAATAATTGTTGCGCACAGATTATATGCTCTTTTGTTGGCCCATTGAAATTGAATTCTAACTGCACGATTGAAAGTTCACTCTTCGCATGGTCCAATAATTTCCGGAATTCCAAAAAAAAAAAACGCCGACACAATTATTATTTTACAAAAATAATGGTCAATGAAATCAAATGAAAAATCACACTAATGACGTGTCAATTTTTTTTTCGGCAGTACTCGATTTATGACATTCAACAACAATAAAATACCGAAATCATTAAGTTGGAATATTTCGTGCACACACACACACAAATTGGCGCAGAAGCCCAAAGCCGTGCAATTACTTCCGTTCGACAATCAGACCAGGTCGAAAAATAGCGACACGTCCACATGCGATTGCGTTTGTTGTTGTAATTACAGCTGAGCGAATACTATCGCTATAATGCAATGTGAACAATGCAATATTCAATCTCTCAACATTTCTGCCCTTTCGAGTATGCACAAAAAAATGGAATTGCTTATGTTGTCTCAACTGTTCCATTAAAAAAAAAACATTTGTATGACTTTGATCGACAATTTCTGTCATTTTTGTGTGTTCTTTTTATCCAGTTTGCTTTACTAGTATTGAGAACACGGTTTAGTAATTTGACCACAAAACTATGATATTTTTTTACCTACCCTGAGCTGAATGTTGCGAGATTAAAACTAACGATGTAAAAAAAAAATCAACGAATTTAACATTAACATTTCACCAGACACTGTTTTATGAGGTAAAAAAAAAACAAATGGCATAAGCACTTAGTTTTTAATTGCTATTATGCATGGTCGACGAGACTTTACTTTGGTAGAGTTAAAAATATAAATGTAGCGATAAAATGTGTTTTGAAAATGTTAATTGGAATTGGTTGATAAGGATGCAAAAGATGTATTCGAAATGGTATTCCATTAAATTCATTTCACTTGTTTGGATCAGTTGTTTGGTTTGGTTCTTGGGTTTTTGTCTGACAGGAAAAAGCGCAACTAACGAAAATCAAAATATTTCAACAAACAAAAAACAAATCTAAATAAGAACGGAAACAATGTAACTTAAAAACCGAAAGTAGTTTTGTTTTTCTCATTTCGATAGAACCGAAAAAAAACAACAAATTGGATGTTTTTGACGTATTTACAGTGTGAACACAGAAATTAAAATGAGCAATGCAAACAATTTGATTTGATTCGGATAAAAATGTTACGCATTCGATTTTGTTTAGCGACGGATAGAGAAAAAGAAATTTTTGCAATGGAATAATGGAAGCAAATGGCGATAATAGGTTCGATAACAACAACAACAACAACAACAACAACAAAAAATAGAACAAATGGCAACGAAAATAATTTACAACAGAAAAGAAAAGAGTAAATGAATTTGTTTTAGAAGTAAAGAAAATTGGCGAGCGAAATAAAAAAAAACGAAAATAATTAAAAAAAAAAACAACGAAAAAATATATATTCTTTGACTTCCCCACAATGTGACATGATAAGAAAAATTGAGTTTGGTTTTTTTCCTTTGATTTTGTTTGAGCTGAATCGTTCATTAATGAATTGGTGTGGTTTATGTGTAAGTGAAAGTTTTTAATATAAATTTGCAAATCTGAACAAAAATTGCAATAGATTCGACGTGTTTTTTTTTTCGTTTGCATTTTTTTTTATTCTATCGATTATTTGAGTATTCGTGGTCGGTATCTATTGCTCTTTTTGTTCCTGCGAGATGTGTTATTCGAACTTTATAAAATAAAGTCCAGAAATAAATTGAGATAAAATTAAATGTAGCGCAAATTAAAATAAATAAATGACCAGTAATGCACATAAAAAAAATTAAGTTTTAAATATATAAATATATATATATATATGTGATGTTAACGATGTTTGTTTTTTTTTTTTGGCTACGAATAGATGCAGAAGAGTTGTTTTGTTTATAAAATTTTCAAAGTGATAATGAGGCAAAGATTGTTTTTGGTTTTGTGGTGTAGTCTGATTTTATGGTTGGTTGCGTCTGGAAAATCATAATATCATGTTGTTTTTTTTTCTGCAGAACCTATTATATTTGGTTTTGGCTTATTTTTTTTTTTTTAGTAAAATAGTCGTGTGATTGCGAATGATGATAGGCTGAACTGAATGCTGATCCAACGATGTGATATTTTTTTTAAAATAAAATCGTGTGTTTTGTGATGTAGTAAAATTTGATGGTCTTTTCGATGAGGTTTTTTTTAACTGACTTTGTATATTCACTATATTTAAATTAATAGATTTTCATTATTATTGCGATATTCATATTATTATTGATACGTGACTAGGCTATACACGGCTTGCAACACGCAAAAATCAATTGAACACGGTACAAACGGTATAAGCCCACAGGTATCAGTGCACGCGTACGACAAAATAAAAGTGTGTATGTGTTTTTTTTTTATCTGTTTCTTTGAGTTTGTAAGAGATTTTGTACAAATGCTTGCGAGTCCCCTTTCCCAATTTTAATTTGACTACGTGAATGAGTGAGATGATCGAAAAGCGCCCAATAAAACGAATGGATGGTTGAGTTTTTGTTGTTGTTTTTGAAAGATTTAAAAGTAAATAAACAAACAAAAAAAAAATCACATTATAAAAAAGGAAGAGAGAATGTTCATCAAATTTTCACACAAAATATATGTGATTGTTATCAATGCAATCGATTGACACTGCTCACACACAGAGACAGACCAAAAAGAAATGTTATTACGTATTTAATGCTAGTAAATTGGCAGTAAATGCTGAGATAAACTGAACTCTAGTAGCAACAAAACAAAAGGTTTGGTCATTGTTGTGTTGAAATTTGTATGGAAATTTGATGAAAACGAAAGTGAAAAAAAAAAACGAGTGAATTGTCGCTGGAAAAGGGGAACATTGTTAAGCATTCGACGACAGCATTTTGAATTGAGATTTTTTTTTTTTTGGTTTGGTTTGGTTTGATTATGAGTATGTGAGTGTGTGTATTTTTTTTTATTGCAAGATCTGAAGCTCTCTGCTGCTCATCGTTTACGAATAATAGAGCCTACTCACCAAAAGAACAGTTCGGCGATGATTGCAGCTGATCGGTTTGCTGCATTTGCTGTTGCGGTTGTTGTAGTGCAGATTGTTGTGATATTTGTGTGGTGTCCATGTTCGACTGTGTTAAAAATAGTGAGTGCGCTTGATTATGTGGATGCTGGAATTGAAAGTGTTGCTGTGATGTCAATAGATCGATGTGATCAGTTCCTGTATCGATGCTATGAAATTGGCTGCTACTGTTTCTGCTTTGCTGTTGAATTTTTGATTTAACGGCCGCTGCTGCTGCCACAGCGTCAAGGCTGGTACGCGATTGTTTCGGTGGTTGTAGCCAATTATCTAACATATTAATTGATGTGGATGGTTCGTCGAACAGAAATAACCCATTTGTGATGCAATTGCCCGTAAAATGTTGTGCCGTTTGATTAGCGTTCGACTCTGGTTGCGATTGACTCTGTTGGCTATTTTGAGACTGTTTCGCAACTGCTTCAAAGATAGTAGCCATTTACAAACATTAGAGGTCAAACTGGTTGGGTATTTGGTTTTGTTGTTGGTGTTGTTGTTGTTGTTGACAGATTTCGGGTTTGAATTCCAAAACTATTATTGGATTTCGTTTCTCACTCACTCACTCACGGAAAATTTCGGGACTTGAGCAAACTCTCTGTCTTGCCGTCTCTCTCTCTCTCTCTCCGTCTCTCTCGCTCTCTCTCTCTCTCTCGTTCGTTTCTTTGATTTTTGTCGTGGCTCACAGAAACACAGACGCGCACGCAATCGGAAAACGACACGGTTGGTATTTGCCTTGATTAGTGTTTGTTTGGATGTTTGGTCGACTCTTGTCCTTTTACCGATAATTTTTCCTCATAGATTGCTATGTTGTATTGAGTTCGTTGTACTCGTTTTTCGGTTTTTGTGTCGTTACTGGTTTTTTGTTGTTGAATATATATGCTTTAAATGCTTATCAATCTCATTTACTTCAATATTTTCGAGGGTCGCCACGCTTAAAATTCGTATTTGTCGTGATCGTTTGTCGAATGCAATTTGTTATGTGATTTCAGCCGCACTTAATTCAATCGAAAAATTATAAAAATAAGTATCAATGATTCTTGATGTGAGATTATGTCGTTTTTCCTTCGTACATATGAATTTTTCTTGAATTTTCTTCTTCTTCTCTCTGGATACACTTGCGGCCAAACTTATACCAACCAACAACAATAAATAAACAAACAAAAAATATTACAAGAGTCACCTCTTTTAAATTATGGAACTACGTAATCGTGTCGACGCGTTGCGAGATAAATGAAATTTGATTTTTTTTCTTCTGGTTTTCTTATTTATTTGAAACGGCGAATATGCTTGTGTTGATTTGGGGTGTGAGTGTGTGTGTGTATGTATTGCGATGTGTATAATTTAAGCAAAGTGGTGAGTATCACATTTAAATTCAGGCACTTTTATTTCTTTTTTTTTTATATTCGAACTATCTACGACGATATTCAATGAAGAAGTAAATGATAATGCTGGCGTGTGTAGATGTGTGTTTCGTGTAGCCTTTGTTGTTGTCGAAGAGTGTGTGTGTGTGTGAGGGTTTTAAATGTGCTGAGAGGGGTTGGTGAGTCACGTTGTTCCGCTTACAAGTTGAGAATTAAGCTGAGCCGTAATTTTGCGATTTAGATTTTCGAAATGCTTTCCTTTTCGATGAATATAGAAGAATTCGTTGCAGATGAAGTCCGTTTTAAAATTGTGTGTTAGAGTTCTCTCCTTCAGATAGTTATGTCTCTGTTCTAATCTTAATTGAATTGGGTTAATGTTGAATGATCGCGTGTTCACAAAATGGACTTTGTTTTTTTTTGCCGTGTGTAGCTGTTGCTGTTGCTGTCGTGGATTTGATCAAGCCAGGATGCTATTTGTCTTTTTCGTTGCGTTTATATTTATTTTTCTTCAATACAATCTTCGACCGAACGTTTTATTTGACTTGTGTTTTCTTTTTCGTGTGTGTGTCTGTTGGTATTTTCAATGTGTTGAATTTTTCTTATTAAATCTCACACTCAAAACTTGTTGATCCGTGTAATGTTCGGTTTCGTGTCTTTTAGTTGAAATTTGGTTGGTTGAACGGTTGATTGATTTTTGACCGTATGTTTATGCGTTGTTGATATTCCGATGCTTTGCATTTATTTCAATATCACTTTAGTTTTTTGGCAAAATGTTTGCAACAAAATTTATTGTTGATAGTTGTTTTTTGTTGTTGTTTATTGTTCAGATTGTGCGTTTTAGTTCGTAAATCACAAATAGGATATTGTCACCATTTTTTTTTTGTTTTATTTATAAAGGAAAAAAAAAGAACGAAATAAAATAGATAAAAAAATATTGTTTGCTAGATTTTTGTTTGTTTGTTTGGAAAATGTAAGGCCTAATTATTGGAATTGTTGGTTCTCTTGGATTCGTCGGTCATGTGATGAGAGTGTGTGTATGTCATAGACTTTGAATGATCGAAAGATACAAATTATTTTTTTTTTTTGTTTTAAACTAAACGGTGAATGTTTTTGAATGCCCTTCCTCTCGTCTAGTCTAAATATGCCATCAATAATACGATTATCATATTTCGAAAATTTAGTCATATAAAAGTTCAAATCAGTTTTAATGGAGATTTAGCCAAATTTAATTGACACTAATGCAAATGGCATCAACTGAAAGTTCAATCTGTGAAATTTGCTAACAAAAAAAAAAAAAAAAAATCAATGAACACAATTCTGATTATTTCATATCGTACCATTTCATCATTCTACAATTGCATTCATCCACAATAATATCACATTCACAGAAATAATACACTTTCACAAACATCGCCAAATAACACTGTTTTACACACAAGGGAAAAAAATAGATGACAAAACTGATACAGAAACAATGGAATAGATTTTATAATAAAAACCACTATCAATCCGAATAAATTGTTTCCCCGTGTGCACTGTCCACAAACATACTGTACCCTTTCTTTTGATCGATTCTATTTTATTTTTTGCTTCCAGTTTATAGCAATTGTTGTTATCTCAACAATTTGAGTCGAAATGATTGCCAAAAACAAAGGTTTATTTTGGTGTTTCATTCACTACATAAAATTGTGGTATTTGGAAATGTCTGGATTTTGGATGGAGTGGTGAAATCCCACAACCAGAAAGAATGATTCGTAAATGTAGAACCGATTTCGATGACGGTGATCTATCGAACTGTGAGCGTAAATTCATTTTTGTGATTCGTTCGGAATACCGCGATGGAATCATCATCACAATTTTATTGTGTCGCACACAAATACAACCGTTCAAATTGGCCAATATCTGGTTAATGTAAAGGCAAAACTCGACAAAGAAAACGACACACAAACGTCCAGCAGCTTGTAAATGATCAGTATTTATTCTAATAACGTTAGTTTCGTTATTTGTTAGAACGGATGATGACTTGAGGAAAACAGCAGCAAACAATGTGTCATGTTTTGATTTAAAGAAAAAATAAAATTGAATAACAACAAAGAATCGACCGAAAAAAACAAGAAACACACATACATGACAAAAACACATAATCTCGCGTCATCGAATGTATTAAAAATGGCTTTTCAATCTGCAAACAGACTAGACACGATTACAATTGCGCCAGCGAACCGCACAAACATCGAGGTGGCAAGAGTGTGAGAGAGCAAGAGGCACACACATTAGCATCACCAGCAATGACAGCCAACCAATCTAGACGAAAAGCATGATCAATCAAAGCGAAACAACTAACATTTAACACAAATACACACATTTCGCGATCGAATCGGATCAGATCGCGTTCACAGAGACCCCGTCTCTCTGCAATAGCGCGTGCGTGTGTGTGTGTGTGTTTGTGTTTTTTTTTTCCGAGATTGAATGATGACAAATAGTAGCGAATGATAGGCACAATCGAATGTGTGTGTCGAGTATAATCATCATTCGGCATATTCGAGACGGAATATATCAGTGCTTTGAGAGAATTATGTAATCATCCATGTTAAGTGTTCAAAGCCTGTTATTGAAATATACAGGCGAACGCGCGCGCGCGCTCGACTACAAAGTACACGTTATTGGTGTGTTGCTGTTGTTGCGGTTGCGCTCTGTTATCGTCGTGAGTTCTCTTTTTTTCTGATCACTGTGTTTGCTTCGTATCATTTCATATGCTTGCTAGCTTTTTTGCCCCTACGAATCGTCGTGTTTTTTTTTCTAACTTTTCTGTTCAATGTTGAAGAAAAAGGAACATTGCACACAAACGCTTTTATAATACTGTTCACAAGTGTTTGGGTAGCCTTAAATTGTGTGTTTGTAAAGGGCAATGCGCATAATATTTAGTATAGCTTGGAAGTGAGTGAAACTTCTAATAATAACAAATGGTTGAGTTGGAGCAATGGATTTTTTTTTTCTCACGTCTGTATGTTCTGGTTATTTCAATTTAAATTCAATAATTTGTGTGTCATTCAATTCACATATCCACAATTCAATTGAAATGTTTATGCCAAAAATCCATTTGCGTTGCTCTATTTCATGTGGAGCGAAAATGGTTTCATTCATCAATATTTGCACCGAAGTGGAATTGATGATGGAAAAAAGCTCACAACTTTATTTATTCTTAATTTTGACCATTGTTTGTGTGTGCTTTTTTGTTCCTGCTTTCTGTTTTCAAACATGATGCACATACACACACTTTCTATGTGATGAATGAAAAAATAACCAAAAAAAAAAGAAGAAAGAAATTGGTTTTCTTGCACACAATACACATGAAAATTCGTATTTCGAAATTGCAATCAGATTATTCTCAAAACAATCACATTGGAAAAATGATCAAACACTGACATCAATGAAACAATTCATGTTGATTCGGTGGAAGCAACAACAAAATCGAGTTGTTCATGCACACAAATGTGATTTCCATCATGTCACATCGGTTCACAATCACATGGAATTGGGAGCGATCGCGTGCACTCACACAAATATAACACATAATCAACGCGTCTGTTGCGCGCTGCGAAAACTATGAACACACATACAAAGTGCTCTGTTTCGACTATTTGATGAGCGCGGGTGTGTGCGCGCGCGCGAGCGCCTGCCCGAGAGACCCAAAATGTGTGTACAGTTTTTGTATTGCTGTCGATCCGAAGGCAACTATAAAAGCGATGATGAAATGGTGACAACACTCTGATTAGTTGTAGTAGATTCGGATCTATTTCTTCATTATTATTTTTTTATTTCGACATTTTGACGAATTTTCGGCTCTTGCTGTTGTTGCTGTTTCTTTTTTTTTATATATATATTTGTATCTTTCTTCCTTTATTCATTTCTTTTTCTTTCTCCTTCAATCATTTCATTTGATTCTTCTGTTAAAACAAATTACAATCATTTCGCCATTTTAAACACCAGCACACAAATTTACTCTCTTCGATTTTTCGGAAGAGAGTGACAACGACGATGATAAGTATTCATTTCCATTCATTCAAAATTGCACACTTTGGAAATTCGATCGTCGTATATATATATTTTTGCCTAATTAAATAAAAAAAAATTAAAAAAAAAAAAAACTCTTTTACTTTTGTTTCAAATGCGATGCAAATTATACGACCGAAAATGAAACAGTTGGTTCAAGAGAAACGCGTTCACTTGATCAATATCAACCACTGACTATACGTGGCGCGTTCACATACACTCTTTGCAAAGTCATTTCTTGGGCCTCGCTGTTTTATTATTATTATTATTATTTTTTGTGTGTGTGATGTAGTTGTTATTATTTTGTTGCTATTCGTTGTCTTATTTCGTCGCACTGATAAATGTAAAACTATTGAGCGCGCATTTTGTGAGTGCGTATAACAACGGATATTCCAGCCAAAATGTTTCGGTGTTCTTACTTTTTGGGGCCGAATACAAGAAACGACTGAAAGAAACAGTCAAAAAAGACGATGAAACGAGATACACAAATAAGTTTAAGAAAAAAAAAAAAACAACAACATTGTCAAAAAAAAGAACGTGTTGGCAACTTCCATTTCAGAAGAAGCACATGACGCGCAACTTTGTCATCCATTTAAAATGCTAGAACAAAAATGTTTTAAAATAAAAGCGTAAAAACGTCAAAGTCCAAGAGTGTTAGCGCAAAACTGAATCTTGACGTGCATGTATGTGTTGTGCGCGCGTTCGCGTTTCTTACACTTCAAGAATACCAAAATTCCGAAAATCTCAACCAAACAAATATTTGGCCATATAACTTGCAACGATTCGGAAAAAATTCGGAAATTTCATTGGATGTTTAGTGTTGCATCTAATGTTTTGATTCGCTAAACAAAACTATACACCGATTTATTTGTGTAATCGTGCAAGCATCATCATCATCAGGCAGCAGCAGCAGCAGCAGCAGCAGCAGCAACAACAATAACTAGTTTAAAAACTACGATGATTTTCATTCACACTCGTTCAAAGGCTATGTGTGAATAATCGTCTTTGTATCGTTTGGCCCATACACACATTTTGGAATTGATTTTTTTTTTCGCTGTTAGTTGTTGTTCGCTTTGCTATAAACCAGTTTACCAGAGCCGTATGAATAAATGAATAAAATTCGATTCGAACGGAAATTTCTTTGGAATTGATTTTTTTTTTCGTTCGTTCGTTCGTTTGTTCATTTATTATTTTGAAGTTACACTTAAGGTTTTCCTTGCGCTGACATTGAGCTAGCCTAGGTGTTTTTTTTTCTATTGAATTCGGAATTTTTGGCTGTTTATACACAATGTTAAAAAAAAAATTATGTATGCGTTACTGTGATCAGCCATTGAAACATACATTCGAAATAGAAACGCTTTGAACGAACAAACAACAACAACAAACGTATTAAAATGTCACATGATTTTTTGTATCATTTCGGACTGGAATATCGCGATCAGAAATCAACAAATCATACGATCGTCGGTTGTCGCTTGCGTATAAACGGTTCTAGGTTATAAGATCGCGCGTCAAATCTATTCACACAAACTATCGGCTCTTTTCCACACACACAATATACATTGAGCCAAACATAATGGGCGATGTGTGTTTGTGATTATGGGTTGTCTGTCGTTTTCAGCAAATAGCACTTTGAATTGTTATTACTGGCTTGTTCTCTCTTTCTCTCTTTCTTTTGCCCACTCTCTCTCTCTCTCTCTCTCTCGCTCTTTCTGTATAATTGAGCTTAATTTTTTTTCTATTTCGTTTTTCGTCGTATTTTATTATAATGGCATGAATTGCATCGAATTGTGATAGAAGTTTAAAAAGAAAAAAAAAAAACAAGATTAAACTATCTATGCGATTTCATTTGAAGTACTAGATATTTGCTGAACAAGTGTGATGACATGCACAATATATACGAAGAGCCTGTGTGTTCAAAGTCAGGCATAAAACGTGAATTGGGGGCGGGTAAACTCACGACAGATAAATCCGATAACAAATTGTATTTTTATTATTATTCCATGTTTTTTTCTTTCATGTCTCTGTTACTGTAGTGTTTTTATATTCATTTACGGTCATTTATTCAAAGTGATTTTTTTTGTGTGTTTGACAATTGAATCTGTGGCACTGTTTTACAATGGAAAGTGTTTCAAATGAAATTTGGAGAAACTTTTGTGAACAAAAAATGATGGGCACAAAGTGCACACGATGACATCGACACACTCGCACAAAACGTTTAGTAGAACGCCAATCGAACCAACCAACCCAAAATATATTTATATAGATTATATTTTGGTTTAAAATGCAAATGATGAATAATTGCACTGCACTCAATGGAAATAACGGTCAAATAAAATGTTTCTTGTTTCTAACTTTATTTTTTTTTTGTCAAATTTACATTTCAAATAAACGCACCAAAAAAAAAAACAGTCAACACAGGAAAATCGATCAAGCACATTACAATTTTACTATCAAAATAAATTGGAAGAACGCGAAAAATGAAATTCAAAATAGTCGTGAAAAATATTTTGCTGTGATTACTGCGAAAGAAAAATAAACTGCGATGATCATATTATGTCGGCAAGTCGCGCGCGTGTTGTCTATAATATTTGGTTCGTATCTAGTTTGTGTTGTGTATGCGATATGTGAACCCCTCTAAACAATACTAATCAAATAAATGGACTACGATTTGAACGAAACCGTCATCGTCAAATTGCACTGTGTGCGAAGAGCGTATTCATTACAGAGCGTTAACGTTGGTGTTGTGCGGTGTGTTTGTGTGTGTCTCATGTTGTTTCTTTTTTCTTTTTTTTTTCTTTCTTTCTTTGCTTTTTTCGGACTTAGTTTTCTTTTTCTTTCTCGTGTTCATTACTATGAGAGAGGCTCTATGATGTAGCTCTCTCTGTTAATGTGTGCCCGAGTCTCTTGGTGTTACTTTTTTCTTCTTCTTTTTTTTTATTTGCTTCATTGTGAATATTTTTATTGTTTTCGTTAATATCAATACATAAAAGAACTGGCCAACACATAATAATCTTACGTATCTGTGTGTTTGCCGCCTGCTTTTGCTACTTTCAACCGAAATGCGATGGTATGCGTGGGTCTCTCTCGGTTAGTCAAATTATTATTATTATTACAGCGTTTTTTTTTTTTCGTCGTCGTCGTCACATTTTTGTGTGCTCAAATAGCGAGAGGTATACATTTGGTGTGTGGTTTTTTTTTCGGTTGCTCCAGCAATGACAAAGCAATAAATACGTCGACGATCCACATGAGCCGCAAATAAGGTGTCTGTATGTATCGTACACTCTTGATACGTTTGATATATTCGGTGATAGGTGATTTCGATGTAGCTCTTTTTTCGTTTATGCTCTTTAATATTAACGCATTCATTCATTCATTTTTATTTTTTCGTAAGGTAGAAGGAGGCATACTTTTTTTCCGTTCCACTTCATCCGCTTGGCTCAAATGCCCGAATAAAAAGCCAGCGACAGCAATACAATATATCGTGTGATGTGTAAGACATAGCCAGTATGTTTTATATATATATTTTTTTCGTATGCTGTAATTGATGTGTGCAAAATTCCGCACACATGTTCGTGAATGGGCCAAAGCCACAAGCATTGCGGCTTAAGGCTATTATACAATAGAATTTACGAAAGTCGTTTCTCCATCATATTGGAACGTTAATTTGTGGTATCAATAAATTTTTGTGTACGGTAGAGTTCCTTATGTGTGTGCGTATGTGTGTGTGAATTTGATGTGTTGGAGAGTACATTACCACATGGACGAGCGTGTCCAGGGTGTTTGTGATAGTGTGTTTTTAATGCTAATACACATATTACCGATGTCGATTTCCAAAATATTAGTGAAGGTTATTTTACATTTGCAATGTGGATTTCGACTGTTCTCTCTATCGTTGCAATATTTAGGTTGGTCAGTCGATCGTTCTGTCTCTTTCGCCTGTTATCCGAAACGGAATTTGTCAGTAGCTCTCTCTATCTCAATTATTTTCTCTCTTCGTCTGTATTTCCCCTCTTCTCGATTCGGTTGGTTTCTTTTAATCACGTTTCGTAAGTGTGCAAGTGTTTTTTTTCGAGAGAGAGAGAGAAAGAGAGAGAGAGAGAGACGCTCGTTTGCGCCATTTAAACTTTTTTTTTTCATTTGTCATTTGTCGTTTTACCATTTTATATTCAGATTCGTACTATTTGTCATTCAAAGTATGTATATTTCGGTTGTGGATGAAGAAGAGGCACATGGTCACACAGCCAACCAATTCAAATACAACAAAAAAAGAGAACGAAATATTTCTGTATATTGATCGCAACACACATTATTGATCGCAGGCCATTTCGCACACATATGCCAATGTTGCCCGCACGCACATCAACAAATACCATCTAATGGTCTCCCAAAAATAGATTTGACAATGTGTATTTCGGAATATGTCAATTTTTATAGTATTCAAATCATTTTGATTGGTACTTTTGCTTTCAATTCATCACCAATTCAGTTGCCTCATCACCCGTCAAATCATAATCAAACGCACACTTTGCGCCACTCAACGAATCATGTATGTTTATGGTCTGAGTCTCAACTTTATGATTCAATGCACAAGACAGCTACGCAATCGGTATGCATATTTGGTTTGGGTGAGATTGGTCGATTGATAGAGCAGTCAATCTTTTTTTTTTTGTTTAAAAAGTTCTCAAGTAAGTTTATTCCCTTGATTTATCCTCAATAATTGAGTTTTATATTTTCGACTGAGGAAAAAAAAGCTCTGCATGAAAATACCTCAACCCTTTAAAATGTCATGTCTTTCCATTGAACTCGCCTGTTCGACTTTTTTTTATCGTGAAAATCTAATAAATTTCCTTCAAGAAAATGAAAAAAAAAACCATTGAATAGATTGCGAACGGTCGAACGGTCGAGTATGAGCCAAACAGAATAAAAGAAAACAAACAATCAACACGTTTACATAATTTCATGTTCGGTTTCCTCTCTTTTGACAACCACCTATGAAATTATGCCGTCAAATTCAAGTTTGCTAAAAAGATTTTGCTTTCAGTGCAATATGACATGGGATGGATATGACAGTTAAGGAGGTTAAAATACTGTTTGGTGGCTTGATTTCGGCCAATGTCCAACGCATGCAATCAACAACACTGGAGTTTTTTTCTGCGTTATCGTTAACATATTTCAATATAAAAATCAGGTACCGGAAATGAAAATATCAATACCAACAACCAATTCACTCAAAAAAAAAAAATTGTTGAGCTTTAACTACATAGCATAACACTGATTGACTTCGTTTCGATTGAGATTGTTTGTATAAATAAAATGTTTACGTCTTTGTTTGGCAGCAACAAAACAGAATCGCAAAACCACATTAGGTTATGACAAAAACGAACACTTATTGAGCAATAACAATGAACCTCAAACCATTTGCATTGCCCCCACACAGGTTTCGACTCAATTTCCAAATCCACAAAAATAGTATGTGCGTGTCGTTTTGGTCTACCTGAAAATGATTCGTGTATTGTTGTTTTGTCGTGATTGGTGTTGTTTCGCATTTCGTCGACCAACAAACACGACTTTTAAAATTTCGCCGAAAAATTTCACATCTTTAAAACCTGAAATCAATCATTTTTAAAATTGTAAATGACACACCAGTTTGGTCATTTTCACATAAATCAATGCCATTTTGTGTTGCAGGTTTTCTGTTGCGAAAAAATATGGGCATTCGAGGCGTAATACATTCCTATTATAACACCATCTTTGCGATGCAATGAGAGAGAGAGAGAGAGAGAGAGAGAGAGAGAGAGAGACAGTGAAATAGAGACAAAATCTATATGATATTTTAATGCATTATTTCCATCAACATAAACAGCTGACAATGAAATATTGGAATTCTCCATATTGATAGCATGAACTGCTAGTTCTCTATACTCTAGGATGTCATCAAACTTATTTTTTTTTTATCTATAAGAGTAAATATAACATTCTAATGCAATCGAACCCCTAGATAGTATACGTATTTGATTTTTAAATTATACGTTCTCAAAGGATTCGAAGCTTATGAACTTAAATAGGTTAATTTGGTATTTGATTGCAAAAGTTATGGGCTTGAACAAAAAAAAAAAAAAAAAAAAAAAAATGTATGCCCATTTTATTTGGTCGATCGATTTGGAATTCCAGTTTTCAAAATGGAATGAAAACGCACCGCAAGAGAGAATGAACAAAAAAAAAATTATGGATGGCGGGGATATAAATAAGCAGCGCACCAGATCCACATCTAACGATGATAAATATAAATGGAGTTTCTTCCGTCTTGATTAGGCGAGTTGTAAATTGCCAAATGTTTTGACTTTGTTACTTTTTATACTGTGTGTTGTTGTTGTTGTTTTTTTTTTTGCTTGCCATTCACACAGAGTTGAATGCAATGTCGAAATCATCATAAATGATTATTGATAGGCAATATGAAGAAGAAAATGACAAATAAACCACAAAATATTCGGGACTTCTTTCAACATAACATTCCGTTCCAACGACTATCTTCAAAGACAGGCAATTTCTAACAACAACTTTATACAATTTCGGACACTTTCCCATTCCAAATGTAAACACAATTGGGAATCGTATTTCCAAGTAAGTGTTTCAAGCCACGAAATCATGATCTATTTTCCATATATTGTTCCAATCATCAACAATGTATGTGTTATAATGTTATAATCAGTACATAAACATTGGGACACACAATCAAAATTTTTTTTTTTTGAAAATGTTGTCGTTAAAATGGCTTCATGCAAAGCGCACAAACAACCCAAATGGCCTGTGAATATTGGAGTAGGCTATTTGTGTGTGTGTGTGTGTGTGTGTGTGTGTGTGTGTGTGTGTGTGTGTGTGTATAGCAACAACGATTCAATTTGTCGATGATTTTTTCTCGTTGTGTGTCGTTTGTAGTTGTGTGTCGCTGTTATTCTGGTATTTTATGTGCATGTCGGTCACAATCTTCATTATATTATAATAATGGATTTTTTTTTTTCATGACAGCAACATTCACAATTCAATTTTATTTTCAATTCGTTTTTGTGCATATTTGATTTATGTGTGTATGGATGTGTGTACACAGTAGACTGTCTACAAAAATATACAATTATATGTGCATATTAATTGGGAAATTTTTTGTGTTACCCATTTAAAATTAAAATTGTCATTTTATTTTAGCGTTGACATTTGTCTTTGATCGTCAAAAATGTAAAAAAATATATCGGCAAAAGGTGTCGTATTTTATGTTCGATTTGTGTCAAAACATACTGAGCATATATATAAGAGAGCGAGAGAGAGGGGGTTATACAAAGCTTTTTTTTTAAGTGGTTGTATTGTGTGAGTATTGAATTAAATTGAATGCTAATTTTTCATCAATGATTTTATTATATAAAAGTAAAACAATAAAAATTGGTTCAACACTTTAAATAAGTATGATCGAATTCGAATTTGATGGTGAATCTTCATTTAAAAAGACATCAATTTCATAGATCAATATGGTGGCAATGTCATTGTTGCATTAGATTTTGACAATCAAGAGTCATGTCATCGCGTTTGCTGTTTTTTTTTTCTTTCATATGATAAATAAATGCGTCCAAGGGCAAATGCAAAGACATTTATTCGCGGAACATGATTTCAGATGTTTGCTTAGTGAGAGAGGTAAAGACACCAATCGACATCACATCGCCACCACCACCAACAACAAGAACGACAGAGAAATCGATAAAAATGGAAAAATGGCGAATTTCAGCCATTTAATACATTAATAATTATATATGGCACATTTTGGTTTTAAAATGTTTCACCCAGATCGAAGCGTGTAGCATAGAATTCAGTCAAATGACTTTTAACCATGGCAAAAGTGAACGAAGAAGAAAGTGAACCGAGAGGAAGAGGAAAACATAAGCAATAGACATCGAATGGACAGAGAAGATTGCGGTTTATGTGGCGTGTGTGAGGCCCAGTCTATCGATGTTATAATCAGGATGAGCCATTTTTTTTGTTTGACAATGGCCAACCGAATGGAGGACTATAATATTGTGTGTTAATGGATAGAGAGATGTATGTGTATATTGAAAATGGCACACAGCAAAATGACTACTGCACTGCACAAAAACAAAACTAGGCCATGAACAAAATGTACAAGCTTTTCCGTTCATCCGTGTTTGGTGTGTGTGTTTTTTGTTGTTGTTGTTGTTGTTGTTGTTGTTGTTGTTGTTGGTACCATAATATGGTATGCATGTAGCGCGCGCACATTATTCACATGTGACTTTGCTCAAGCGATTTTGCTACTGACGAAACTCTGGAGAGTGTTTTTTTTTCGTGTGTTGTTGATGAAAAGTATGCTTGAGTTTTGTTTGTGGGTGTGCAAGACATAGATGCATTACGCTATGCCGTTCACTCATTCTGTCTGTATTTGTGGTTTTGGTGTGTGTGTGTGTGTGTGTGTGTTTGTGTGTCTCTGTGTGTGCGTGTGCACACGACTGTACTCGAGACATGCATATGGATGTTATTGCCCAAAAGCTTTCGTCTATATGCATCAGAGTTTTCGTACCCTTATAGCTCACGTGTTGTTCCGCTATAGCATATATATTCAGTTATTTGTTCCATTTTTCCTTTTATGCACACAACAATTACTCCACCGATTCTTGTTCCCGTTCCTTTGTTATTTCATTCTCTTCTCCTTTCGTTTGACATGAAACATTGAGTAGCATTTGGAAAATCTGGAGCATACTGTACTTCTGACACACACACACACACACACACATGAACACACACATATAGAAAAAGAGGTAGAGATAGAGAAAGAGAGAGGAAGGCCAGCGAATTCCAAACGAACAATTATTGAATGGCTGCAATATGCAAGTTAATCGTCATTTAATTTGTGCGAAAAGCATCAACTTGTAAATGAAAGTTCGGTGGCGAAACCGATTTTCTGGTACATTCGTAGGAGTGGTGAGCGTAATGTTTGCATGTATTAGTGAATGTGAGCTTCTTTTGGTGTGCCGTGTTGCCTTGCTTTGTTTCGCTTTGCTTTCGGTCACACTCACGCTCACGCTCACTTTGTTGTCTCTCAATATATATGTATATATGTATGTGTGTGTGTGTGTTACTGAGAGACTGTTACTTCCCAATTGCACATACAAGTCAACCTGACACTAGCACACTGGATTGTTGGGCGAAACTGTTGTATTGCGAATTGCACGGTTTGGTGCACACGCGGCAAATATCAATAGGTACGCAGTCGTATTTGGAATACAGTGCAATTTTGCGCGCCTCTTTTACAGGGATATTGCAGATAAATTCCATTACATGCAAGACATACACATTCAGCGCCAAAATAACAACAATAAAATCGAAAGCGCATATGACACGGGGGGGAAATAAGGTCAGCATAGACACAAAATGCTCTAATATACACAACGCCAAGTAGTCAACCAGTCAGTCCAGACACTCACTCATACATACAAATACACGCACACATACACACACCTTCACCAATACCACTTTAATGGCTGCGCTCTCTTTCCCTTTTAAAACTTGGTGCATTTTAGCTGCTATTACTGTTGGCGAAAAGAAAAAGAAGAAGGAAACATTGAAAATAATGCTGACAATAGATGGAAGGAATAGTTCGACTGTAAGCTGAACACTTACAGGAAAATGAACACTCTCTCTCTCTCTCTCTCTCTCTCTCTCTCTCTCTCTCTCTCTCTCTCTCTCTCTCTCTCCACGTGCAATATATATAATAATACATCGATTGGCCATGCCAAGAATTCCACTGCACCATTTGCATTTTTCAACATAATTTTCCTGCACCCATTCGAACTATTTCCCGATTGGCAACAGCAACAAAATTCGGTTAAATTTAATTTTTCAATCAATTGAAATATAATCGGCCATCAAATAAATCAAAAACTAAAATGGGACACACAGACATACACACACAGGTACTAGATTCGTTCCATTTAAATGAATGTGTGTCAAACAAGTAACGAAACATCGTAGCTGGGCTGACCGCTTAAGATGATAAACAAACTAATGATAATTATGGCGAGACCATTGCAATTTGCAATACATTAGTATGCAAAATATTACCACAACAACAACAACAACAACAACAACAAAAAGAAAAAAAGAGAGCGAATGAGAAGGAAAACGAAAATCGATGGTGACGTAAACAATTTCGTTGGAATTGTAAATTTGCTGAGCCACCAAAAACAGATGAGTGTACTATCAGTACTCATGCAGTGGAATATTAAAAGGCAAGAAACAATTGCAAAGACGTGGTACACATATAAAAAGATTGGCTGCCAAATAGCCACAAAAAAAGGAGAACAAAATGCTTTCAATGTACGTGATATCGAATTTCAATAACGTTTGTAACTAAATCGCCTCCTTCTATGATTTCTTCACAAACGATATTTTTATTTCTTTGGCCGCTTTCTCTCTCTTTCTCTCTCTCTCTCTCTCTCTCTCTCTCTCTCAAATTCATTTTTATTTCATATGTATATATGGCCTTTGTGAGCGTGTATTTGATGGTTCACTTTATCTTACTTTTTCATTTACTTTTGCTTTTGCCTCCTCTTCTTTTCTCCCACATTTCGTGCATTTAATATTAAATAGTGTATGATTTGTGAATTATGTATAGGTTTGTCTATACGATGGCTTTTTCAAGGATATTTATCGATCGAAGCGCAACATACTTTCATTATGTGGTCTATATTTAACCATCTAACACACAACAAATATTGTTCTTTTACATTTTTCGATTACGTTGACGGATCTAACCAATGTTACGATATATGCTTTTCATGTTCGGTGGTTTTTTTTGTGTGTTCAATTTTGTAGACACACTGAAAATACACGCTCTTCTTCATTCGATAAGGTCTCTTTTGCACTTACTCAATTTCATGAAATTTAAACTGCTTTTTACTGGTAATGTTCATTTTTTTCTCTCTTGTTCTTCGTTTGAAAGCTCGATGTCGATTGGTTTCGTCCACTTTTTTTTTTTGTTATCGTGCAAGAGAAAAAGAATAGGAAAAAAAACCAATCTTTTTTAGCAAATTATAGGGCAAGAAATATTGCCAATTTCACGTTATTTATCTTGAGTGGAAAATATCGCGTCCAACGTGTTAGAGAGTGCGGCTCGTCTTCGAACCTGATTGCATGTGCACGTGAAATTTATTTGGTAAAAATGACGGCTTCGGCATACGCCCATTTATGCATTACACCCGTTTTTTTTTTGTTTTAAATTATGTGCATCGCAACAATAAAAGGCTAAAGAAAATTAATTTTCAACGTATATAAATACGGAACGAAACGATGAAAAAAAAAGAATCAAGTGAATGCAACATTAGGCGGCTAATGCTGATTGTGAATGTGGTTGTACATGGCCTGTACGCGGCTGTTGGCGACATAACACTAAAGCACAGGTGAATATTAAGCGCCAATTTATGCTGGTTTGCATGAGTTCAGTTACCCATATGCCGTGTGATGCCACACTCTGAGTCGTTATTGCCTGCAGATTCTTTTGTTTCGTGAGCCACTTTCGCTCTCTCTCTCTCTCTCTCTCTCTCTCACACTCTCTCTCTGTTTGTCTGCCTCTGTGTTGTTCCGCATATAAAAATATTTTTGCATATATCACATCGCAATGGACGTAGATTCCACAGATTTTGTGTCAGTGTTCTTTTTTTTTCACAGTTTCGAATGCACGATATCGTTCAGTGTGCATTTTGTGTGGACATTTTTCAATCTCAAACCAAAAGCCTGCATTTTTTTTCTGTTCAAACGCTCTTGTTACTTAATGCATACTACATACACACTCATCGAATACAGCTGAACGATGCACTGCCAATTGTAACATTTTCACGATTTATTTTTTGAACAGTGGCTATTTTCTGGCATATAAATTCATTGGAAAGACTTGAAAATGATCAGTTTGGTCATTGTTCATTTTGGTAACACCTTAAATCGTTCACATGTTCAAAACAATGGTCTATTGGATTGCCGGAGCTTATTTACGATTATGTGATTGATGTGTGTGAGCGCTTGCTCATTCAAACCACACCAAAAGAAAGAATGAGCAATAGAGAGAAACTATTCGATAATACTAATAAATATTTTCAAACAAAAAAAGGGAGAATTGTGCGCTAACTGGTGCGCTATTGGACGTCAATCTCTGTGAATACTCTCACATCAACGTCAATGTGCGATAAAAAGCGAGCGGTGACAAAAGCAATTGATATTATACACTTACATTGGCAAAGCGAAACGATTATGTATGTCATGTTGGTCTGTTCATTAGTACATTCGATTCATTGAACGGTGTGTTTTGTAATCGATCGCATTTTATGTGAACGCTGGCAAATAACTTGATTGTGTGTTGTGCTATTTCATTTATGTTCGTTAATTTTTTTTTTCTTTCTTTTTTTTTAAAGGAGAAAAAGAAATGCGAACAAACAAACAAACAAACGAAAAAAAAGCTCATCAGAGATTTCAAAGAACATGAAAATCTATTTTCTTTAAAACATTTCTCTCTTTTTCTCTTCATTCGCCGGTCTCATTCACATATTAGTCCAATGTTGTAATCAATAAATTAGTCGATTTTTGTTCTTCGGCAGCAGCACCGTACGAAAACTTTGAAGCGCTTTGAATGACCTATTTTTTACGGTTTCATGGCAATTCAAATTGAAATCGTGCACGGAACAAGCATATTTGTGTATTTGCCATTGTATGTGTGCGCTTTTTTTTTGTATGTCCCCTGTCACATTTGTGTTAGGTTATCATGCCTCCAATCCTTCTGTTACGTTTTATTAATTCACCTTCTCTCTCTCTCTCTTTATCCTCTCTTGGTAAGCTCTTCTCAAGCAAGTGGCTGACCATTTGTTGAGTTTTTTTCATGATATTTTTATTGCACAACAATTAGAATAATCCACATTATTTGTTTCCCTTGTCGGCCCCATTGCCCCTTTCATTCACTGCAAATTTCCCACCCATATTTCCGCGGGCTGAACTCATTTCTAACCAACATACATACAGTTGTTGCTGCTGTTGCTGGTGCTCTATTATCGCTTGTTGTGTGCCCGTTTCATTCGCTCCCCGGTTTTGTGTGTGTGTGTGTGTGTGTGTGTGTGCAATGCAGTTCACACAATTTCCATGTAGTATTTATTGATAGATCATGTGTATACACACAATTTGCCGAATAAAATCGACAAAACAAAACATATTCAGTTCACACGAGAATTAAAAGTGAATTAACCGACAGAAAATATTCAACGATTGATAAATAATGAACGAATTTAAACTTTCGCCCATGAATCATGTTTCATGCATGTGGCCATACCAAGAAAGTGACGGAACGAGAGAGCAAACGGGAGAGCGAGAGCGAGAGAAAGATAGACAGATTGAAAGGAAATATTGTATGAGCAAATAAGAAGCGTGCACGGTTTCAATTCGAGTGTGGACGCGACCGCCTTCATTCCATGTATTATCAGGGCATACCGGCCGACGTTTGTTGAACCAAGTGCAATTTAACAAGCGAACTTCATGCCACATAAACAACAACAACAACAACAGATTGCATGGCAAGTCTCGCGCGCGCGGGTTCGCATGACGAATGAATAATTTGGTGTTGACGATGAGGCAAACCATTCTTTCCATTTATTGAACATGATTTGGCTTGAATGGGATTGCCCCGGATGATGGGGCTCTTAGTTTTGTTTGCTTTATATCGAATTAGTGCATTTTCGGGCCAAAAATAAAGGAAACTGGGTTTGTGTGTGTGTGTGTGTGTGTGGGGCAAAAACAAGTGCGAGATGCACCAACAAAATCATACCCTTTCCACAAAAAACACACAAACACAACTCATTTGCAGCTGTTACAATAATGTACGAGGTCAATTCGAGAATACGACGGAAATGTTATCGGTTTTCAAGCAAAAATGAAAAAAAAAATAAAATACTTAGACAATCTCTATCACAACGATTCACTCTACAATTGAAACAACTTGAAAACAGATAATTTTGCTAGCAATTTTATTGGTCAAAAATGAGCACATGATAGAAAGCAAGCCCATTTGATTTCGATTTAAAAATTCCGCATTGTGTCAATATATTTCCAATTTGATGGTGTAACAAGAAGTCCCCAATCGCCCAAAGGGTAAATATAGTATTTTATGGGTAGAAATGTATAGAGCAACATCAATAACAAAAACGAAAGAAAAAAAAAACAACAAGAAAAACAAATACACACAGTTCGAAACGACTGAAAGTCGACATTGAACCATTTTGTGAATTGAAATCGAAAGCACGTGGAAATTATTTATATTCGATACAGTCACATTCACATTCACCACTAGTGAATCACTAGAAACCTTTATCAATACAAAATGGCTATGGCCAAATTGAATTCATCATTTTCCTTCTACATTGTTCATTTCGCTCCAGCTGAATCATTTGAAATTTGTTTGATTTAAGCATATTTAGACACTATTTTATTAAATATTTCTACAAAAGTCCTTGAGCAAGCTCAAATTCCAACTACTCTATGATGTATGTTGATTACAATTTTAAATAAAAAATTGAAATGCACACAATGCACATACACATCACACACTCACAAACATTCATTCTCACTCATTTGCGTCAGCTCATTTCTTGAGTCTTCTACAACTTGTTTCTAACTGCTCTCCGTTATAGCTGCTATTTTTTTGTAATATTCATGGAATGTTCGAATCGTGATGAAGATGATATTAATGAAAATGACAAACAAACGACCGATAGAAAACCAACAATTCATTTTCGAAGGATTTGCATTAATAGAATATTTACTGCTAGTGCTCATTTACCACCAACACGAAAAAAAAACGAACTTGATCAGATAATTTCGGTTTCATTTGAAAATTTGTTAACTCCAAAACAAAGAGTAAAGACAAATGTATCACTAAAAAAAAAAACTTAGATTAAGAAAATTGAGCGATAAGGACGGAAGGGACGGATTCAGTATTATACAAAAAAAAAAACATATTATTGTCACGAACTGAAATCCAAAACATGTAAAACTGTGTATAATACATTTTACGATTAAAATATATATATATATCGATCGGTTAATATTAGCCGCAGCCGTTTGGTTTAGTTCAGTACAATTGAATATGCAATAATTGATTTCATTTTATATACTTATTTGCGAATTAAAAAAAAAATAAACCAAGAAGAAAATAGAATTGATAAATATTCGTCAAAGTTTATTGCACTCGAAAATTTAGAAGTTTCAGTTTTGGCGTGGTGAGTTTCAGTTCAATTAAAAAAAAAAAAAAAAAAAAAAAAAAACATTAGAAAGAGCGAGAATTGAAATATTATACACAACAATACCTGCTGCAAAAACATTATATATGTATCTAGATATTAAATTGTTCGGGTAACCCAATTTCTTAATGTCACATTGTGTAAGGCCGAGAAAGAAATTCTGCTTCTTATTTTATTTCTTAAATTGTTTTCATATTTAAAATTGCGTATTTGTTTTTTGTTCTTCTCTAAATAAAAGCTATATTTTAGGTGGTCATTTTGTTTTTTTGTTTTGTTTTTTTATTGTACTGTAGTTAAAAAAGCATTTGTAATGATAAATATAACAAGAATAACAATAACAAAAAGAAATTAAATTCACACTCAAAAATAATTTGGTCGGCGGTATAGTTTCACAATTGATTGCATAATTCCTTATTCTGGTTTCGGTATATATAAACTATATATAATATTTGGATATATCGTAGTCAGGGTAACGGAGATAGAGTGCAAAAGAGCATCAATATAATGGACTGCATTTTAATCGAGAAAACACAGAATTTGGTCTTCTGAAGTGTCCGTTGAGAGTTTCAATTACATAATATTTTATCGCTGTGGTGCTTAGAGGACGCATTATGTGCAGTGCATACTCTCTGAACCAAAACCAGGCACGTTTTAATTACAAATTAATTGAAGATGGCTTTTTTGGTAATGCATTTTTAGTGGTAAAAATACCGAAGCATTTCGTTCAAATTTTTTTTTTTTTTTTTTAGAAAGATATTGAGGTGAAACCAATGCTGTTTCTATTCTGTTCCCTGATTAGCTCGTAAAATAAAGTGATCACATGGGAATTGATCATACTACGGCAATTCAATCGAGATTTAATACCGTTTGGTTGAGAAAGAAATCATTGACTTTGTTTAGTTTCTTCTTTTTTTTGTACTACACAATATTTTTTTTTTTTTATCTTAAATCTTTTCTATTGACCCGAGATACATTCGAAAGGAAAACATAAAAAAAAAAAATCCGAAAAACCGTAAAACAAAATATAATGAATATTCAAAATAAAAACGAAAGAGAACATCGCATCGAGTTTTGTTTTTCTTGTTTTGGTCTTCTTTCGCGTGTTAAAAACGGCAATTCGTTTATTTGGTATACAAGAGCATCAACTTACCAGAACTGAAATGTGAACGTTTTGTTGTACCATTTTCTGTATCACTGTCAAGTGGTCGTTTGCGGGAATCTCCGATTTCAGGGCTTGGACATGTTTCCATTCCGGCATCAGGATCGGCAGCCATTTCTACAATAAATCCGCAGTTTATTAGAAACACTTGGGCTATTGCACAATAAATGCGATGTGATGAGGTTTTTTTGTGTTTTTTTTTTTTTGTTTGTTTGTTTGAGGGGGATAAAAGAATGCGCAAGCGTAAAATTTTACTGTGTTTCTGTAACACGCTTTTGAATTTTTGCTTGAACTTTGTTCCTGGCTGTCGCCTGCTGTGTGTATTATTATTGCTTTGGCACATTACATAGGGTTTTGTATGTGCCCATGCTCTACTAACAAACAAAACCAGAATTTAACACAAAAAAAAAACTATTTCGCTCTCGTTCGATGCGCTCTCTTTGCATTTCTCTCAACGGATTAAGTGCGAGTATGTGCCTTATTAACTGACTTATTTTGTTTTTTTAGAAGAGATAAAGAAGAGTTTCTTTGACACTGTGTGTCACGAGCAAATCAACATACTTGGATCCATTGGTTTGTGTTTTTCTTTTTTTCGAAATCCTCAACAAAAATGATAAAAAAAAAAAAAATAACCCGAAGAACCTTTTTTTCTATTTGAACAAACACAAACTATCTGAACAAGCGTCGGTCAAAAACTGTTTCGGTTTTATTGTGTCGCTTTTTTGCGGCTTTTCAATTCAGTTGCGATTTCAGTGTTTCTTTAATGTACGGGTTTTCGAATGATCGTGCGTTCTCTTTTACGTTCTCTCACTCGCAGAGCATTTTACACTCTTGACATTTTTTTTTTATCTACAACAACAACAAATATTTCGCGATAAGGGAGTTTAATAATTTGAGGTATGGGCATATGAAGCTCGGCAATGAGAATTTATGCTGAGTACTCTGATGTCGGAACTCAGTGAGACCGAACGGTTGTGTCGATGTGCGTGTGCATGAATGTTAGAGTTAGCGTGAATGTGAGTGACTGAGTGACTGCGTGTGTGTGTGTGTGTGTGTGTATGTGAATTTATATACACAAATAGAGAATTTCGGACCAATTTTACACGCACTACAATAGTTCACTGTTGTATTCTTTTATCATTCTCTGATTCGTTCTAGCCTTTATCAACATCAATACAACGACCAACTTGCAAATAAAAACGGGAAAAGAGTTTGCCAACAGCAACAACATCAACTAAAGAATTATACTTTGATTTAAAGTGCCTTTGTTTGATTATCTATTGCAATAATTCTCTCCACTCATTTTCATACACATTTAAGCTATTGCATTTGATCAAAAATGAGCGCTGGATGTGTTGTTTGAAAATCTAAAAATTGCTCAACGAAAAGAAGACAAAGTTAATCAAATTGCATTTCGTGGACAATCGTTTAGTTCTTGGTTTGTTGGTTACAATGGTTAAATCGGCTAACGTGGTCATATCCAAGCACACACACGGTCACTATCATTAACCACACGGCATGAACAAAAAGTATGTGTTTTTTTTTGTGCCAATTTTCAGCAAAGTATTTTCCACATCAAAAAACCACAACAACAACCAAATGATTTTTTGGGATATGTGTTATTTTTTCTCTGGCTTGACGTTGATTTTGGAGCGTTTATCGCCTCATAATTCTCCTTCTTCTTCTTCTTCTTCTTCTTATTATTATTATATTTTCAACTGTATAAGCACAAGCACTCGCCCAGTTCGGGTTTTCAACGCGCACACACATACCCACAGAATATCAGTCGGATGATAGATAAGTGCACACACATATGTATGTCAGTTAAAGGCAGTTCGAAATCGGTATGATGACGAATTATATTAAAAATGAGAAGAAAAGAAAAGTATTCAATGTACATAAATGCGACAAAAACGAACAACTACAACAACAACAACAAAAAAGACGGTCTACAATAATCTCTGGTTCTTGGGTATTCTCTGTCTCATTTTATCGCATTTGATTTTGTTTTTTTTTTTTTTTTTTTTTTTTGAGCACGTTCTTCATTCTCGTCTCATCTGTGCACGCACATTCACATTCATAGATGAAACTCTCTCGCGCGCGCTGTCAGATATCAATAAAAGCCAACAACAAACCGCACAAAACCGATAGTGTGCCGATGAAGGAAGTGAGAGAGAAGAGAAGAGAAAAAAAAACACACACACAACATGTATGGAAGGCTGGCAGAGAAAACACACAATTGCAAAACATTTCTCATAAATGACGAACACGGCTACGTGTTCACATACTCTCGGTGAGCGTGTCTGTATTTTTTTTTTTTTTCATTGATTTCTCTGTTCGAAAACGGTATTTGGTGAATTTGTTAACATGCGAATAAGAAACAAAATTCTTCACTATGAGGCTCACTGATTCAAAATGAAGCACACATACACGCGCAAACACCCAATAGCCAAAGGTTCAACAATATGACACCGCGCGCGCGACCGATATTTGTGTTGTTGTTGTTGTTTTATTATTATTATTTCTTTGCTGTCGTCGTCGTTGTCGTCGGTTTTTTGAGTCTTTTTATAATATTTTAAACTTCTGTTTTTTTGCTATTTTTTTTTGTTTCGCCTTTCATTGTTTTACATCATTGATTCCATTTTTATGGTTGATTTTGTTGTTGCTCTTCTCTTCTCTGATTTTGATTCACATACAAATATGCATACGTGTATTTTTCAACTGTTACGCGCGCAATTTATTTTTTTTTTTCAATTCGCTCTCATCATACGAATCGTTCTCTTTTCATCATCGTATCGAGACACTGACAATTGTAATACACATCACCGAAAACAACAACGAATATAATGTCTAATTGACATTTACTGTTGTTATTATTTTCGTTTCGAAGTCTCAGAGTATGGTTCAATGTTGTGTGTGTATTTGATTTAGATTTCGAATAAAAGTAATTTGAAAAATTTTTTAATCCGTAGCTGACGGTGTTATTGAAAACCATACGATTTCGATATGAAAACAGAAAGTGGCAAAGATGACACGAAAAGAGGAGCAAGAAAGGGAAAACAAAAATATGCGCGTTCCACATCCGAATGAATAAAAAAAAAATAAAAAAAAACGTTTTTTATGCTGGTAGAACAACCGAAATTAAAAATTTACTATTATTATTTCGCGAAATGTTTGTATGAGTATAAATAAATTGAAGCGATTACGATTTGTGATGACTGTGTATATGTGTGCATATTGAATGAAGTGAGAAGTGCGCGCATAGAATGTGGCAAATGAGCGAGAACGAATGTGAACAGCAACCATATGCACATGTAGTATCAACTTGGCTATGTATTTACTGATAATAATAAGAGGAATTTCATTTGGCTTTCATGTGGACTCGGGGAATGACGAAGATGACGGTGACGACGACGAAAACAACAAATAAAAAAAAAACTTTAATATGAACCACAAAATGAAGTAATTCACGGCTTTTTTTTTTGATCTGTTACTGCGTTATAATATTTTTTTCCTTAAAATTCATAAAATTGGTTTTTGGCTTTCGATTTGTTGGGAATTGAACAAATTAAAAAAAAACGACACACATTCGAATTTGAACATTTAGTTCGCTTCGCCGAGTTATTGTATTACGCGAGCGAATGACATGTGTGTACACTGAGAGAGCGGGCAAGTTCTGAGCGTGAGTATGTTCGTGTGAGTGTATATTGTGTGTATTCAGTTGAGCATGAGTCTGTGTGACCCGTGATTACACATCAATGAAATTCAATGTGGTTGCATATTTTAGTTTACTTTTTTTTCCTCTCTTCCCATTCTTCTCACTTTTCTTTCCCTTCTATCACTTTAATTCTTATTGCGTTTTCCTTCTTCTTCTTCTTCTCTTTTCAATTTGTGCCAAGAAACAACATCAGAAGTAAATTTTTTCTTTTCTTTTGGCATGTATATCAAATGGATTATAATGTTCTCAAACGAAATTTCCATTTCCATTTAGTTTCTTCGTTGTTGTTGTTGTTTTTGTTGTTGCAAAACGACACATTTTTTCACGCTCCTAACATTTGCTATTTCCAAAACAATCATAAGGTTTTTTCTGTTTTTTTTTCTCTTTCGCTGTAACTATTCTCTCTTTCTCTCTCCGCGCGCGCAAAATTGCCATTTATTCAATTTATTATATTGATTATTGTATGCACTCGGTGGTTTAGTGTGTTCGAAATAAATTCTCATTGCGTGTAAGAAAAGTGAATCAATTGTTTTCAAGAACCATTTTTTGTTTTTCATTGGTCGTTTGAATTTAGCAAGTGATCTGCATTTAAAAGCACCACAAATATTTTGGATTAAACACAAAAAGGTGTCCATTTTCCGTCAATTGGTTTTTTCGCTTTGTCATACTCTCTCTCTCTCTCTAAATTTTCCGTCGTTTTGAATTTGATCGATTTGGTAATTAACTGCAACTGGTTTCGCATTTTGCCATATTACAGTGTCTGCGTTTTTTCATTCGTCTCTCTCTCACTCTCCCACTCTCTCTCTCTCTCTCTCTCTCTCTCTCTCTCTCTCTCTCTCTCTCTCACTCTTTCTCTCTATCTCTGATTCAAAGAGCAGTGTGTATTGATTGTCAATTAGTAGTTAGAATTTGTTGTCATTACTTTTTCAATTGAAACAAGTTCCGCCTTGGGTTTGGTTTGGCCTGTTTTCGATTCAGCTGCCACAGGGGATTGTTGTTGAGTTCCAAGTTTAATTAGTTTAAATTAAAAACTTTATCAATACATAACAACTGAATAACAACAATTAATTCTTCTTCTTCTTCTTTTGAAAAACGAAATGAGGGGAAAAACGGATTTTACTTATTTTTTTTTGGTTTACAACAAAACTCAATATTTGCGATTAAATTTTTTTTTTTTCGTCGGACGAACAACAACAATAGCCACACAACGATTTTTTTTTGTTCAATTTGAATTTATATTATTTTGTCTTCTCTTTTTCTGCTGTTATTTATAATGTTATATGTATAAATTCGAAACTTAATGAATATAATATTGTTTGTTGTTTTTTTTTTCTTTTCCCTTTTTTTTTGCTATGTGTACGCGAAGTGTATCTTTTTTAAGTGTGTTTTTATATTTATTACTAGTTTTTTTTGTGTTTTATTATATTTGGTTTCAGTGTGAAAGAAGAAACAGTACTGTCATGAAGTACAGCACAAATGATACTAGCTGGGCTCTCTAGCTTTGACGTTATGTGTTTTGTAACTGCGGCTGCAGAGGTAGAGAACCATTTACTGTTCGAAACGTATGTAAATTTATTTTATGTACACACGCTTGCGATACACACGCATACAAAGACACACAACACAATAAATAAAAGTGTTGAGCTCCTGTATGTGCACACTGGCCTCGTGTGTGTGTGTGTGTGTGTGTGTGTTATGTGTTTTAAGTTCAGAGCGTGCAAATAGTCAAATGGATTCGGTTGTCGTCGTCTTCGTCGGTTTTTGTGCGCCGTGTATTTGTATATGTGTGACACAGTGTGTGACTGTGCTCGTTCTGTGCCTATGTGTAAGTACATTTTTGTGCTGCTTTCGTGGTATGACATTGTATTAGTTAGTTCATGCATCAGAATTTCTTATTCGAATGAAGAGCAGAGCGAACATACATATACAAGCGATTGAAAAAACCGATTTTTTCTTTGCTGTCATATTTTTTTTTTTTTCAGCAATGAATCGTGGAAAATGGTTAAATGTTTCGACAGATTCGGTGCCATGTAGTTGTGTGTACTGTAGATTGCGGTGGAGAAACTACGCGTTGCGCATAACAGTAGTTTCTTTACACCGAAAAAATTCCTGCTTTCGGTCTAAGGGCTTTTTAATAGCCATTCAGGAAATGAATGCGTACACATGACATGGAAAAAGTGTGCTGGCTGTTTTGTGTGTTTGGTGTGTCATGATGATGTGGATACTACTGTGTGTGTCAGTGTGTGTGTGTGTGATGGTGTGATGGTGTGTTGCTGTGGTGTGGTGTACTTGCTCTCAATGCTTTAGCTATTTGGAGCAAACTGACGACGACGACGAGCATTTTAAAGAATAAGAAGAAGAGGTAGGAAGAAAACAAACGCTCATGTCATCCGATATAGATTTCAGAATATGTTCAAAATACGCATCGCTTACAATGTATTTGTAGTGTGCTGGTTACTTTTTTCTTCTTCTTCAGATCACTGTGTTATTTTGCTGTGGTGGCTATGCGCGCTTTTGGTTCTGACTTTTGTGCTTTTGCCATCATCACTCTCGCATCAGTTGTCTTATATAGAATATATATATGTGTGTGTGTGTATTTATAAGATATATATTTCGCCGCCTTTCTTTACATTGTTAAATATAATTCAATTGCGACGCTTTTGTTATCGGCTGGCTGACATAAATAATGACCGCTCATTACGTGCACCAAATATTTTCGTCACACACACATATTGCAAGTTTTCTATGATTTAATACATAATCAAATGAGCCGAGTGCTGAGCTACTGTTGTTTCATGGTCATTATGATGACTATTATTATTATTGCATCATGCCAACATCGAAGTAGAAAAAGAAGAAGAGAGAGTGAGCAAAAGGAAAAAAAATAGTAGCCGCTCAAGCGTCCCTTACTAAAATATTCAAATGTACAACAACCGATTGAGATAAAAGATGAAGTGAGCTCCACACACAATGTGACCAAATATCACAATTATGCAATTTTTGTGTGTGTTAATTTTTTTTTTTTTTTTTTTCATTTGCGAGAGAGTTTCATTTTTTCAGCAGATGGATTTCATTCGGTGGGAAATCCAACAATGTGACTAAAACACGATTCGAGCATTCAACACAATGATGAATCGGAGCTGTCGATCAAAACCCCAATGACGAGAGGAATGCTGATATATGCGAGAAACGGAATACAGTACGATGCGGTTTCGTGCCCTGGCACCTAGTTTCTGCTGCACACACAAACGTAACACACACACACACATATATATATATATATATATACACTCTCACACACAAACGCACACACATTGAAAGTGGGCAACTATCAGCTGACTCCACTCAACTTGTCATACATTTACATGCGTGACGGTGACTTTGTGCCCGTTCAACATACTAACATACACTCACGCATACAAACGGAGACACCAGCATGCATACATCGATGTCGCGCTTATGCTCATGCTCACACATTTATACATTCCCATACTCGTGCTCGGGCCACGAGAGTACAATTGTGCCATAAGCACAAGTAGTCAGTGTGAACTATTGAAAACGAAAGCCTAGATTCGCTTACTCACATGAGCCGTACACACGCGCGCACACACTCACACACTCACAGGCACATGAGCGATATGAACGATCGCCCCGTCTCTATTCTAATCATTGTTACCGTCATGGATTTGGACATTACTCATCTTGCTCACACCGCTCACAATGTATATTTAGATCAACGAAATATCCGACACTGATTCCGTTCAGTGCAAATGATCATTGTACTTTGGTCGATAATGCGATGAATTTTGCCGTCAGACTGATTTGAACTCTGACAGTGTGCAATGTTCAGGGCACCATGCTATGCAGTTGAATTTATAACACTCGACTTGATTTCATTTCAATCGCGTTTTGCGATGCTAAAGATTTATCCACTCAACACAGCCAGAGGACTGAAGCCCAAACACATATCCATTCATTCTAATTCACTTTTGATTAGCGTTTGTGCTGCCTGTGTACACACAGTACATTGTGTGTTGTACTGTACAGTGTTCGTCACCGAATTGTGTCTATGCATCTATATGGGAATGAGATGCTATTCTTGCTATTTGTATTTATTCTAGCATACAAATTATAACCCATTTTTTGTTCTTTTTTTGTGCACTCATTTTAAATGCGATCGCACACTATATCTCGTTGGTCTTGTCTTGCATTCGGCTGGGGTGCTGTTGACTTGCTTTTGGCTTTGATGCTGTTGACGTTGCTATTGCAGCTCTTTCTCTCTCTTTCTCTCTCTCTCTCTCTCACACACACACACACTGTTTAGTGTGATTAGTTTACTACGTTGTTGAGCTTTTTTGCGTCTCTCTGAGAATTTCAATTGTATTGTGCACGAGTGCGTCTGACTTAAAGACCACTATATTTTAAAACACAATTCAACTGATATTTTAACTTCGCTTCTATGTGAATAAAAGAGAAAAGCAATCGAAAGTATCATTGAACTGCCTGAATTATTCGTTTCGCTCATTTTGTTTCCCCGTTTTACACGCATGATGTGTAATAAAATTGGAAAGAAAAAAAAAACAGAGCAACAAAATACATCGATATAATCATCATCACTTGTTTAGTTCGTCTATATATTCATCGGAACCGTTTTATTCTGTCTTTCATTTTCTTTTCATTTGACAAAATTGAACGCACACGGGAAAATTGTGCGTGTGTATGAGTGCGTCTTTTTAAACTACACACGCAATATCGCTCAACTCGGTTTTATTTCTCGATTTTTTTTTTGTTCGGGCTCTGTTTCATTTAAAACACTTTCAATTGTTTCGATTATTTCCGTATTCAGACCCACTATGTCCCACATTTTAGGTGATTGCATAGAATGAACATTTATGTTAAGTGCTTAACGACTAATTCTTTTTCTTCACTTCGACTTCAATTTTTCGATGACAACAACAACAACAACTGAAAAGAAATATACAATAAAAAAAATAATTTGGTATGCGGCGCATAACGCAAAAGTTTGGTATACGGTTTCATTGTTATTATTCGGTGGCTACGGTTAAAACGGTCATTACAGTCACTCATCATGGACGAAATAGACAAGCAACCGTATAATCGGTACGGTCGGTACAATGACAACGACAACAAACACTGAAACAAAAAGTCCAAACGCAATTGAGGCGCATAGAGTAAATGGGACAACTAATCAAAGTCCATTATGCTGACTAATTTCGCATAGTTGAGAGTTTTTGAGACTTTGTTTTATGTGAGGCATGCAACCAAATAACCTTTCATCGATCATATTTTGCATGTTGGCATCGAAAATCGTCACTAATATTACTCAAATCGATGTTTCGTCTTGTCGCTCAGGTTATCGGTCGTTTAAGAATAATCATCGTCTGGATTTGATGGCATTCACATTTTTCACCTTCCTTCTTGTTTGGCTCTGTATACAGTTTTACTTTGGTTTCATTTTTTTTTTCTGTTAATATTTTATTATACCGTTCGATCTTTGCTGAAGAAGAATGTTACATTGATTGTCAGATCAGTTTTAATAACTGGTTGAAATTGAAAGAGTAACAAAGAAACACAGCGAAATAGAGACACAAAACTGCTTGAAAAAGAAAAAAAAAATAAATAAAGGTCGCTCATTAGCGTTGGCTTAGAATAATGTTTCATAGTTTGAATGCCACAGAATCAACGAAGTCCATGAAATGACAGTCATAAAATCGAAAAAAAAAATGGTGATAGGACAAATGCCAACACATCTTTTGTGTATCAAACTACATGAATTAAGGCATCGTGAAAAGAGTGTTGTTAGTTCAATTTTTTTTTTAATGCGATTGATATACGACTATTCAATTTACAGAATGATACATTTTTGTGGGTCAAAATATTGCATACAGCTTAGAAGCAGCTCTGCAGAAATCAACTGATGGCACGATTTGCATTTTGATTGCCATTCAACGATTCAAAATTAAATGCTGACCAAATATATTTCGGTCGCACAGCTATGTACAATTTTCTATGTCAATTGCAATGCTATTCCACATTTGTTGATGTCACAGGTACAGTAAGGCCGAACAAACAGCAAATGAAATGAAAATGCATCACAATGCTCGTTTACACCTGAATGCAAATCACGGTGCAAAAGTTGTGTGTGTGTGAGTGAGTGCGCTCACTTTCGGCACATGTGCCGCAACAAAATCGAGAAATCGTTAATTGGCTGTTCACGAATGATGAGTGAAAATGCAGGGCGCGAGCGAGTACATTATAATCCGATTACATAATTAGAACGTGAAAAATTATTAACAATTTTAAAGCGCAAAATATATGCCGTCCGACAACAACGACACCAGCAACAATGGCAATCGTCAGCAACGGGCAAAGCAACAACAAAAATCGGGTTTTCTATTTCCAACGATACAGCAACAAACAGGCCGAGCCGGCTAAAATTTGCGAAACACAAGTGCAATTTTGAAGTTAGAAATTGATTTTCTCGACATTTTAGCTGTTATAGAGTTTTGTGTGTTTCCTCTGAGTGTATTCGCCGCTGTGTTGATTTGTTTGTGTGTAGATAATTATTGTTGTGGATGCACGCTATGCTGTCATATTGTGTTTTTTTTACTCTTTTTTCCGTTCTGTTGTGACAGTACTATAGTTCGAAGCTCTCGTTCACATCGCCATCAAAACACACGTATACAAAACAGAGTTACTTCTATTTCTCCCCGATTTATCGGCTAAGTTTAAGCGATAAATTTAATAAGCATATTAAATCTGAAAATGTATAAGCTGTGATAAAGATGATTGTTTAAAGATACGACATTAGAAATTGTTAGCTGAGAGTTTCCAACTGAGGCGAAGCCCCAACTCAATGCCATCATTCGCATCCATAGTAGTAGATAGGCACCGAAAATGCATTCAAGACAGACAAAGAGAAATATTGTATTTCATGAAAGTGTGTGAGAGAAAGAGAGAGAAACACAATAATAGCGCATAAAATCATTGTATTGTAGATCTTTGTGCGACTTGTATTGCGCCTTATTTTATTTTCAATCTGTTCAGTTCTACAGTTTTTAAATTCGTGAAATCAAACCAACGTTCTAAGCTGTTGAATCATTTGAGCGACGCAACACACACACAATACGCTGTGTTTATAACGCATAAAAACACGTTTATCTTTTCAAATTCTCTCAAGTTTCGAGAATAAAATCAATGAATGAATGAATCGAAACGCTACTCAGGAACGTCACACTGTTGCTGTTGATTTGTTCGACAACGTCAAATGCATATTATCATGTTTTTAATTGTTTACAATTTTAGAAATTATAATTTTAAACGATTCGGTTTACATGAAAATTGTGAAACACCCAAATGCAAAATATATTTCTAAGTGTTTTTATCGCTACATTTATTATGGGCCCGTGTTTGTTCCCAATGCGTTGCCCAGTTTTTTGAATGCTGTTTTTGTTCGCTGTTGTTTTGTTGTTGTTGTTTTTTTTTATTGCTCTTGACTTGCAGGCGCAACGAAATCCACACAATAATACATTGAATAGAATAGAATAGAATAGAATATAATAGAATAGGAAAGAATAGAAAAGCGGCCCAAACCGCTTTCAGTGTCAAATGGATTTGAATATTGCAAATTACAATTGCACTGCACTCACATTTGATTGTGTACGTGTGTGTGTGTGTGTGTGTGTATGTGTCCGCCAAAGGGCGTACCGTATTATAATCCAACATGAATTAAAACCAACTGCATTTGTATCGGCATTATGCTATCGTATTAATTAACTAATAAGAAATTATGTTTCATTTTAAAAACACCAATTCAAATCTCACTTTGTGAATGCCACACAACAAAATAACGTTGCGCATATATTTTGATTAGTGTCTGAAAAATAAACACCATCAAATGGAATTGTGCAGCATTTTGACCACACTCTATTTTCCAATGAAAAAAAACGAAGATACAAAAAAAAATAGAAACTGTGTCTAAATTGCGTACAAAATGACTGCTGACTGACAGAATAATTGCTGAAATTGTGTGTTGTTGTAGTTTCTTGTTGAGAACAATTGGCGAGTTGACAGGCAGATCTATTGAAAATGAAAATCTATTTGAATTCTCGGTTCCGAGGAAATATACACAAATATCAACAAATAATGACCGAAACAGCGAACAAACAAATCAAAAATTATATTGAGAGAGAAAGTGAAATGAAATTCAAAAATTCAAAATGTATGCCACGATACGGTCTTGGAACATGGATAAACTGTTGATAGATATCATTTCATGATTAATGTGATATGTATATGTTATATGTGAGTGTGAGTGTGAGTGTGAGTGTGTGCCATGAAATTGGATAAGCTGATATTTATCGATAGTTTTGCCCCAAAACGAAAAAACAGAAAACCTCTGGAAAAAAGGTCATAATCGATAGAATAGAATTGACAATGAGCGTAGAATGTGATTACTTTTGCTTGAAATTCTCTCTCGAGTATTCCACAAATTCATTAGTGTTTGAACACTGTAATTTGACTTTAGAACCCACAGGACACACTAGACGTTGTCTTACCTTGTACCTAAAGTGGCGTTTAAAATTTACCTTTAAAATGTCAACAAAGCATTTGATTAGCATTTAATGCTGAACACATTAGTCGAAATTCAGTTTTTCCAAACAATGAGTAAATGCGTGTATTCACTCACAAAAACACATATACACACACACATTGCAACCATTCCAACGGTCTTTTAACCGAATCTATGGCCAGTTTTATAGTCATGTTTTTTGTGAAATTTCGTATATGACCCGTGGATTATGCGTGTGAAATGAATGAATAGCAATGTTAGTACTGTTTTGTGTGCAGTTCAGCATAAATTTTATGATAATGCATGTAAAGTATGAGAGACTCATTGTGGCGGGTTGAATGGGTAAATATATGTTTGTCAGGTTATCATCGAAATGACCTTTCACATTTCATCTTTTGCCCTTTTTTCTTCTACACATAGCATACGAAATAGTTTTAAATTAAATGAACGATTCAAAGAAAAAAAAAATGTTTTGAACCGGCGTGACATTGTTTATCCGATTAAGTATGTTGAATGTTCGATAAAACTTCATAATACCGTTTCGGTCAACATGTGTGATGAGCTATGATGGAATGACATAAGAGCCATTAGATGTGAGCAACAACAAAGGAAAAACATATTTTCATAAATCTCTTTTTTGTTGTTGTTGTTTGAAAATGCTCATACTTATTGGCGATTTAATTTTTTTTGTTATTTCAGTTACAAATAATATGCCACATATCCGATGCACTTTTTTTTTGTCATGTCACAAATTCTCTGAACTGAACTGCAACAGTAGAAAAACTTCAAATAACTTTAATGAGCTTACATAACAACTTTTGTTATTTGTTTTAGTTGTTTCATTCCTTTTTTTATTCAAGTGAGTTTTTCGTCTCTTTCTTGTTTATTATACGATTGCGACGTGTTTGTGAGACAAGGTCATTTTTTTTCATTTATTTTGTTATGTCATGCGTTTATTTATGCTTTTTCTTTCAATAAATGCGCTATTTTGAGTGTTTGTGTGTCGACACATTTGCAAAGGGAAAAAAGTGCGCGCGCGCGCTCTACAAAGAACTGTGCTGCTATTTTCAAAAAATATGTACTTTTTATTGCTATCTGCTTGAATCACAAATGTAAAGCAAAATGAACATAGATTCATTAAAATCAGTATCGAACCGAACTATTGACTATAGGCAATTGAGATGTACTATGAGCTTCGCCTGTTCGCCATCCAATTTTACAACATAAAACTATTTTATTAACACATAGAAATATTGGATACTTTAGTTTTTTATCGGCAATAATTGAACAATTTGTTTTCTCTTTGGTCGAATCAAATAAATTCAACGAAACCTCAACTGCACTCAACTGATATCAGTTCTTTTTTTTATCGATTTCAGATTAATATTTGTTTCATTTACAACATTTACAAAGGGAATAATATATGGGTGTTTGTTATTCCGTGCGGGTGTGTATTTTTTTTTGTCTTGAATTTTGCTGGTTGTAAACATACGTTCGCTCATTTGGAAAAATGTTTAATCCCAAAAGGACCACATGAACTTTCAGAGCACAGATAAAAAAAAACGGTTTGGCATGGCATTCAAACATGGCATTCAAACATTTGAAAAAAAAAACTGAGGACCTATGCTCTTGAGTATTGAACTATGTCAAGGCTCATTCGTATGCTCAGATGGACGTTTTCGTTTCATCATTTCATGCATTTTCGTTAAAATTATATGATTTTGAAGTAAGAAGAGCCAAAGCTCATAAGATAAGAAATGCACATCTATCGTTAAGAGATAAGAGGTGTACTAGTTCACTCTTTGATGTTATCTCTTAACTCTCCGAGAGAAACGGAAGCGATAATATTCATGAAATTAGGTGATTACGGTATTTTTATCATGTGAATTTCATTTCACATTTTAAATCTGTCACAACATGACTCCTCAACCAGACATAGTAGACATAGTGCACTTCGAGATTGACAGAAAAAAATGCATATCTTATCTGGAAAGTTTTGGAGATTTATGATTGAATTAGAGGCGTTGAATTAACTATTCCATCAATCGCCACCAGATGTCAAATTTTTCGATTTCGTTCGAATGGACTCTTCGATTCTTTAGATACAAAATAAAATCAGGCGAGCTGTGGGAATTCCCCTGTGGGCTTTACTGTTCCCACACATCGTTTAAGCGTAGGAATTAATTAGAGGAATCTTCAACGCAAATGAGAAACTCTGATTACTTTTGTAATCAGATAACAAACTGTTTGAATTGAAAAAATATTATTTTTATATTTGAGTCTTGAAAGTTTTCTAAAAAAAAAAATGGGTTATGATATGAATAAAATTCAATTAAAATAAAAGAATTTTTGCGCAATGAGTTGAAAACAACCATAAGCGGGTCTTTCTTTATATGCTAGTTTAAAGTTGTCGAAATATAAAAAATTCTAAATCATATGTAACGAAAGTGATAAAATATTATAAAACACGAGAAATGATTTTTCTATTTATTTGGCACAAAAGTTACTAGATTGAGCTATTTTGTACTTATGTAAAGTGACTTCTCGCTTCATGGTATCCTTTGCAATGCTGTTCACCACCGGACTTAACAATATGGATTGATTTTATTTCATAATTTTCTTGAGATTCAAACCGATCCGAACACGAAGTGAACATGAACTCCTCCAGGGTGTGAATTAAACAGGTGGTACCGGTATTCACAAAATCTTAGTAAATTTTTGTAAAATTTAGTAAATAAAATGTGTTGTAATTCTAATATTATCCATCAAAAATGTTATGGGTATTACAACTATGAGCGAACTATAAGCACTCGTTTGCGAATTATAAAAACCTTTAATAATACGGTAGAAACTATAATTTCTAATGAATATTGTAACACGTCCATATTACGATATATTTTCCTAATTACAATGATCGATAAAATAAGGCATTTAAAATATAAAGATAAATTTTTTCATAGAAAAACTTATTTTATTTTCATGTTCAAAGACTTTTGAGCAGTACTGTATGTTTAAGAAATGTTCAAAAACTTGTATTTTTATCATTATCATTTATCAGGACATGTTGAGTTCATGAACAAAAAAAATTCAAAGTAGATTTGATGATCCTTTGATTGATTATGGAATTATAACTCAATTGTTATCAAAATCAGTGTTTTGCACTCACCAAACAATGAAAATCATATAAAAACCTGCGAATTATTGTGACCATTTAGTCATATTGTAACCTCTTGGGTATACCAAAGTGATATAATTATGAAATTGATCATAGTTCTTTTACTGTTTTGTTTAGTTCTTGTACCGCAGGTGAGATATAATGTTTTCATATTTCATTTCTCTATACTCCAAGAACTATTTATTATTTCACGATTCAAACATACAGGAGGCTATGGGTGGTACAGTATCAGTTGAGAACACCGCATTTAGGTATCCCATCGCTACTGCTGGTTGCCCACCAGGTGAAAAAATGCTGGGTGGTGGTGGAAATTGCAGATCTGTAAAAGGAATAGGCTGGGCTTGGGTTATAGCTAGTCATCCGATCAATGAAAACGAATGGCAGGTGCGATGTGATACGCCAAAGGATCAAGATCTTATTGCACAGGCCATTATTGTGTGCCAATAATATCATTAAAATTCCAATGCAATTTTGCTTTTTGTATTAATACACTTCGTTATTCAACAAGAAAATAAAGAAAAGTAATCATTCTCTCGTTACTAATCAGTTTCTATGAAGCAGGACGTATATTTACATGTGATTATTGTACTTCTTTATGGAGTTTTCAGCTCTCATTGAGCTATGTCAAATGTTGGTAACATTTATAACATTTATTCCGAATTGAACTGAGGACTCTCGTTGCTTCTAATGCGATGTTCTGCTACATTGTTCGATGTGTGTGCTAAATATCAAAGAAGTTCACGTGATTCAGCTTTACAACATTGTTTCGATACTGATGAGAAAATATTTTGACGAAAAACTATTATGAATTCGCTAGTCAGGAAGCCGCTAGATTGACATGTTTGAACATTTGGACGAACAATTTACGCATGTTATCGAATCCATTCTGTATTTTTCCAGCACATCTGCACTCATGAAGATTTTTTAAAGAACCAACTAGATCTCTTGAAGAAAGTTTCATCATGACATTTCAAAAGACCAAAAAGTCCTCGACGAGCCGATCATAAGAAAAAAATGTGTAATGGTGTCCACGAGGGGCTCCTGCCATGTCTAGAAATACAAATTCGGTAGAATAGAAAATAATGTTCATTTCTACTCATTTTCCATGTGTTCATTTGTAATAAAAGAAATCAATTTGCATAATATAATATACTGTAGTAATTTTTGAACACTCTTTTTTGTACTGCTTTTTTTGGTGTATTCCTTTATAATCCTTTTTGGAAAGGATAAAATGTCAATATACTTTTTCAGAAAAAATGATTAAACAACATTAAGTTATATACATCGGGAATGACATAGATCTAATTTTTACTCATTTTGCCAGTTTTTTTTTAAACAATCTCCGTAAGAGCAACATTTCCAGGCATTTCATATAATGATTTGTCACCATATGAAATGTATAATTAGCACAATGTAATTCTTATCGAGAGCGACCGAAAATGTACCGTTATAAAAATCGCCATCTTGTGTCTTTTCCATACGTTTATAATTATTATCGATTGCATTTGTATGGGAAAGATCATCAACGATTATAATCGGCGGTGTAGGAAATAGCATCTTATGAAATACGTTATAATTTTGTTATTCTTCCCTACTTCTTCGCATTTGTTGACATTTATTATAGTCTGGTTAATTTTATAATTCTTTGGTTCGGTTTAACATTTCATGGTGTAAACATTTTGCCGACTCTGCAACTGATAAGAGATAAGTGAAAACAATGCTGAGCGCCATATCAAAGTCTGAACCATCCCCAAACATCGTTATGACTTATCTGAGACAGGTTAAATCAATCATTGTTCAATATATATATCATATTTGAAATTAAATATTTCTATTGCGCATTAATGAGAGCTCTTAATTGCCTCGCGAGTACGCTCATGCACTTCAGTGGAGAATTGTGCGAATCCATAAAAACCATATAATTTCGAAAACATCAAGCAGATCTTAAAATGTTGCAGGTCGTATATCAAAAAAAATGAATTCCAATGTAGGAGTACTATAGGGTTAGATACAGTAAGAATATTAGCAATATTAAAATGCAAATAGCGAAAATAAAAACAACAAAATATGCACTGAAACCTCTGCTTCTGTGTGGTGCACAATCTTAATGTGCGCATGCGCCTCATTCAGGAAGAGATTTAAAATCGGTGTCTAACCCCATGAGGAGTCTCAATCTGAATATCAAATCAGTAGCTTTAGTTAAGCTTTTTGTTGGTTAATCAATCATTTGCTATCAAAATCAGTTTTTTGCGCTCATGACATAATGAAATTTATATAAAAACCGGCGAATCTATGCGACAATTCAGTCGAATTGGGACCTTTAAAGCACATCAAAACGGTATTATGATGAAATTTATCATAGTTCTTGCTTGTTTTTATGTAGTTCTTGTATCGCAGGTAAGATATATTATTTCAATTAAATAATCTATTGATTCTTGATGCAAGTATTAAATTATAGGAAGCTATGGGCGAACTCATAAAAAGTGAAGTCACAGCGTATCGTTGGCCCAGCGTAACCATCGGCTGTCCACCCGGTAAAAGAATGGTGTTCGGTGGGGGATATTGTAAATCGGCAACAGGAATAGGCTGGGTGTGGTTAACTACAAGTCAGCCAGCAAATCCGAATGAATGGTATGTGGCATGTGATACATCGAAGGATCAGAATGTCATTGCAGAAGCTTATGTTGTTTGCTACGTTTTTTAGCATTGAATTTTTTAGAAGCTGATTAGAAAATATCAATGTAATTTTGGATTCTTTGTAAAAAAATTTAACAAATTTGATTATTTAAAAGGTATAAGCTAAGAAAATAACGTTTCTAGTGTGATTTTGATATGATTGTAATAGATTGTAAAAAAATTTGAATATCCTGTGGCAAAAGTATCGGTTACGCTGTATTCATTCTATTTTTGGGGTTCAACACACAGAGAGAGAAATTTTATAAGACCATGTTGAGTTCATCAAAAAAAAAACTAAGTAGATTTGCTGATCTTTTGATTGATTATGAAATTATTACTCAATTGTTATCAAAATCAGTGTTTTGTACTCACCACACAATTAAAATCATATAATAACCTTCGAATCATTGTGACAATTTATTCATAATGTGACCACTTGGGTATACCAAAGTCGCATTGATTATAGCAGTTTTACTATTTTGTTTAGTTTAGGGTACAGAGCGAGTTGATCAGTTTGAGTTTTTCGAACAAAATGATCATGAACTCATCCCGGGTGAGAATAAAACATCTTGCATCGACATTTGGATTTTGAAATAATTTGAAGTAATGTCTACTAAGAAGTAGTGTAGTTCAACATACTCGATTGTTCGCCTTGGAAAAGTGGTCAAGTGCAGCTGATTATACATTTCATTGGGAAAATGACTTCGTTCATCTTATAATCAAGTATTTCTATTGTCGATCATCTACTCCCATTTAATGTCTATTCCAATCGATAAGCTATGTTTCAATTCCAATTTTATTGACTGTTCTACAAACAAACAATCTGAACATCTCATAAAAAAACATTAAAAACGAACTGTATTTTTCTTTTTCTTTGAATAATTTTTTTTTTTGGTTTTGGAAGTAAATTCCATGTTTATTTGCCCAAAATTTAAAGTACACACGCACAGTTAATAAAACACACAATTGACAAAAAATAAAAATTGAATACTTACTCTTACGCATTAAAAAATCGTAATTTATTTGTAAGGGAAAATCAATTGAAAACAAGAAATAAAATTAAACTGCTTTAAAATCGATCGTGTTGTGAGAGGGAATAATTCGATTGAGGTTCACTTACAGTGAATATAATCGACACACTTGTAATCAAATTTTGATAGAATAAATTGAAAAAGAAGATAGATACATAAAACCAATAAGTAAAAGTAGAAGAAGCTTCAAAAAAAGGTATACATTAGGTAAAATATTACGTGAATAAAATAATTAGGCGTTGGAAATGTTGTAACATTCCATGTTTTTTTTTCTCTCATGAACAAAAGTAAAATAATGTCAATTTAAGCTGACAGTAATTATTGGAATGATAAAAGAATGGATTTTCTTTTGGTCTTTCGTTCAATATTTCGATTTTGTCGAATGGCAAATTATTTTGCTGCTTCGGGCGGACAATCTGGTTGATTTGATGGATGCGCTGCTCGAAAGGCTGGATGACTTTCGAGCTCTCGATCGATACGTAAAATGATTGGATAAGGACGTAGATCTACGTGGAATCTGTTAAATTAGAATTGAATATGTGTCATTGCGTTACAAGAAACACCAAACAAACAAAAGAACATCTTAAAACAAACGAAAAGACCCACAGAATCTTACCTTCGAGCATTGAACACTTGTGGTACTAAACAGCAATCGGCCATCGAAATTTCATCACCGACACAAAATTTTCCGGCTGAAGTTGACAGCAACTTCTCAATGGCACGAAATCCACGCGTAATCCAATGTTGGGCCCATTCTTTTTTCTTTTCTTCACCTACATGAATTAGCACGATTAAATTCTGTAGCGGTTGAATGCCGGATGTGATGACCTCGCATATTTCTCGTACTTTGCATCGTTTATGAACATCCTGTGGCAAAAGTGGCCGTTGCGGTCGTGTTTCCTCTAAATAATGCATAATCGCTACCGACTCGACAAGTGTGTGACCATCTAAAATTGACGCGCAACAAACAAACAAAATGTTTATGAAACACATTTTCCTCCATTTGGAATGACAGTTTTATCATTGAATTATTGCAATTTACTCACCAATTTGAAGAGCTGGAACTTGTTCCATTGGATTGACTTCACGATATTCATTGCAATGCTGTTCACCGCCCGATTTAATCAAACTGATGGCTTTTATATCATATGGAATTTCTTTGAGATTCAAAGCAATTCGAACACGCCACGAACATGAGCTTCTCCAGTACGAATACAAAACCGGCTGCATAGAATTGGAAGAAGATTGCGACGATTCGATTTTAGACATTTTACTCAAAAAACGAACGTTTGTCTTAGATTGATTAAATAGCAACTTCTAGAATGATACAAACAAAATGAAGCACACCTGGTAACTGAAATCATCTACGCCAACAGAATCATAAAAAAATAATAATTTTGATGCAAGTCAAACATGTATAACAGAAAGACAACAACAACGATTGCTATAATAAAAATAAATGTATAAAAAAAAACATAAAAAAAAATTACACAAACAAACAAGAGTCACAATATCATTTTACAGAAAAACATCAAAAGCCGGTTTTACGGCCCAACTGGATACTAAATTAATGCGGTACAATATCGATAATCAAACAGCACACACGCTGTTCGGGCTGATGAATCTAGTGATTGAATTTATAATTAATAATTTAAAAAAAATATTTCAAATCAAATTCGAACACAACAAAATTAACAAATCACACAAAAAAATATGGATGGAAATTTCACTCCAAGAATAAACAAACCTTCGCTATTGTCGACAGCGACATAGCGTTATGATACTTTGAGTAATTAATTTTGAGGCCGTTTATTTTGAAAACTGTTGATAGAAAAAAAAATAAAATCTCGATTAGCGATCACACTTTGTATGCTTGGCGTGCGATTGTTTATTTGTTGTTGTTCTGTTTTGGGCTATACGGTTTATGAAGTGATTTGTTGCTGCGATTTCAATTCTAAAATATTCAATATTATACAAATAAAAAATGTGCGATTCAGACTGTCACTTGAGTCGCTTGTCGGTCTGTCTGAGTTTACAGTGCAATCGCTATTTTTTTTATTTGGTTGGTATTCATGTGTTTTGAGTGACGAGGTTGCTGTTTCTGCTAAATGGTATCGAAAGCATGAACCATCTGCGCTTTGAACATACATTAAATCCATTGAGGTTTTAACTTATCGCTCGAGGACTATAAAACACGAATAAAAATTCAAATGATTCAATATAATCAGTGTGTTTAATTCAATTGGATTTTTCAGTGTTTGCCTCCAAATCCTACGTGCAATGACTGTTCCAAATGCTTTATACCGTGTGACACTTATATCGTGTAAACAAAGCCAAACATGGAGAGGACATCTATTTGTCAGGTGACAAACTAGAACGAATATTATCCTTAATTATCCTTAAAAATCAACAACCTCTATTGGTTGTCTATTTCGACATTTGTTTTTTTTCCTCTCTCCCTGTTGAATGGAAACCATTTGGACCACTAACACACACGCGCACGCACACAATATTTTCCAACAAAGAACGAGCTTCAGCAAAATCCTTGGAATTGGAATGAATGTAGGCATAACTGATGAATGGTAGAGAATGAAATTAGTATCAAGGCCAACCATCAAATAGTTTTGTTGCTTGAATAAAGTAGTAGTTTATGATGTACTTGTTGCATTACCATTTTGCTATTACCCATTGACAAGGTGAAAATCCGAAAATCACATTATGTACATGATTTTACATTGTTTTGGTTGTGTGAAAAGAGCGATTTACGATTGAATTTCCACTTGGTTGAATGTGTGTTGAATATAAGCTGCAAATGAAAAGACATCAATTTTTTGGGTGCCGAGATGGGAACTGTGGTGATTTAACTGGTATAACTATGTGGATGCACATAGTAAATGTTCATTTAAGAAAACGATGTTTGCATTTGAAAATAGGAAATTGAGTTTCCTTTCATATCATTTTATCGATTTTCAAGCATTGACAAGCGATCGCACACCGTTTTTTTTCGGATGAGGTTTGGTTTTTCGACTGTGTTTAAACCAAAAGCCATTTTCTGTAGGTATCACATCGGATTTCAATTTCAATAACACCATAACCATCGATGGTAAAACAAAATGTTGAAAGAGTAATTGCTGGCACATTATGGTTTTTGATTTCTCTGGCTGCTCTGGCTTTATATTAATTTTATTTTTTATTTATTTATTTTTTTTTTCGCTTTGCTGCTGTTCAGTCGACATTAATGTTGAAGTACATGTTGGTTTTACATGTGATTAATTCATATGCGGTTTTGACTAAAATGCAGAGGTTTTTTGGTGTTTGTGGTTGAGCATATGTGTACACTTCTGATGGGAAAATGAATGATTTTTGAAGTGCTCACGCCGCACCGTTTCGTTGCATGTCTCTAAATGAGAATTTAACATGCATATGTTGGTGGCGATAATTCAGCAAGAGAATAACTTTCATTCCGTCCGAATCCATCTGGTTTAACTAATTTCCAAGTTCCCTCAAAACCACAAGAGGTGAAAGAAAGCTTTAAGAAAAAAACATTTCGAACACATCATAAAGGTAAGTGATTTACTCCATGCACTGGAGTGCACTCTTAGCCAGAAAATGCAATCAATCGATCAATGCCAAGACTAATTTGAAAAGCTGCTATTTTCAATATGCTGAGAACAACCTATGCACACACTTAAACCGGTTGAAAAAGACTCAATGCAGTTTGTCGCATCTCAAAAGACTGAACCAACACTGAGACTTTGCAAAAACATTCGAATATAAATTCACACAGCTTACAACGGATTTTAAAAGTTTCGAGAGCGGAGATATCAAGAGTTGTGTTTTAAATTCCTGGCGCTTCCTTTATGTTACACAGCCTGAATCACTCAAATCAATCGCAAAAACTTCGGCAAATTTGTATTCTGATTGATGTAGATTTTCAGGTGCATTTTATCAGCACTGCCCTGGAATAGTGCTGACTTGGGACAGTGTCATAATAATAGTGCTCGATTCAGCATTATTCTAGGGTGGTGCTGAAGAAATGCACTTTAGATTTTCAACCAAAAAAATGTCACTTCACATTTTTGCATTAACGATGATTTGTTGGGTTTTCTCTACCGAATGCTACTCATACAGAGATTTATGTTTTTATTTTTAAATTGGCCTTGACCAATGTTAAAATCGTATCAAATTCAAGAGTCACTTCGATTTTAATTTGGCATCGACTAAATAAAGAAAAAACAAAAACAGTGATTTTTATTGACGCATAATCGTTAAAATCCAGAGCAAAAACATCTGTTTATTAGACACTGATTGTGAAAGGTGAAGTTAAAACGAATGGAAAAATGTATAGTCCTCTGCAATGGGATCTGTTAACTAATTTCAATCATAAAAAGATACCTGCATGGAGAAGGGGGGCAGATTTCTTCTCCCCCAGAACCTAACAGAGATGATAGTTTATTTGTTTCATTGTGTTCGCAGCATTAGTTCATTTAACAACCGTTCACAGCATTTTTCATATAACATATGAAGCTCCGAAAGTACGGGAATGTGCCTTGGGCTACTTTACTCCCTTTGCTCACCAAAAACTTCACCTCCTGATATTTCCGACATTTCAAATGCCTGCTCGTGAAAGTTGGTTTAATCTGATAAGAGCTTATAACAGATACCCCAGCGAAAATATTATAACTTAAATTGACATTGCCTATTCGATTGTTAACTTGTTCGAGTCAGTCTCCTCATGGGAAATTGCAATATAACTACTACATATATGTGCTACATGTTCATGGGGTGTCAGTTTCTCGTCACGAGCGGCTTATTGATAAATTTTTCTGATTTCATTTCATTCAAAATGTATTTCCTCATTCCTTAGTCCGATTTGGCTCCATTTATAGCTGAAATATTAATTATTAACAGTTACATTAATTTTAACTATTTTATATTTATATTCAGCGGAATAAATTTTGTTTCACACGTACAAAGCGTTTTTTTTTTAAATTAAACAAAAAAGCATTATTTGCACAACATTTTGACGATTATTCAAAAAGCAAATCATTCTTGTTTTTCACTTGGGTTATTTCAACTTTAAACAAAAAACTTTTTCACTTGATGAGCAATCAACAGATGTTTCAATTTACACACAATGGAAATATTGAGATAATAAAAACAAACATGATATGTGAATGAGATGGACAATACATTTGCTGATGATGACAAATTTAAATTATATTGAATTCAAATCAGCTTATCCATTAAACAATGATTTATGAGTTTTATAAGCGTATCCAGTATGTTTGTGCAAATACAGAATTCGATTCGAAAATGTCAAACCATACCCGGAACGAGTAAATCAGTATGGGCATTTTTTTTTTAATCGTGCATACGAATGAATGAACTGATTGTCTTTGTACGGTGGTAATTAGTATTCGAATTTAATTGATTCTGATTGAATTTGCGTCCGAGATAAAATTCATTGAACCTTTTTTCACGCATGAACTGTGTAAATTCGATAGGTCGTAACGTGGGATCTCAATAAACACATTTTGACAGACCAAACTTTAAATGAAACACATTAACATGTTAATGCTATGACATACGACCAAACGACCATATGATATCGGTTAAGAGTTAAACAAAAACAAAATACTCCAAACATTCCAATCGCACCCGTTGTAAAATGCAATACGATGTGAAGAATTGAAATAATTTGCAAACAAAAAAATTACTCATGATCCTATTAATAGTAGCAAATCCGATGTGTTTGTTGTACGGTGTAACATTTCCACTTAAAATCTGTATTGTATTTGAACGAAAAGGGATATGTAAATGAATTTCCTGCATGAGATTCCACAATTGTTCGCTCTGAGTGTATTGTGTGTGTATGAGTGTTTGTGTGTTTGTAATAAGGGAATGTTATCTTTAGCTCTTTCTGTTGAATCACGTTGACAAGCATGAAATTTATTCCAAAACCGTCAAATAATCAAATCCGGTTTAGAAGCTGAAATTGTGCTTTCAAACGTAAATAGAAAGATGAAGCCCATACAAATCAATCAAATTCATCTATTGAGGAAAATCATGTTTTCTTCGCAATATAAGAACAGTTCATTTTCCAACTCCCCACCCCCTCTCTCTCTCTCCCTATCTCCCTATCTTTCTCTCTATCTCTCTCTCTTCCTTGAATTGTTAAGAGTCTACAACAATAGAAGGAAAAATGCGCAGACTGCGAAACAACACACTGACTTTTAATGCATCCGGCATTCGAACAAAACGCGAAAAAACGAGAAATATTCATTTCGTATTATATGTTTGTATTTCAATTTTAAAGCAACAACAAAAGGACCCGTTTTTTCTGTTGGCTGCAAAAATAATGTCAGAACTGTAAACTTTCATTCAGCTATTATCATGATCCGTTTGCGAAAGGGATTACTTTCCAAACAAAGCGGATAATTGAGTTAGGAATGAATTCAATATTCATTTTCATGTTAAATATTGACAGCGAAAATGTGCGCGTTCTCTCTCACTCTGTCTCTCTCTCTCTCTTTCTCTCTCTCGAAAAAAGTGTTTGTAGCGTCTCATTCTGTGGCTCATCAAACAAGGCCATTCACTGTCAGTAGACCTTGACGAATCATCATTATTCAACAGTTAAAATAAAAATGGAAACAGAACTCATTATCAGCAAAAGTATTTTACACAAATTTCAAACTATGTCTAAACGCGCAACAAACAACTGAACGAACGTCGAAGCAACGAATCCAACAACAACAAAAAACTCACCTGAAAAAAAAAATGAAACACACAAACGCTTCAGTGGTGTTCGAAAGCTTCGAAAATATTCTAGTTGTTAAATACTAAGAGTAGCATAGCTTTAAATTGTAGTGCTCTTGCTCTAAATTCGAATGTGATCCAATTTGATATGAAAGCTCGAGGCTTGGCTTGAATATTCCATGTGTTTGAAATGGATTGTAATGTGTATTGCCCCTGTCTGTGTCTGGCCTCCGTTTCATCGAGTCGCATGAGCTTACACATTTTATCCACTTTCCACTGAAAGCTCACCGTCGAATTTCCGATCAACAGCACAGCTATGTTCGTGCGTCGTGTATTCGTTTGCTGTTGCCGTTGCTGTTGCAAACTGATATTGTACGTTCGATGGGAATATCCATCATAGGTAATGCCATTTGTCGGTTGCTATACACATTTCTCGTACACGATGAGATGGTACAGTAGAATACATTTTATAGTATGACAAACTAGAGTTGGCAAAAGCTTATTTTTATCAGAGCACACGTAAAAGCTTCACTCTAGAACTCTCGCCACTCCCCCTCTCTCTCTCTCACTCTCTCTCTCTCTCTCTCGCTCTCTCTCTCTCTCCCATATTTTTCTTATCACATCTTCAGTCAGTTGAAACGGTTGTGTGTGCTGCTTTTGCCTTTTATCAGCGCGTCAACCAAAACGCATGCATTAGTACGTGACTCACAAGTTGAACGAAGTCTCTCTCTGTTCGAAGTTTTTGCTGCCCCTTTTGGAAAAACAAAAATATGCGCTCTGATTTCAGTTCTTATCGAGCTATGTTCGGGATCGGAAGCAAAATATTGCTGAACACATTTACGGTAACCATAGCGCAACACACAAAATTCCTATTCGCGATAATCACAAAACACACACACGACAACATAGACACAGAAAAATTAGAAAGCAGAGCATTAAATAACAACAAACACAAAAATAAATACCAAATAAATAATTATTAAAACACGAAATTCAATAAACAAGAACACAGGAACAGAGAGCGATCAACCAATCAACCAACCAACCAACAAAAAAAAAATCAAGAACGCGCTTTTTTCTTTTATATTTTGATAAATGTTCGTTCGTCGGTTGTGTTTTATTTCGACATCGTCAATCTCCGATGGAAACGAATTTATCAAGAACACAATCTTTTTTCTGTGATGTAAATACAATGATAGCACGTTTTGCATAAATTTCAATCGAAGTAGATAACAAAACAAAATATATTTATATATAGTTACATACAACCAAAATATCGCTATCAATTTTTTCACGATTCACACAAAAAAAAAAAATAATAATAAAAAGAAAGAAAAGTAAAAACCAAAAAAAAGTATAATAATAAAAATAAAAATAAAAATCATAATAACGAGGTAGTAAATTGGCTCGGCAAAAGATTAAAAAATAAATGCGCGTAGATGCGGTGGTGAATTAATCTTTGGAATTAACGAAAGGAAAAATTGTATGTATCGTAGTGTGTAAAATTATTATCTGGATTTCTCTCTATCTATCTATTCTGTATTCGCGCGCCCCCGTGAGTTGAGCCAAGGCTCATCCGTTTTCGATCCCACTGTTTTTTTGTTTTTTGTTTTTTTTTTGTTGTTGTTGTTTCTGTTGTTTTGTTTAAAACAATGTGCTCCTTGTGATAAAAATTATTCACGTCGCTGAATTTCAGATCTCCGTCGAAACAGCGATAAAATAGCGAGAGTGAGACAATGTGTGTATGTTGTTTGCGGGCGGGTGAAAAGTGTTCGAAGGTGTTTCTATTCCAAGGAAAAACAAACAAATAAACAAGAGTGAATAAATAAATAAATGGTATTGGTATGTAAATATGTTTCATGTTTATGTTGGTGTTGGTGTGCGTGCGCGTGTGCGTGTACGTGAGCTAATGCGTGTATGGCGTTTGTTTTTATGTACTGTGTGCGCTATCTCTGTGTGCGTGTGTGCTCTGTCTGTGTGAGAAGATTTGAGCGCGCCATGAAAATAACGATAAGATAGAAGCATAATGTGAATGAGATGTGATTTTCAATCAACTGCTCCTATCTCTCGAAATTTTAATTGTTCCAAAAATGTCTCTATCCCGTGTGCTATTGTTTTTCTTTCGGTTTTCTCCAAAATTGTTTACCACTTCTTTGTTTTTTTATTATTTCATTCTTAAATTGTGAACAAAACAAAAATGTTGTTCCGCGTGCTTTCTTCACCATCAGCTCTGCTCTCTCGTTCTCTCTTTAAGGCTTTTATTAAAGCATTGCCTAATGAACTCTTGCTCTTCCACATCAGTTGAGTGAATGAATGGCAAAAAGTTCACAATTCGGATAGATTTTCTCATTGAGAAAAGTTTTTTCGTTGTTGTGATGTAATCGATAAACAAAATTAAATTTGACGTTGTTGCAGCCGAAGACCATTCAGTCAATCGAATGTCGTTGGGACCATATGATGTCAATTTCATGACAAAAAACCGACTCATACACACACACACACACACACACACACCATGGCCACAGATCTTTGTGTGTTTTTGAAAAAGTTTCGGCTGTGTTCAAAATTCTGCACATAGGCTTTTGGACTTTGTTTTCATTCTTCCTCATCCAGTTCGGTTTCGTTTGGTTTACCATCTGAGGCCTAAGGTATTTTCCATAAAATATTTGGTGTTTTTTGTGGAATTAATTTTGAAATTTCAATATATATACCAAACAGAAATGATACTTAGTTCATTGTTGTACGATTTTTTGATGACGGTTAGACATCGCATAGCACTTACATTGACCTCCCATTCATCTGGTTCATTTTTGACATTTTGCTCGAGTTCCAATACCTATGAGCTGATGGGAAAATGCAAAGCAAAATCCCAACATGACATCCAATCATTCTGAAATTGGTGAAAGAACTAAACACTAAGCGCTAATGTGGTAATTTTTTTCTCTCTCACTCTCTCTCTCTCTCGCCTTTTTTGGATCGCATTTTTATGCATAAATTTACAAAATCACACAGCAAATCACTTTTAAACGTTCGATAGAAGCGTAAAGACATGCAAAACCAGCAAAAATCAAGCCACACAGAATGAAATGGATTTTAACATATTGATTGGAATAAGTAGCTTTTGAATACAACAGCATTCTAATTTAATGCAAAATCCCCTTCAATTATAACATGAAAAGCATGGCAGCTTACCAGTGTGTATACTTTACACACAGAATGAATCAGAAAAACAGAGAAATAGAAAAACAGAGAGAAATAGACACATACACATCAAGCCACCCTCAAATATCCTGAATATCAAAATTACTGAGAATTCAAAATGTGTGTAAAATTGTTTTGGTCGCAACGTTCAGCAGCATCAGCACCGCCGAACAGTGATGGCAACAGCAACAGTAACGGCAATAGAAAAAGCATCAGTAGAACCAGTGGCGTAGGAAAACAAACATGTTCGGGGAGAAGGGTGTTGAAAATGTCAAAATAAAAAGCGTCAAAAAAATTGTACAATATCTTTTATACGTTTTGGGGATTGTTGTTCGTCTGTGAAACATAGAGCTGCCCACACGTAAGATTTTTCTTATTTTTGCACCCCCCCCCCCCCCACCTACCTTCCTTTTACGCCACTGAGTACAAACATCACAAAGCTTATACTTCTACTACATGTTGATTCATTCGCATTGTATCTTATAGGCATTTTACAGACGAGAGAAGTAGCAGCGATGCGTTCAGTATCTATCCATTCATTGGCCTGAGTTTATGCTGAGTTGCTACTTCTTTTGCCGTGTGCGTATGCTTAGGTGATTTTCACACAGCATCGATTCTATTTTTCGTCGTTGCTGGCTCCCATTCGGATTGTGTTTTGCGTGTGCACATGCGAGTGTGAGTGTACTTGTTGGCTTACATCGCAATTTTGTCTACGTTTGAATGTTTTGATTGTTTCATTATAAAATATGGCTTTTGGTAATGGTTTGAACAGTGTACATATTGTGTATGAAAGCGAATTTTGTTGTTGTTGCTGCGCCATCTTCTGTTCCGTTCGCATTCTTTCAATCTGTCTCTCATTTTCTTTATCTTTTTTTTTTGAGGCGTTCTCCGCCCCATCATTTGGCCGAAAATCATACCAATTTCGATGTTTCATGTAATCGCTGAATATGCTCTATGCATTCTCATACTCTTATCACGCATAAACTCCCCCCCCCCCAAAAAAAAACAAAAGACAACAAAAACATGATTAATCACTAAATAAATGTTGGTGGTTCGTAAGTACGTGCATTGTACCCAGGTAATGGATGGCGTTGAACTTGAGAATTAATGAATGACAACATTGCAGCGAATAAATCCCGGTTTTTAATGAATACGAAAGACTCACTACCATACATCGCATCACCATCCCGAATACACTATGTCATGTAAATACAAGTGTTTCACTTGTTTCAAATGCGCTTTCGAATTTTGATTCCCACTTTTTTTTAATGTTTGTTGTTGTTGCTAATAAGTAAATTAGTTTACTCTTCCATTGAAGCGTTCCATCATTATTGTCTGCTGCAATTTCTATCACTAAACAACTTGAATAAAAAATTATATTTTTTTTCCATGAGATCGCATTCTAGCATGAGTGTTGTTGAATGCGAGAAACATGATGGAAATATATGTTTAAACATGACCGGATGAAAAGGTATACACCTTGTAAGCAATTTGAAAAGATAGAGAGGTTGAGAAATAACAAGCAACAGCTACAACACTATTGCCACCAGCGTTGTTCGGTTGTGAAAAAACACACCGAATTACATTGCCGGAGAAAAGCTATTGTTCGCTCCTCTTCCATTAATTTGTGTGTGTGTGAGTGTGTGTATATATATTTTTTTTAAATAATTAAATGAAATGAAATGGCTTCCCATCGTCATAGATAAATCAAACCCAGTTTTATCGACATCAGATGTGTCACCGAAGCATACATAATACGTGCCATGTGTCGGTGTGAGGGTGGTCATAAAAAGGCCATCGGGACACTAAAGGTGTGAGCTTGTTGTTGTTTGTCGTGCAATTTTGTTTCCCATTTTTTTTTTCATTTTATTTTGGAACACACATGTATGTGCATGTGTGTCAAGTGAACAAAATACTTTACGATTTATTTTCGCGTTTTAATATTATAATCTCGTTTTACAGCCAGTTTGCTTTAACAAAAAAAAACATGAATAAAAAAACAAGGCTGTGCTCGAGCATAGAAAACATTGTCATACAGCTGGTATACAACAAACATTGAAAGCATATATGAGAAGTTGTTTCATGATCGTGAGCATGCATTTTATCAGGCTTTTCATGAAAACAATCAGGCGAGCAAAGAATGTTTTTCATTATAACATACAAATAAAAGGAAATCGAGAAAAAAAACCAAAAATGTATGGACGACCAAAGCAGTGAGATTGAGTCAGAATCTGTGTGTGTGTGTGTGATTGTATTGAATGGTAACGAGTGGCAAATCCACCATCAATTACGCGTCTTTACGTTTGGAATTGTTAATGCACCTAATTAGAGACTGATGGCTTAATGGGATTGTGTTTAAATCGTATTGTCATTTGAAGTTTATTGTGTTTGATTTGTGCCTTCTGTTTAATTTATAGACTCTCTATTTCATGGCGAATTCTGTTATTTTTTATTTTTTTCTGCTTCAGAATTATTCACACCTGTGCAAAATATTCAACACTATGAAATTTATATGTCAATGAAAATCCAGTTTAACTAGTTTTTTTTCTATGTTTGCATTGCTGTTAAATTTTGTCGTTTCTATAACAGGAGAAAAATATATATTTTCTTCATTTTCTATACGGGGTTGTGTGCTTGTTTTCGATGACGTTTCACTCTTTGTTAATTATTTAACTCATATCTATAATCATAAATAACCTAAATTCATGGATAGCGAGCAACAGAAAACATGCATTTCCAAGTCCAGATTGAATGCGTGCAAGCAATGCGATAAAATTTATATTTGGTTCTGTGTGGGTTCCTTTTATTATTATTTCTTTGCTCGGATAGCCGATAAAAGGAAAAAAAAGATTGAAAACGACGAGTACCGTTTTGAATATTATATAATAATATCAATGCCAAATGCCTTTAATTCGACTTGATTCAAAGTGATTGAATTCCACTGAACACTCGAAAAATAAACGACTATGTATAATATTTTCGGTTTTTTTTTCTGTTGCTCTCAATTCGTTTTATTTTCTCTGTTGCTTATGTTTTTTTTTGGTCTCGCTCATTCATTCTTTCTCTCTTGCTCATTCAGTCATCTCATTCCTTTCCGCTTTATCGCGCCGCCTTCTCATAAATGGATTAAGGCAATAAAGAAAAGCTTAGCCAAAACGGAAAAAAGCGTGCTCATCGAAATTGAAAATACTTCCGAATTGTTTTCATTTTACTCCATTTCCGTTCGGTGGTGAGGCATATTTCGTTTCGCACTCTCTCGCTCTCACACATTCAGTTCGCCCACTCCATATCATTCGTATCAATGTACACATCGTATATTGAGCACCTAGACGCTGTCATTTACAAATGCATGTTTCTCCTTTTTTCACTTCTTTTTTCTCGCTCTCTCTCCGTCTAAAGACGGAATAAAAATAACACGCTCAATTGAGCGAGATCGAGGGTAGTTATACTATTAAGGAATAAGCATTATTATATTGAATGCACGGTCCGACGCAATAATTCTTTTTTTTTGTTTTGATTTGATGGAGTTGGCATATCAGCGGTTTGGCTGATGGTGATGGTGATGGTGATAGAGTTATTTCAGTTCATCATAGCTGGTCACATAATATCCCGAGTGTTTCTATCATTTCTTTCTTCGTCGTCCATGTTTCTCTGCGTGTTTCACTTGTTTTCTTTTTACTTTGTTTTCATTTGCTTTCTTTTAATGGATATGGCAATTTGCTCACTACGCATAAAAGGGATATTAGAAGATACCCATTGTGCATTTACTGAAATCATTATAACTTTCTTTGGCACATCGCTGTGTGCACCGTGCGATTGACGAGCTATGCCACTTTATCCCCCATCCGCCATCTACATTCTCCATCAGCAACAGCACATACACACATACGAACAATTATATACACGCCCCAACGGTAAATTCATGCACATTGCATCCACGGAAACTGTGTGTATAACTATCGCGAATTGCGAGGTATTGCGAGGTTAGCGATAATTATTTGCTGAAGAAGAAACAAAAACCACTCACATTTTTTAAAGCTGTTTCTTTTTCAAGAGTTGGATTCGTTTTTAGCAATTTATGCTAGTGCAACATGACCAAATGGGTGCGCTCGCTCCACTAAATCATTTGAACTAACGAGAACCTTGTACTTTTCATTCGGTTTCAGTATTGTACCCCACGCAGAAATCGGAGCACAAATAAATGTCTGAAAAATTTGCAAGCATTTGGTATTGCATTACTGCTGCTATTCCCATTGCCACCGTCATCATCGCTACTGCTGCTTAGTTACAATGTAACATTTTTCGCCCCTATGAACAGTACAGTTGGCTTTGCTATTTCATTCGAGATTCCAATAATGAACATGGCTCAGATGGGGGCTCACTTGCATCCAAACGAATGCTCAAACAATACGCATTGTATTTGGACAAGAAGCGGTTACTAGTTTCTAGCTCTAACAACTAATATTCAGTTTAATGCTCGAGATAGGTGGCTTAGTACCACTTCTTCCCTTGCTCTGGCTGCTCTCACACACGAATTGAACTAAATCGGAGTGCGCAACACAATAATCGAATAAAATGTTCAACGATGAACAAAAGAACAATAAATATGATTTTCGTCTTGATGCTTTTCGTTTCGTTTGTTTGATTTCCATTTCATTCAGCTGAGTGCGTGAGTGTAAGTATGTGTGTGTGTATATACGCAACAAATATAATACGCATTCTGTTGGCACACAGCTACTGGCATTATTGCCCTCCATTATCAACGATATCTCGCATTTGTGCCTCTTCTCTCCCCCGTCGCTCTCTCTCTCTCTCTCTCTCTTTTCTCTTCTTCATGTCCTCGGTGAAACGAGTAAAGGTCTAACAAAATTAGCTTCTCTCGTTTCGTTCGCATGTGTATGTGTGTGCTACACACACACAATAAGTGATTCAGAAAATGCTGATGGTTGCTCAACATTTATGAGAAAAGTCAATGTTCGATGTTGATTCGTACAATCCCCATGACATTTATGATATATTAAATAACGACAAACCAGTTCAACCAAACCAAATTTGAATCTATGTAAAGAATTAAATGAATCTAACTAATCAGAAATGTGAATGAAAAGTAAAAGAAGTGGGTCTAGTGTAAAACCCTTTTACACTTGAGTATGTTGTCAACATTTACAATTCAAACACACACACTCAGCCTTAGCGCCCTCAATTTTTACATTTTCGAAGCTTTCAAGTAAAATTAGCATTCTCACGAGTCTCAGAAATTATTCGAAAATGGTTTGCAAAATAAAATATTCATTTTTCGCTTTCAGTCAGAAAATTGTTGATGCACCGAATAAATGTTTCGGACAGAGTTCTATTTGAAAAGTTCTTCTGATGGCCTCGAAAACAGTAATTATTGAGGCAACAATTTTTGGGCAAAGCTACATAGCAGAGGATGCAAGCATATTGAAATGGAAGCATATCATATGAAATAAAATGAAGGAAAAAAAAAATTGAAGTGAATAGCCAAAATTAGTTTCAGCATTTTTGGTTTTTGCAACTGAAACTCAACAAATTCAAGTTGAAAATGATTCATAACTAGCATTCAGTCAGACCGCAAAAGAAATGTACAATCTGAAAGTGACCAGTGGTCACAAGAGTCATTTCGGTTTTCGTGTTTCATTTTTGTCTACTTTGTTTTTGTTTGTTTTTTTGTTTGTTTTGTTTCTACCTCAAAACTGTTTTTGCTAGAAGAGCTGAGAGATGTGGATCTTGGATTGAAGTAGAATGAGCAAATGGAGATTGAGTGACGATGAACACTTTTTGAACCAAAATGTTTATCAATGTCGATACGGGCCAACAGACACGTAAATTAAGACAAAAGTCAACACGGCACATTGCGTTCCCATTTGTTGGCCATTGTTGACGCCATTGACGGCCAAACAACTATGTTTGAATTTTTCATGCTATGACACACAAATACAAGCATTTATCGATTTATCCAGACACGTCAATTTCTTAATATAATTAAAACTTTGGCAATGCCAAGGAGTAAAGCTGTTTGTAAGAGAGTGTGTGGCAATACATGGAAAATATGCTGAAAATAAAGTTCCAACAAAACATATTTTTCGTTGGATGATTGTTTTTGGTCGGTGGTACTTCGATGGCAAACGAAGTTTCGAAGAATCACTTTTATAACATTCATGCTCATCCACACCGTCCGTTTCGTACTTATTTAGGAAATATACGTTGTGTGTAAAAGGAAAAATCGAGTCAACGAATGAACCATTTTGTAAGGATCGGGTCGATGGGATTTTATAATAGTCGTTAAGCTATTTTTGATGGGATTGTGAATAGTGTCACATGGCTTTGATAATCTGGTGTTGCGTTTTTAACTATACGAGCCGAGCCGTTGGTTCTAGTAGTTGTTTTTTAGTGTGTAGTGTATGTGTGTGTGTGTGTGTGTTCAATGGTCTATTTTTACTATTCGCTTCAATTCCAGTTCAATCATACACATACAACGGGCAAAAATAGTAAATTCAATGTCCCCAATGATATACGATTATTTTTCGGCCAAGTCTTGCATCCAGTTAATGAAGTTATAATATATTGATATACTAAATATAAACTAGCAAAAACTTATAGTTCAGAATCTGCTTAATTGGTTGCTATTTATTATTTTATCTTAGACGTGGATAAAATTGAACCGTTGGTGTGGTTCACTGTTCAGTGTGTCAAAATATAAATGCGATTATACATTTGATGTGACTAAAATTTTGTTATAGTTTATTTATTAGGTCAAATGTTTTTGATATGTATTTTTAGAGATAGTCAGTCAGTCAGTCAGTCAGTCAATCAAAGAAGCAGCAGGTAAGACACGTGTCAAAGGATCCTTTTTCGAAAATGAAAAGTTCTCATTGAGAATCTAAAAGCGAAGTGAAAATTATTTTTCAAGGGTGTAATTTTCGTAAGCTGTAAAAATTGAGAAGTTCGTGTGAATCAACATATTATATTTTCCAGAAATGTAAGCCTCGTTATCCCGTGAATGTTGTTAGTGTATGTGTGTGGGTGGGTGGGTATGGATGGATGTGGAATTGTATGTTGATTTGTATGACATAAATACGGGCTTCGTGAAGATGCAAACAAAAATTGCTTTGAAATTACGGCCACCCACAATTTGAATGTGATTTAATAGAAACGCATACACGGTTCTGATTGCTGTGCATTTATATATCAACAAAATCAAGTCCAAAAAGAGGCTTTATTGAGATTCAAACGGTTGTTCATTGTTCGGCGGTATCAAACTAAAAAAAGAGACCAAAACACTAGCAATTTGTGCCTTTGCTGTTGCTGCGCTTTTTTCCCTCTGCGCTTTGCATTATAATGATACAAAAGAAACTACCATTTAAATGGCGTTCAGCGTTGCATGCTCTTTTTGACATCACATCACCGAGAGTTTTCCTCTTCTTCGTTTTCGTTTCTTTACATTTTTTTTATGTTGAGTTTTTACATACAAGGCCTTACATGACAGTGGTAACGCACTTATCGAATTCGATGCGGTGCACAATCAGAAAAAAGCCTGTTTAAACTGTTTATTTTTTGACGCAGGTAGTCCACTCAATTGATAGCGATGTATGGGTGACTTGAGCAATATTCGCTCATGTGCGGCCATCGCACATTTCATGTGATGATGGTTGTTTGTGTCGAAAGAAAGTGATGCGATGGCCAAGATCCATCACACACTGTTCTGTACTGTACAGCGTTTGGATACCGATTCGGATGGTTCATCATTATCATTGCGACGATATAGAACGATATATACTTTGACGCACATCTTGTCAAAGCGTACAACGTACATGCTCACAATATATTCGATGAATACCTTTCTATTTGACACGACTCATTTCTTCCGAGCGCATGATTTTTTGAATATCATATTTCAGCTACTTTCTTTTTTCTCTCGCTCTCCATCTTTCTCTGTGCGTTTCTCTTGAACATTTCCCATTCGGGTGCCACAATAAATCCTCTATGGAAATCGAAGGTATGGTGTTTTTCAATATCGACAAAAAAAATAAAGTCGTAAAAAAAGAAGAAGAGCCTCATAAAATCTCTCTATTTCTTTTCTGTTTTCTTACAATTCAAGCGTACATTTTTTTTCATTTGTTTTTTTTTTTTTGAACAGCTTTTCCCCTTCATATTTTACAATGCCACGATGAGAACATTCAGCAAAATAAAACACAATGCTTGAAGTTGACATTCATAATGTATATACAGGGTGGCACAGACTATCTGTCCTCTGTTCTTCTAAATTCATATCTAGTCATTCGGTGTTACCTTTATGTCCATTAATGTTTACACTTAAAGTGTAAATAGGTGATTTTATAGAAGAAAAAACACCGAAGCACTTGAAATCAAACATAACCATCTAAATGTTGAAAGAAAATATGCTTGCTAAATTCCAATAAAAATGAAATTCGTAAGACAATTGATTCAAAAATGAGATTTAAAAAAAAAAATAATAAAGTATTATGTATATGCGACAGTTATTCTGAGTCATCCTGTGTATATGAAAAAAAATGTTGTTAACATGTTGTCAATCCGTATTATGTGCACCACTAACTTGTATAGATGAAAAAGTGAAAGAAAAGCAAAAAAATAAAATAAAATAAAAACGCATGCATAGAATGACAAAATAGATTTCGGCCAAACCACTCACATTGTTGTTTGATAAAGAAAAACAACCAAAAAGGCAAACGATTGGTTCGTAAATTTCAACACAATGTGAAGAATTCCCTTATTACCCGAAAAAAATCCAATTGATGTGTAATTGGCAGTCCAAACTGTGTGTTGCCTTTCTCGATTTCTGTGTGATAACGGTGCCACCGCGATTTCTACATATATCGCTTTCGAGTATTACATAAAGAACATTCCATTAATATGAGACGCAATCAAACTGGCGTTGTTCTAATAGCAAACAAAAATGCACGTGTTGAAATCTCAAAATCGTTCAGTTCCGATTCATTCGCTTGGCAAATCTCCCACTCTCGCTCACTCTCTCAGTCTCACACTCACATTGCTGAAAAGCATTGATAACGATGCAAGAACACTTGTTTTCATTGCTTTTCATGCTCATGGCTAGGGTGTATTGAATTTTTGATGTTATCCATTTGAAATATTCTGGAACATGACTGTGGAACGGCTCTTTTTTCAGACTTTGCAATACTTAAAGCGATTTGATATATTAAACTGAAAAAATATCAATACCTATTAACGGAGACTGAAAATAAAAAGTAGCGCATCTGGTGACGAGCACCTGATCCATAATATCAAGCTTCAAAAGGAAATATAGTTATATATAGTTTAAAACTTTTTATTTGTTAAAATGGATTTTTGATGTGCATTTTCTTTAAAATTTTTGGTTTTTCACATAATTAGCCGCACGTTGGTCTGGCTAGTTGAAACATCACTAAAAAACATTGAAAAATATTTAACACCATTTAACAGCACTGAAACCAATCCGAAATTGCAATCATTCTGCCAAAAATAATGTGACAAAAAATACTGAAGATTTGGGATCAGTGTGTTTCAATATTTTTCAATATTTTCAGTTCTTTGAATATTTCAATGGCGATTCAACCCTTGAGAAAATGTTGACCCATTTATTTTGATAACTCAAATCGTTTCAAACATTTAACAATCTTCGAAATTGAAATTATTTTCGTGTGAGAGCAGAAGAATCAACTTTATCCATGCATGTGCTACATCAATATTGTTTTTTGATTTTTGTTACACCCTACTGTTGACGCTAATGATGCGGATATACTGATCTTGATGCTGTTGCTGCTGTTCGTAATGGTCATTTCCAAAGGCTATTCCGAGGTCAAGTGTGGAAAAGAAAAAATTAGAGACAGCCATCCTTTTTGTTATCGTCTCCAATATCCTTGGCATTTCTGTGTTGTCAAGTCAAATTATGGGAATCATTCGTGCATTGTGGAATGTATCATCATTGACAGTAAAAGTCATTTGTTATTTCGAGAGTATTCTCTGGCTGCTGCTGCTCTGCATTGTTTAAGCATGATAGTTTCTTTGTGCGTTACACCGAATTAACTGTTTTAGTATCAACACGAAAAATAGTTTCTAGCTGCATGCTTCTGAATGTCTCACATACATGAATGGCAAAATTTCAACTAGAAATGCCATTGTGAACAAAAATGTTCGTTTTTTTTTTTATTATTCATTCTTCTCGTTCACTTCCGACCATTAAAAATCATTTCATTTCATAGTTTAATGCTGAACGTTGTCAAAATCGGAATTCCGATGCGACAGTTGAAATGTTCAAATGAAAGATGACAATACAGGACATTTTGACATATTGTGGATTGGCTACACTTCGTTTGAACGAGCCATTGTGCATCGAGGGCAGCAAATAAACATAAAATGGAATGAAGAGAAAGAAAATAACGCTAAAATCAAAATCTCACCAAATTGAAAAGTCGATCAAATGTTGAATCGTTCGCACTTGAGAATCACTTTAGGCGCAATGATGCTGCCGGATTCCCTCATGGAATTTTTCCTACCACTTCATTCGATGCACGGGTTTTTCATGTAATTTATTTGCGCCATCAGTTTTGCATGAATTTTCACGCATTTATCGACTTTTATTCGCTGGCTGCTTGGCTAACTGACTGAATGCTACCGACAAACATTTTTCACACCAGTTCAGTTTGACTGACCAATTTCCACACACACACACACACAATACAATTGCAGAACGGTACAGTTCCATAATAACACACAAACTCGATGATTTAATACGATACATATGGATATATACATAATTAAACATTCATTCAACATTTTGCATACGGTACGAATTGGCGAGTACCGCCAGCGAAGCCAATCGAAATAAGAGTTCGAATTGCGTGCAGCCTCAATTCAACTACCTCGAACACGCACCATGCGCTATAGGTTTGCCATATCCCTGTCTATTCGCAACCATATCGTTTACATTATTTTCTGCTCACCCAGCACGCAACAATCCAAAACACGACATACATACAATCAGACTCGTTTTCTCTCTCTCTCCCCCTCCCTCTCCTTCTGTTTCTCTTTCTCAATCGCGCGCGCACACAAACACATGGACGCACATGCCAACGATATAATTTATGGGGCAGGAATTTGCTTTTCTAATCTTTACTTAATTAGTTTTCTTGAGTGTTATATAGCATATGTCAGGGAATTCCATAGCGCACACATTTTAAATGTGTGTGTGAGAGTGTGTATGAGACAAGAAAAAGGGAATTCAGGCGCCTTTTCAATTCTCATTCGTAACACAAGCAACTGAAATTGACATATTTTAGTATATTTTCGATAAATGTAATTGTCGATGCGATTTCAAGCAACTATTTTACGCCGAAACTTGACAAAGTTGATAAAATGAAATTTAACATTTATACACACTTGGTCTACTTACACCAATTTGTGTGAGTATGCTTAATACCAATTTAAGCGCAACACAAGGAAATTGCAAAAGAGAAATAGAGACTAAGAGACATTCAAAGTCTGAGCTTTCAGTCGAGTGTGCACATTTGAACATGTTCAATTGAATTGGCGACCTGTTCCATCTTCGTTCAACATCATGATGATGACGAGAATGAAATCCGACTATCTTAAGTCTGGCACCGTCTGACATTGTTGAGCTTGAAGTAAGCTAAGCAAATAAGTATCGATAAAGCGGAGTGAGAACAACAATATGAATGTTGAGACAGAGAGCACGAAAAGAATAGCAGTATTTACTGGTGAAAGCACGCTAGAGTACACTCCACAATATTTCAGACGATGAGAATAATTGGTGATAGATCAAGATGAGAATCGGTGTGTTTCACGTTCATCATATCCTATCAATGGGTAAGAAGGCTCAATTGTTATTGTCACTAAAACTAACTTTAAAAGCACTAATAGTCTGAAGACCCGTCGATTTGACGGGCTGTAATTAAATGAACAACGAAACATTAAACGCAAATGTGTAGTGCAAGTTGCCACCAAATGATGACGACGACGACGATGGCGATGATGATGGTGATGATGATGATGATGAGAGTTTTGCTAGAGCTTCAAATGAGAACCATAGCTTAGCGCTCAAGTTGAGACAAGTAGTGTAGATTATATTCTATTTATGAAGAGACAGAGTGAGAGGGAGAGAGAGAGACAAACGAGCCAAGTTGTGAATTATTTAAGGCACTTATGATGAACAATCGCAGAAAATATAAGAAAATAGAAAACAAAGTGAGAAAGAGAGAGGAGAGCAAGTGAAGCTGAAGATTCAATATATACGTAAACGTAACGTATGAAAAAACGGAGCCCTTATTTTTGACTGTCTTTTAAGCTTCACTAAACAATTACCACCCACACGTGTGGGGATACATTTGTACATTTGCTTAAGGACAAGGAAGAATTGAGTATTCAGTTCTGAGCTTTCAATTTACGCGCTCCATTCCACTTTACCCACTCGTTCGTTTCCATTGTCCTCGTAGAGTGTGTGTATGTGTGTGTGTGAGTGTTTGTATATCAACATAATGAGTTCGTCATGATATATGATTATAATGTTTAAGTCATTCAGGTGAAAAGAACGTCTTTGAAGTGTGTGTGTGTGTGTGAGAGAGAGAGAGAGAGAGAGAGAGAGAGAGAGAGAGAGAACACCTCTATCCGTCGATTGCACCGTTCATAAACATAACTCATCTATTCACACAACGAGTGAATTCTATCGTTTCTGTTAGTGTTATTGTTACGGTTGCTGTTTGTGCTTGAGGGAATACATGTGGAACTCTCGTTCTTTTCTATTTTGGTATATGGCGCTGTTCACACACTCACGAAACACGTTGTAATTTTGTTTTTCTTTATATTCTCACCATTCCAATTTTCTTAATGTCACTTTTTTCGCTCATCTTTTGGGCTCGGCTCACAGTTTTGGCACATCTTCACGGTCTACCGAAATTCCATTGTATATTCATTTTAAATATTTTTTCGGCATTCAATTATTATGTTTTATCGAACATATAATTTCACTTTAAAAAAGGGAAAAAAAAAACAACAAACATCCGAGAAAAGTTTCTAATACAAATTAGGTATGCGCCAAACACGAAACAATTTAAACAACGAAACATCGGGGCAACAAACATTCCATTTGAGCGTCAAATAGAGTGAGATTAAGGGTCAATAGTTTACTTAACTACGTAGTATTTAGCGATGTTTTGTTTATAATTTAATGAAATACAAAATATCGAACCATTTTTTTTTGTTGGGCCTCTTGAAAATGAGTGCCATTACATTTTTAACGGTTTACTAAAAAGACCTCCAACGCCAACAACAAAACTGACAGCTTGGAAAATGGTCATTTTTCCTTCTATTAAAAAAAACCCGAAAGCAAAAAAAAATATATATGAGAGTATGCGTGCGCGTAGCTACTTTCATTTGTCTTGCTTTTGTAACTTCACCTTATAAATCACATCAATTATAATTAACTGGCATTTGCTCCCCCTCGAATACGCTTCAAATACTAAAAATGAAATAAGTGTGCTCCTGGCACTAGAATGAGAGGCCAAAATTTGTTCAGATTTGTCCCATTCATCATTCTTGGCTATTCTGCATCCAATTTAGAAAAAAAAACGATTGTTTCAAACCTTTTTTTGCGACTAACGAACGAGGAATTTGCGAAATTTTCAAAACATCACAACAAAGTACGCACCAAACAGCAAAAATGGAACAGAGTAGAATGTCACAAAAAGAGCGTGCGATCAAGAGAATGAAAATATGTGAATGAGTATGAGCCGGTGACAAAAAAAATTAATGCAAAGATGCTTAATGACAAAAAAAGGCCGGCAAAGGGAAGGGAAGGGAAGTAAGCACATGATTACTGAATGTGTGTGTGTGTGTGTGTGTTCGTGTGTTGTGGATGAGACCTTTCGCTGACTTTTATTTACCGCACATTTCCAATTTCTATTCATTTATTTCTTTCATGCGATGGCAAAACGATTAGCAAAATTAGAGGAGAGAAAGAGAAAACGAGAGACGACCGTAGAGCAACAGGAGAGGGTCACATTGAACATCTGTAACTACGTGCATATAAGATAATATGGAGCACATACAAATGTTTGCGAAAACGTGCGCACACCAAAGAAAGAAAGAAAATAGCGAGAGCACTGGGGAGCTCTCTAGTTTAAAAAACGATTTTACATCGATTATTTACGCTTTTCAATGCGAATGAGCAATCGAAGTGCCTGGCGAGGCTCCCTCAGCGATTTGCTACGCGACATGTATATGAGAATAACGTGTGCGAAACGAGCGCACATGAAAGTCATACCAAATAACACCATTATCTACTCACTGCATTACTGTTTGGTCCGTTATTGCTGCTGCTGTTGCTGCTGCTGCTGCCAAAAATAACGATGACAGTATTACACACATTCTTTTTATTCTCTCTCCCTGTCAATTTCATATTGCTTGTCGTTGATTGCGATTCAGCACCATTTTGACCTATTCTAATTCGCCATCCACTCATAGCATAAAACTGCCATCCAGAATTCAATGGTATTGAGCTCAATAGCTACCCCGCTTATCATCTAATTACGCACAAAACGAAATGAATCCAATAACAAATCTTTTACCTGCCAATTTTGAATGGCTCATCAAGTTTATTGGCACTGGTCCCGTTTTTTTTTCGATGCCATTTGCTTTTTTTTTGCCGCATAAATTTTTTCTTTGGATTTTTTTTTTCGGATTATAGTCACCATCAGGAAAATATTACGTTCATGGGCCACACACCCTGATGTACTGACAGAGTGCAAGAGGGAAACAAATCATAACCATTTCAATATTGTGATGGTAGAGAGAAGTCATTGCTTCAATCAAACTATTTCTGCCCACCATGGCATCCATTATTTGTATTGAAAAAGGTGTATACGGCAACAGAAATACCAGAACACCTAAACTTGAACATGCGAATCAAGAAACTAGCAGTCAGGAAATTATGTTAAGTTACAGGCAATCGATGTAATGGCGACACGTAAGAACCGTTTCAATCGTTTTTCATGCGAACGATAGAAATCATCCCAAAAATAGGCCGTTTGCCGTTTTCAAATTGCTTTGGTGTAAGTAACATGCATGTTATCCATGGATAACACGTACGGTGGAAAAATTACAAAAACAACGATTTGCGATTGTGTGTGTGTGTGTGTGCCAAAGTCCCGTGTACCACTTTCTCCAATACTTTTCCATTTTGAACATTCTAAATATATAAAATGTATATTCTATCGATATATTCCATTCATGCGTGATAAAGAGAAAAAAAAAATGATAGATTTATAATGTGTTCTACGCTGCGTAGACTACGCATATCTATAGTTACAGTATACAAAAGAAGAAAATGAGGTTACGTGTTTCTCAACTGAAATTCGAATGACAGATGGGAAATTCTCAAATATGTTGAAATTCCGAAAAAAAGTTCAACTTATTGCGATTTTTATGCAATTTTGCAGACAAAGAAATAAACAAGTACATCAAGCATTACTGCCAAGCTACACTTGGTAGTGTATTGTCTTTCACATCAATTCGAGTCAACACGAATAGTGAATTGCGCTAGCACACAGACGTTTTGTTGCTGCACGTCATAATATGCAATGCAAATTGAGGTGAGAGAGAATACGAAAGAATATCCCTTCCGTGGATTGTGTTAAACTCGTATACGAAATGCGTGGTCTACGCGAATATTTATTGCAATGCGGCTAAAAGCCAATGAGTGCGTTATAACTGTGAATATTCAGCGTCAAGCCTATGCGATAGCAGTGTTTTGTTTGGATTGAATACATATTTGGATACTGAAGTCGGTCTGTTGTTGCTTCACGTTTCACTCTCATCAAGATGCGTTCAAACATTCTTGCGTGTTTGTTTTTATTTTCTTTGGGCTTTTCAAGCTGCGGTAGATTGAATAGTGAAAGTTTGTTTTACCAAATTTTGTTGATAATGGCCTCGAACTGTGAATTTGCCAAGTAATTAAATGAAATTCATTCTGAAACGTCATCGTAATGATTCATCACCATCAATGCATGGGAAGAATAAGTTCTGCGTATGACAATTCCATAAATCCAGTGTTGAATGTTTAGATCATTTCGGTCACTTTGATAAGTCATCGTTCGAATATAAAATCAAGAATAACATGTGAACGCTTTTAGATCAAGGACTTCAAGGAGCCAATTCACAACTACGTTAATGCATTAGTCTATCAACAACATGCCATGTAATATTAATTCTATTTAATGCAAACACATTAAATGCCATTCAATACAAATCACGTGTTTAATGTCCCTGCAGTGCAATTTTTCACATGCACACATTGAAATGGCGAAAACATGTATTAGATTAATGAAGAACTTGTGGTCAACTTTTTATGCAAATTTTCTTATATGAAATGTCATTCTTGCTTGTGGGAGACCAACAGACCAAAGAGCGATGTATCAAATACTGTAAGTCTTTTAACATTGGGTGTGTTTCTCAATTTTTCATACACACGGGTGAACAAATATATGTTCACTGAATAAACAATTAAGCCATTTAATCACGGTTACCAATTAGATTCGGAAACGCAACATCGCTTGAATGTAAAAATTAAACAAGAAATATGTTTCGTCCAAGTTTTAGTGCGGCCAGTCCAAACAGTGGTGAACGAACAATATTTGGAGCCAATATTTAGTATCAACATTTCATGTGTGACTGGCATAAAAATATAATCACAAAAGCCATTTCTCATTTGGTCAATAAATCTCAAAATGTGTTTCCATTAATCATAACATTGTATGCATAGTAAAGGAAAAAAACAGCAAATCCCCATTTAATTTCAAAATCAACGAATTTATTTACCGTCATCGACAAAACTACGACACTTCCCATCATGTTATCCCGTATGGAAAAGAGACTAGGGCCGAAGACTCGGTTATTCATCAACATTTTCATAACTTTGAAGAGGAGACTTGGAACTTTTGGTATTTGACGATTTTCGAAAATTAAAGTGAATTATAATAAACATTCATGAGGATTCATCATGCTGGTTATGTGTCTAACCCCTAGCATGGTGACCATATGTCAGATTCATTTAAACCATTCATTCGATGGAATTCATAGGAATTGCTTCATACCAACGAATGGAAAGAAAGCAAACTCTTCACATATATTATTATGAAACTATATTCCGTGACGCCATTCATTATACAATGGAAAGCAATATAACATATAACACAACATAGATGAAAACGCTTGCCATTCAATGCCATCCCTCCAATTTGATTTAAGCTTGAAAGTGCGTTTTTTCTCTTTCTTTCGAAAGAATTTCTTGTTTTTTTTCTTTTCAAAGGCCCAACAACATTCACCGATCTCGCGCGCGCAACCAATAAATACAACGCAAAAATTACTATTGTTCCTTCGTCTCCAGTTGTTGTTGCTGAATTTGGCAACGGAATACGTACATTTATTCGAAAATGATTTGAGAGGCGGAATGTAGAGTATATTGAGATGGATGTGTGTGGCGTCATTCAGATTGCTGATTGAACCAATTTTCAAAACGAAAATGATTATATCACACTGCATTTAAGAAATGGATAATGTCGTTCTATCCTCCCCGTTTTGAGCGTGTGTTCGAATCGTATCTTAACCACATTTTAATAATTCTTACAAAAGAAGAAACTTTGATAATGACGCGCAATAGTTGCTTGCGGCTATGTGCGACACGAAACAGGAAAATAACAACAAAAGCACGTGCAATCTCGGAATTGTAAATAGAATTTGTGCACTGACACATCCTCACAAATTAAAAACAAATCGTCTGGCATTTGATTCGAATCAACAAGAGCATCCTATTTCACTCTTTTAATATATGTAGATGTGTGCACATGTTATTTACAGGTCATTCAGCATACATTTTTGGATTGTTTTTGTTTATAGGATTTGCAGAGCCATTGCTAGATTTTCTTCATGACTAATATTTTAACGAGGATAATATAGCAAAGGTATTCAAACGGTTGTGGATCATCTGAGTTAGACTTTAAACAGCACATCGAATATACTTATAAAGAAAACATCCGAATCAGTCGTAACCTTTGTTCGTGGAACACGTAGATCCCATTTTGATACAAATATAACTAAATTGCTTCATACATCACTGGTTTGCTCTAACATTCAGCTTGCTAGTGTGCAAAAAAACTCAAATAAAAGTGTTCAAAAGCAAGCAGTTATCATTCTAAACAAATACTATTTATATATCAGCAAGAAAATAACTATAAGCTAGCACCATATTTAGAAAGATATTCGAAATTTGATCTGGGATCATTAATGTGAAGTAGAATGAATAAATCGGTCATATTTATTCATAAACTAATTATGGTTAGATACATTTTGAGGAATGAAATGAACATTAATCGGGGCAGCAGAACTATTCGACGAACCGAATTCATCAAAATCAAATTCCACAAAACCGACTATTCACCACATTCTTCGTTCAACATAGGCTGTGTTACACAGCATGCAGAACTTTCAATCACGCAGATCTTTTCATCAATCTCACGAATCTTCCATCATTCGAATTTTCAAAAAAAATCTGTTTAAAAAACTACCAGACACTGTATTTAGCGACCTTTGTAAGCTCGGTTAGAGGATGTGTTTTATTTAGTGTTTTTTTTTTTTTTGTCTTTCTACACACTTCGAACAAATATATTTGTTCGAAGTGTGTAGAAAGTGTGTAGTCATATATGACTTAACACGAAACCACCATTCCAGATCAATATATGTATTCAACAATTAACTTCTTTAAAAAAAATACCGCATCAATCTTTTTCGATATGAGAGACAGAAACATAGATTTCAGGGCCGTTTAATGAGGAGCTTAACAATGATCCGTTTGGCTGATGTGACTGATAAAACCTATTGACCGATTTATTTTGTGACAATTTACTTTGTGATGGCATTGACAATTCCCGTTAAACAATTTGATATGTTGACACTTTGTTATTTTATTGTTTGAAATTGGCACTTTTTTACATTTGATAATATGAAGGAAGATCTAAGTTTTCAATAAGGGGTATGCACTCTTTTCAAGCATGTTCTTGAAATGTTATTAATTGTGTTGATTGCCACACTGTCATTCTACTTTCTCATACCATTTCGAATTGACATGTTTTTCATACTTTTTTAATCAGATTGATTGTGTGTGTATCGACACCATCAGAGCATATAATCCATTAAATTTATGTCATAAATCCAAATAAAACAATGGTAAAACCATTGATAGTCCAAAAGTCCAAATTGGTCTTTGGCCCAAAATAGAACAATGGAATCCATTCATTTGCTGTTGATACATTTATCGGATTTTATGCTTTGGTCATCATCTATTATGTATGTTTATATGCGATGATTTCTTAATGCATATCATTTAATTGTAAATGTACAACCGAATTCTCACATCATCCTTTTCAACTGATTCTAAACGTTTTTATCTAAATACGATCAATATACATGAGATAAAATTCATGTGTCACAGTGTCACTTTTCACCCGATACATTTTTCTACCTAACATCATATATGCATTTTATCACTGTGGGGTCTCGGATAATTCAAACAACAACAAATGTAACGTATGAACTTGTTCGTTCATGAACTAGAGATGTTTGTGGATTCGAACATTTTCCTTCGTTTTTATGCCGATGAGTTCATCATCACTCATTTATTATGTCGTAAAAATGTTGAATTCAACAAATTTTTAACTTATTGCAAAAACTTTCACACCGACGAATTTATTTGACCTGATATACTGAGACCTGATGCAACATAAATGTTGTGAATTGTTTTATCTGTCTGTACTCGTTGTTTTATGTTTCTAGTCAGCATGTGACTGGTGTCTACTGACTGTAAAATTACTGAAAAAAGCTGCTGATAAGGCGAAAGTGTCAAAATAGATCAAGAACACCAAAGTTGTTTCGCATTTCGAATAGAGATTTAAAAAAAACTGGACTGAAGAGTAAAATGAAACATTGAACAATGCTGCTTTACAGCTTCTACTCGTTTATGAGTGATGTGTTGCAATTGATGTATACCTATTGATTTCTCATGAGATGGCCGATGTGGAACAACAAAAACCGTTTACAGTTCAGTTCACACTAAACGGAAATATTATTCCATAACTACGTTTGATGTTTGATGATGTTTGCTACCCACTCGATTGGCATTTGTTTAACCCCTTCGGCATTTTGTGAGATGGGGTATGCTTTGAGGGTTTCAACCAACATAAGATGTGGTTTAATAGCGGATGTGCAAACGTAACGAAACAGCACACACCATTCAGGCCATATTGGTCACGAGTAGATTTATTTTGCCAAGTTGATGTCGTATTTCGTATACATTTATTCTGAAATAAAAATAACATTATAAGCATTTGTTATTTTTCAATTTTCTCTATGAAAGTTGTTGTGGCGCCATCCACAATTTTCTTCCATAAGAATGCACAGTGAGCAGATGTTCTTGTGACATACGAAAAAGCTTCGTCTAAGACGTACCAAATTTTTAATAGATGTTGTGGTCGTTTTTTATTTTGCTTAAATTTTAAATCTCAATTTTGTGTGATGGTGAAATGGCAGACCGGTGAGACAGAAAATAAATTGTCGATCTTCCGAATGCCAAAGTTAAACTTATTTATCTATTTAATATTAAAACAAATTATGTGTAATTTGTGTTTATTTTGGTCGCTCATTCGATGGCTCTCGGGACGATAGCTCTTAACATTTTTTTTCATCTGTCAATTCGTCTCCATCTTCTCTCTCTCTCTCCCTCTCTCTCTCTCTCTCTCTCTCTCTCTCTGTCTCTGTCTCTCTCTCTCTTTCTCATAAGTGTACTTATGCGTGCTTTTTTCTCTTTTCACTTTTGGCTCATTTAAGCAAAAAGGCGCATTTATCATGATTCATGAACTTGAAAGTGTTTTGAATTCAAATGGAAATACCTATGGCTAAAAATAGCTCGCACTATAAATCTCTCACTAGCGGCACTAAACTTTTTTTGTTGTTTTGTATTTAGCCGTTTGTTTATTTACGCTTTTACAGATAAAAACACACACACACACACGGCCAAAGTGTGATGGAATGAGAGAAGCGAAAGAACGGCAAGATCAAACAGCAAAAGTTGTGGCGTACGTCTTCGTGTGCTGCAATTGTGAATGCGACACAAAAGGACACTGAATAATAAACACTTTGTACAGTTGGTTTCGTTTCTTTTTCTATGTTTTTGTTGTTGTTGTTGTTGCTATTTTTCTCTCTATCTCTTGATGCCATTCATTCTGGCAGAATAAATTTTGCTCGGTAATGTACTGGAGGTGAAAAGAAAATGTTCCTCAATCATGTGGCCAAATGTGATGAAAAGAGTGTTGTGTTGTCATATCGAACTGGAATGAAGGAAAATCTGACGAAACAAAAATCGAACGCCGAACAAAAAAAAGAGAACCGGACAAATGAAGTGAAGAATGAAAATAGTAAAGCCAAAAAGGACAGTATAACAAATAGATGATACTTTCTATCATGTTAACATGCTACTTATTCGAATAGCCCGTGTAGTGAAGTGGAGTAAGGGAGAAAATGTGAAAAAAAGCACATGAATAACAAAGAAAGATGCTCACCAAACCGACTGGCACTCACTTGGCGTTTTCTCATTCTCCCTCTGCTTCGTTTTTTTTTTTTTTTTGGCACACATACACAAACAAACACACAACCACTTTGATCGTGTGGCAAATAAATAAAAACTGCACGGGCGTGTTGACTTTTTTTTTACATATAAACACATCGAAACCGTTGTACGTTTCAACGGGATGATGAGCTTTTTGTTGTTGATGTTGTTGTTATCTGCACCACTCCGCTCGGTTCTCTCTGTTCACCAATGTACCAAAACAGATGAAGAGACGAAATGATGCATCTATATACATTTATATGTAATACATATAAAATCGTTTCGCAGAAAGAGTGATGGAGAGACTTGTATACACACATAAAAGAAGTGATGACAATATCATCGCCCAAGTTTTGTTAAAATTGTACATATTGTGTCATCATCAACATCAACGTTTTATCCATGTATGTCAGATAGACAGGCAACCGAGACTATAGACGATTCGTCAGTCATTCATATGATGTTTATGATTTGTTGTATTTGTCGCTAAAAATGGATAATCTATTAGAAAAGAAATAGAGAAGAAAGCACATTCAGAAAACCACTTTTTGATATACGTTTCATTGCAAACGCAATAAATAAAATGAATCAAAATAAAAAGACAAGAACAAAAAAAAAAAAACACACACACACGATAGATATATGACTCGGCTTCAATATACTGTTGAAAGTAGATTAAATACTTTTTGTTCGAGCTGCATATTAACGTGCCGAGCAGCAAAATGAATGTGCCGAACACTGAATGGCTGAGTGCAGAAATTGAGAAAGACTGAACCAAAAAAAAAAAAAATCGAACTGAACGAGAGAAAAATTGTTATTAAGTAAAAACTTTTTGCATGAAACTGCATCAACTTAATTGTGATTCGTTCACTTTTCGTTATTTGGAATCCAGAATGTTTGTGTTTGTCGCACGAAAGGTCCGATTAAAATTGAAATGCATTTTCTAAAACAAACTTGACAACAAAAACAACTGTTAAAATTTGACAAACACACTCAAAAATGGGGAGTGAAAGAGAGAGCAACAGAGAAATAGAACCAGGAGATAAGACCAAAACGCTGTGTACTCAGTGCAACTAAATCGAACCAACTAACCGCATATGCTATTTCGATAGCTGAATCCACTTTTGAGCAGAAATGTTGAAAACGTGCATTGAATTTTTGGAAAACTGGGAAAATTCATTGGATGGAAAAGCAATTTACAACGAAATTCCCACTGTGCATTTGATTCAAATTGCGAGCTTTGGACACGATAACGGATTTTCACATTTCACCATATTCTCATTTAAAATCATTTATTTTTATCTCTCTCTCTCTCTCTCTCTCTTTCTCTCTATCTCTCGTACTCTGTCTCTCGTTTACAAATTCTCGTTTACAAAATCTGGGGAGATAGTAAGCCAAATGTGAAATGGCATAGAGTGTTTCTCTCTGTCTTTTTTATTCTCTCTGTGTGGGAGTTGATTTGTTTTTTTTTTTGTGCTGTCCTTATTATCGATTTTCGCTTATGCCAATGAATTGAGCCGTTTCATTAAAAGTCGGCCAAAAGGTATTTTGGTATTTATTTTATACACGAAAAACCAAAAAGAATCAAGCCACACACACACACACACACACACACACACACACAAAATAATCAACCATTCCGTTTGATGGTCCCAAAATATATTACCACCGAAATAACATTGAGTGTTAAATGAATTAAATGCGTGTAGATCAAACGTCTCAATACTTTTCCGGTGTAGACGCAAGGAATTTTAATTCGTCTCAACTTGAGCGAGGATAACTGTGTGCATGGCATGTGTGTGTATGTGCGTCTTCAAAGCCATTTCAAATTGTTTCGGTTTTTTTTGGTGTGTTATTCTTTTGCATGTTGGGTGCCTATAAATATTATCGCCTGTGCTGAAAAAAAAGCGGTTAATTTGCACGTTAGAAACGAGACCAAGAGCATAACCAATAACCAACCAGCCAACCAAAATTCAACTAAACTCACTGTGAACGCATGAGAAATGTTTGCAAATAATGTTTTGTTTGGCCCGATAAATGGGAGAGTAGCGCAACGATTCTTATACAAAAGTAATAAAATCCCCCGCCACACGTTTGTTTTTAATGTTTGCAGTCGAAAGAATAAAACAACCAAAGTACACATTACTTTTGTTTGTATTATTTTCTCACGAAATTTCTTCTGATTTTATGAAATTGTTTTAATTAATTTGTGTGGCCGTGAATGTACCGTGTTTGAATTTGTAGTCAGAGTAAGAGCTTCCACATATTCAGATTAGATTCTGGATTCAATAATCTTGATTTGGTTTTATCTCTCGAAATTCGAACGTTGGTACTTTAAAAAAAAAAAAAATTGACAAATATTTAAATTTATTTAAATTTACCTACAAAAAAAAACTAAATGCCGTGTAGAAATATAAATGAATTCAAGATTGTGTATTTTGGATGAAATCTGGTCACAAACTACTGAAATGAAAGCGTTTGATGGAAATTATGTTTGATCGGCATTCCAATTTTTCTCAGCACTCATGTTGGATTCTCCCTGTATTCGTATATTTTCTCTCTCGCTCTCTCTCTCTCGATTGTTGGTCGATATTCGGTATGTTTAGAGGTTTCCATTTCATTGGATTTTGGACGTGCCTCAATTATTTGAGTGCATCAAATAAGGCTGTGTTGTTGGAGGGTGTTTGGCCTTTTAATGGAATTTTATTTTATCAGACAATACGAACAAAACGAACAAAAAGGTAAATTTGTGATAAAAATCGAATGCTAAGAGACAGAAAGAAAGAGTCACATCTTGAATATTCACGACAATGACAACGACAATGACAATGACAATTACAATCACAAACCACCGTTAGCAATCACACACACACAGCGGATCGAGAAAGAGTGATAGACCGTTGTCGCGCGCGCTCTTTTTTTCCATGTTTGCCATACGGTACAATTGTAAACATATTATATGCCCGTCAAATATTTTGTAAATAAAGACGTTATTTAGTGTTATCGATGATTCCATCGAATATAAATTATACACAGACTCACACAAATAGACGTTTGAACGGCAATGATGACTCGAATTGTGGCTAGAGAATGGGTAAATGGAGTGGAGTGGAATTAAATGGTAGAATGCGCGAATGTGTACAAAAGCAACACAAACAGAGAGTGTGAGTGAAAGAAGCGCACCGCACACACACACACACACACACACACACAAAACACGTTGTGTGACAGACACAATGAATAAGTGCAATTCGATGGTGTGCGAGACGCGCGCGCTTTTGTGATGTGTATCTGTGTAAATGGTGCTTTTGGTGGGTGAATGTGAAATTGCTGATTGAGCTCATGACAATCAAATTCAATGCTTCACAGTCAACCGTTTCGACAAAATATTTTGCGCGATAGCTTTTCTTTCTCTCTCCCCCACCGCCCTGTTTGCCCCATTTATCGATGCCAGCCCAAAGCTGATTATACGAATGAGATACCGAGGTGAAAATGAACACGAAAAAAGAATTTACGATAAAAAAAGAAGCAAGCAAACGGGAAAATGAGCGAGAAGGAGGCCTACTGAGTGATGCACACATAGAGATAGAGAAAGAGGGACCGAAAAATTCAAATGATGTTCGTGCATTGACACATAAAAATCAAATAAATGAACTTACAACCGGCACACATTTTTCAAGCACATTTGAATCTCTCATGCTGAGCCAAAGCTATAGTGCTGATGCAAAAGCTTTATTACTTCGGTTGGCAAAACCCGAATTACGTTTGCATCTATCTTCGATATCAAAATTGAGAGGATATCCATCATCGTTGTGCACATGGTAAAACTTTGGAAACATTTTTCGTATTCATTGTGGTAAAATGCAATTATCCTATTGCAATCGAAACAGCTTGCTAAAGGGGAGCAAATAAAATTGTATTCCCTAAATAACGAAGAGCCCAACTGTCGACTCACAAACGAACGATATTGGTTGTGCGCACGGCGGTCGCACATTCCGTTGCAAAATCAAATAAAAAAAGTGCTTTTGATACACTCCAAACCCGCGATAGAAACGAGTATGAGAGGCTTCAGACATGGCAAATAAAATGAAATAAAATAAAATAAAAAAAAACACATTTTTATCCAAAGCGCGTACTAAGTAAACTTTAATGCTCTGAAAATGTTTCACTAAAGTTGAGAGCAAACTTCTCGCTCTCACACCGCAAAGATTTGTTGCTTCATATTTTTGTTGTTGTATTTATTTTGAAATAAAAATTTCGTGTACTTCACACGATGGATGTTTCGTCGCCGCCGCCTTTAACTTCATTCGTTGCTGTGGATTGGCGCGACCCTTCAACAACCAATTCAACGGAAAACTTCCAATTCAGTCGCTCTATTATTGGATATTTTTTTTTGTTATTAAATATTTACTTTCACTCTACCGTCTCGATGTTTCTAATTTATTCCGTCAATCTGAAGATTATCCGCTATTTAAGGCACTTTTGCAGACATTTAATATAGTTGTGTATCTCATATTGATACACGTTGCCGTCTATTTTTGACGATTGTTGCTTTATCATTCGCCACATTTTTTTATTCTCTCCTTGTGGCAATTTTCGGGGGAAAACTACAGAAATCCTTTGAAAATATGAAATTGAAAGTCACGATAGATTTTCTGTTTTGTGTGTGTGTGTGTTGCTGGTTAATTATTTTGGTGCGTGTTCGTCTGTTTCCATTATGAAGATTAATTGAGACGAGTGGAGTTGTGTCTCGGTGGCTATCCATAGCCGCTCACAAATTATTGCAAATTGCGTGTGACAAATTTTAATTTATCAATTATGCTTAACATCGAATCGAATGAATTTGGTTGAGCTAAATGAAGACCATGTAGAAAATGTCGCTATGACATGAACTTGATATTCAGTGTGTCCAATGGTATGGCGCGCACAAAAAGCAGCCCCGACTATCCTCTATATCATCCCTCTCCCCCATCGAAAATACATAACAAGCGCCCATATTTCAGACTCAACGCATTCAGGTCAAAACGAAAAATGATAGGCCATGAGCTCAAAGCTTAGATTTATCGACTTTTTTTTCTCTCTTTCTCTCATTTCGTTGCGTTTAAAAGCCGTTTATTATTGTTGATATTTTGTTGGTTGTGGATGGTGCTTGTTGTTGTTGCTGTTATCGGTAGCAAATTAAATAGTTTTCTGGTCAAAATGTGTCTGGTCGTAAAAAAAGTTAAGTTCAATGTATTTTATCACCTACGACTACTTGATGCTGCTTTACCACGTAATTTGTGAATGACAGTTCTGTGAATCATCACCTGTTTTTCGAGGGAGTTTTCATACTTGATGTTTTTTTGTTGTTGTTGGCTATGCACGTTTTTTCTTTGTGGGTAGCTTAATCGCTCGATTCGGCTTCATTTTGTAATGTTAAATATAGAAATCCATGAATATTTTCCAAACATTCTTGCGTATTGAATGAATGGGCGTTAAGTATGTGGTTGGCTGGATGCTTTTGATATCGATAAATGCTCTTGAAATAAATAAAAAAAAAAAAAAAACAAACACACAATCCCGCCTGAAATTGATTAATTATGAATTTTATTTCTTTCAGGGGATCCTGTCAATTTGATGAGAATGTGTGTTCAATGCTGGAGAAAATCGACCAATTTCCATTGAATCGAAACCGATCAAACGAACCAAAAATTGTGGTGAGAGACCGAAAGCAAACGAAGCAATCTAAAGCAAGCAAAAGAAAGAGAAATCAAACTACGAAAAAAAAAACCGATTATTCAGTGGGTTGTATTTGCTCATACAGAATTGGTTCATTTGAAACGTTGTCGACGTTTTGAATGAGTTGGTTTCGCTTGTGGGTCGCAAAAGAACGAAAACACAAGCACAGACACATACACTTACACGCGAACACCATTTTTTTGGACGAATATTTGGATGAACCAGAGTAGGCAATCTTCGCTGTTTGGATTCATTACCGACCGTAAATTGAAGGACCCACATTTCAATCAAAAAGAAAAATGAGCTTTTTCAATTCGCTTCAACAATATGTGACAAGCGGTGTTGCAGGCTTGGGACTGAGTCCGCGACGTTTTTCGCTGTCACGTCAAGAATCAACCGAACCACAGCAACCACCACCGCCGTCATTACAAACAGAGCGCAGAGAAAGTAACAATTCCCAACACCATGGTGAGTCTCTCAAGTCGGTTAAGCTTCTTAACTTTGACACATTGTCGAAAAAAAAATAAATAAAAAAAAAACAGCAAAACGAACAAAAAAGCGAGCAAAATGCACAAAATACGCAGAAAACGATCCACTTTTGTTTGGAAAATTGTAAACAGTATGTAGGCGAAAGTGTTCAATTATTTAGTTAGAAATAAAAATATCTAAACATTCAACATGTTGGTGTTCATCAGCGCATTTATTTCGACAGGCATAGAAATGACTGCGCTCAATTGTTGCGGTCAAGCGGTTGACGCGCGTGCGACACTAAATGAAATATTACGATCGGATAATCTTCTTAGTTCACCATGTTTATTTTGTTGAAGTGATGCCAAAATGAAATTATTGATTCAACGAATTAGTAGCCACAAAAAAAACCCAAAAAAAAAAAAAAAATGAATGCGTAGATTCACGGTGTAAAACACACAGATGTATGTGGGCGTCATTGATCATTGCAAAAGGAGCCACCGTGCAAAAATCCACCCAAACGATATAGATATTCTTGAAACACGTTGGTTAAGGACACTCTTGAGATGTATTCACTTACTTTCTGTTTATTGTGTCTCTGTACGAAATTAAATATTAAATGCTTGTCTACCGACAACAGGCACGAATGTGTCAATTATGGTCTTACACTTGTTAAACTGTCTCTTGTAATTTCCATAATACGTATGTTTATATTTCATTTTAATTAAAGAGAATGAGAGGGAGCGTCGCACCTGAAATGGATGTATTTTCGTTTGGATCGTTTTTATTTGGACGTTGCTTACCCTCTTGCAATACCTTACAGTTTAATTTACATCGCGATCAGTTTATTTAAACATCAGCTTTGCATTTAAATCACATGATTGCAATCAAATTCCCTGGATGAAAATAAAAGTCAGTACGGAATAATGATCTGTTGATGATTCTTGTTTGTTTTTTTTTTGTCTTCTTTTTTGTTCTCCCATAAATAGGATTTCCGAAAGTGGTACCGGCCCCAGGCACAACGACACCACCACAAAGCCAAGGCTCAATTCGTCGACATTCACGTGCATTAGAATGTTTGGCACCACCACGCAAAGGATCATTTCGTACGCAACGTGTTTCGCCCGTACATCAGGCAACGCCATTAGATCGACCACCTTTAGCATTTTGTAAGCGACGATTGTCATGGCCGGAAGTGGAAACTCAGTCAACATCTGGGTAAATCGATTTATTTCACAATGTTTTACAAGCATCCCATGCTATTATGCAAGCTTAAAAGTTGAAAGTCGAATGGTACACAAACGGTAGATGGGGAGCGGGAGAGGATAAGAGAGGGAGAGAGAGAGTGAGTGAAGCGCTTTACTCGATGGAGGCATTAATGTAACCATTTATTGTCTTATTCGCTTCTTGACACTTTTATGTTCTTCAATTTATGTCGGCGAAAGTATTTTACGCTTCTCTGAAATGTACGTGAAATGCTTCCGTGCATTTTCTTTTGCTCTTCTCCATTCTCTCTAGAGCTGTTTGTCCTTTACTCTCTTTGGGAAAACTGCACCGTATATTTCCTCAGTGCATCACACCCAAAACTATTTGTTTGCAGGCACATTTCGCAAAGTGACAGAGATGAAGAAGTGAGAAATTATTTCACAATTCATACAAATATGTACTGAGCTGACAATTACGAATACATCGTAAAGGAAACGAATCAGTCAAAGAGCACACACACACACACACCCAATGAATTTCCACTTGCACAGAAGTGATAACACAATACCGTCAATAAAATGTTATTCTACTTGGAATATAAATAGTGGAATAACAGTTGACTTGATCAACCTGAAATAATACAATTTTAAATAATTGACTTAGACAATGAGCAGGCTGTTGACGACACTGTCGCTCCCTTCACACGACCCCGCACACACACATACACATACTCTAACTGAATAACGTTAAAGAGGGAGAGATTATTAGCCTAGCTATGTTATTTAGAAAGTTGTGTCCAACTGAGAGCAAGCAATTGTCCCGCTTTCATTAACAATAATGGCAGAAAGAAAGCCCAACAACAAGAACAACAACTAAAAAAAAAGAAGAGATTCACCAGCAAAAAATTAGAATGAAACAGAATACAAAAAACAGAGAAGTGCCAACAATGAAACACTACAGCAACTTCCTTTTTATTTGCGCTTTTGTGCGTTTTCCTCTTCTCGTTTCATCACACACACACACACACATACACACAATCAAACTCTTTGCTTTAAAAATGATATAAAGCAAACAACGAAAAATGGCATACAAAATTCAACGAACGTAAATTAAAAAAAAAAAAAAAGAGAGATAGAGAGAGAGAAACGAATATCTATATAAAATGTTAAGCAAGAACGAAAGTATAGAAGAAAGCGGCGCAACTGCTGAGATGCGGAAAAGATAACCAGTAATAGACAAACAGAGAGAAACACAAGAGAGAACAACAACAACAAAAATGAGCGAAATTTACGTATTTAAATGCCGTCGAAACGACATGCTCATCCTTGTGATGATAATAAATGAAACGAAGCAAACAAAAACGTGGAATGTTGTAGATTGCGGATAAAATCCATAAGACAAGACAAGAAGCACGGAATCAATAATGTGATGCCAAGCATAAAAATAGAACACAATTTACAATCAATTCAAAATTTGTCACAAATTGATCGGCTGCTGTTGGCTGTTGACTGTTGACTGTTCTCTGTCGACTACTTTTATTTCGTATATTTCACTTCATTATCATTGTTCGGTGTAACAAACAATTATTTGTGTGTGTGTGTGTTTTTTTCCTTTTGGGAGGGTGGTTTTGGGTATCACAACCAGAGAGTGAGAGTGCTTGTGTCCACAATGGTTGATTACTGAAATCATCGTCAAGGGCCAGCTAAACAACACAAACACATAGAGTTATCGACTAACCGAAATGCACACAACACAAATTTCATGCAATTAAAATAAAAATATTCGTAAATTAAGCTAATTTTCTAAGCAATGTGGTCAACAGTCCTCCAACTCCGAACATACGAAGTGACACCGATTATTTTTATTAACGGCTCCCTACAGCCTACTTTTAACTAACATCAAATAAAAAAAAATGATGTGAAATTACAAAAGCAATAATTATTTATACCACAATCGTTCGAAATGAAAATGCGATGGGGTTTCTAGTACGTTCGACGCCGGCAAACAATCGCGCGCGCGTACACACACAAACACATACAAACAACACACAACCATAACCCAAATGAACAAATATTTGTATGTTTTCACACTTGTACAAGGCTCGCGTGTGTTGGAATGGTGTAAATGGAATGAGGGCAGTTAAAAAAAAAAAATAAAGCGAAAACACAACAACACAAAAAAAAAAGAAAAACAACAACAGAGAATAAATCGAAAAATTAATAAAATTGTCACATCTGTAGAAGGCAATATATTTTATGTGAATACATAGAATATGATTTATTGATTCATAAATCAAACACCTCAAAACAATTTGAATATTTGAATGTTTGAATATTTTTTTGTTGAAACTCAAGGCACTTTATCTGTGGGTATTTTGTGTGTATTGGAAGGAAATTTGTTCAGGCTTGATTCAGTTTATTTTTCACTTGTGTATCGAAACGAAAATTTCATGGTGTTTGCATCGACTTTTGGCAACAACAACAGAACAGCGTGTCAACACAGTGGTGTCAGCTCGATTTCGTTGCTTGGCATTTTTCGATATCGATGAAACGCATGGAAAACATGTTTTGTTTGCGTTCTGTTTGATTTTAAATTAATTGTCATTAAATCGCAATGCTTTGGAAAACTGGTCAAATGACAAATGTACCGTATCTCTCAAAGTGATGTGCCAGTGTCAATGAAAAATGATTGTTGGTTTTTTTCGCTTGCTTGCTGACTAATATTTGAAAATTGCTTTATCTGTTATTGACGTTCGGCAAATATAGTCTCACACCACGGTTACAGCACCTTTTGGTGTGAACTTGTCACTCACATCATTTCAAAAGTAAAATGTAAATATGTGTGCTGTGCCGTGCGCCATTGCGAACTGAACATTAAATTGTGTGACCACATGCTGCAAACAACAAAAAACTCAGCCGACTAAAAACAACACTCTTCCGTTTAACCCGTTCTCAATTTTCGAGAAAACCAGATATGAACATTTGTGTAAAACAAACAGCTTTTTGAGCTGCTATAAATCGATTATAATCAGCTTTTACCCATTATTCGCAAGACAATAGCAAAAAAAAAAAAAAAAAAATTGGGGTTGTGCACCACACCAAATAAAAGTTTTTACATGCCCTTTAATATAACTTATGTAAAATAAAGTGAACATTTTTGCATTTAACGAAGTAATTAATTTTTTGAATCGTTTGTATAATATGAAAACAAAAAAAAAGCATTCAGGAAACGGATGGCGGATACTTTGAAGCCTTTACAGCACTCGCATGGAAACGAGACAATCGCCGAATGTCGGCAGTTCGAACAGCCGAAACACGTGCTGAAATGCTACCGGAAAAAGAACACGATGCCCAGGCCAATGACGAATTATCTGATACACCCGATGAAAAAGAGCAATTATACATTGAAGTACTGCAAACGATTGCGAATTCCGTTGGTGCACCAGCACCTGGCGGTCAGGTGTGTATCTTAATTCCATTCTGAGAAATAGAACAACATTTACCGTTTTGAAGCCGTTTGCCCATCTGCAAAACGGTTTACACTTGATTTATTTACCCATGAAAATGCAATTGAAGCAAGCATTAAGCACATAAATCGTACATATTAGGGAAGATTAAGATACTGAACAAATAGGCACAAACAACATCAATTGAAAGTGTGTGTGTGAGAGAGAGAGAGAGAGAGAGAGAGAGAGAGAGAGAGAGAGAGAGTGAGAGAGTGAAAGAGAAACAGATTGTGAGTGTGTGAGAGACAGAGAGAATGAAGAAAACGATGCAATTTGATTTTAACCAAGAATGGATTTAGCACAATTAGAAATAGCAAAGCGGCTTAAGACTTTGAGAGATAGATTTTTGGATTAAGCATAATTCTTTACCACCGCAATTTCTGCCATAATACAGTTGTCTGATACATCATTTCATTTGATATTTCAAATTACAAACAATTATGATTTTAGTTCCAGCACTACAAAGATGAAATGTTTTTACAAGCGCAATGTGCATTTGGAGTTTCACCCGAACGCCACTATCGATTGTTGCATGCAGCCGTCGAAGAAAAACCACGAATCATCGTACTAAATGTACTTGTACAAGCAGCCGACAATTTAGAAGCAAAGGACGCAAATGGTAAGTTAGAGACGAGTCTTTTACTATCAAGAATAAAATACCACAGTATAATATCTGAATTTCAAATGAAGTCGACAAATAACAAAAACAAACAACAAAAACCAAATATTTATCTAGTGAAACGTTTTCATAAATATTTGAAACTCTTATCGAAGTTGTTCGATTGTATTAACGGCGGACAACAAATTGGTCCAGTGAGATTCCGCAATTCGGTGTATATTGTGTTCATATACTCAATGCCATCGTTAAATGGGTGTCTGTTGAAGCGTTGGAAAATACATTTGTTTGTTTCCACGAAAATCATTGCGTCGTTAGCCTTTCCCATTAAGTTTGCGATATATTTTTTTTTTTTTTTTCTGATCCAACAATTCGACCAAAGCTCGACATCATTCCATGGAAAAAATGCTCCAACAATAAATTCACAAACACGCAATGCATACTTCTTTTTTCTTTTGGTCCCCAAAAGGTGTTCCATTTTCTATAGTAAACATGTGACACGTGATGCGAAACCTTGGTTGTGTTTTTGTTTGTTTTTTTTTTCATCAGTTGTAAACAATCAATGTCAATGCTAATTGTTGTTTTCAACCAAATGACGTTTTACAATCGTTTGATGAATTGATGATTTTAATGATGAGTTAATTCAATTCAGGCTGATTATTATCATAGCCCAACGCTACAACAAATACCACTTTAAAATTGGTTTGTGTTGTCCTGTATGTTATTGTCTTTGGATCGCCCACTTCCATCTCATCAAAAATGGTGGCGATGTACACTCTCAAATTTAGATAGTGCATTAGAGAAACGGGAGCGTACGTGCATGATTTCTGCTTGTTGTGCTTTCTAATGTAATTCATTGTGATGTGTGAGTGACTTACACGGACGAGCGTGTGTTTGTTGGTGCTGCTGCTGCTGATGATGATTATGATGTGTGTGTGTGTGTGTGTGTTTCGTTTCGTTTTTCATTTGTGTTTGTCTCCACCGTTGTCGTCTTTTTGCGGTGGACATTTGTGTCAAAACATGCTCTACATACTAGATGCTCCTTTGATCACATCGATGGTTCATGACCTACATTATTATAATCTCATCCTTAATAGAGTGCACGCGTGGCGTGGCTACTGCCATGCAAGTGAATACATAATTTCACATTAAAATTTAGACTAGTAAATGTCTAGCACTTGTTTCTATATCATTTGATTCAAGAGCTCATTAATATTTATTATAATGCCCTCAAATCAGACTATGATGTGCCATCATAAACAGCGGCGTCCGCAGAATTTCGTTTACGGTGTTGAGGGGGCTTCAATTTTCCAAATTGAAAAACGATGAAAATTCCTTGGACTTTTTTTTGGGTCCATGAACCTAATGTGTACAGTTTCATAATTGTGAAAATGTGTATTTGGTTCTACTCAGATCAAAACGTTGTCAAAAAAAAACCAGCAAATTCTATGGATCTACAATAGACAGAATACAAAAAAAAAACTAAATGTTATCAATTCATTCTGAGACCAAATTTACAAATTGAAATGTTCGAAAAACGATCTATTGTCTAGACAACAGCTGTTTCCGTAGTTTATTCTCCTTTGAAAACGAGAACGAGTTGCTAGCTTTGCGGCGTGAAATTTATATTGTAGAGCTTGAATTTCCTGTTAAATGAGGACATTTGATGTTTTCCGAGCTCAAAGGTACGCCTCTGATCATAAAGTACATCACGACCAATTGCTACTGAATGTTGATACTGGATTTACTGGATAAAAACAAAAGAGAGAAAATTGGTGAAAGGAAAATGGCGTAAATTAAATTTTCATAAGGGTCAATAGTTAACAGAAAAACTAACACGTGCCAACTAACGATATAAAGAGATTGCAATCACGGCTTGTTTACACCTTTTTTCCGACAAAAAAAATATTTCGACAATAAATTCGATTTCTCAAGTCAAGTGGTTTTTTGTTCTTCATGAAGATGAAGTTCTTCTTCTTCGTTTTTCTCTTATTTGTTGTTTTTTTTTTTTTTATTGTGACACAATGTGTCGGAGTTTATGTATTAATTTTCGTTTTCGCTTTGCTTGCGTTTTCTCATTTTGATTCACTTTGGACTCTCTCTCTCTCTCTCTTTACAGGATTCAGTGATCCGTATTGTATGCTTGGAATTCAACCTGGTGGAACACCAATTTCACCTTTACCGCCACCGATGACACCTCGAACATTGAGCGACGTAGGCTTCGACAATAATCTAGATTCACCACATCATAGCGATAAATTACGCAAACACCATAGTTTCCGGCTGAGTTTTAAGCGAAAAGATGGACGACGCGAGCATCGTGATTCCCTCAATGGTCCAGTACCTGCGAAATTTATTCGTGCTACATCCATTAAATCGCATACATTATCACCGAAATGGCATGAAAAATTCAAGTTGTACGGTTCCATTTTACTTTATAAATCTCTCTATATCAATCTAAATATAATACACACGTATTTCATTGTCGCCACTTGTTCCAATTCTTTGGCTTTAGCTGTTGCTATTGCTATTGCTATTACTTACGCTCATATTTTCACTTTGGCTCAATGTTCAACATTGACAAACGAATTTCGTTTCAGCGCCACATTAAGTGTGCGTGTGCGTGTGCGTGTGCGTGTGCGTGTGCGTGTGCGTGTGCGTGTGAGATTATGAGTGAGTGTTTGCTCCCATTTATTATCTTGATTGTGAATTTATTATTTCAGTGACATAGATGACATAAACACGGACATATTTCATTTGGATATTTGGGATCATGATGATGAAAGCTGTGTTTTAGATGCGGTATCTCGTTTAAATGAAGTACGAACCGTTCGTGGTTTAGGTAGGTATTTTAAGCAAGTGTGTCAATCGGCTCGACAAGGAACACAAGACGATTTTTTGGGTTCGGTGAATATTCCGATTTCGGTGAGTATTCGATCATCACCATCACATTGCTGTGCATGTATGTTTGTGTGTGTGTGTGCTTTGCAAATGAAGTTGTCAGAACATGGAACATTTGTTAATGGGTTGTTTGTGTGCGGTGTCTTTTTCTTTATTTGATTTAATGCAGGACATTCCATCAACTGGTATTGATACATGGTTCAAATTGGAAGCAAGAAGTCATCGAAGTGTTGTGCAGGGCAAAATTAAGCTTAAATTATGGCTGTCGACACGTGAAGATCGTGGCACATCCGAAGAGGATGAGGGTTCAAGTGATCATGATATATGGAAAATGTCACGTTTACACAAGGTGATGATGTCACATGAAATGGTAACACATGAACCATCATGGACATGGAGTGGTGATTTACCCGGGCCAGCTCTAACCATTTTACATCAAATGGCTGTTCAAAATGATTTATCCGATTTACAATGTGCGATAGCACGTTTCATTGCCGTTTCACAATTGAATCGAACCACTCCAATTGATCCAAAGCTCATACATCGGCTATTGCTGGATCTCGATCGTTATTGGAATCAACCGAATCAAAATAAATTATCACGTGAAGCTGAGCAATGGTTAGCTGAAGCGTTTAACATTTTCATTGATAAATCACTAAGTCAAATTAGAAAGCATCGTGATATATTTCCGGCTTTACATCCACCATCGCTCATTCGGCTTGAATTCTTATTAAAATGTTTGGGCATATTTAGTAAATTTCAAGCATACAAACAAGTGTGTCCGTTTAGCAAAGGCATACGAGGCGAAGTTGTTGGTGCCCTACGCAAAGGATCCATTCAATGGGCACAATTTTTTCTACGTGAATCGCAACGGCTTTACAGCTCATTGATTTACTTCGTAACTACAATCATCGCAAACATTCAGCTAGGCTTAATCTACTATCATTCATTGTTTGATACGTAAGTGTCGTTTCTCTTTCTCCTCTTCACTTGTTGAATTTTATTGCTGCCATTAGTTTTCGGTCACATTTTCACGCTCAACAACTTTTTACTTTTATGTAGAACAATCGGCGTTCAGTACTTTAGCATTGTTTATAAGCAATTTGATGTCATCGTCGCTGAAGAAGTGTCGTCCCGTATGGAAACTGGGCAAGTGCTTGGCAGCACATTAAGTCAGTGCACGGTGCTCGAGGGTGACAAAGAACCAGCCGATACACGCCCGTTTGAACTGTATTTTGTGTTGCAAGAGTTTGAATTGCTGAAAAATCATCTCACGGTATTACCACAGCCGCCCGAAAAACCGTTGGCACTTCAAAACTATCACGATTGGTTCGTAACGTCGGTACAGCGATGGATTATGGTGAGCAAAGCCAAAGCTTTGAATCGTGTACGAGCCGCAATTTCGTTGGATAAAATCTCCGAGGGCGAACGAATCGTACGCCATACAACATCATCGGTTGATGTGGCTGACATTTTATATCAGATGCGTGAATTTTGGAAGCTATTGAATTGGCCCGATCCAAATTCAGCAACCGCTTTTGAATCTCAACTGACCGATGCTGTGTGCTCATGCGTAATTCATTATGCTGATTTGATACATCAGCAGTTGGCCGACACTGGATATTATGAACACCAAGGTCCATTTCGTACATCGGATGATATGTGCGTTACGGTCAATAATTTAGAGCACGTTCGACGTGCCCTGGCCGAATATCAAATCGATAAATCTGATGGAAGCAATGGTCAACAGGATCAATCGGATATTTTACTCGAATCAACGTTATCGCAATTAGAAAATCGTGTTGAACGCGTGCTCAGCAAATTGGCGCCATCGATGCAAGTGCCACTGCAAAAAGCTGTATTTCATTTAGCTTGGTCACCAGAATCGTTGCCCACAAACCAAGCAATTGTACCGTTGCTCGAGTATTTAGATGTTCATTTATCCGCATTAAATTCAGCACTTCTCATGAAAAATTTCAATCGTGCACTCACACTCATCTGGTCGACCGTTTTAAATGAATTGTCACGTCAAATGGATACGGGCGGTGAAGGAGAAAAAACGAAAAATTTCCATGACCGTTTGTACGAAGCGTTACAGTTGCTGATTGATTTCTTCAACGCCGAAGGTTTGGGTTTGTCTATCGAGGCACTGCACAATGATGCATACTGGAGGCTCGATCAACGCCTCCAATACCATAAAAAAGATACCGAAAAATTGATCGATCTCTTCTATTTGCAACGTTTGCAAGAGCAAATGATGGTCACTTCGCCTGGACCGTATGGTGTGTTGGCCGTTCGGGCATACTTTAATCACGATTCACTGTGTGTTGAAGTGCTGCATGCTAGAGATATCATTCCTTTGGATCCAAATGGATTCAGCGATCCGTTTGTAATCGTTGAGCTTTTACCACGACGCATTTTTCAATATTGCAGTGAACAACAAACAAATGTGCATAAGGTAAATCAACGGGCTTTTGCTCGACGTGTAATTAGGAAATTACACATACAAATCCAATATCTGGGTATCTGTGTAGGTCACAAACAAGTGGACTTGTTTCAAAAAGAGGAATTGATGTTATTTCAAATGGACCCATAACACACATACCCAAATCCAGGGCTTTACATGTTTTATGCTAAAATCTGTTTGTTTGATTTTCTGTTTGTTTTTGTTTCAGAAAACTTTAAATCCAATTTTCGACGAATGCTTTGAATTTTCGGTAACACTCGAACAATGTTTAGCTGAAGGTGCAATGATAGCATTTACTGTAATGGATCACGATGTGTTAACGGCAAATGATTTTGCCGGTGAAGCATTTCTAGCATTGGGAAATATTCCAGGTGTGGCTGATTACAGTACGAGCATTGAAAATTTTCATGGTTTGAAACAAGTGGATTTACCGTTGATGCAACAAAATGATAAAAGTAAGAGGAATGAAAAAGCTTTGTTCACTCTCAGTTTAATCGAAATATTCCAAGTAGTTGACAAGTTATTGTAATCGCATCCTTGTACATTTATTTTCAGATCATCCAATCCTACAAATTTTGGACTCTCGCACTAGTGACAAGCAAGCGGTTGAATTTGTGCGTAAGCAGAAAGCTCGCCTCGCATCTTAATTTCACTAATATGCATACTATTTGCTGCTGTTACCAATCAAATCAAACGAAATTGTATCCAAAAGAGATGAACAAAAGACTCCCCCAGCAACTGTGTAGATGTTCCATTTTTTTTTTGTCATTTAAACTTAATGTTTTATAAATTGCACAGAAAATTTATTGAAATTCAATCGCGTCACACAAATTAAATTACACTTGCTTCGGCTTACTCACACAAACGCTCTGCCTCTACCCGCCCCATACACAATCCAATGCAATCACATTTAAATGCTAGAAGTAGAGGAATGAATGAATTGTAAGAAAGAGAGTAAGAGAGAGGAAAATGAAGTCACAAGAAATTAGAACAATGAACGATCTCTGGCTAAAAATACGTTTTTCGTTCAAATTAATGTTTGTCGTCGTGCATCAATCAAACATTGCCATTAGAGGAATTACAGTATTTGAAAGAACTTAGAATAAAAGTGTCGCTCGAATCTATCAACCAAAAAAAAAAAAAAATATTGTAGAATATTACGTAGCTGTCAATTGACAAGAGATGAACGATTGAACGGTATAATAGAAGCCGAAAATAAACCGAGCGTCGATTCCATTACGCAATGCACAAATACACAACCAATGAGCAATGCCAGAAGATACTGACTAAAACTAGCTGCGAATAGAGCAGTAACGAACATTTCATCATCACGATTTTTTATCAGATTTTTAAGATAGAGAACGAAATATTTTGATCGGGAAGTTTCCAAATTTTAATGAGATTTAAAATTGTATTTGCAGTTTAAAAACACCGTACTATTTCGTTAGATGTTGGGATAGATTTTAGTTAATGTTTGCGTAATAGGCGGCAAACGGCATAGATTCCGACACAGACGTTGTCTATGTAATCAAATACATATAAAGTGTAGCTCTACTCGAATCCAAACACTAATGCGTTTAGTCCATATGCAGTGTAGAGCTAAATGAAATTGAAACTGGCAAAATGATTCGTTTATGTTTATTTATTTTTTTTTTTTTTAAATTCATTGAATGTGTAATAAACAAGATTCATGTGCTCTCGACAACAGAGCACCAGTCGATCGATTTGCTTCCCATCAACTCGCATTTATTATAAATCAATTTTTTGTGCTTTCCTTCAGCTAGCAACAGCTTGTTTGAAGCGTGTTATTGGTATAGGCGCGTTTGTGTGCCTTTGCACATGTCACAAGATGAAACATAACGAAAATCTACTGCAAACAACTATAACATAAAATTAATGAAACAAACATTGTATATTTTGATGTTACTACAATATTGAGGGCATATTTGATACCATTGAATATCACCCGAACTGAGGCATGGTATTCAGTAACTCAACCAAATTGAGAGAAATGACAAATTGATTTACTTTTTTTAAGGTGTATATAATATACGTGTGGCTTTAGCGAGTTTTAACATTTCATCTTGAGAACATCATTCAGTAAACATTGGACCAGAAATATGAATAAAAAAATTATTGATTTTTTTTTTTATCGAATTTTCTTGTTCACAGTGAAGATGTCAAAACTCGTTAAATCCTTCAGTGTGACGTACATTAGTACAATAATAACTTTATATTTTTGGAAATATGTTATTCAATATCAATATGAAAAAAAAAAAAATATCTTGTCGCGTCTTCAGAACAATGCGCGTATTGAAATTGAAACGAAACTGAATAATCAAATCTGAAACAAAAATAACAATCCAAAATCTATCGCTCAATAGAATTGTTGTGCCACATTACAATTAAGTATGCATTTTCCTGTACATTTTTCCATTTATTAATCAAACAGCTTTTGATCATCTCTTTTACTGAACAGCAGATGTCTTTAAAAACGAAAAGTCAAACAACTCATAGTTTGCATTTCTAAATTTACTTGCAAAGTAACATGTGAAAAACAAATGAACTATTGTCATTTATTACATCACATCACATTAAACTGAATATATTCACTCTTCAATTATTTAATTTCAATTGAAACACATTTTAAACCTTATTTTCTCTTGAATATGCACCACCACATTTTTGTGACCTAAGCAATGAAAATTAATTTATTTCATTCGATCATTTTATTCACTGCACGCATTTATTTTTCTCTATCTTTCTATTGAATAACGAGCTTACCTAACCGTTCCATAAACTATCTCAAGATGAAAGCAACCTAAACCAAAAATGAAAATGTGGAGAGAAAGAAAAAGGATTTGAGAGAAAAATACTAAGAAAACTGTCAAAACACATCTGTATCACGTTTTTCTACCATTTTATTAATGTTATTAGTGAATAACGATACAAGAAACATACACACACACACACATAAATGAATGCATATTTTTAATGTAATTTAATAGATTACACGCCATTGTGTATCGACTGATATTTAAATTTCACCGAAAAATTGTATGCAAAGACTTATTTTATTCCTTAAAATGTTTTAGGTGCTTGTGGCCAGCTCCTCCCGGTCGCGGATTTCAATATTAAATTGTGATTCGTGTTCGCACACATTTATAGTATTTTAATAGCCAAATTCTACTATTTGCCTTTAAAATACTAGACATTCATGCGAACAAGATTCGCTATTTAATTTTGAAATCCGCAATTGGGAGGGGGAAATTAAAATGCACCTAAATATTTCTCACGGGTCGATATCAAAACTAATTTTGTAGGTTTTTTTTTAGGTATGAACACAAAACAAAAAGAGATGGAAATATATATCTGCATCTATCCATCTCTCTTTATAGAAATAAAAAAAAACGTTCAAAGTGAGCCTTGATATCGCCCCATGATATTTTTTATTAAGAAACAATTGATGGAACAAAGAAATAAATCATAGGCGATTGATTCGAAATTGATAAACGTGTCGTGAGAAATGTGTCCAAATTTGTATAATGTCAACAATTATAGCGTATAGTTGCATGAAAAGAGTAAATTGTTGTGCAGAATACTGGCTTTTGGTGTTAATTCAAAGCTCTCCCAGCTTTTTCCACTCCCAAAGCCTTATACGATCTTTCTGTCTAAACGCCATTTTTATTGTCATTCAACACCATTGTTTTTTCTTCCTAACAACAATTATTCACACACACACACACAAACACACACACACACACACACCCACAAACATACACACACACTCATATATATTTTTTATACGAAATGAATAAAACAAAATCTATCGATTAAATGTAACACGTTGGAACACTTTTGAATTTGATCTAAATAACAACAAAAAAATACAAACTACCAAAGACAACAAAACTCACAATTTTTGGACGAATTTTTTGCTAAATAAAAAAAAATATGAACATTTATACTAAATTAAAATTTAGTAAATTTTATACGTTTTAAACGCAAACTTTTCTTTTTACAAATTATCATTCAAGCAAAACATTCGTAACAATATCATTGTGTAAATTGCACCACATATTTCGATTCAATCACATTTGGCTTTAAACAAACAATTAACGAGAAAAAAGAAGATAATTATTTGTTCCTGTCAACCCTCCTTCCGAACAAATATCGTAGAAAAATGTTCCAAGCATGAGAAGTCCTTCGCTTCCTTGTCTCCGCCATCCTCCCCCCTAAATGTCATGGCCTAATGTAAGTGAGTGTAAAATATTAGATGGAACATTTTAACGTGTGTTTTTTTTTGTCTTGAAAAATAAACAAATCGTACTTTAAATGCGCTTTTCAAGTACACAAATGTTCTTTTAGTAGGTACTATTTAGAAAATCTAATGCTAATATTCTCGCAGATGCCTTTGAAACATTTCCGAATACAAACAACAACAAAAATCCCACGAATGTCCAAGTAAAAAACTCATGCAACATCCTATTTTTTTTAATTAAATTCACTTCCAAATCATTGCAATAATTTTTTACATTACAAATGTCTTCTTTACAAATATTTTCCGTCTCTGTTTATTCTGTTGACAATTGAAAGAAAAAAAAATTTAAACAAACAAAAAATTTAACTAAATCCACCAAAAAAATAAATGAATTTACATACAAAATAGCAAATTATCAACGTGAAAATAATCATTTATTAAACTTAGGGCATAAACAAAAAATACCCCCATCCCCAATGGGGGGACCTCCCATCCATGATACCAAAAAAAAAAAAAAAAACTATGAGACAAAATGTAAGCACTTTTATCATTAGAATTTAAACGTTGGTTGTAATGAAAACAAATTATCTCAGTCACATCAAAAATTACTATGACATTTTACAAATGTGACGTCCAAAACGTAAATCATATGGTGTATTTTAGCTTTTAAGACTTGGACAACAATGAATTTGTGAAAACAATTTATAAAAAAAAAAAATTACAACAACAACAAAAACACAAATCTAACACAAAAATTAAAACCCATAAGAAAATTATTGAATGAATATATGCAATTTACAAAAACCAAAAAAGGAAAATAAATAAAATAATTACATTATTAGGAGTTTAAGGCAGCCTCTCCACCTTAGGTGAACCAGAATCTCAAACAACAAAAGGCTAATGTGCTACAAAAATTAAGCTACAAATTAGAAGAATAAAAAAAATAAAATTTAAAAATTAAAAATGAAAAAAAATTAAAATTAACTATATTTGGATATGTCACCTTCGTTGCACTATGCGTCGTCGTCTTCGTCGTCGTCTGTACACTAAACAACAAACAAACAATTATATATGTGTATATACTAATAAATTGCTTATTGCTTGCATGATGTATTTTTTTGTGGTTTCGTTTTGTATTTCTACAAGTAACATGATTCAAGAAACAAACAAAGAGAGAAAACAAAAACACACACACACACAGAGTTCTAATGTATACATTCAGAGTAAGTGCTGTTTACAAGCAAACCAAGTAATGGGAATGTGTACCAACCACATTCACACAAGAAAAAAAATAACACACAGAGCGAATAACATTTTCCATTTTCCAAGTAAAAACACTTCCATTTTACTCTGAATGATTTACTTGTACATAAAAGAAAAAAAAAATATCAAGAGAATTTATTTGCTAGAGATTTTAAAATATGGGACACAATTTTTATTGTACACCTATACACTGATATCGTTTCACACAATATGTGTTCCAACATTTCGATCACGTAAACTATGTGTTTCTTATCATCGTCATACGCAAGGGCGAGATTTTATTTTTTCTCAAATAATGAATCATTTTTCTTTTTTTGTTGTTGCTTTTTTTTTGAATTAGCACTAAAATACGCCTGAAACTATCAAAAACAGCAATCAATGTCGTTCGTATCACATGCTATACGGTGTTTTTAGAGTACTAGTTCACAAATAAATCGCTTATTTTCCATTGCGTTTGGCACTTTTCGTCAGATTTTGGACAAATTGGCCGCTCATTTTACAAATTAGTTGCCATAACTGAGAAATTAACTTTTGCTGAAATCAATTCCTTTTTAGCTTTTTTTTCATATTGTTTTGATTGTGACAGAAAAAAAAACGTGAGATTTTCTTAAATTGGTTTTAATTTCGTTGAATTTTTATTGATGAAAAAGAATGCATCATGCGAGAAAAACACTGATTCCTAAGAAAATATTTGAACAATTTATGGCGAAACTGTATTTGGCTTTAGCACAAAATGTATTTACTATTTAAAAAGAAAACCAAAATTATGTATTCGAGACAGTTCGATGCAACACTGATATTTGGTAAATGAAAGAATAAATATATAAAACATCCTGTACTTTGCGGGCTTATATAAGAGGAAACACATTAAAATGTAATACTTGTAATGAATACTGAATGAAATAAAAATACGATTAAAACAAATCAAATTTATTGAATGGAGGAATTCATTTATTTTTCTACATTTACAGAACCCATGGCAATCTATGATAACATAAGAAATTCAATTCTGTTTTGATGTTTTTTTGCGGTTGATAATAAAATAGAAGTTCTCACGTAATTGTTTTTTTTTTTGGATAGAATTTACACGAATGGGCTGAATTCGTTTGAATATGTTGAATCCTTTGTTCAACATGTTGCATTAGCTGGGGGCTTAACGTTTGTGCTTATCCTTTAGTGTAGAGATTTTGTGGTGATGGTCCTTTGTTTTGTTGTTGTGCATGAGCTGCTTGCAATTGTTGCATGTACATTTGTGTGTAGTAGCAATCATTTGGACATTGACCAGGTGCACCAGGTGATCCCGGTAGTCCATTTCGGCCATCATCTCCGCGATCTCCGGGTCTTCCGGGTGGTCCTTAAAAATCATATATCTATTAGAATATGCATCGAACAAATATTAAAGGTATATTCACTTACCTGCTATACCCTCAATTCCAGGCAAACCCTATTCGTGCATGTGTTTTTGTTGTTGTTTGAATATTAAAATAATCGATTTATAAATTGTATTCATTTCGAATGAAATCATCATGTTGAACTTACTTGTGCTCCGGGTGTCCCATTTCGACCGTCATCTCCTCGTTCACCCTTTTCACCTATACGTCATAGTTTTTAAGTTTGTTACCATTCAAAATCATCGCAATACAACCGAACGCATTTAACATTCGTTCGCAATCAACAACGTCAACAACAAATTACATACCTCTTTCACCCTGCAAAGTAATGTTATAAATAAATTTCAATCAAGATTCAAAAAACTGAGAGAGCAATCGATTCGAATTATTTTGTTGAAATTATTTGCGATTCACTTACCTGTCGTCCAGGAAAACCGTCTTCACCACGATCACCTATACACGCAGACAATAAATAAATAAACATACGAACAATCAAATAACTAATAAAAATGTAACGCACTGCAACTTTTAAGATAAATTCAAGCTTTTCACCAATTCATAGTATTACATTATCCGTTTGACCCGATGAAAAGTTTTCATTGAAAACTGCCTCTGAGCAGTTTAATACTTATTTCGAAAAATATCATTCCAAATGTGTTTACCTTTAAGTCCGGGTCGTCCTCGTCCAGGTGGTCCGGGTAAGCCTATATAAATTAATTAAAAAATTATAATTTTTGTCCAACATCAAAATTCACTTTGAGTGCGTGTGTTGTTGCGTTACCTGGTGGACCAATAGGTCCGATTAATGATGGCTTCAATCCGGCAAGTTGTTCTAAAACCGTAAAACAATCAAAATTACTAATCCAACTGTTCGAACATGTTCATATTTATAAAGTGCTGTTAAACCTTTTACAATGTTGCTGCAAATTTCGCGAATTTGAAGTTCGCCCATGTTCTGAGATTCGCCTTCATATTTCGTAACTATCAGTCCTGGTTCACCCTTTTCACCTTTTTGTCCAATTATCGATTCTCCCTGCATTCGAAAATTTGTTCAATTGTACTTGACATAAAAGGTTTTATCATAATCAAATGTATCGTTATATTACCACAAATCCTCTTTCACCGCGTTCACCCTTTTCACCAATAATGCTTTGACCCTAGACCCCAAAATGATTGTAAATACGTTGAATTAATTGTGGGAAAAAATGTTGAACATTCAATAAATGTTAAAACCATAGTTACATCTCTTCCGGGTGCTCCTGGAGGTCCCTGTGGACACTGGATTGGACACTCTTGACGAATTGGTGCAGATGTTGCTGTCTCCGCATAAACTGGACTTGCTATCGTTGTAATCGGTACAATTTTTAAATCCGGTGGTGATTCCGAATATTGCTAGTTCATTCATTTGAAAAGTTAACACGAATTATTTTAATTCCAATAAATGTTCCAATGTGGAAAAAAAGCACTCATTTTGTTTACCCACCAATTCGTTACAGTTTGGTTGCGGACGTGTAGATTCACATCCAAGTACCATCCATTGCAAATCGATCTAGGCAATTGTTGAAGATTGATAGCGAAATCAAGTGTATCCATTTTAAAATGGTAATACAAAGTATTATAAAAACTAATTTACCTGTGCTGTGGTGGTCTGAAAAAATTGATTGAATCGAAAATATGAAAATATATTTTTCTTAATGAAAAAATCCATTAAAAAATTACCTGATAATGATTTGTTTCGTCGACATATCGTGCAATATGCGTATATCCATTTGAAGTGTCGAACTTTTTGCGGGGCAACAACGGCTCTTCAATTTCACCTCGAAGGCCATTCACTTGTTGACAATCAACCCAAACTTTAACTTTATCTTTGACAACGCTAACAAAAATTTTATGCCAATTTTCATCAAAAATACCGGAATGATGAAAATACACGCGCTGTACATTTCCATTATTATGTGGTAAACCAATGCCAATAAGTTGTTGAATTGAATCAAATGTAATACTGATTTGTGTGACTCCTTGCGAATCAGTCACATGAATTAAATACCATGGTTGGGATATTTGCTGTTGGGCACGGAATGTTGATTCAAACCAAAAACTATACGGAATAACGCCGATGGTGAAAATTTGACGTGACTCAGCGCTTAATATTGATTCCTCGGTTAAACGGTATGCGTGTTGTGTTTGCACCGAACCGGGTACGATTTCTTGGGATTCGCTCAAATGAAATTGACGAATGAAATCAATCGTTGGAATCACACCGTTATCACGATTTGGGCATCTTGCACACAATTCTACAATTGAAATATGAAATATCAAATTTCAACAAACCAATGGAATTTCACGTTTGAAAATGTCCAAAAAATACGTACGTGAATTGACCGTGCTTATTATAAATAAAACACCAACCACAATTATTCGACTGGAAAAGTGGAAATATTTATTAAAATTTGAAAACTAAAACCAAATTGAATGTTCACAAAATTCTTCAAAAGTTCACAAAATTCACCTCGATGCCATGTTTTTTGTTTCTGTGTTACGAATAAAATAACACCAAGATTCAACTCAGTCGAAAGCACTTTGGGTTGCTTGTAATTGCTACAAAGAATCTTTGCAGACTGATGCCCGAACCGGGTATTTTGTAGACTTTAAGTCTTTCACTTTCGTAATATCGTTCTAGCGGAATGATGCTCTCATTTGTTATTACCAAATCAAATCAATTGAAATGGCAGACAGGCTGTTATAAGACATTTTAGTTAACAATCTTAACTTGGGATGGCTGAAACATATTCAATGCACACACCAGTTCTGACCACTGAATATTTGACGAAACAAATTCATTAATTGAACAATACAATTGATTTGGTCGACATTTTTATATAAGTATTAATCAGTTTGGCAATAAAATAAAACTGTTGTTTTTGTATTTCATATTTGAATGCAAATTAGTCTCATGTTTGGAAATATTTGCCTCCTTAAATTTCAGCATAAAATTCATTCTATATAATTAGCCTTTGATTAGTGTCTGTTGAGTGCTTGCTCAATACAGTGAATTGGGTTAATGAATTTAATAGATTCGAACCCAAAGCACAAACAGGCTTAAAAATCAATAAAAATGGTGTGCATATTTTAAATATAGACTTTAAAATTAATTTACAAAAAAAAAAAAAAATTGCGCTTTTTTTTGTATCGAATACAAACGACGGGTATTTGAATTTTAGCGCTCTGTCTGCAAAACTACGCATCTTGTCATGTGACACATAAGACCATATATACAAAGCATACGAATACGCCTCTACAGTCAATTGTGCGACATATACAACTGTCGAAAAACAATATGGCCGCCGTGTTTTCAATTTCAAGATCAGACCAGATATTTTTTTTGTGCACTTCATTCGTCTGTTTATGTTTTGAGTTTTGATTTCGCAATTTCAATAAAAACTAAAACAGTTTGTGTGTGTCATTTGTTTTTTCTTTTAACTTTTTATGAACTGGCGCACACGCGACATAGGACGTGTATTGGTGCGTTTCGACAGTCACTATTCATTTAAACAAGAGAATTGAACAACGTATACGAAAAATCATTCAAAGCATGTTAAAAAACAAAATTTTGTTGAATCAGGTTGGCGAAAATTTTCTTTCTTTGTTTTTATTGTGTCGCGAATTGACGTCACACACATACACACTACAATATAATTGTGTGTTTTTTTTTTCTTTTCTCCATTATTTTTCTCCTCTCGAGCCATTTCAACAGTATCCATGACAACAATAATAAAAAAAAAATTCTTTCTTTTTTTTTTATTTATTAGTTTCAAGTGAAAAATTGATTTCGATATTGTAATTTGATGTGAAAATGATTTTTTTGTTTCTTCGAATAAAACAGCAAAAGCAAAAGTAATTCACTGGGTTTGTTGGGAAATACACACATTTCCATCGTGAAATTGAGAAAACCAAATCACCTAGTATCGAAATGTCGTCTGACGTAGATGATGATCAAGTTCTTCCGGAATCACTTCAAAAGTTAGAAATCGTTCCCGTTTATTCACATTCACAGTCGGCCTGCAAATCGAACAACGAACACAATCAAAATCCATTCTATTCGGAATTGTCAACAGCAAACAGCATCGATGATCGGGTATGTATTTGTGGTGATAGATCTGAAATCTGAATAAACCAGAGAAAAATTCTCAAATTGTCATCCGCCCCATTTTTTTTTTCTTTAAATTTATAATTAGATAACCAAAGGGCTGTTTGGACCATCGTGTAACAATTGCGGGACAAATGAAAAACCATGCAGTGTGAATAGCCAGAGTACGACTGGCAAGGATGTGCCAAATCGGAGTTGGCGTAATCGTGGCAGTAGTTTAAGTCAGTGTATCGAGCATAGCATTAACAAACAGATTCATTTTAAGCATCGTGATAGAGAAAAATCGCAAATATTGTCCGAAAAAAAGTTAACAATATTGCGTGAACCGATCCTAAAGTCAATTGGCCGTTCCGTATATCACAATGGCACCCAAAATAAATTATGCTGTGAACCAAAACCAAATCGTGACCAAAAAATGCCAAAAGATGATCTGGTTAATGCAACAACACGCATTTGTTTCGATGGTAAACCGTGTGAACAATGTGCAAACACAACTGATATAAATCGTCGATCGATCAAATGTGACAGTGAATTGAATCACAGTCACGATGCTAGTGGCAGTGGCACAGCCACAACAAATAATCAATGTCGGCAAGTGCCTAGCGCATCCGATGCAAACAATGTGATGATTCATAGAATACAAAATTGGCAATTGAGCGATGATTCAACCGTTGATTTTAAATCGCTGGTCAACGAATGCAACAATTTAACATTGACTGCACATGAAACGGCCATCAGTTCAATTGTTGAATTACATAAAACCACAAACTTTCAAACCCTACAATCAAATCAAATTGATGGCGCTGCCACATCATCGAATGGTGGAAATGAGACGCATTCATCGAACAACAGTATTCATACAGCAGCTACATCGACGGCGGTGGCGGCGGGCAATAATGCGATGAATTGCAGTTTGAGCAGTAACAGCAGCAATTCATCGTCGTGTTCACAACAAGCACGCATGAACTCAAGCAACTGTGATGTCACCATTGACGAATTGGCGAGCTACATCGAATTTCAATTGCATCTGCCCAAACCGATGTCATCTAGCGTATATGAAGCCATGTTCTCATAGCCCGCTAATTTGCTCCAACTCTATTCAAACTACAACAAAAACAACAACAACAACACCTATGGCACATATTTATAGATACGTACATATGATGTAACGCCTGAACTGGTCGACGAATACCAGATTTTGCTTTGCAATCGTTTCACATGTGAAAAAAAAAACAATGGCGTTTCTTTGTGTTTCTTTTTCACTTTTGATCAATTCGTATTACGCATTTTGTTATCCTTCTATTCATACTTGGTGCAACTGAATGAATGGTCATTTAATTTTGCATTCTCAATTAAACACGCAATAAGAAAAATCGAACAGTGTCAATTGGGGTGTTTTGTACAATAGTTGAACAGACACATCCTCTCTCCTACATACAAACTCAAAATCAACAGTGGACAAAAAACTGTCCAATTCGATTGAAATTTTAGGCCATTGCGTTTGCCAAACGATCCTATACAATTAATGAATCTTACGAATGTACGACTCAAAAAATACGCATATTGGTTTCATGTTCATTCTCTTTGTCACTTGCGACGCAATAAACGAGATAAAAAAAAAAAAAAAAATTCAACAAGAAAAAAAAAACAGAAACATGGACTTTAGTGTTTAACATGAAATTAACAAATTACACCGGAATTAGATATGAAATTAAAAATAATTTATAAAATGAATATTATGCTCGATATTTTATAAGAAAATGAAACAAACGAATCAAAGAAAATGTTCTTAAAACTATATATGAAATGGATGCAGAAATATTTCAAATGTTATGGCAGCTAGTAAATTCAATAAAAATTATGTGAATGCAAAAAAAATGCGCGTTTTATTTTCCAATTGGAAAACGCTTCGAATCAAAACCATTTGGGCCTGTTGATTTTTAGGTAATACTCACAATTCAGCTGAAAAAATTGAGCAAAATTCTATACCAATTTGCTGAAATGTTAAACACCTGAAACAAATAACACACAATCGGTTCTATTGTTAGAATGAATAAGATTATTTATTTATTTGTATTTTTTTGTTGATTTTGTTCTTTATTTTCCACTCACATATCGATGAATAAAAAAAAAATGCATTTGCAATAACTTGTTTGCTCGTCTGTTTGAATTTGGCTATTTGGCATAGCCAGCACTATTGAGCTTAGTGCAAAAAATTGACACCTATTTCCATTTCATTTGTTCAAATTTGTTTTCAAATAAATTTGCACTTAAATTTGCTTGATATTTGTTTAACTTATTAACTAGTTTGCATTTTGAATTTTCATATTGTTTCTTTATGATGATGATTTCACTTTTTCTCGTGCATTTAGAAAATACACACCACGAAAAAGTTCAAATAGTGTTTTGATGAATTTCACGTAAAATTTTTGTTTGTGTTTTTTTATGGTTTTTTCTAAAATCCCTTCAAATAATTCCACATTTTCCTAAAGAGGGGGTGTTGGTTGAGCTACAGACCGTGTGGCATATGTGTAGCACAACACAATCTCCTAATTTGCAATTTGTGATTGGTTTCGTTTTTGTTTCTTTAAAACAGAAATTATGATTCTAAAAGAGTTAAATAATTAACTACGAAGATCTACGGAGCAAAAAAGGGATCGAGGGGGCACAATTACATGTGTGAACGTAAGAGCAATTTATAGTTATTTTTCTATAATATATAATTTGAGATTAATTTTTGAAAAAAAACCACAAATTTGTCACCATCTAGCTAGAGGTAAAAAAGTTTTTAAATGAATGTAAAAATTTAAGAATAAACAGAAAATATTCCAGCTGATTTATGCTGATTTTCGGTTTTGGAAATTCAAAATATTAAAATTAAGATTGAGATATTTAAAAAAAAAAACACTTTAATTTTTAACTGGTAGAACTGGTGGTGGATAGTTGAATGGTACCGATTGCACGGTATTGAATGATGACAATGATGGTGGCGGTAAACTGTAAAGTGATGCGATGCCTGGCTGCATAACGGATGGATAATTTTGATGCGACTGTTGGCCATACGCATTTTGTATAACTGATGCCGATTTTGATTGAAAACCATTGTATTTTGTTTGATTTGCTGACGTACCATTGGCCGCATCAAAATATCCATTTGGCTTTGGAGGATAGCTGGATGTGGTCGAACGTGGAACATATGCCGATTTCTGTGCTTGATTATTTGCGCTTGCAGCGTTACCATTATTGTATGGACGCGGTTGATATGATGAATTGCCATTTTGTGCATTGGAAAAACGCGATGTTGGCCGCTGATTGTTCGCACCTCCAAAGCTACCGTTTGCCGGACGTAGGCCGTTCGAATGATTACGGAAATCATTCATACCGCCACCATTTTGGCGACCGCGTTGATTGAATTTGCCACGGTTTGCTCCATTGCCACCCTTTTTTACCATGTCCAAAAGTCGAGGATTTACAGTCTGTTATGAAAATTCACAGGCAAAGAAAAAAACGATGGGAATTAATTAAGAGAGAAATTAAACGAGATCCGCACATTATATGAAATAGCCACATCAATCTAGGCCTAGACCGAAATCGTAGTTAACTCACCTGATTTGCTTCCTTCAGGACGTTGATCAGGTCATTGGCTTTGGACGCATTTTGCATGGTAAACAGAGTGTATGCCGTTCCGGTGTTATTTGAACGGCCTGTACGACCGATGCGATGAATATACTCTTCTGAGTTGTTTGGATAGTCGAAATTGATAACAAACTTAACGTCTTCAACATCTGTATTCATTGGTCGTGAATGGGGGGAAGTAAAGTTTAGTTCAATCGAATGTATTACATTTCAAAATTGTCAAAGGTTTACAATATTTTTCGACAAAATATAGAGAGAGTGAGAGACAAAAATAATCAATTACTTTCTTTTATGAAGATAATGTTCTTTTTTTTTTGTTTACTTGTTTGTGTTTCTTATATTCGTCAATTGATGTCAATTTCCACGAAAAAAACCAGAAAATTCTAGAAAACGTTGCACTTTAAATCACACAAGTTGTTGGACTTTTTTGTTCTTACACAACTAAGGACCTTTACGGTTTGCAAAAACAATTGACTTTTTTTATTTGAAAAAAAAAAAAATTAACGAAAATGCATTAACAAAAGCAATCAAAGATGTGTTTATAAAAAAAAATCCGTTCTTTTGTTTTTACATACCTTTGCTAGATTATTTTATGTGTGTATGTATAATGAAAATTAATTTAATTAAGTTTAATTTCAAAATGAATAGTCAAAACGGAAAAAATATTACTAAAAAAAAAAAAATATTAAAAACGGTGGAAAGATTCTTAGGTTAAATTTGTTCCGAATAAATGAACGAGAATAAGTACAAAGCGTTTAGCTGGTTGGCCCTGGTTTGTGTATTACTCTATTTTAGCATTTGATTACCTGAATTGGAGGAAAACGGAATTTTTCCATGCCTCGCACCTCACAAGCATATAAGTTGCATGGCATCGTTTTGCAACAAAAAAAATTCCTCTTCTTCCACATGCATTCATTCGTTCGGTCAAATTCAAGAACGTTATTGGCATTTATGAAATTAAATAAAACTAAAGAGAAAAAAAAAACATTTGGTTGTTTTTTTTTTTTTTGTTTTTTTTCGAATCCATGCCAAGTGATTCCATTCACACCGGTGTTTCAAAAAGGTGACAAATCAAAGTTCAACGCCTCCTATCATATACATCAATATTTCAAATTGTATCGTGCGTATATGATAAATCATAAGAATCGTAATATGGTTTTTTCGCGTTTTTTTATATCATGAATATAATAAACATAAAATTATGATCATTTGTTTGTTTGTTTGTTTCTGTTTAGAAAGTATACATTTGGTATATATATAAAATGTCAGTCAAATAGATAAAACGACCAAAATTCGAAAAATTGTTTCAATTTTACGTCCCTGCTGAGTCAATGCATTTTTGGAATTTGTTTGGATTTTCCATTCTTTTTCTTCATCGAAACAGAATACCATCGAGAGAAGGAGCAAAAGAGAGAAAGAGAAAAATTAGAGAGAAAAAACTGTCCAAAAAAAAAACTGGAAATGAGAGAAAATTTGAAAATAGGATTGAATACAGATCACGAAAAAATATACGGTAAAGAGGCGTCATGGAGTCCATATTTGTTTTGAACATCAACACGAATACGAGATCACAGCACCTATCATTTATCTCGAACATTGAGAATCAAACAGCATCTGAATCAACAAAACACACAGAATTTGTGTGCAAATTGTGGATACACATCGTGCTACCTTTGGATTCGGGGAGGATAAATTCAACCGTCCAGATAGCAAATTATATTTCAAATATCCCAATTTATATTCAGTAAATTAAATAAATAACATTCTTTTACTGAAAGCATGAATAGTTTTTTTTTAAAAAAAAACCCTGCGTGCGTACAATACAATAATCGACTACATTTTCCCAGTATTCACTTTAAAAAAAAAAAATTCTATCTAATATTTTGGTTAGAAAATATCAAAAGAAAATCGCAGAAAAATGAAAATAAAAAAAAGGTGATTTGAAAACAAAGAAACAATTAAATGCCTCACTAATGAAACCAACAACAACGACAACAAAAATAACAACTAAAACAAAAAACCCAAATCAAATAAAGAATTAATAAAATAGTGAACAAATAATGAGACTTACTTACCTGATGGCGTCATCTTCCGTTTAGCGTCTCTAAATTGTTTTTTTTTTTTTTTTTTTTTTACAAAATATTTTTTTGTTCGTTTAAAACAGATAGGATAAATCGGTGCTAGATGAGTTAAAAACTGACGAATATTTGAACCAACTACAACTACCGCACCTAGGAATTTGCTCAAGAACATGTTCGCCACTAAATTAAACGTGAATACTTGGAAAAATAAAGTTCGCATTTTTTTTTTTAGGTTTTCGACTAGTTTTCGAAATTTGTCTCGTTTTCCGCGACGAGCAGAAGAAAAAATTGCATTAACAATTAGGAAGATTTTTTTTTTTTTTGGTAAACAACAATCAAAAACACAAAAAATAAACCTGATTGAAGCAAGTATAAATTGCGTTTTCGAATCTAATGCAAAATAAAATAGTTTTGGAAATATTTGATGCTGTTTTTGACAAAGAAACTGACTCCATTGTTTGAATTCGAATTATTTCAAAATAATACGGCTTAAACAAATATTCGAATACTTTTTTTTGTGTGAGAAAATTAAACAAAAAATATTAAGGCAAAATCGAATGGTAACACTTCCACTATTTTGGTTGACATAGTACAGCGCAGAGATCTTTCGGCCATCACAATATATCTGACTGACTTGAGTGTAAATTTTGGATTGTTATTTTGTTTTTTTTTTTTGTTCATTTCATTAAATTAACGATTTTTACTCTCTACCACTCATAGAATAACATCATCATCATAATGTCAGTTTTTGTTTTAAATAAATGAAATTGAAAAATAAATATTATCAAATTGGTTTTTGATTCCGATGCAAAAATTGATTATGAATTGGCGGACGATGTTCATCATTTGTCCCATCAAAATCAATGAATGATGCATCACAAATCAAAAGAAAATAAATAAATAAAATCAACGAATAAAATATTAAAGATAAACTGAAATTGCATAAGCAAGAGTTTCAGTATTTAAAAAAAAAAAATGCATAAAAAGAAAAAGAAAAAAGTGAGATGAAAACAATTTTCGAATGAAATAAACAGTTCCGTTTGGGAGGCATGTTATTTGTTTTCTAAATTGTTTCGTCTCGCTTCAGTCTGTGTGTTTTTGTGCGCGTGTGTTTTGTCGCACGTTTCTCCACGTATTTTCCATACATGTTTCATTTACTTCACGTGTTTTATTCTTTTTCTTTTCTTTTCTTTTCATTTCTTTTGATATTTTGTTGTTGTTTTGTTTGTTTGTAGGGATGAATGAGTGCACTGAATCAACACACGGTTACAGTGTTTGTCTGTGTGGTGTTTCGCATTCACGTAATCTTACCTAATCCACGAGCAGCAACATCAGTTGCTACCAAAATTGCTTGACGTCCACGACGAAAAGCGTTCAATACGTAGTCACGCTCCTGTTGTGATTTATCGCCATGTATAGCGCACGCTTTCCATCCATTCCGTACAATGTTCCGTGTTAAATCGTCCACTTTGCGTTTTGTCTCAACGAAAATGATCACTTTTGAATCGGGTTCACTCATTTCGCCCAACAATCGCATCAATTTATCTTGCTTCTCTTCTTCCGAGCATACATCAACGATTTGCAAGATATTGTGATTGGCCGATAAATTTACCGAGCCAATATTCACCTGAATGTATGAGCTGAGAAATTCTTCAGCCAACATTCGGACTTCTTTGGGCCAAGTGGCCGACCACATCAACACTTGACGATCGGGACGAATTTGACCGATAATTTTACGAATTTGAGGCTCAAAGCCCATGTCCAACATGCGATCAGCTTCATCGAGAACAAGATACGTGCATCGACGTAAATTGGTCGTTCCTTTTTCAAGGAAATCAATCAATCGGCCTGGAGTTGCGATGACAACATCACATCCACGTTCTAAATCACGTGCCTGAATGCAAAACAAAAAATTGTTTTCCTCATAAATTGTTTGCTAGTTTAGTTTAGTTCAAGACATTTGATTTGAATTTTTTCTGAAGATTAAAATATAAAAATATAAAAATACAACAATTCAAATAATACTCACTTGTGGTCCTTTTGGTGCACCACCAAAGATACAAGTGTTATTCACGCGTGCGTTCGCTCCAAATTCCTGGCAAACTTGTTGGATTTGTTGAGCTAATTCTCTGGTTGGGGCGAGAATCAATACAATCGGACCATCACCACGTTTACGGCGTTCCTGGTTATTAATATGAATCAAACTGGGTAAAACATAAGCAAGAGTTTTGCCCGAGCCCGTTTTAGCAATTCCAACCATATCACGGCCGCTCAATGCAATGGGCCAGCTAGTGGCTTGAATGGCCGTTGGTTTTTCAAAGCCTTGTCTGCGTACGCTGCTCATAACATAGTCGGGAAATAATTCATCTTGAAATTCAATATTTGGCGATGGAAGTTCCGAGCCGCGTAATGTAATTTCATGCGTTTTAAAGAAGCAATCGATGTCCGTTTGCGAGATGGTCAATACTGGCTTGTAAAAATTCTTACGGAACGGCGTCAATGCAACGCCTTCCCAATCAATAGCCCGTAAATTGCTGCCATTTTGAGATGCCTGCGGTCTTGATACAGGCGATGATTGATTTCGGTCATTACGGTATTCATTACGTTTACCGTTCGATTGTTGAGACCGAAAACGATCACCGAATTTACCATTTGTACTTTGCATTTGGTTATACCTAAGCGAAGATACAAAAGAAAACGAGTCATAAAACAGATAGATACACACACACACACACACACACACACACGCACACACACACACACACACACAGAAACAAACCAAGAATCAGATACACCAAAATGCTATAGTAACCTTCAATGGAAATTTCCATTCGAAAAAAAAATGACTACTTCATTTATTTTACGGAATATTCCGACGTAATATTATCCAAGATAGTAATCATTTTATTTGAAATGTAAGCATTTCTAGCAAAATGGCGTTAGTATGAATTTCTATTGCGTTTCTAAATTATCTACTAGGGCCCATTATTAAATATAATTATCAACATCTTCGCTTAGGCATGGGTGAATTTTTTTTTTCAATACTTTCATTCGCCTTGCTAACTCCATTTTTATCGACTCCATTTTCACACAATTTTTTTTTTATTCAATGGCTATCAATTGAAATTATATAGAATTTGACTTACATGTTTGTTGAAAATTGTTCAATAAATTTGATTTGTCAAATTGAATTAGAAATGGCTTAGATCACTCTTGTATGCGATATAGTAATTTACTGTGGGGAAAAAAATTATTTTTGTTCACAAAGCACAAATGGCGAACACAGTATGTGAGTTAACACTGATGTGAAGAAACAACGCTATTGATTTTTCATTAAGCCCGTTTCTATGCGCGCGTCTCGTTCACACTAAAACAGGTCAGACGTCACATGCGCCATACTGTATTTGAGATTTCTCTTTTAAATTCATTTCACATGTAAATTCATTATGATCAAATTGAAAAAGTACAAAAGAATTTCCATGCATTGAAACAAAAAAAAAATATATATATATATATATAAATTTAAATGTTTTAATTTTTTAAATATTTTGTTTCATATTCTATTCAATAATTATAACATATGCAGAAAAATGTCTACGTAATACTGAATGTGAAGAACAGCGCCGCTGTGAACCGTGCTTAATTACGTCAATGCATAGGTATTGCAACACATTTAGTGTATTTTTTTTTTGTTCGTCTTCTAAATGTATGAGTCAGTGAATTGCAACACGAAAAAGTAGAAGCTCTGAATTTTTCCCCCCTTGAAAAGTACAAAAACATTAAAAATTTATTTCATTCAATCGTTCACTAAATCAGTTTTGCTCTCTAAACAATAAAGATGTAAGTGAAATTGTGTGTGAATTGTAATTTAATGTGTTGCATTGAAATAGATTGGATAAGATTTTGTGTGGATTTCACTAAATTTTGTGTAACAAATAATTCATTTTCAACATGTCTGCCTCTTTCACATAGAAACGAAAGAAGTGTAAATTTGTGGGAAGACCAATTTTTTTTTTCTTTCTGTGGTCTCGATGTTATTTGATTGTGACTGATTTACACTTCCGTGTCGAAAGTTGTGTGTGAAAATATTCGTGTTGAAGTGACCTTTGTATCATTTGAGACGGATTATGAAATTAATGAATTGAATGTTGTAGGTTTAATCGGGATCGTGGTAACAATAATTCTGACTTTGGTCGAGGCAATAGTGCTGGAAGAGTACCACGAAATGATGGTCCATCTCGTGGGATGGGCGGTGGCGGTCTTGGTGGTGGTAACAATGCCTTTCGTCGGTATGTTATGCATAATATCAATCATATCTTTTTGTGTTCATGTTTTTTTTTTCACCTTCAAAAACCTGACATTTCCAAGTCCAACAATAAAACAAATTATATCATTTCCTATCGTAGGGATGATAATCGGTCAGGAGACAGACGTCCCAGACCAAGCTCAGGTGGAGGCGGTGATCGTTTTTCCAGCAGCAGAAATCAACAACAACCTGGCGAACGCTTACGGCGCGTACGATGGGAAGATTACAGTTTGATTCCATTCCAAAAGAACTTTTACAGCCCGTGCGAATCAGTGCTGCTTCGTACACCACAAGAAATTGAACGATTCCATCGTAAACATGAGATTACAACTAAAGGTCAAAATGTGCCGCCGCCGTTGTTGGAATTTTATGAAGGCAAATTTCCCGAATACGCGATGAGAGAAATTACAAAATGCGGTTTCGAAAAACCAACTGCCATTCAAGCTCAAGGTATTACAATTTAACTTTAAATTGTGTTTTATTTTTAATTTTCATCCAAGAGAGAGAGAGAGAGAGAGAGAGATTCAATCATTTTGACGTATGAAAATGTGAGTTTAACTAATGCGAATTGATGTGATTCACAATAGGTTGGCCGATTGCATTGAGCGGCCGTGATATGGTTGGCATTGCTCAAACTGGATCAGGAAAGACGCTTGCATATATCATGCCAGCTGTTGTTCATATCAATCATCAACCGCGTTTGCAACGTGGCGATGGGCCAATCGTATTGGTTTTGGCTCCAACACGTGAGTTGGCACAACAAATTCAGCAAGTTGCCAACGATTTTGGTTCATGCACTCAAATCAAAAACACATGGTATGTAGTCATCAGATTCGGATCAATTAACATTACACAAAAAAAAAATGGTTAATTAAATTGCTCTTTTGTATTTTGATTTTAGTATTTTTGGAGGGGCACCAAAAGGACCACAAGTAAGTTAGATTGTTCAATGATTTATACAAATCCGAATAAAATATAAAATAATGGCTGGGTGAAAAACTAACACAACTAAAAATTAAATTGTTAGGCTCGGGATTTAGAGCGTGGTGTTGAAATTGTCATCGCAACTCCAGGCCGATTGATTGATTTCCTTGAAAAAGGAACGACCAATTTACGTCGATGCACGTATCTTGTTCTCGATGAAGCTGATCGCATGTTGGACATGGGCTTTGAGCCTCAAATTCGCAAAATTATCGAACAAATTCGTCCCGATCGTCAAGTGTTGATGTGGTCGGCCACTTGGCCCAAAGAAGTCCGAATGTTGGCTGAAGAATTTCTCAATTCATACATTCAAGTCAACATCGGATCGTTGAATTTATCAGCCAATCACAATATCTTGCAAATCGTCGATGTATGCGAAGAATATGAAAAGGAACAAGTGAGTAACACAAAAACAGTGCAATCGAAGTGTGATCATTTGATCATCAATACTATAATTTGATTTGCCTTTTTTTTGTTTGTTAATGTCAGAAATTGATGACACTACTTAGTGAAATTTCTGGTGAACCGGAAACGAAAACAATTATTTTCGTTGAGACAAAACGTCGGGTTGATGAAATAACACGCGCTGTATGCCGAAATGGCTGGAGAGCAGTTGCTATCCATGGTAAATATTACTTCATTTAAACCGTCGAAACGAATGCTCATGATATATTTTGTCAACGTGTGTGTTTTTTTTTTAATTGTTAGGCAACAAAACTCAACAAGAACGTGATTACGTTTTGAGCTCATTCCGAAATGGTCGTCAATCGATTTTAGTGGCAACTGATGTTGCTGCTCGTGGATTAGGTAAGAGTTTCTGTGGCCAGTGCATTGGTTGACGAAACAAAATTAAAGAAAATAAAACAATTGAACGAACGGTCGACAGACCATTTGTTTCAAACGTAAATATTTTTTAATTTAGAGGATAACCAATGTCACATCCCATTGTCATTGGTTACATTAGACAAAGAGAAGGTTTAGATTGGGATAAGGTCAGTCAGATAGGCCAAAGGGTTTTGTTACAAATTCCGTATATAAAATCATCGGCTGAAAAATGTTTCAATCAAAATTGTCGGCTTGTTTGCTTCGAAATTTTCTTTTTAACAATTGAATTGAATAAAAGATAAAACCGACATCGAGAGTGAGCGAAATAAAAAAAAAACTAATGCACACAGACAACGCACACAGGAGAGACAAACAAACAAACTAAAAATAATAAATGGTAAAACGAAAAGGAATCTCGCTGACGTTCTAGAGATTCCGCTGATCAGTTTTTCCAAAAAAACAAAAAAGTATAATCATCACCGCAAAACAAAATTTTATAGTGTTTATGTCCAGTATTCACTCCGAGTCCGTGGCTGATCCGTACGTATTTCATCCACCAAATATACAAACAAACAAACAAAAAATGAAAAATCGAAACGAAAGTGGCAACGCACCACCTTACGCAGGGTAAGTACTACGTGTGTGAACTTTTCATTTTTTTGCGCTTTGTTTTTTTTTTTTAATTTAATAGTTTTCAGTTTAAACACAAACAAAAAAAACACTCGTCGAGCGTCGTTCGCTTTGTGCGATGCTCAAAAATGCATGTGAGATTGGTGAGAGCTTTGCTGTTCGAATACAACAACAACAACAAAACAGTGAATACTGGATTAAAGACAAATAAAACATAGTCTCTGCGGTGATATTGCATTTATGTAGCTGCTGTGATTCTCAGTTGGATGTGTGTTATTTGGAAAAAATGTTGTTTTCAACCAAAAAAAAACAAAAAAAAAACAATAAAACGACAAAGAAAAATCATTGAACAACTTTTTAGCGTTGGGTGTGTTCTGATCATGCATTCTCATCGATATGTGTCATTTGAATTACATTTAAATTATGGTGAGAGAACATCGGATTTTGTAATTTTGTCAACGAATCTGATGTCATTCCAATGTCCGGCCGCATTATCCACAAGACAAAAACTAATCGAAAGAAAAATCGTCAAATTTAAAACACATGAACGGAAAAAGTCAAAATCAAATTTAAAACAAACAAAACAAAAAAAAAACGGTTTTAATTCCAACGGAACATTCGGTGAGTGAAAGGCCACTACAATTTTCCCCCCTTAAGCTATCGGTCAATGTGAGCGGTGGCAACGAGGTTTCCGTTTTAACAATAACGTCCGGATGTTCTAAAGTGCGATTTTTGAGATAGTGCGGTTCCAATTAAATGTCCATTGGTTTGTTTGTTATTTTTTTAAAAAAAAAAAATAAATATTTAAGTCATCAGCCGATTAAAACAATATTTAGAAACATTTTGAACGCATCATACACATTCCATGTCATTCATTTCGAAGAATGGCGCTGAAAAGTAACGCAAACAATGTTTAAATGAAAACATCGTCGAAATTCGCTTCGGAATGTCGCTGTTAATCCTTCATATGAACAGCGATCGATTGTAACATCACTTTGTTAAATCTGTTCACTGAAATACATTCGATTGGCCTTGGCAACAAGTTCAAATTTTTGTTTAAGTTCTGTTTTCTGTTGGAAAAATCAATACACAAGACAAAAACGAATGGTGACACGAGATACAAGTGGCTGATGAATAAGGTTACCATCATCACAATGTACACATACCACATTGATTTGCTGCAAGTTATTTTGATCAACATTTTTTGTGTGCGAAATTTCAACGTCAATTCAGCAAATCAAAATCAAAGTGAATCGAACAAAACAACAAATTTACTTCACTTCACATATAAAATGTGCTCTTTGAACTCGAATTGAAAATGTGTTTCAATAAATGTTGAAGTCGAACACACAGACATTTATTTTTCTTGTTCGAAGTATGAGAAGAAAAAAAACAAACAAACTGAAGTGAACAGAAACAGAAACTCCCGGCCAATTTGTTTGACTGACATTTGAAGAGAATTAGAAGGGAAATCTGGCAGTAAAAGCCAGATATTTTAAATGATATGATATTTGTTTATTTGTTTATGAACTAAATTTGTGAAACATGCTTGTTGAATTTGATGGACCACTAACGCGAGAGTATTCTTCTAAAAGACATTGGTAAAATACAAACAAAACAAAAACAAAAACAAAAAAAAACATTAAAAAAAAGAATGGGGAAATGAAAATGAACACGCAAAACTAAACAAAAAAAAGTGATTTAACAAAAATGGAAATCAAAATGGGAAGCAATAGTAGCGTGGACGTCGACTTAAATAGTAACATTTCAAACCATATTGTGTTCTGTTCAACTGTAATGTTTAAACAGAACCCACTGGCAGAATCAACATAACCAACGATCTCAACAATTTGACATGATACAAAGAAAAAAAAATACACACCAAAATGCCAGTTTTACCTAAGTTTTAAGCTCGTCATTTGTTTTAGATGACACTGAAGACGTGCTCAAATACCGAAAACTAAAACATGAAATGAAATTCAATCCACAAAACGGAATTTCATTTCGTGAGATTCGCTCTGAATTTTGGTTCAATCATAATCAGAAATTTATGTTCACAAACAATTCAAAATTTATTTATTATTTGTATTTTGTTGTTGTAAATCAATCGATCTAACAAACAAACAAAAATACCCCCCCCCCCAAAAAAAAAAACACGAACTCATTGAAATGTTCGCTCAAAAATACGCAATTATTCAGATGTGGAAGATGTTAAATTCGTAATCAACTTCGACTACCCAAACAACTCTGAAGATTATGTTCATCGAATCGGCCGAACCGGTAGATCGAACAACACCGGCACCGCATACACATTGTTCACATACCAAAATGCATCAAAAGCCAATGATTTGATCAGCGTCCTCAAAGAAGCAAATCAGGTGAGTTTCAAATCGATTCAAACTTTTATCAATTACGTCCACTCCCATTTCCTTCACAATGCATTGATTGCTTTTCTTTTGCTTTCTAAATTTTCATTTCAGATGGTTAATCCGAAATTGTTCGAGTTGGCCAAATCACAGTCGCATGGTAACAACCGTAATTCACGCTATGGCAATCGTGGCAATGCGGGCGGAAATAACTTCAACCGTGGTAATAATGATCGTCGTCCATTCGGAAACAATGGAAATGGCAATCGTCCAAATGGTTTTTCAAATGGAAATGATAATGCATTCAAACGTGATCGTGATCAAAATGGTGGTTCACGTTTTTCCAATAACGACGGTTCATCACGTTTCGCCAGCAATGATGGTCAATCACGTTATCCATCAAACAATATGAATGGCGCATCACGTTTTTCCAATAGCTTAAATTCAAATACCAATTCAACGTCAAACAATACAAATGCCGGCACCGGTTCACGCTATGGTAATAACAATGATATGCGTTATGGTGGTAATAACGGTACGGCTAATGGTAGTGGTTCACGTTTTTCCGCACCAAACGCATCATCAACATCTCGATTCTCAAATAATGACACATACAACAATAAATCATCGACAAACAACGATTTCTATTCAAATTCAGCGTCAAAATTTAAACCGTACGATAATAATAAGAGCAATTACAATGATAACAAAGCAAAACCTCCCATGGCCGGTTCAACAAATGGAACAACTGGCATGGCATATCCACCACCATACAATAACTACGGCGGATCGGATAATGCCATGTTTTCCTATCCACCACCGCCAATACATTAAACATTGTATAAATCAATAAACACCATCACCAGGCACACATCAACACACCTCCCCCCCATTACAAAAAAAAACATTAATAAATTTTAAACATTCTCTGCAAATTGCATTATCGATTGCAGAACATTTAGTTAATTTATTCATACAAGTGAAGTGGATTTCCGCATTTCAGTTTTTTTTTTTTTACTTCGTATTTGTTCGGTCATTTTGAAATGGAAGTTCGTATTTAGACATTAATATTTTCAAATTATTCACAGTTTCTAACTAGATAATAAAATTTCTAAACTACCACAAAAATCTGTCAGCATCTACAAAAACAAAAACAAAAAAACTGACGAAAATATCACGAGAGGCAAAAAGAAACACCTCTGAATTCCGGCAGTAACGATTCTGTCAATTTTAATATCCAAAGTAGATTTATTCTTCGCGTACAATTTGTTTCTATACTAAATTATTAACTATAATTATCATTATTATTCGTGAAATTTAAATTAGCACATGTTGGATTATGATCCAGAGTGACGCAGAAAAATCTTTATACAAGAAAAAACACACACACACACACACACAAATTTAAAAAAAAAAATGAATAAGTTTAAGATAAATATTCGTGTTTAATGCAGCTGAACGATTTGGTAGGGTTTGTTCAGCTACGCTCAATGAGCCAACACCTTCGATCCGAGTGTATCGAACAGAATTTAATAAATAAAGCAAATAAATCAAGTTTAAGTAAAAATAACAATTTTGTGTCGTTGTTCCTTTTTTTCTTTCTTGAGTTGGAGTTTTGGTTTTTTATTTACCTTGCAGGAGCTGACCTTCAAAGGATCTGAAAACGATTTGTTATCCGTCCGAAATTAAAAACACTGATGTGTTGGTGTCAAATACTATAAATTTTCTTTATTTATTCTTACAGTTTTTATTCCAAAAATCTGTTCAATCAACTTTTTCTCTGCAAAATTAAACTCGATGATGAATGATGATCATCATTGATGAATGAATCAATTCAGCGATTAATTTCATTTCTTCAATAGAGTACTAGTACACTTTCTCTACTACGATTTCGAGGGAAAAAGTTCATATGAGCAAATTCCTAAGTCAAATATCAAAAGGATTACAAATTTCTTAAATAAATTCAAATTTAATGACAACGTTGTTGTTGCTTTTTTTTCTTCTGTTATTTGGCAAACAATTTGGTAAATGTATTGCCACATTTCACGCTATGCTGGATTTAAAATATGGACAAATGATCGATTTACTTAAAAGTTACTATTTTTGTTTTTTTTTTTTAAAGAAGTTTTGACCAAAAAAGAAATCATTTTAAAATTTAATTACTACATCTTTGCAAAACACACGACTTTCGAATAGAAATTAAAGTTAAATCTGTTATAAAATAAATAAATAAATAAATAATTTAATCGTAAGACAAAACTAATTATAGGTATTCTAATTTGGTTTTTGGCGATAGAACATAAAACGAAAAAATTCTTTGGATGAAAATGCATAAAATGGCACTAACGAAAGAAAAAATGAATTAGATTAGAGATGGTGATGGTTTAGAGGAGATTTCATTTTTTGTTTTACAACTAATCTCATGAAATTGAAAATGGTAAAGTCAATGTGCAGTTTACATAATGACACTATTCAACATGGTTTCGATTTATCAGCAGCGACGAGCATAGCGTGAGAGGGCTTGGCCACGGCTTTGACCAATTGAGTTTGAATATACGAGGCGATTAAGTATGTTTAATATGAAATATAATCATGAGTGATGGAAAATAAGAGGATTGTGCTAAAAAATAGTATTCAGTAACTGACTAACAAACGAATCAAAAGTGACAGTCATATGATTCGTCACTTATGAAAACCAACTTCAAAAATGCTAGTTTTGGTCATTTTTTTTCCCGATATTTTGTTAAAATTGCTCAATACAGTTCCAATATTTTCGCTGATTTTTATACTTTTTACTTGTTCAACCTGTGGTCCAATATATTTGGGTGATTTCAATCATGGGCAGAAGATTTGATTGAAATCACTTTAATTAGTCGAACCATCAAAATTCATCAAATTTATCAAAATCATTAAATCAATCATAATATCCATACAAACTTATGAATTTTGGTTCAAAAATATGCAACATTTGTATTAAGTTTCATGGACGATCCCTTTTACACTACACTAGTCACTGCTAATGCTTCTGGATAAACTTGAAAATTGTTTATTAGTGAAATCGAAAACATTAGACTCAATTCGTCTGTCAATCTCGATTTATCAAAATCTATCGATATTGTATAAAAAAAAAAATCTTTGTTTTGAATCCACATTTTTGTTGTTGTTCAGTACACATGGAAAACAAAATATCAATCCAATTCAAAAATTTAAAAAAAAAATGTTCAAATGTTCATTATATATATTTAGTGTGCGGTTTTAATTAAAGTAGGTGTGATACATGTCCACTGAGATATTTCAATTGTATAAGATATCTGGCGTGTGGTGTGTTTAGTCTTGTTTTAAACCATTCGCTTGAGCTTGAGCAGCGGCTGTAATTTTAGCCTCTCTTCGGCTGATTTGATACCACACCACTAATCGGCCGGTCAGCATAAAAGTGAACACCAACGCTGGTCCGATGCGCTCAAATGCATCGCTCACCATATAATGATTGTAGATTGACAAAAGCATCAATGCTAACAACGTAATATTACCAGCATTCTTAACCTTATCTGCAAACGAATTTGATTGAGTTAATTTAAATTTACAATTGAGACAAAATAAAAAAAAAAATGAAATTCAAACAAAATAAAAGACTAACAACAAAAGAATTCAAATGACTTACGATTTGGAATTAGCGCCATCGCCATGCCACTTGTCACTTCCAATCCACCAACAACCCGTCGATACCATTTCGATGGGATTTTAATGTCAAACACCTCTGACAATGGAAACACCTTCGAATATTTCACATATTCCTTTCGCTGTAAATTGAAATACAGATTAAAAATTATCAAATAAATTTAGCGAAAATAAAAAAGCATGTCTTAATTGCGGCGAGCCAAATGTGATTCAAGAAAATCTAGAGCGAAACGTATTTGTGTGAAACATTTGAAATTACAATTTTGCACGATGAGCAAATGATGTCGAATCATGTCGAGTGATGTCAAATGATGTGTCTCAACCTTGAAAGTATCAAAATTAATGGCCTTTTGTGTCTACTTCGATAGTGATACTAAAATCAAATACAAATGAAACCGTTTGACCGCCAATGACCGGATGTAAAATGTTTATGTGTGAAAAATATAGTAAAAGAGTTCAGGCCATTTGCCTATTTGAAAGACCAACAGGAAGGCCGAACCAAAACAAAGAAGTTGTACCCGATCGAAAGGAATCTTAGAAATATAAATGCACACAATTTAGAATTTGAACCAACAACAAACATGAATGTTTACTGCTGATTCCTACGCAAAACAAACCTCTAAAATTATATATTGAAAATAGTCAAGTTCATATGTTATTTCGTTATTTCATTCGGATAAAAATAACGCACAAGTGAACAAACAAATATTCCGACTATTTCGAATGCTTCCTTCATTATGAATGATGGTTATTAGTTTATTTCGTTTACGCATACTTTTTACCAGTCTAATTAAATTATTTTGATAGTTTGATTGAGTAGTTGCGCTGTTGAAATTGATTTTTATTTATCAATTCCTTTTGATCATATAGTAAACAATCTAAATGATTATGCAGCGATGAAAGGCTATCGCCTGTTTGATCAAAACATCAATGTGCTCTCGCGTTCGTTATTTTTTTTTTCAATGACTCGTCTGCACATGAAAAATTCGTTGTCTTTATGTTAAACACATGCAATTCGGTTTGAATTTTTGTTTTTAATTTCGAATAATATTACATGTTTGTTTAGTGCACGATGCTCATGTTCATTCAAACGATCCACACTCGATTATGTGTATACACGTTGCAATTTAGCTGAATCTATTTTAATAATCGGCTGCGTTGAGCTGCCGGTCACAACAAAATATTCAATTGCACTACCAACTATCAAATAAACCACCAACGTATAAATATAATCCGATTCAATTTGTGTGTTTTTATTTGTTTAATAGTTTTCACGGGCCAATTATCTATTGTCGATTGTTGGTTTTTTTTTTTCAAGGTATTCGACATTTCACAAATGCAAAAGGATAACGCATGAACATGGTGAGCGTCGTATGCGTCTAAACAAAATCATTTCAACCAAAATCAAATGCAATATCGCTATTAAGCTCTAGTCACTTCGTCATTTTGGCCATCTGTTTAGTTTATGCTCATTTCTTCTTTTATTTGTTTAATAAATAATTGTGTGTTAATTATCAAAATGAACCAGAGCATATCACAATCGCGGGAACACTTCCACTGAGAATTCATCTCAAACAGCCACACTTACCAAATCTTTGTGCAAATCTTTGCTGAGATGAGGTGATATTTTCATTGCACCAATAAATATGAAGAACAATCCCAACAGAATGGATAAACTTTTCAGCACCACGGATGAGCTAACGCTGTTCTGTTGGATTGCCCCAGTGGGCGGTGGTTGAGCATTTTGTGCAGTTTGTGATGTTGTCATTGTTGTCAACTTAATTATCTGGCTGCGTTGCGACTCTAATTTTCTCTCAATCTCAGCTTCAATTGAATATGTAAACGTGTTTGATTTTCGTTTCACTTCACTCTTTTTATTGATTGAATTTTGTTCACTTTTTATGCGGCCACTAAAAATCCGAATGAACCGCGTACCAAGCTCGAATTCGTTGCACGATTTTGATTTATCTCAACAAAAAAAAATGCTCATTTACTTGGCACAAGCGTTATTATTATGATTACACAATCGTAAAAATATCTGTCGCAGACTGACAAAAAAAAAATATCGTGCTTTTTTTCTCTCGTTGTCAATATATGTATATATATTGTTTTTTGTTGTGTTTCTTTTTCGTCGGCTTCTAAATTCTGTCCTGGTGTGAAATAGATTTATTTTTCTTTTATTGACGGTTTTGGTTACAGTGAATCAAAACACTTAATTGATTTAGATTTGGCCGATAGATTTTTGTTTTTTGATGGGTTTCGTTTGTGTTGATTTTTGCGAAAACGTGTGAGGCAAAGGGAGATCACATATGAATAAATAACAAATCGGCCAAAAAGCACTCGACGAAAACGTTATTCTGTTTTTAAACACTGACACGACTTTTGTTTTTGTGCTATTCTGTTATTTTCTTAATTTTGTTTTTTTTTTTCTTGTTCATGTACTGAGCTTTTATACAGTACAAATAAACACGATAGATGATATGAAACCGAAATATATTCAATGGAATTGGGCTGTTGTTTGGTCTATCCAAAAACAACAACTATATGTTCAATTGAGACAAAAGGACGCGCTATATTTGGTGGAAAATCAATAAGGACTCGTCGCATTTGATCGCACCCTGAACAACTGTTTCAACGTATTTTCATACATCATTGAACCCTGTGCTCAAACCAAATTTTTTTTCTCTCACAAATCCATCTCGTAATATCTGGTCATTTTTGAATTAAAAACATTTAAGAAAATTATTAAATTTAAAAATTCAATTGAAAAACCGTTCAGTTTTCGTTTATTTCGTTCATCATTTTTCTTTTGCATCATACATAAAAATTCGTCGGTAAATTCGAATGTTTTAAAATTCAAATGTTTCACAAAACGAATGCGCATACTGAATAGCGCTGAAGCTGTGGACGCCATCTATGAAACACATTTGGAATAACACTAAACTATTTTGACATGTGCTTGTGACGTTTGAAAAACGTGCGATTAATTTTGTTTCCATTATTCTCAAGCAAAAGTATTTAAATAAATTTCAACGAAATTATCGAAAATAGAAATAGAAACAGAACTCAATTGATTTGATTTGATTGCATTATGTGTAGTATAGGCGAAGAAGATTTCGGTGATGCAGGTGGAGCACATACGATGCTGGTTGATCCAAAGCAACCGGCCAGTGTTATTGTTTCGGATGAAATTTGCAAGAAATGTAATGAAAATACGGTGGCTGTTAAATTGAATTTAAAAGATGCACAATGTGAATCGTGCTTTTATCAGTATGTGCGACATAAGATGCGCGCTTCCATGGGTTCAACGAAAATTATTGAACGTGGTGCAAATGTGTTGCTTGTATTCGATGATACGATTGAATCATGTGTTATGTTCGATATGGTTCGGCATGCCGTATCACAAGAGCAATTCAAGCGATTGACTCTTCAACCATTCGCTGTTTATGTTGACAACACTTGCATCGCAGAACTTTCATCACAACAACGGCACGATAAACTTGGTGAAACTTTGCAAACTCTACAGAGTTTTGGTTTTGAAACATATTATACGTCAATTGCATGTGGAGTGCCCATCAGAAAATTTGAAAATGTTCATTTGGATACGGAGCAATTGGTCAATGAAGAAAAATTTATCAAAAAATTCACCGCAATCGCAAGCCAAACGGCTAAAGAAGACTATCTAACAATAACGAATTTGAATACGTACCGGGAAGTTGCTGCGAAAATTGACTGCAAATACGTATTTGTACCGTCAATAAGTCATCAAATAGCGACCAGTTTATTGGTGAATGTGGCATTGGGACGAGGAAAATCGGTTGCCAACGACATCTCATTCTGTGATAATCGTTCAAATTGTGCCGCAAAAGTTATACGACCAATGCGAAATATCACCTCATTAGAAGTTGAAACATATGTTCGTTTGGATAAAACACTCAGTCAGCTCATTCAAAATAACAACAATTTCAGAGCACACCGTGCGAATTTAATCACAAGTATTCAAAGTCTTACCAAACAATTCATTGACAATCTGCAAGAGAATTTTTCATCGACCGTTTCGACAGTGTTTCGTACCGGCGATAAAATTTCAGCCGCTGCAACAACACAACATTTGAATGTCGATAAAATGAAAGAAACATGCAAATTTTGCCATTCTGATTTGGATTATGAACATTCAAGCACGCTATTTGCAATCGAATATTCACGATGTGTGTCGGCCTGTGCCGATCAAAGTGAAGTCAATGATGTTGATCTGATGCTGAAACGGGCTGAAAATCAAGTGCTTGGGAAAAATGACGACGACACGGAAAATCTAATCAAATCACTATGCCACGGATGTCGAAATATATTCCGCGATTTAGACGAACACAATACATATATCCAATAGAACAAAAACATTGAATTTGTTTTGTACATTTTATTAAGCAAATTATAATAAACTAACAACCGTTTTCCACTGCGGAAATAATTTGTTTGCATTTTATTAATGGATTCGATGGGTTTTTTTTTTGTGTTTGTGTGTTTAGATAACATTATAATTACAAATTTTAGAGTTCAGTTAGTTTGAATTTCATTTCACTGATCGGTGATATGATGAAGCTGTTTCGATATTTCACTGAACCATAATTATAATCAACGCGATACTTTTGCAATAGCCGTGTGATTAGAATATTTATTTCCATTTCGGCAATACGTTTGCCCACGCATGATCTTGGCCCAAAACCGAATGGCAAGTAGACGAAGGGATGTGATGCTTTTGCTTCTGGACATGCATTCGGTAATTTTTCGTTAAGCCAACGTTCGGGCATGAATTTTTCGGGATCTTTGAATTCCTTTTCATCATGATGTAGCAATATATTGGCCATTATAACGTGAGTCTAAATATCAAGAGTTCCGGATAAAATTATGACAATTGTGAACATGACGAAATGAATACTTTACTTACTCCTTGCGGTATTTTATAGCCTTTGATTACAATATCTCTAGCAACAGCACGTGATGTTCCAGATGTGATCGGTGTTAATCTCATTGCTTCTTTCATGCAAGCACGTAGGTATGGTATTTTTGCGAAGCTCGATGGTTTCAATGTCCCATTTTTATCAAATGGTAAATTTTTTATCTCTTCGCGTAATCTATCTTGTTTGTCTTGATTTTTTGACAAATGATACAAAAGGTTGGCTGCCGAAGATGACGTCTAAAAAATTTAAAAAAAAAAAAATTGCGTTTGGTAATAGTTGACGTTCGGAAAAGGTGATATGTCCTGACTGTGTCCACACCGGCAACCATCATATCAACAGCCATCACAACAGCGGCATGTTTATCCACTTTTAGTAGTTTTTCAAGAACACTTGGCTCTTGTGTCTCTTCCGATGATGGCGGATTCTTTTCCAGGTCATCAATAGCTCGATCAATATAGTGAAGTGTTGCCCTAGAACAACAACAACAATAACAACAAAACGTAAAACGTTTTTTCTTCCACAAATATCAAAATATTGTCATTACATAGTCATGCAATCGAATGTTTTCATGAGCTGTTTATATTGCGGTGTTTTAATATATCGCCAAAGTGATGGTTTCATTTCCAGTTCATAAGTAAGTTTGAAGAAGTCATCTACAGATTGAATTAGCTCCTTAGCTTTGGTGTCCGAATCTTTATCGCCCATCAGAATGTGAAGCCGCTGATTTAATGCAATAAAAGAAATTGATTCCAATGCCCATGTGTTCAACAAATACATAAAATTTGCGGGTAATTCATTTTGTTCGTCTCGCATTGTTTTAGCACGATTCAAAAATTCCATGGTAATTTCATCAACAACCTTAATGTATGCATTCACTGTGACCGGTTTCAACAGAATTGGACTAACAATTGATCGCATTTTCGCCCATGGTTCGCCTTGTTCACTGATTAAACCGCCCATATCTTTGAAAATGTCCGGACGAACATCTTTTCGATAATGATCAAATGTGGCAATACCACGTCGATACGGCCATTGTCCTTCGTTCCGAAAAACACGCTCAAAATCATTTGGATCATAAATGATTATAATTTCCGTATTACCAAACATTCCCGGCAATTTTGCAATATTCCCATATTCTGCACGAATTTTTCGATTCCATTCAGTTAAATCGACTCCATTATATTTTCCTGACGGATGGATTCTCATTGAATTGTCATTTGATGCATTTATTTCGATCTAAAAAAAAAAAAAAACAATTCCTTTACGGCACTTACCACCGGGCATAAAGCGACAGATAAGCTGCAACGTACTTGGTCCGGGAACAGATTTATATGGTTTAGCCTTTTCCCAATTCTCTTCATGCTATGCCATTGTATACAAACGAATTAGTTATCATTTTGGATTTTGATAAAATTACATTAAACCCAAAAAACAATACATTTACTTGTATCGGTTGTGCTAAATGCGATGAAGAAAATGATTGAAATTGATGTTTTGCAGCAAAATAATATCCATTGACTATTTTTTCAAATGATTTTATTGGAAATTTGAACATTTTTTTTTTCTGATGTATACGATTATCTTATAGTCACAAACACAGGAAAGAATCGGAATAAAAATGATCCTGCAAGTCACAAAGATCTCGTTCAACTACTATTTTGTTGAAGTACACAATGATTATACAAGCGCAAAATCAGCATACATTAGCAACAATTTACCATCAATATATGCAAATAAATTGGCGGAATTTCATAATATTGGTTTGCAATGGACACTGTCCATTGGACAGTGATAAAAGTAAATTGACGCTACAACAAACCGAATTGAACATCTCAAACACTTCATTTGGTTTAGAACACATTTAAAACGTATACTTTGCGAGAGACAACATCATATGGTCTGTGTTTATTTTCAAGGTCTAAATTGAAACGATTCACCAAATGGACGAAACGAACACATTCTAGTGGATACAACCATCACTATCATATTTCGATATTATAGTTGTTTATCATTTAAGTAATCAGTAAAAAGGTGAAGCTCAAACATTTTTTTTTTTTTGTAATATCAAAAACGGGTTAATTTCTTAATGGCATTACATTGGCAGTATCTTTCTTTTGTGTTGTTTGAAGAAGCTTTTTGAGCTCAACAAGTGAAATGATTTGAAAATACTTATGTGTATGAATTCGAAATTGAGCTTTCAAGTTTAGCCTTTGATGTGGTGATTTAGCTAACAAATTATGCGCTTGCTATATCAAAGCATACATTTTATACTAGAAATAAAAGCAAATAAATTCTTTCTAAAATTAATTAATTTCAATGGAAAAAAAGAACATTCGTTCAGTACTTTATAATAATTTGAGATTGTAAATAGAGCGTGAAGTTCATGTGGTTAATTCATTTTTACTGCTTTCAAAATCTGGTGCAAAATTTAATCGAAATAAAAAAATAAAATGCGTCTAAAGATGTGATTCTTCCATACAAAAAAAAAATTGATCTGAAATGAAATAATTGAAAGTCAAATTCATTCAAATCGAATCCGATATTGAAGTGGTCTAAGGTCAGGATTGAACGTACTTAATGTTGCGTTACATACCATTAAATACTCAAATACGGACAACAAAGAAAATATTTTCAAGTTACATGAACACTTTTGACATTACTTGCATTCGCATTCACGCTTGATGCTTTAACTTTTTTTTTTGTATGCCGGCGCCAGTCAAAATATACATTCACATACATTCATCAGACACAGCAGCTCAGTTGGATGGAGCAAAAATGGTGTAGATTTTTCGATAATTTTGGAAAATAAAAATATACATTTGGTCGATATAAATTGATATCGATAAATTAGATCGCAAGCAAATCAATGTCAAATGACTGAAATTCCTTGGTATTTGTAAATCAGCGCATTGTTTTCGATTTGATGATCATACCTACTCTCATTCACATATATATGTTCCTGTTGGTGTATTTTGTGCATGTGTGTGTGCGTGTGTATGTGTGTTTTTTTTTATCTCTGGCGCCGGTCTGTCAGTCTTAAGTAGAAGCAACTTGGGCGAATGAAAAGGTATTCAAATACATGCATATCCATACACAAGCACACAGAGCGCCTCGTAGACAATGGAATCAACATGGCCGATTCAGTACATTTTTGTGTTGTTGACAAATGTATCAGACAGTCGTATCGCTCTCGGTCGAGTCTGATGTTTTGAAGTGAATTAAAAAAAAAAAATCATCCGAAGAAAATCGGAGTGTCGAAAAAATCGAACAATTTTTGTTTTTTACGTTTATTGTTTTCGCATTAATTGAACATTTTGACACTAATTTTTGTGTTTGGTGGAATAAAAGCATAAATGACTTGAAAGTTATTAGTAAATTATCGTTTTTTTTTCGTGCTGTGTTTTTGTCAAAGTGTTTTCAATCAAATTTGTTTTTATATGTCGTTTTGGTCGCGCTTTGTTTTGATATTTGGTGAAGGCGACGAAGCCACAAAGTGAACGTCAAATTGTGGAAAAGTGTATTTTATACATCAAAATATAATCAAAGAAACGTGCAACAAATTTCTTGAGGTGCATGCAACACCGTATTGAAAGCGTATATGATAAGACCAAGATGTGGAAATATATTTCTGCGATTTTGATCATCGGTGCTGTGGGTTAGTTTCATTTATAACATTTATGCAAGTGATTGATTGATTGTTTGATGGCGAATTAGTCGTTCTATTCCGCAACATCAGGACAAATGCATTGAATCACCCAAACATTGAGTCTATCAATTTCAAACGATTCGAGAAGTATCAATTTTTTTTCTGTTGTCACGGTTGTCGTCGTATTCGTCTTGTTACTTTAAGACAGCCAGTGTCGCGACAAAGAGCGCGTGTCTTGTGCATTTGTATGTTGTGTTATGCGTATATGTGCACTTGTACATGTATGTGCGTGTGTGATTTTTTTTCTTTCTTTCTTTCTTTCTTTCTTTAAATATGCCTTCCACAGTGTGTATTTTCTATTTTGATCACAAAAATAATGGAATCTGCATTCCACAGACAAGACAGTGATATATATGCATTATATACGAAATCTCTTTGCCTCATCATTTTTCACTTTTCCTTTGCAAAGTTTCTCTCAAAACTTAAAAAAAAAAAAAAACAATTCCATTTCGTTTCGGACTCTTTCCACATCGAAACCCCACAAACCAAATGTAACCCCCAAAAATACCTGAGATATATTAAGAGGCGATACATTCCTGGTTTTATTATAATATCGAATGCGGATGAGACGCTTTCCCATCTAACTCATTGAAACGTTAAAATTTACTTGACATCAGATTTTAGGATTTATTTTTAGATGCAGACATATGAGAAATACACACGAACGAAAAGAACACTAACACACCAACGAATGAGGAAAAGCATGAGAAAATGTCCAATTATTTAGTTAAGAATATTTAGATGCGTAAACGTTTGACGTAGATGAAAATGCGTAGTGTTGATGTCGCAACAGTAGCAAACTTTTCTGAGAAAGATAGATGGATAGATAGATAGATAGATAGAGACAGAGAGAGAGAGAGAGAGAGAGAAAGAGAATTTGTCAATGATATTTAATAGCATCGTCTAGACTTGGAAAATGTCATTCATTTTCCGCACTTGCTCAAATCATTTCTTTGTTAATCGAATCACTGAATCATTCACGCCATTGGAATCTTTGGAACATTTCTTGTATTTGATGATGATTTGCTCATGGAAATGTTTCTATTTAATATTCATCGTTTTAGGATTGACAGTGACCAATGCAAATGTGATAACATCAAAAGCAGTTGAATGTGAATGTTTTAATACAACGAATGCAAACAGTCAAGATGTGTGCCGGGACAATGTTGTGCGATGCGTTAATACCGATTCCGATCGACCTGGTTCCTGTTTTGTTTTATGGGCCACTGACAATGCCACCGGTATGTAATTTAACGTTGAACTATTAACACAAAGTATTTTATCTCAAGTGCAAGCCAATTAATTGTCGAGTTGTGTGATTTTTGTCAAATTCAGGTGTAACACAAGTTAAAATGAAGGGATGCTTTACGGACAATGCGTGCAATAATACAGAGTGCATCGATTCAACGACAATCAAGAAAATGAATTTCTGTTGTTGTACTGGCCACATGTGTAACTCCAAATATAGGCTGATACCAACCACAACGAAACCACCGAAACGTGAAGAAAACAGTATGTATTTTTGTACGGCATCAATTGCGTGACATCAAATTTAGATGATCCAAATATTTATTTCATATTGTTTCACATTTCAAACAGTTCCACCACCGAATGACATGAACATATACAAGTATGTGGGTATTGTGTGCGGCTTTCTTGTGATGGTTGGCGTTGCAATATTTTTCGTTTCGTTTTATAAGAATAAGAAAAATGCCATGTTCAATGAAATTCCAACGGTATGAATTCTTCCTTAACAATTTGACAATTCTTAAGCATTTATTTTGATTTCACAAAAATTGGTTTTGTTTTTTGATTGAACAGAATGAGCCCGATGCACATGGATCAAATTCAATGTTAACACAGCATCGACCAATTGTTTTGCTTGAGCCAAAGGCAAGAGGTCGGTTTGGTTCAGTTTGGCAAGCACAATTGAAACCTGATGAAGTAGCTGTCAAAGTGTTTCCGTTGCAAGACAAAGAGTCCTGGGTCACCGAGCAAAACATTTTCAATGTAATTGTCTTCTTTTTTTTTTTAAATCATATCTATTTCTATGTGATTTGAAATTATAGTATCGACATTGCTTTTAATTGAAATTCATTGTACTATTATGACTATTTGCAGTTGCCTCGCATGAAGCATCCAAATATATTGGAATTTATTGGCGTCGAAAAGCATTTGGATAAGTCCGAATATTGGTTGATAACTGCTTATCATCCATATGGATCGTTGTGTGACTATTTGAAGGCACACACTGTCACTTGGCCAGAATTATGTAAAATTGCCGAATCAATGGCACGCGGTTTAATGCATTTGCATGAAGAAATCCCAGCATCAAAAACGGAAGCACTCAAACCAGCCGTCGCTCATCGTGATTTCAAGAGTAAAAATGTATTACTGAAAAATGATTTAACGGCTTGCATTGCTGATTTTGGATTGGCTCTGGTCTTTCAACCAGGTAATATTTAATTTAACGTTGCAGCGTTAGTCAATAGTCTAGCAAATGAAAACAAAATCCAATTGAACTGTCTCTTCAATGCACGTGTGTCCTTTCTTGTTTTGTTTTTAAATTTAGACGTTCCATGTGGTGATACTCATGGTCAAGTTGGAACGCGTCGCTACATGGCGCCAGAGGTTCTTGAAGGCGCCATCAATTTCACACGGGACGCTTTCTTGCGCATCGATGTTTATGCATGTGCACTGGTTTTATGGGAAGTGGTATCACGATGTACGGCTCATGGTCGGCCAGTTGCTGAATATACACTGCCATTTGAAATTGAACTAGGACTCCATCCAACATTGGATGCAATGCAAGAACATATCGTTACAAATAAAAACCGTCCCCCAATTCCAGAACATTGGCGTGATCATTCGGTGAGTAACTTTAATTTTGGCCCAAATATATATATTTATCTAGACCTTGTTTTTATTACTGCTTTTTTTTGTCATTTGTTCATTCATTTTTAGGGATTAAATGCAATGTGTGACACAATGGAAGAGTGTTGGGATCATGATGCTGAGGCTCGACTTACCGCATCTTGTGTCATTGAACGCATTTCACAGCATACACGTTACACAAAAACGGAGCTTCTCATCGAAACCAATACGGACACACCAACAAAAGATTCGGTTGAAAGCATTAAGTAAAAAGTAACAATTTTGTGCAACATCGATTCGATGTTTTTTAGATCATAGAATTTTAGTGAAACAAAACAACAACAAAATTCAGGTGTAAGAATTTCCCATTTGCAATTGACCCATTTTGTTCGAAATAGAACAATTTCATTTCCCGTCGGCCAGACGGACTGAGGAAAAAAAAAAAACAAGTGAGAGCAAATATACTTACGACAGCCATTACAGTGGAAAAAAAGGTAGCTGTTGGAAAAATAAACAGATTGTTTTGCCGACAAGAAATCAAATCACAGTTTTTTTTTGTGTTTGTTGTTGACATAAAATGCGTCTTCGTATAATAGTTACATAATATTTTAGTTAAAAATACGCTACATTTTTTTATTATTTTCGGTACATTGATTGATAAATGTGTTATTTTTCGAATTGTGTAAATTACAATCCAATCAACACTCTCGGATGAATGTTGAAATATTAAAAAAAAAAAAAAACAAATTGAAACGGTCGATCCATCACATTGTTCTGTTCGGAAACAAAAAAACAAACAATTGTATTTCGATACAAAATAAGATTCATATATTATTTTTACACCATATTTTATTCATTTATTGTCATCCTCATTTACATTTGTAAGTTGTAATCATTATTATTTCTGTTTTATGTTTTTCGTGTAATTTTTTTTTTTCAAACAGAAAAGAAAATTATATTGATGTTTAAGATTGCCTTGAAATTGGCGCTTTCAAGAACTCATCTACAAATTTTTCCAGAAAAACAAACATTTTTTTTTTTCATTTTCATCATTTTTGTCACAAAAAATGCATCCTTACTGGTTTAAAAAAAAAAAACTTTGTTTAGATTTTTATAGTCTATTACAAAACAGAAAACAAAATCCATATATTGAATTTGAAACGAGACTGTTGCGAGAATGAAAAGTTTTTAAGTTTGAGGGAAAGGGAAATAGACAAAAGTGCTTCGAACATGCATCAGATCGTTGCACACATATTTTGCACAGCGTGAAACGAAATGATTGATAAAAAAAAATAAAATAGAAAAACCGAATATCATTTCGAACGAATAGATATTTCTTTTTTTTCATGGAATGAAAAAAAGAAAAACAAACAAATGAGAGAATATCGTTGACTGTGCCAATATTTCGTAAAATTAATTTTGGATTTTCGAATACTCAAGTGAATTGAATTATTTGTTGGTCGAATTCGCATTTGGTATTTCACAAAACGATTCTCGATATGATGTTTTGAATGTTCTTGTTTTGTGGCGCAGTTCGAAACCATTTAAGCAAGAAAATAAATGAACCAATTTTTCGGAATATCATCGGTGTGTTCACACAGTAGGGACAAGCATTGAAATCACATATCATCCATCACATTGCAATACACATACACATCTAAGCAGTTGGTTTCGTTCAAGGCCGCCAAATTCTCTCCATATATTGTTCAAAATGATTCATATACATTTATGAGAAGTAACTAAACAGATAAATTTATAATTAAATGAAACTAAGAAATTAACAAATTTCTATATAAATACCAATCGCAAAAAAATTAATGACAAAAAAAAACACAAAATTAAAAAAAAAAGGTCGGTGCAGCCAATAACGATAATCAAACAGAGATACAAAGAACAATTGAAAACTCAACAAACAATTTATAATTTTAACTGTAGTATTTTAAACAAGACAAGAAAAAAAACAACTCACAATTTGTATAAAAACTTACAAATAAATAAAAACAAAAATATAAGCAAAGTGGCAATTAACAAATTTATAGTAAGTTTAAACTGTGTTTCATTTCATTTTTGTGGGCTTGTAAGCTTGTAGACATGCTGATATATTTAATGGGCAAATCAAAATGCAAATTAAATTTTCGATTTTTAATGAACTTTTTATTTGAATTGAACCAAAAAGGTAAAAAAAATTATGACAATTTTTTTCATTTCCACCAATTCGATGATTAATACTTTTTTTGGCTTAATTATTATACGGCAAATAAATATTATCAAGCTTCTGTGCCAATACATTGCAATACTTAAAAAACCATAGTGTTATGTCCGATTGAGATCGAAACTAGCATATTTTTATTTTTGGAAAACCGAATCTGCTAATTCAATGCGTTCCGAAATTAGCTCGTATAAAAATGGTGCATTTTTGTCGATTTATCGAACCAGTCTTGATATCAATCAGTGGTGTCAAATTTAACTTCAATCCAAGGTGAATTTATCTCTCTTTCTTTCTCTCTCTTTCTTTCTCTCTCTCTCTTTCACTTGAACACCAGCGAATAGTTTGCACTTACGTGAAAATGCGGACGAATGCAGACGAATTGCCACTCTGTAACACCTAACTGAGCTCGACTACGTGTATTAATTCATTGACAATGAAAACAATGATTCCAGAATGAATTTATCTTATGTTTTCCCTAGCTTCAAGTTTGCTCTTTGGATCTCAAACCCACACACACATTTGTCCATTCAAAAAAAAATATATTGTTCTACATGTTGGTCTTTTATCCACATACTTTACAAGAAATAATAAATAACAAATGAAATTAGTTTGTTGCAAATTGTAAATTGCAATTAAATATTCCGTTAGCATAACACCATCTTCAAGTAACTGTTTGGTTCTAATTATTCATTTCTCGTTTAAATATTTAATTCTCCTGAATGTCTGAAACAATTTGAGGAAATCATATGACCTTGTTATAGTTTCTTTTTATAAGAACTTACTTATTCACTTATTATTTGAACTGTATCGATGTTGGTGCAATCAAATTGCGTTGAATCATACTACAAAATGGGAATTTGTTCCCCATACAAATCCATGGGCAATTCTCCAACTCCATTTCTCGCTTCGTTTTGCTGTATGTTCGTTGACCACGACAACGAAACAACAAAAACAACTAAATTTACTTGATTTATCTGCTCAAAGTACATCGAAAAACAATTGAAAATGTTTAAGCTGTGGTTAATTTCAAAGTAAATCTCAATTCAAGGCAAATCTTTCAAAGTCTTTTCATTTTTGTTACGCATTGGAATTTTTGATTAAATATATAAAATGGAAAAAAGCCATACAAAGAGAAAAACAATTCTATTATAAAAAAAAATGCAATTCGTTACATTTTGTCGTTAAAAATTTCGTTCGTTGAGTCAATTTTTACCATTTTCAAGGAAAAAAAAATTGAGAAAAAAGACTTTTATTTTTTTCAAAAAAGTGTTGTATCGAACCATTTATACCATACCGAAAAAAAATTCATTTTGTATACATATTCCAGTTCATTGGATTATTTATGAATTTCCAATTATGAAAAAAAAACAATTGCAAAGTAAATAATTTTTAACGAATTATGAAAAAGTAGTTACATATTGGTTACACATTGGTTATGTTGATTTTATATTCTTTAAATTCCTTTTATTGATTGCGATATATGTTCAAAATGGTAAATGCTAAACTGTACTTTACTTTACTTGAGATATGTGACATTTTTTTTTTTTTTTTGTTAATGGGTTTGTTTCATTTGTCTTTTTTCTTCTGTTCTTCAACAAATCTATATGTTTCTTAACTACAAAACGGACATTGATTATACATTGACATTCTGATTCTGACTCTGATTCTGATTGACCATTTATGTCAAATCCATGGGTTCATTTCATTTGTTGCATCAAATTTGGTCATTTGGTTTTTGAAAATACTTACATATTACTGGATTTCGATTTAAGGGTGCTAACTCCTAGGCGAACGTTTGCAATCCTAAACGATTACGAAGCAATATTAATGAAGTCATCAGGCGATTGTAGTTTAATCGTTGAACGATTTGTTCAAGATCGATTCCAATCGTGTATTGCAAACGTCCGCCTAGTAAATACCATTTACTAAATAGTATCCCCAAAAACATAATCATTTTTATATGGATGATGTACTGAAACTGTACTTTTTAATTCTATTCTATTCTGTTTTGTTCGACATTTTACAATTTAACATACCACACAATGTGATCATCTATACGAATACAAGCTAAAATGGTGCTATTTAGAAAACGATCTGTGGGTGAATTTCTGATCTATTATTTGTTTGTTTGGTATATTTGATGATGGATTGAATGAGAGAAGAAAAATAAAACACACACAACTCTAACGTGAGAATATATGTCGTATAAAATGAACTGAGGAGTGTCCGATAGGTTTTCGTTTCCCTTATTATTGGATTGGTACGACTTTTTGTGTCAGTGGTTCGGTTGGTGATTCAGAGTCACTACATGATGTTGGTTGATAATTTCCTATGAATTGTGAGAAAGAAAAGGCATACGAGAAAAAAAAAACACACAAAAAAAATATGAAATCGAAATGTACAAACACATTTTATGTGATTGAAAATAAAGAAAACCAACAAAATAGTCTAGTGAAAATTACGATTATTTTTTTTTTCTCCTATGGACGGAAATGATTTAAATCATCGAAATTGTCTACTCAACGAAATAAAAATGGACGTATTTTGTACATGGACGCATTGAAAATGGCAAGAATTGTTTGCTTAAAATGACCATCGTTTTAACGTACCGTTCTTCAAATCGCTTAGGTCTGGAATTTTGTCGATTTTCACATTGGGCAAAAGTAAGTGGGCGTCTTCGTATTGATCGTCAGTTTCAAAATCACTATCCGATATATCACCATTGTTGTCTTCCTCATCTTCAAGCAATGAATTTGAATACGAATGCGTTGTATTCTCACTCTCAGCATTCGATGATACGGATTTATTTGAGCCAATCGAAAATTTCTCCTCATAATCGCTATGATTGTAGTATTCATCGGATTCTTCGGCGCTGCTGTCACTGTTATTCGATAAATTACCCAAATCGTCCACATTTTCGTCCAAACGATGGAAAAAGCAATCGCTTGGTACAGCTACATTTTGTACATCTTCATCTTCGGGTGTAAACATTACATTCTCATTTTCTTCATCACTTGATGATCTTTCTTCCATTGCTATAGCGATTTCAATAAATTTATTTGTTTTTTTTTTTTCTTTTTCGAACCAATAGAATACATAAATAGGTTAATAGTTGTTGTGTTTAATGAATCAACTTACATCTCATTCTCTCTTCGATCAATGGATAAAACTCTTTGGCGGTCATGTTGTTTGGTTCGAAGTCAAGGACTGAATAATTGGTTTTTTTAATAAGAAATTATTTCATTTTTAGTCGTGATAAAACCTCTCTTTAAAAATCGTTAACTTACTTAGTTTACAGTATTTGAGAGCTTTTCGGTAGTCTTTTTGCATCACTGCGGATAAAAACTAGCAGAGAAAATGGAGACAATATTTTATTCATTATATTATAATATTGAATTAAAACGGCCCCAATCAGTCCAGCCGCATTCACTCGTTGCACATACAAAAATATCCTGAATCTATACTACTTTGGCTTAACTTTCGTATTCATATTTGTATAGCATACATTTAGGATTTCCTTTAATACGGAAGTGTGTTAAGTACGGAGTCCGGACTATGAAGCAGAAAACGAAATTGGGATAAGCGCTTTGGAATTATGAGCCGACTTTATAAGGGGATAAAACGACTTCGTTCCACTGCACAACCTGTGATACAGTGGATAACACCATGGATTGAAGCACTTATCTCTGATAAATTGATAGAATTCAAATATATGCTGTGCTAAATCGCTATTTAAGTACAAATCGCTCTTGTGTGAAAACTGACACAGTTTTCGGTATGGATTTTGAAATTGACGATAAACTTTATGAATTTCGCAAACAAAAATGATGATGAACACTTGAAAGATTTGATCGAGTTAATTTGTCATCGAATAAGAACCATTTGATATTTCGCAAAGGTTAAAGATGCTATGAATTCACTTGAATTTAGCTTCTTCAATAAAGAAGTTTTCTTGTTTTGTTAAACTGCATCAGATAAATAACTCAATTCACTTCAAGTTCCAAATGCGTCAGTAATGTGATTGATAATTGAAAAACTTGATATTGCCAATACATTTTGTCATTGCCAAAATAATTACCTCCGCCAAATATTCCGTTGGTGCTGACATACTTTCGTCGGCGTCTGTATATTCGGAGACTGATAAACTTTGGCTCAAATCATCGTTCGATGTTGACGATGCAATCGGAATCACTGAACTCGATGACAGTTTTACATTGACCGAGTTGTTGCCGTTCGGTTCCTCGATCATTATGACCTGAAATGACAAAAACACACACACACATATATATAAACACAAACCGAAATGACAAATTAAATTTGTCGAAATAAAAAAAAAAACGGAATTTTATGATAGAGTTCGTGCAATTACATGATTCTGAATGAATCACGTTACATCGGTTGATGCATACAAACGATGGAATGAACAATGGAACGGGCTTGTAAGAGTCATGTACAAAAAAGAATCCCCCTAAGTCTTACCACTTGAAGCATACTAAATAACGACCACCAAGAGTCTGACGTTGCATCCACAGAACTAAATGCTTAGACACGTTCAAAAGTGTTGTGCGCTAGGCCACGAATCTATTTTCTTTTTATGGCCGAGAGAGATATCCAACAGAATTTTCAACGAGTTTAAAACTCACAATTCCACTAGAACGTGTAATGCGTTGATTTTCAGCTGCAACGCTCATAAATTGTCTTACGCTGCGGCTGTATGGTCGGAGGTGCTCTTATTGCATAAATAATTTCTGCAATATGTAATGTTGAAGCATGAGTTAACCGCTCATTACCATTGAATAAAGCTATTATCACTTTAACGTGGTGTATTTTTTTGTCGGCCCCAACAAATACGACACAATCACTGATGTGCTGAAAAACAACGTTCAAACTCGTAAATTTCGAATGTTTTGTCTTCTTTTTTGTTTCAATTAACACATAAGAAAAGTGAAAAGCGAAAACTTTCAATCATTTGAAATGTGTTCGTATTTTCACTTTCGGTGTACTCAATTTGTGATTTTCACTGTTTTCGTTGTTCAAATGAACTGCACTTCGTTGTGCAAACTGTAGAATTATCCGTGCAGTGGGTTGAATTGTTAGAATTCGTGAGGAGATGAAAGTCCGTCAATATCGTACAAACGTTCTAGATGAACTGTTTTCACTTTGTGTCACTCAGCAGAAGTGGCCGATCCACCACAAATGCCGATTTCACTTTGTTGAGAAATCGCCGTTTCGTTTATGTAAGCGTGTGTGCATATTTTCCACTTGTGCCCTTATTTAAAGCTCTATCAGCCAGACTAGAATGCGATGGCAAAGAAAAATAAAGGGCCACAATAATACACATAGGAAAAAAAAATGAAAAACCATTTCACTCAACAGTCAACATTTTTGTTATACATACACCAGTTAAGCTGCTATTGATACTGTTTCGCTGCTTGCTGGTTTTCTTTAGATTGTTTTGTTGTTGTTGTTGTTGTTGTTGTTCGTTTTACTTTGCAAAAATAGATAGATGACCTGCAGTAATTTTACCAACTGTACCGAGCTTAGCTCATTTTCGATAATATAGTACCAAACGACATGAAATGCAAATAAAGAGATTCAAACGAGGCCACTACAGGCCGCGCAATAAAAATTGCACACCATTAAAAACCACCGATGCATTTATATTGTTGGTCTATTAAAGTCGCGATGAAATGTCAATGTCAGGGCATTCCATCCCAACCAAATATTCGCCACTATATTTAAACGCTACACTGGAAACCAAATGTAAACACATAGTACAACACGAAATTTTCGTTTCATTTTCATCGGAATAATAATTTTTCGTTTTGCATTGCGCTCAAACCGTTCAAACGCGGTGGCACATGAAGAAACCATCCGAAAAAGGAACTTTATGTGTGTGTAAGTGTGTATTTATGAAGCGGAGCTCAAATGACGGCACAGCACGACGACGAAAGGCAAAAATCAGGAAACGAATATTAAATCTTCCAGGCAATTTGCACATAAAACGATGTGAAAATTTGCACACTCAGCACAAAACAGAAAATGCATGGCCAAACAGCGAGCAGCGCAGCAACGGAGACGACGATGACGACCGCAACAGCAGCTACAAGAGCGGTGAATTCTGTTTTTCCACCAAATAAAAAGAAAATCTTGTTTCATTTTCATGAAATATTGCGCGCATTGCCTTATGCATTTTATTATTTCGTGTTTCGCTTAAATTCGAGAGAGAGAGAGAGAGAGAGAGAGAGAGAGAGAGAGAGAGAGAGAAGTGGCCAACAAATGCTGAATATTATTATAACTGGCAAATGATTGCATTTAATTCGCCATTTTTCTCGTTTTTCTTTTATGTCTATGTTTTTGTCGTTGTTTGAAATCACAATTTTGATTAACAACAACAGGCTAATGCACAAGTCGAATATTTGTTGGTAAAAAAAACTTTTCGATTCGCCATAAAAACTGTTTTCTGCATGAACTCATAAAAATGCCAAAGCAAGCGGCCCAAGTGAAATCCACCGAATGGATAACAGAATTGAAACAGACAATTGGCGAAAAATTGTCATTTGTCGCGTTTACAGAGCACATTATCACTGCAAAATGGTTTAGATGAATGAAGAAATAATCGAGTTCGCAGCTGAAATAAATATTGGGTGTGTGTGTGTGTGAGAGAGAGAGAGAGAGTGAGTGAGAGAGAAAATGATAATAGATTGGCTGTTTTATAGCCGTTGTAACGTGCTATTTTTGTTAGGTTCGCAGATGCTGTGTGGATCATCATCCAGCAAACTCTTCGCCGGATACCATTTAACATTAAACTTCTTTTCTCTTCACAAAAACAGATGATATTTTACCCATGCGCTGTGCAGCAACGAGATTACAAAATAAACACATCCAATGTGTCCAGAAGTCCTGCAAATCTACCCAAACGGAACTCAAATGCATTGTATCAGTTTTAGTCGATTTTAGTTGCATTGTGTATAAACGCACTTGAATGCAAACACGCTATTTTTGGTGTCCGATTCATAATCGAGAGCTATAAAACTGATATTAATAGACTATTCGTAGATTGAAACTGTTTCAATGCAATATATGATGCTTGACGCAATACATGGTACTTATAAGTACAGAGTACACTATAGTGAGATTGTTGTCATTATTTTCAACAACTACAACAAAATCAACAAATAGAATTGTTTTTAAAAATTCAACTCAAGCAGAAAGCACAGGAAAATTGTATGCGACGTCGTTTTGTCATGAGAACTACGTTGAACGGTCGAGACTATCATCGAATTTATAAATAAAACCGTTGTCATCAATTACGTATTTGTTCATCATTAGGCAAAAGGTGCCGGTATAAATTGACGACAATTAAAACGAAGTAAGATCGAATAATTACAAATGAGTGCGATTAATTTCTTGTTTCAATGGGTAATGATCGGTTCGTTTCTGCTAGTTTTCGATAAACATTTCAAAAATAGATCGAAAATTGTACAAAAATATAATTGGTAAAGATTGGGATTTCATGAGACTTGGGATTTCATTGGAAATGAACGATTCACCTGACCGTTTCGAATATATCGAATGGATACAGATAAACAGCAGCAATCGCTGAACATCGTGTGTACACCTTTCGTATTTTCTCATCGACTCTTCGAGACTTCGGCTCTTCTTTCGGTTGTATTTTCTTGAGGTTGCCGGTATGACGGTCCAAATGCACCTGATTCAATCATATGTTTCATTTAATATCAATCGTTCGAAGCCTAAACTAAAGACTTGAATTTTCTTCTTTTCTTCGTCATCTTCTCTTTCATTAAAAAAAAAAACGGATAGACACAGTCAAACAGGTGGATTCGCCTTTTTTTCCATCTCCAGAGTCTTGGTGTAGTTTTTTCGAGAAAGGAAATTAGAAATTAAATGTGATTGAAACAGAGCCTGGGAAACTGCCTTTTTTATGCTCTCAGTCAGAAGAAAAAAACACACATTGCACAGTGATGGTTGCACAGTACAATACGCTCGGGCGCGATCAAGTGTGTGAAACATCGTAGCAAAAGCAGGAAAATGTCTAGCGATTAAAATAAATGACAGAAACGAAGCATCGCGAGTTGTACCGTTTTGGATATTTTGAAAGAGCATCAAACCATAATGAATTAACATTCGAATGTATCGCAAAATATGCACGATGCTAGTACGGACTGATGGCAGCCTCACGAAGACATCATTTTGCATTAATGAATTTCGTATGAATACAAAAACCAGCCGCGAGAATGTGAGAAGACAAGGCAGTGAGAGAAACACACAGAATGAGCAATCCGATGTATATATAGTACATTGGCAAACGCGCAATAGTTCAATCTGGCATACAAATTGGCCACGCGGCTCTTGCATTACGAACGGAATGAGAATGAGAATGCATTTTCATATGACGCTGCACTACGTTGCAGTCGTTTTTGCAGTCACAATGGTAATTACCATTTTCATACTGAAAATAGCATAGCCTATCGTATCGTATCGTATCGTATCGGTTTCAGAGGTTAAGTACTGTAAATCAAATCGCTGTTTTATTGTGAAACCAAACCAATTACCTACTAACTGAAAACGAACGTCACAAGTATATTGGGTGCTGGGTGCTGGGTGCTGGGTACCGAGTGTACAGTGTACTCATACAAGTATGTGTACAACTGATATCAAACTCGCGGCTTTTTACTCAATCATTCAGTGTCTTTGTCATACAATGGCATTATTTGCGATGCCATAGCCGAATGAATTTGTTGATGATAGAATGAGCCAAACAACAATCGTTATTTAAACCCACGAAAGAAATCAGTCTTGTTCGTTCGATGTGTGCACTGTACATTCTATTGCCCGCTGCTGGCTTCTCTTCTTGAGTGAGAAAAGAAGATGCGGCAGTAATGTGACCTGAATCTGATCAACTCTCTAAACACAGCATTAGGAAGTGTGTGCTTTGAAATATTTCAAGTGAAGCAGAGAAATGAGAATCCCTCATCTTAAATTATTGCATAAAAGCCACATCAACTGGACACTGGACACAATAAATCTTGTGTGACAAGATTTGAATGGGATTGGGATGTCTGGTCACATGTCACTTCGCTTTTTTTTGCGTTATGATTGTGTTTCTTTTTATTTGTTGCTGCTTCAAAGGTGTCGTTTTTATTCTCTCATTTTCAAATTGAAATCTTTAGTGCTTCGTGCACTCGAAAACAACTGTAATTTATTACATTGACGATGAATTTTATTTCTCTCTCTTTCTCTCATTCGTTTCAGTCACAAATAGATTTTCGTGTGAAAATTGCGATCTTTTCAATCAATTGAAGAGAAGAAAAATATTAACAAATGAAAAAAAAAATCACAAGAAATGAATTGGAAGTGAAAGAACGAGCATAAGAAAATGTGAAGTAAGACAAAAGCAAAGTAAACACACACAAACACACACGAACACACACACACACACACACGCACACACACACACACATATGAATATATATTTTATATCCAATGAAGACTGGCAAAAGAGTCCTCTTCAATGCAAAACACACTCCAAATGACTAGAAAAAGTTTTAGTTTGGTTTCAATAGATGCGATGGCTATTAGAGCCCATCTATCGAAAATTAAAATCGATAGTTTTATGTGTCTTCGATGCGCCACAGCTCACGATTTACCTATAGGTATATTGGTCTGTTGTTTTTTATATCTCTTCTTCATTTTGGTTGGTGTGTGTGTGTGTGTGCTTTTTTTCATTCTTTCTCTCTCTCTTCCTCACTCTTTTTCATCTCATTCCCATCTGGTGTACTATTATCATTATTATTGCAACAACTGCAAGCTGAAATACCGAAACGAAGAGAAACGATGAAAAGCAATAAAAATAAATTTTGAAGGAAATCCAAATGCTTTCAGCAATAGAGAAGATGCAACATACACAGTACATTGGAATCGCAGCAGCCCAGCGACTGTGAGGGAGAGAACGGGAGACAATTGTGTCGAATGCATTCTTATATGTCATTTTGTTGGTTCTCTGTATTTTTCGTTTCTTGTTTTTCTATGTTCAAAAAAAAGGAAAAAAAAAAACATTTACAGCATTCGACACTGAAATAGTTACAATGCCATCAATACAATGGGCATTCAACTAAAATATCCAGATTCATATTTCGTGTTAATTTAACATTTTCATCAAACGATTGGTGCTTTTCATTAATTAATGTTAATTAAAAAAAAAATGGAGCGAGAAAGAATATGGTAAATGTAACCAAATTAATTAACAAATTGAGTGAGAAAAATGTGTCATATTTCATGCAAATTCAAAGGATAAATTGAAACGTTCACTTTGTGAGTGACAAAGAAAAACAATTACGAATTTCACTAAAATTCTAGAATGAATCAAATTATTCAAATGAAATGGAACAATCAATTTTTTTCCACGTCACGAATTCGATTGATTGAACACACACAATATTTCTGTATCTATAGACTGGATTCAATGACGCTGATGCAAAACAGTGTCGCGTAGATGTATATTTATACTATATTTTGAAGGTGCACATCAACGTTTGATTCAAGGGAAAAATATAATATTGTGCATTCCGTGCTGCTCTCCGTTGATGTCGTAACGTTCAACTTTTATTAACAATATCTCTTTATGAATTTGGTTGTTTGAAATTGCCAGCACGGTGTTGATACATCGCCAACAATCACAATATAATCGATGAAAACAACAGCAATAAAATGTTAAAATGCCTTATTTACGGCTAACTCGAATCGAACGCCATTTAAACTATTTATATCGAGAAAACAACACACATATAAATGACATCAACACAAGATCGAGATAATGAGCTGGTGGTGGTTATTACAAACCATTTTCAGTTTTAATTTGGTTGATTTGTGATCGTTAGCGTAAAGTGTTTGGGAACTACGCAAAACGGTTTGAACAAATTTATTGAAATCGATTTGACGGTGAGTTTGCACATGACCACACAAAATGCACACATTCACATGCGAAAGGCAAGCATTGGCATCAGAGTAATTGAGGTGTCATTGAAGTTACCGCTATCGATGGAAATGGCTCGGCAGCTAAAAATATGTTTTACATTTTTTTTTTTTTTTTTGTTATTTTCAATTGGCCTGAAGGTCAATTAACATGTTTCACATCCAATTGCTGCAATTCCAGCACAATTTTTGTTTGGTTCCTTCATATAACACAATTTTCGTCTATTTGCATTTGTCAACTATTTGTCAACTACATGTATACACATTTTTTGTTGTTTGCTACATTGTGAGCAATAGCCAAGTTATTTGATTTGGAATTTTGGTCAACCGAATATTTGATGAATATTTTCGATAAAAATGTATATTTCATGCACGCTCAATCAACCACAATATTTGTGGTTTTGATTAGAGTTTTATAATTTTCCAAATGCATCGTCTAAATTTGCTGAAAACAATCAAATTCTCAATAGACCAAATTCAAAATGGAAGAATTTTTCGATACAAAAAAATTCCCGGTCGGTTTCCCAAAACCATAGGCCAAAATAAAGTATTTGGATTTATAGAGTTAAAGCCCCAAATCATATGCTCAATAGGAAAATATGAAAAGGCAGAAATCTTTAAGACCTCGAGTAATTCGCAGACTGTTTTTAAGAAAAAATAAGATCTATGTAAAATTTCACCAATCACTCGCAATTGTGTGAGGCAAATGTAACGCATTTTGAAATGTTAGAGTCAGCTTAGGAGCATATAATTTTGGTCAACCTATAAGTCGAAAATTAATATTTCTTCATTTAATTTCGGAAACCGGCTGGGAATTTTTTGTATCGAAAAAACAATCCATTTTAAAATGGTCTAATTCTCACTCACTTTCAGATCTGTCCATGAACCGTTCGATAAATCTCAGCATGGTTTTTTTGTGTAGATTTTAAAGGTCTTCCGTGTGAAAAAAAAAAATGAAAAAGCCAAAAAATGGATTCTGTTGATTTCACGCATAAATTGAACAGTTGTACTCAAACTCCTACATCCTGTAGTGAGTTCCTATTCTATCGTAAAAATAGTTTCGCATAGTATTTCCGTGCTATGTAAATAATTGGTAGAGCTAACGTTACTTTAAGAAAAAAAATCCTGATTTCCGAATCAATGCAGATGGCAGAGTGTGTGTGTGTGAGGGAGAGACCGAAAGAGAAAGAGCGTGATTAAGACCATCGAAAATGGATCCAAAGGCAAGTGTGCCGAATGGCAATATTAAAAGTATTTTGTGTATGTGAGACACGTAAGAATATTAATGGTAATGGTGATTTGGTCGAAGGAGCCAAAGAAATTGAAGAAGGCAAAATATCAATGACATACAATTTCTCTCAATTTTGTGTCTACCTCATTTTCGCTCCCTCTTCCGAAAATCACTTCCTTTTTATTACGGCACATACAAACCCACACTATAGACGAGCCAAGGGGGAAAAGGAAGAAAAAAAAACACACACAACACAAACTATATCCGGTTTAGTCAATTTTTTCTGCCTTGTGCAGCCGCCGATATATTTTTCTAAAGGAATCTCTGTCACTTTTGTTCGGTATGCTATATTATTTGGTTGCCGCTTGTTAGATAGCCCGGCACTTACAAGTACATGAGCACATCCGATGTTTTTATATATTGAACACATACTCTCATGTAGTAAAATGCATTAGCATTTATTTACTCAATTCGTTTTGAGTTTGGCTGTTTTTTCAGGTTCGTTTTCACCATCAGAAATGCGATCATCGGAACCAAATGCCCATATGTGCTGCGTCAAGACCGGGAGTTGTGCTGTGCGTGTGTTTGCTTTCGAATCAAATGTTCACAGATGTACAATGTTTCCAATTTAGCACCTTGGATTTGGTCTTCTATAATTCATGTAACGCAATGGAGTTTATGCACTCGGGGAAACTGATACCAGTTTTTGTAAAGTTAAAGAAAGGAAAAGAGAACGAATGAGACAGAGAAAAGAGAAAAGAACCGCACAACGAAGGAAGGACAAATGAAATAGAATTAAAATCACCATACGATGCATTCCACGGAGCATATGCTTATTCTCTTTTGTACGAAATCATTGATTTTGTTGAACAACTAAATGAACTGAAACATATGAAAAGTGGTTGTGCGCCGAATTACTTTGTGGGTTCATTAATGAAGGTGAAGACATTTATAATGGCAAAGAGAAGTTCTCTAACTGTTCTTTCCTTTATTTTTTTATTTTTATCGATGAAGGAAAAGAAAAAAAAAACAATCCAGCTATGTCTGCAATTCACAGACCTTTTTCTGCATTGGAAATAGCAACTGACTGCCGTTCATCGATCTTCAAAATGCAAAATAAAACGTAAATCATACAGTTTTTTTTTTGTCGAAATGTGATGTGATCTGTTTGACGATCTTTTCAACTTGAAAATGTGAGCGGTTTTTGTGAAAAAAGCAAATGTTGAGTTCAATGTTTGCATATGCCGTTTTTTTAAAAATAGAAATAAAGAAAAACCCTCATAGATACAGGCAAAAGCAGCAGTTGGAAATGCAGAATGAAAACAAAAGGTCAGCTGGATGAGCATTGAGCATACAGCATGATATGAATTCGGGTATCATTTTTCTTGCACTCCTTTTCATCTTATCTCTATTTGGTTTCTTCTTTGAATCGGTTTTCTAGTCTAACACCCAGATGATTTGGTCCAGCATAAAGTGAGCTACAACACGAAAAAAAACCGGTGTTCATGATTTTTGTTTTGTTATTTATTTTTTTGGTTTTTTCGCCATATCACTGTACACTTGGCGATCGTTCGAAGAGCGTGATGATTATGAGGGTAAGTAATTTGCTGTGGTTTTCTCGAAAAGAGAATAGCCCTCAACGAAATAAAAGTAAAGAAAAAAAACACATTCGCAAGGCAATTGAAAAACGCAACAGCAGCAGCGTAACTACACAACATCCAATGGTATCATCGAATATCGCACCTGTCACGCATGTCGCTTGCACTCGTCTAAAGAGATGTGCCATATAAGTTTTCGTCTCTTACCTCTTCTTTCTCTCTCTATCTCTCTCTCTCCTCATTCGTTTTCGCTTTCGAATAACGCTACTCCAAATCGACATTTGTATTAATTCCAAGCATTAATTGATGCCGATACATATTCTAAATGGTTCGACGCGTGACACGTGTCTGTCAGACTGATTATATGCTATAAATTGAATGCATCTGCTGTGCTACGCCGAGTGTACGTGTGCTGTTTGTTCCACTGTGTGTATGTGTTTCTGGTTGTAATACAATGCACGAAACCTTCTGCACATTTGCCTTCGTGCCCCAACCATAACAACGAATACAACTGAATGGGAAATACGTGTATAACATGGTGTTTGGTTAACGCGCTTCCACTCTACTTTGTGGTTCTTCCTTTGCCATCAAAGGACTTATGGCCATTTCCCCTTGTCTCTTTCCCTCTTGCTTCCTCTGTTTCGCTCATTTTCGCTCATTTTCGCTTCCACTTTGCATTTTCTCTGCTTATTCGCACAGTAAATCGCGATCATTGACGCATACTTTGTTTACACGGCATTCTGTGTAATGCAATGCACTGCTATACATATTTTTCAGTGTAGATCATTAATGAATTGGTTACGCGCAGAATTTGGAGACGACAAAGGAACGAGAAAAAATGAACACATGCAGCCGTTTGCATATTACGATCGCGCGACAATGTGCGATCGCTGTATTTTTTTTTTATCGTCTCCTTCGAATTTTTCGCTTAAAACGGTTCATGTAGCAGTTTGTTTGTAATTAAAATAATTACTGGAGATTGTACGAAACGAGTTCAATATTGCAGAATGTGCGATTTAAGGTTCAGCATATGCCAACATTAGCATCAGTATTAGCTTATGGCTCGTAACACAATTTTACTGTACGCACATAATAAGATTTCATGGTTCAATTTTCAAACAAACCAGCGCCTCGATACATCTAGAATGTCTTGTGATCTTTTTTTTTCAAGTTGTGACATTTTTTTTCTTCTCACGTTCGTTTTCTATACTCGTCTAGTTTTGCATGATTCAATGTAATGCCACCAACATAGCTCAAACCAATGGCATACAACAACATATACATGCAGAGAATTGTCATCTAATCATCAAAAGGTACTTATCGTTCCACTTCGATTATGTCGGCAAGATCTATCTGTTTCAATTCGGGAGGTCCTTTGCGTGTGCATACGTTTTTTTTTTCTTTTTAAAGAGTAAAAATAAAACTCAAAGTAAATAAATAAATAAGGAAGGTAATGTGTCTTATCGACCAAAAATGGCCACATTCCTTGGTGACAAATCACAAGCGTAAAGAAGTATACTCATTAATTTTCGATTTCGGTCAACTCATTTACCGAGGCCAATTTACGATCGAACATTATACATGTTGTGTGCGTACATTGTAATATGCAAAGTGTTGCTGTGTGGACAGCCGGCCACTGTGCAATGTCTCAAAAATGCTTCAATGTAATTATGATTAATCAATGAATTGAATTTCGTGTTCGTCAAAGCATATTGCATTTTTGCATACATTTTTCGGAACGGCTGCCGGTGTATGCGCAAACACCATTTAATGAAATTGATTGAAAATGAAAAAAAAAAAAATCAAGAATCATAATCGTTGTTTAAATTGATTCGTAAAACACAAACAAAAATACAGGAAAGGACACAAGCTGAACTGAATCTACACACTTTTTCGCTGCATATGTAGCATTGGAGCATTTGGTCTTTTTATTATTTTTACAATAATGAAAACCAGCAGATGCTATTTTCCATTTGTTTTTACTTGGGTTCCGTTCTTGGCTCATTTCATGCGACATGATAAACGAAACCATTGCCAAAAATATACATAAAAAAATGCACAAATATTTTATGGATGTGTTTTCGTTTGTATTCTTTGTTATCCATTTCTGTCTACGATCATAATGCGTGTACGGTAGACGTTTTCACTACGAAATGTAAAAACAAAAAAGTAAAATGAACTGATCTGAAATGGGGAACTTTCCCAGTTGACCGAAGATTTTCCAAGGAAATTGGAAATGAGTCTGTGAACATCACACGGTGATCTTTTGAACAGAATCTCAAAACACAAGAAATGGCTCTTTCTTCTGAAAAGAGCTAATATCTTCAGCCTTCGGATGTAAATATTCCCCAAATCCATTTTTATTGACACCAGATGGGAAATTTACAACGAAATAAGTAACATAAATAAGCCAACATGCATGATTTATGCAGATTGTCACACAAATGACATCACAAAAGCAACAGACACAAAAATTAAATGAGCTAAACGCATAAAGCAGTAAAATGGGTTTTCTGGCCTGCATATGGATTTTCCCATCGAAATTTTGGCGTGATGTTAAGTACGTAATTTACGGTTTCAAATGGGATTTTCTTTCTTAGTAAAAATGTGCTGGCATTTGCATGACAAACTGATTAATCACAAAAAAAAAGAGAAGTGTGCGCTTACCAAATTCCCGTAATTAAACTCAACACAGTAATAGTCATAATAATAAAAATGCGAGAATGAGAGAGTGAGAGAGAAAAGCGTTCAGCATTTGGTTATGTTATCGTTTTCAAAAAAGCATGAGAATGAACTTAGCAAAGAGGAAACCCCGCTACGCACCTATTGTTAGTGGCACACACATCACAAACAAAAGGTGATCGTGTGCTGAAGATGGAATATCAGCTTTCGAAATATGCCAAAAGTCCATCGAAATAAAATTAAACACTGTAATGGAAATGCTTAGACTTCTGCTAAAACATTCACTCTACTCACAGAAAGAGAAAGAGAAAAAGAAAGAGAAAGACAAGGACACATACACGACTGGAGTAAAAGAAGGAATAGATAAAGGCCAATAGACAACAGCTAAAACGAAGACCAAGAAAAAGACGAAACTGAAGAAGCAATAAACACACCAGTGTTGAATCGTGTGGTAAAAGGTAAAAAAATGTGAGAGAGAAAGAATAAGCAAAATACCTCTCTCGAGTATTATGCTTGCGAATACGAAAATTTCACATTTCTTCGTCTTATGATTGAAGTATTTGAATGGTTGTTTGGTTTTCCATGTTTTTGCCATTGTTATTGTTGCTGCTTATTATATTTTCTCTCTAGTAATTCTTTGATTCTTTCACTTCATTTGGTTTTTTGCTAGCCGATGTGTGTATGTGCGCTGGTTGGTTCGTATGGTTCGGTTCGGTTGGTTCGGCTGGTTCTTCTGCTCAACCAAACCCGGCATGTCATATTACAATAAACTAGCGCCGTCTTGCCATGTGTTCACAGCCATACGCACCATAAACAATAGTAAGACTACATTCAAAAGATCGATACAACTATTTTTTCGATTTGAGTGTGTATGAGAATTTGAATGTTACACATTGGTGTATCGGCTTCGACTGAGCAGATTGAAGCTGATGTTTGTACGACAGTATGTATGGTGCTAGTGGGTATCGGTGTGTTTGTGTGTGCAGTGCCATGACAAGAGGCCAGCATTAGTGTGAATGCAGCTGTACGCAAAAACAGTGAAGCAGTCTCGGCCAATGCGCAGCAATGTTTCCGTCTCACATACGTTTCGTTCAATACGCACACACACCGGCACTACAACGTCATACACGTACACAACAGCTACTATACTGGTTACAACTGGCAGGCAAAACTAACACACACACACAGACACACGCTCATACAAACGTAACGTTAAGCCATCGTTGAGCAGATGACAGAGTGCTGAGTGTGTAAGAAATTTCTCGGCGAAGAGCATTCTTTGGTGTGTTTGCTCGTGCCGATATATAGTTTAATTTTTCAGTTGCAATCAGTTAACTGACCGAAACGGACGGTATTCATCGTTCTCTCTACCGAAACACACACAAAAAATACCAGAATATTATTTCATTCACTTAAATAAGTTATTTATTTATATTAATTTTTGTTGAATATCATTTGAGTTATTTTTTTCCTGCTTTTGTTCGCCCGAATTTCGCGTTTCAGTTTTTCGGTTTATTATTTTTTTTCCGTTCGCTTTTTACACCAAAGTTTTTGTTTCTTTTTCATTTTGCACCTACAAAAATTGTAAATATCCGAGAGAGAAAAAAAAAGTACCGTATCAACACAATTTGAGTAGAGAATTGAAAAGAAGCAGCCCAAATTAAAGTTTTTGCAACAGCAACTCAAGCCGAGCAGAGGATATTTGCCAAAAAAAAAGATAAAAAAAAACAAAAAACAAAACACATACACATCAGCATTCAACTCAAAAATTCCCCGTAACAGATTTCTTATGGGTTTTAGTGGAGAAAAATCGTTAAAACAAGACAAAAAACTCAAGAAGCAGAATAATTGTTGTTTAAGTGAAAAAAAATGTCATTGTAAAGATGAAAGTTCGTTCTCACCCATAAAGAGTAAAATGAAGGTTTTGAAGAAAATCAAGCGACGCATGGGACTAGGTTTGTATTTTCATTAATTCATTCTTAGCATTCACATTTTGTTGTTGTTTTTGTCGTTGTTGCTTTTTTTGTGACGGAAAATGGTATTTTGCGGAAAATGTTGTGCGTTTACGTTCATTGAACGAAATGAAATTGATGGAACGAATGAATCAAGTCTTTTTCGTGTTGCTGTTGTTCTTGTGTTTAGTTTAAAAAAAAACAAATGGTTAAAAATAGCGCCGCCGTTGCGCTATTTCAACAATGAAACCGTTTAATCGTAACTATTTCAGTTTGTAAGTGTTCTTCTTTCTATCAAAATCACGTCGAGTAAGCACAATCATATGCCATTCCACTTGCGATTACGAGAATAAATACCAATTTATATATTCCACTATAGTGGAAGAGACGTGCACAAAACACACACACACACATGATCAAAATGCTCCCGTACTCGTCATCAACAGTTGAAATCAAACGAATCATGTTTAACAATCATAAAGAATTATGTGTAACGTAAATAAATGAATATGAAATAAACATCGGCCACAAATTTCATGCAAAGCTGTAGAAGCTCGAGCTCAAGCGATGAACAAGCACATCAACGCCCAGTCAAACGCAACCAAACACACAATGTGTGTTCGATCAATTTATATTGCACTGAATACATTTATTCATTAGTTCGTTTTCGCTGAATGCCTCTTTGAATTGGTCTTTTCACTTTATAAATATTTCCTTTGATTCGATCGACGATTCTTTGCATGAGATCATTTTGATTGACTTAAGATTCAATTGTTGCGAGCAACCGGCATGTGTGTGTGTGTGTGTGCCGCTTTCACAATGCGTTGGCCACTGAATTCGCATCGATATTCAAACATTTCATCGGATCAAGTCGGTTTAATTTCATCAATTTAAAATGCAATTAACGCTATTTTAACCATTTAACGGGTTGCCAATTACGATGCCAAGTATTTGTAAATTGTTATTTTTGTTTTTGTTTCTTTCGATCGAAATTGTCTACATAAATTTTTGGTTTGTGCAAATTTTCATTGGAAATGTACATCCAAAAGTGTGATTTCTTTAATTTAATCCAAACTTCGATACCTGAGCATTGACAAGCCTTCCCTTAGCTAAAATGTAGTGCAAGAGAAGAAAAAAGGTCTAATGCTTAAATTAAAACATCTGCCATCGCCGATTTCATTTGGCTCCGAAGCAGTTGTTTTTCCTCTCCTCATTTTTATTTTTCGTCATTCTATGGCCCTGCATACACACACAAACACACAAACACACACACACGCACGCATACATCTGCATTAACCATGGGTTTCTTGGTACAGACATTAAACAACAAGCTGCAATGTATGATTGTGTTAGTGCATATGCTGCTCATATAACAACGAAACATAAATGAAAAGTAAATTCCGGATAAATTGTTCGTGTGTTAAATCTGAGGGGAGAAAATACAATTTTCGATGCGTACCATAGTTTCACCCTAAAAATCGGTGTTTTTGGCCGTTTCTCATTTTCTTCGTATTTTTATTTTCCGATCATGGATTCAAATGAACAAAACAGACATACAATAAAAATGACTGGCCCATTTGATTTAAACGTGATGTTTTATGTTTCGACTTCATGTGCCGACTAAACTGTTGGTGGACGCACATCACATGCTATAATTCTTTTGAACCCCATCCACGCGTAATAAAATTCGATTATTGCCGATTACCGTGACCGATGTCCATCTGTACGTTTGGTACATTGATCGGTCAGTTTTTGAATGTGGTTCGCCATTCAAGTGCCAGCATATACGATTTTTTTGGTGAATAATTATTTTACGCAGGTGCTGATAATTGGTGCACTTCTGCAAAATGCATTCATTCAATGTACGCGCATTCAACGGAGGAAGTGAACTCTTGAATATGATACATACAGTTTTAAGAAAACACCCGGAATTTAATTGACACATTGAAATGAGCATAACAACGCTGTACTGCATCAATAGCGGCTTCCGATTGCCTTATTTCTTACTTGCCAAGAGAAAAAGAACAAATAATGAACTTGTACATCCTTTTTGGGCTGTTTCTCATCATGCTGGCTGTGAGTGTATCGATTCACATTGTCTTTGGTGCATTACAACCCCGTTTTAATTGCGTTTTCCAAATGACATCCTCAGAACCGTATCAATCTCATTTAATCTTTCTTACACTCTGGAGAGACATTTTCCGCTGTCTGAAAGAGCCAAAATCCATTCGTGATATGAATGGTTTGGGAATTCATCATATGTTACAATTTTTGTCGTTTCCATAACATGCATTATATCTTTGATGCAGCCTTAAATCCACATGTGTTGCGTAGGCAGAGAGGTTCAATTGCAAAACGATTTAAGTTTGAGTTGTATTTTTTTTTCAAATCCGTCATCACGAAAGAAGGGTCTTGACTGAAAACTACACATTTTCAAACATCTGGCGTTGAATTTATGTTCCATCCTCTTTCTCATTTGTTTGTTGTTTGATTAGTTGAAAATGCTTGCACAATGTTATCGATTTTGTATATAAAATAAAAATTGAATATGGCAAACGAGGTAAAATTACGAATACGAAATAAAATTCACCCGCATAGTTTCATCAAATACGGAGAATAAGCGCAACACAAAAAGAAAGCGCGATTCGATTGATTTGAACGGAACAACAATAACAAAGCAAAACAAAAAACTGAAGAGTAATGGGTGAGCGACCGCAAAGGTGTCGATTCATAAAATCGTCTCGCCCAATAGATCAAAGAAACATTTGTTTAGTTGTTTATCTTTTGAAGCGGGTTAAGCGTGTCAATTTCTTATGAAGTGTGCGAGTCAGCGAACTCGATTAATTCGGAATTTTGTGGAGTTTTGTAGAAATTTGACGGATAAGCGTTTTTTTTCTGTTTATTTCACCCGATAAAACACCCAGCCGATCCAAAATCATATATTTGTTTACATTTTGATTGTGCTATTCTGGGCTCATGTCGAACATTGAAATTTAATTCCATGTATCGCCAACGCCATCATTTAATGCCCTGATAAAACAGGAAACGTGAATAAGTACGATTTCCCGTCAGCCGGCCACTCACAACTCATTTCGATATATCACCCATACGCAATTTCACAGAGTTACAAATGGAAAATAACAACAACAACAACAACAAATAATAATAAATAAATAAATAAATTCCATTCTTAATGTATGCAGTGCAATTCATTAATTTATTTCCACTGTATTGTGTTTGTTGTGTGTGTGCACAAAGTTGTATGCAATTGGCCAATATGAAATATGGTAATGATGTGATCACATAGAAAAATGTGCAAAAAAAAAAAACAACAAAAATAAAAATAAAAACACCGGTGTATGGATAAGACTGGCTCGAACTACCGAACCGCCTCGAATATTGCAGCATGCGCTGAACGTTCCATCGGCGATATTACACCGGCGATTCACTTGAAAACACAAACTAGCATATTCTAGAAAAATGGATGGACTGTTTGCATGGTATGGCTATTATTTTAAGCTACTTGATGACTTGTTAATAAAAAAGCGCGCACAGTATCTTCATTTTGCCTGGCTTGGAAAATCATTTATGCATCGGGCATACAATTTTCTGCCGCACTGAATTCACTGAATTTGTGTTCATCAAGTCGCGACACTCAGCTGCACTACAGCGCATATTCGTCATCGATAGTAAATGTTCATCATTTTTAACGTCATGTTCTAATTGTCATTTTGACTAATTTTCTATATCATATATGTATAATATAATCATTATTATACAGCGTCAGAATTGTTCAATAGTAAATGTAAAATTGCGTCAACTAAGTCGAAAAGTGGTAACGTAAATACGTAACAGAAAAAAAACAACATTCAAACGAATTATAATGGAACATCTGAATGAGGGAGACGCATTAAGTTTGAACAAAGATATAGCAGCTGTTAGTTTTTATTTTTCTTGTTTGTTGTATGTTCACCTTTAAAGGCATTTATGTATGCAATCGAACAAAACGCATTTGGGAGAGCAACAAGCATTGAAAAAACTCAACCATGATAATCGAGCAGCCCCTATTCAATACATATGCACACACACACACTCCTCGGTTTTTAACTCATGGCACTGAATTCATAACGTTAATGTATGTTATTGTTGCCAAGATACAACAAAAAAAAGAGAGATCTTTTGAATTTACATTGGTTGAGGCTTTGAGAAATTCATCGAGATGTTTACAAGCGCGCGTTTTCACTGCATTTTATTCAGCCAAGAAAGCATAACCGATAACTATGTTAGCACCATAAAATTGGTCAAAACAATAGTGCTCTCTGTATTCTGCGCATTTTCCAAATTTTCATTCATCTCGTTTCGCTCTTTTGATGGGGTGCGTTGCCATTTCGGATTTTTCGGTCCGGTCGATGTTTTGTCATTTTATCGCATCGGTTTATAAATACAATGCATTTTTTTTGATGTGTCATTGCCATTGAGAAAAGTTCATCATGGCAATTTTTCTCTGTTCGATTTCTTTTTCGTTTTTATTTAACATTCGCCTCAAGTTTTGATGTGAATTTTCTACCTCAACTGTACTTTTTTTTTGTCATCGAGTTGATTTCATTGTTCTGTTCAGTATGAATAGCATCATATTGTGTTCGATCGGTGTCGATGTGTTGGTGTATGTATCCCTTAGAGCAGATACACGTTGCTGATCATCGAACATCTGGACAATTTCCCATTTATTTTTATTTTTGTTTTCATTTTGTGTTTTTTTTTTCTTCGTTCATCGCCGATTTTGCCGAATCGTCTTCTTGAAAATTCTTTGTTCGCAACATTCGTTTATGATGTTTTGAGCATTGATCGTTTCGTTTTTTTTTTTCGATTTCACATCGATTTCGATTGTGTGGGAAATAAATACGATATTGTCAATCGAAAAACGCTTCTTTTGTTTTTGTTTATCCAGTTTACACCTTTTGCATTGAACTATTTTTAAACATGCTGTTTATCAAACGTAAACATATATTTGGTCCATTTTCAAGTTCATTTCCACCAAACAGATGATCTTGAGTGTTTCTAGAAACAAATGTATAAAATATGAACGGGCGGCAACGAGTGGCAAAAAACCGGCCAATTGGTTTCACATCGGTCATTCTATTCGCTTACATGCCACTCAAATGCGCATTCTGCAAAAATGTGAAGAGTTTTACCATAGTTTTATGCCAAGAACGGGAAGAGATAAAAATATACCGAAACCAAAAACCAAAACAAAAGTCAAATTACAAATGCAAAAACATAGGAAAAGAGATAAACGACACGACGAAAATAAAAAAAAAATTATACCACAAACAAAATCCCGAACCAGGAAAACAAATGGGCAAATTGAAATTTTCAAGGCAAACCAAACAGATTTAAATGCTTAAACTTGCGATATCAACAAAACGGCAACCACCGCGCGTCATGTCTATGTCACATTAAATGATTTGTATATGCGAAATGTGGTTCGTCCAGCATCAAAATTGTGTTAGATCATCGGCACCGTGCGCAAAACGTGCACACTAGTTAACGTGCGAGAGACAGTGAGGTAAAAAAAAAAAAAACAAATCTCTATGAGAAAGAAACGACAACACAAATCTTATGCCTCTTGATGAAATTTAAATAAAAAAAAAAAAATACAAATAAACCAGCAACGATATGAATAATATAGATGTAAAAGGCTTCTAGTGTGTTCGAACGTCGCCTTGTTGCTGACGCTGGTACAATCCAATTAATATGATATGTCTGAATTTTGCTAGCAATTTTATAATAACGCTTCAGCACCGCGAAGTATTAGTATCGTACTCAATCATACAGTTTTTTTTTCTATTGCTGCCGCTGCCGCTGCCGTTGTTGCTTTTGCCGTTGAAATTGCTGCACACAACTCGCATGTAAATTTAAAATTGTAATGAATACAATAATCTGGTTGTTCACCGCAATCAACAACAATTTTTTAGTTCGGCTTTCATAAGATTCACTCTAAAAACTGCGTTTTAATTTATTTGTGTGTTTTTCATTATTTCGTATTAGTCGAAAAATGTTTGAACAAATCATCAAGTAGTGAAGCAGTAATGAGCAGCCGTAACAACAAGACCATAACGATCTTTAATTTTCGTTTCAAGTATGAATTCGATTTAAAAAAAAAAAAAACAACAATTTTTCTGTATTGATTTCCATCGTGTGTTGCGATTACTTACATCACATGAACAATAGATGAAAAAAAAAAGAACACACAAACTTAAAGCAAAACAAAGCGATGCAAGAGCAATCCAGCACACACGAAAAACCAAAGACATTCAATGGGGATTTTTTCAGTGAAATAAAGAAGCGACTGTGGAAGAAGCATAAGTCTTATGCAGTACTCAGAAATAAGAGGTGCATTGAATAGAGGCATTGATTCGTGAAGTAAAAAGAAGAAGAAATAAAATAAAAGAAACTTTAATGGTTTAACATTGCACGAATTTGAGTGAAAATGGGGAGAAATGAGAATGATTTTATGCGCTCTCTCTCTCTCGATACACGTGAAAGCCAGAACCTTTTTGCTATTGCTGCGGTTGAGTTTTCTTTATCTACATTTCACTTCATGCTATTTGATTTCTGATGCTTTCTTGTCGTGAGCATGGATCATGTTCAGCAGACGTGTATGCATTAAATAATAACAACACTATCGTTATTGGCCATTCTATTCGGTTGTTTTGTTGCCGCTTCTGTATTCCTTTGTAGTGTTGATGCCTTCATTCCGTTTTCTTCCTCGTTGCTCTCTTTCGCTCCCTTTTGACGGTGGATCTGTCAGTTGATTGTGGGCCTACTTGTTAGCGGCACATTGTTTTTTTTTTTTTTTTGCTTGCCCGAAATCGTAATCGGCATTCCCTTACTCACCATTCGAACGATCACGAACCGGAAATTCTTCATATACCGGATCTTCGGTTCACATATTGATGTTTTTCTTATGCGCTTGCTTTTGTTTTTTTTTTCTTTCTTTCTTTCTTTCATTCATTCAATTCTTTCGCCCCCGTCATCATTTTTGTAAATCCAGCAAAGCGCTAAACGAATGTGTTTTTGTTTCTTCTGTTCAATGAATTCATTTTTTGTTGTTGTTGTTCGAAGAAATTACTATTCATCTTAATCAAAGGGTATTACGTAGTCGATGTAAATGTATTGTTAACAAAACTTAGAATCGTTCGCTCGAGATAACAAAAAGTCAAAGTGAATATGAACTGAGCCAAGCGAACGCACAATAGAACCATACAGAACGTGCGATTAGCTGTTCAACGCACGCGCAAACATACACAACCAAACAAAACTGGAACACATACATTGATTCGTTTGAGAAACGGCGCCTGTACAGCGCGCCGTTTTCAATTTTGTATCATGTAAATGGTGCGCAGTAGTATTTGAATTTGATTACGATGTTTGACGAGTAGCTACTTCTAGCCAGTGACCACTGCAATCTATCGTCAAACTGTTAAGTGAAAGTATATTTTTCGAGTTGATGTATTTTAACCACTTGATAGAAGTGTCTCTGTATACGTTTAATACTAACAAAAAAAAAACAAACTAAAACGCTGGATGCTTCTTCTTCTTCCACCCAACAAGCAGCTATACTGTCGTCATTTGATATTTTGATGGGTGATTTGACTCTTGGTAGCCATCATATTAAAAAAAAACACACACACACACAACAACTGTCACTTGTTAACCGATTGAAAATAACGTGCGTTTGGGTTCAGTGGAGATGAATCGAAATTAAAAAATCGAATCTCAATCAAAAAGTCAATGTTCGTTTATGTTTTTGCAAAATGGCTTAAGTTTTGTGCCATTTCGTATATCATTTCGTGTGTGTGTCTGTGCGTTTGTGATCAGATTCAAACAATTATCGATTAGTTTCATGATAATTTTCTCTCTAGTTATTGCATATTGAATATTTAATGTAATTGCATAGCAATCATATGAGAAGCAAATAACAATGCTGAGCAGCTGTATTAATTCTTGTAAAAGATCAATTGATTCTGAACTCGTTTCACATATGACTAAACAGTTTTTTTTTTCTTTCTATTTACAGCAACAAGTAACACTGTAACATGTCCGGGACCAAATAATTTACCACCGTTGCGTTTCCATTACGTGCATGGTGATAATATTCGTATTTCGCGCGATGGCACACTCGCCAAACGTTTCGAGAGCTTCAATAAGGGTGTAACATTTAGCGATCGGCCGGTAAAACCAAACGAACGTGTATTTATTAAATTTTCGGAAATTTCCAACAATTGGAGTGGCGTTATTCGTTTTGGATTCACATACAATGATCCGGCTACATTTAATGATTCCGCCACATCACGGAATTCATTGCCAAAGTATGCATGCCCCGATTTGACAAACCGTCCAGGATTTTGGGCCAAAGCCCTAAACGAACGCTACTGCGAGCGTGATAATATTCTATTTTATTATTTCACATCATCGGGTGATGTTCACTTCGGTATCAATGGTGAAGAAAAGGGTATATTTTTTGCAATTCCACCGCCACGCGAACCACTCTGGGCATTGGTTGATGTCTATGGCAATTGTTCGGCCATTGAATTTTTAGATTCACGTGTTTGCATGTACCAACATCGTTCGGGGCGTCAATCAGTGCAGGCAGCCAATGACGTTGAAATCGATCGTATTGTACCACATTTGCAATCGTTGACCGTCAATGAAGAACAACGTCCACCATTATCGCGAAGCCGATCCGGCACATCGTTGCAATCATCACGCGCATCATCTTTAACACCAGTTCCATTTCATCGTACGCGCGGCCGAAATGTCCATTTATCACAGGACAAATTCATTGCAACACGTGTTGAAACGGAGTTTTGTCAAGGTTATGTATTTACCGCACGTCCAATTCGTATTGGCGAAAAGTTGATCGTGCAAGTATTACGCACCGAACCAATGTATGTGGGTGCATTGGCACTTGGTCTGACATCATGCGATCCGGCCACATTGCAACCATCTGATTTGCCAGACGATTCAGATTTACTATTGGATCGCCCCGAATACTGGGTGGTGAGCAAAGACATTGCATCGAATCCGGTGCGTGGTGATGAAATTGTCTTTTCAATTACACCAAATGGTGAGGTGCAAATTAGCAAAAATGATGGTCCAGCCAGCGTCATCATGCATGTCGATCAAAGTCTTACACTGTGGGCATTTTTGGATGTGTACGGTTCAACGCAATCAGTTCGTGTTCTAAGTCAAATGTCATCATCACCCCAATACCAAACTCCAATTTCCAACTCAACAACAATGCTATCAATTCAACGGCCAATTTCACAACGATACGCATCACAAAACATAACACCAGCCGAATCAATTAGCAGTATTGAAGTCATGCCACCAGCACAAATCACACAATCACGACGTTCGATCCCAGTTGCAGCTCAACCAGCACCGCCACCAAATCGCGTCATTTCCAGCAGCGATATGATTCAATTGCAATCGGGTGGTACGGTTTTGGTAGTCAATCTTCCGCCCGCTAATAGTAATAATGATATTAGTGGTAATAGTCAAAATCATCAACCACAAATCACCCAAATGCCAATTCCACCGGCCACAGTCAATCCGGCTCCCATCACATACTCCTCCAATTATGTCGAGGTAAGCATCTATACAGTGTATCGACTACTGACTTCACAACAATTCCAAATCGCACTTTTTTGTGTGTGTCAAGTGTCATTAATTTCATGTGTTAATTATTTTGTTCATTTCCGTTATAGACAAAGCCATCAAAACCAGCTTCAACACAACAATATAGCTCATTATCACAGTGGCAAGATGCGAATGCGGCAAATCTTGGACAGGGAAATGAGTGCACCATTTGCTATGAGCATGCAATCGATTCAGTGTTATATACATGCGGTCACATGTGTATGTGCTACGAATGTGCTGTGAAACAATGGCATGGAATTGGTGGCGGTCATTGTCCACTTTGCCGAGCTATTATTCGAGATGTTATCCGTATCTACAAGTCATAAATTATCAACACACATACACACTCACAAATACACCACACCACACGCGGAAATGGAACACTTACCAAAAAATACATACAAAAACAAATGAACTTATAAACATGAACTAAAATACCAAAAAAAATAGCATGAAAGGAATGAAAAAGAATGAAATCGAAAGAAAAAACACATTGAATATGAAATTAGAGATTTAACGACAACAACCAAATTTGCACCGAAAGTATAATATCAAATTAAAAACCAACTAGCTAGATCGTATCGGTTGCAATTGCGATTTCAAATTATCACTTTTTTACCATTCATATAAAATAGGTTAGAGAGCAAGTTATTAGTGTTTGCGCGAGCGTTGAACAAACGATACACACAATGTAGACATTTAAAAATTATTATTGTGATCGAATCAAGATTTTTTTTTTTTTAGAACAACAATTTGGAAGACTCTTTTAATCGTATGACGCATCGAGAGAAATTCAAAATTATTGGGAAAATTATTGATAAACAAAGAAAACCTAGAAACGAAATTTGCGAAATGAATATCATTGTATTTGACGAATTTTGGCATCACGAAATGAACAAATTCTGTTACAAACAATGAAACTCAGCAGTTAGAGTTGTCAATGAAATCCGAATTATTTAAATTTTCAAACTAAACTGGTCTGAAATGTCCGTTGAATGAACAAAATTGTGCGCATCATTGGCAGCTGTAACGGCTGTGATCAATAATACTGAATAAAAAAAAAAAAAAAACGAAGAAATAATAACAAAAAAATAACACGAAAATAAAAACATCATATAAATAATAAGCCTGAAAATAATAGAATAATATAATAAAAAAAAAAATCATTTTCCGTCGTTAGGCATAAATATTGAATAAACAAATCGCTCGTTTTTTTTTATATGTAAATAATATTCATTTCAAATAAGCTCTTATTGTAGAACGGCACTGAAATACGCAATGAATTGTTGCACATTTTTGTCAGCCTCTTATTTAATTAAAATGTGAATGAAAAATGCACCATGGAAAAACAAATCGAATTGTTAAGCTACGATCAACATGAAATTCATTAAACAAAACATACAAAAATAGTCAACCAGCAAAAGCTAATAGCTGAAAATATCTTTTTAAATCGTCCAAAACGCACGCCAAAAAATTGATTTCCAATATCAATCAACCGATACGTAATCGGCTTGACATTACAGCTCCAGGCTCATTAACTATTTGATTGTTGTTTTTTTCTCTCTTTTTTTTTGATCATTTCAAAAAAAACACACACACACACACACACAAATAATAATATTGAGACGAAAAAATTTACCATGTTTACATACACACAATTAATTGAATTTTAACGATATATATCTTGATAGCTGCTATTTATTAGATTAAAATTGGACATTGCAAACTGAACTGTCTTCAATAAAATGATCCATTTGGATTTATATTAAAAAAATAAACTAAATGCAATATTTGTTGTTTACCGCTGAGAAAGCCCAATCTTTCAGATGATTTGTCGTTGTTCGGATGATTTGGTATTCGGTATCGATTAAATTCAGCCACCAAGCACATGAACTATCAATATCTTTTTTGTGGTTTAGTTTGAATTCGATTTCAGGAATATTTTCGATGTTTTGGAACTATCTATGAAGGTTGAATGACAAAGAATGCCAGCACTGATAATGGATAATATGCATAAGTTATTAACTTAAAGTTAATGCTAATTCGGCATTAGCAACAGTCATGTAACGGCAGCGTTGACGGGTGGCGGATACGGTCATCGGTCAATTTGGTTATTAATTCAACGTATGAGCTGTTCTGACACGGCATAATCATCAATGGATCAAGACTCAACACACACACACACACACACACACACACACAAAAACAACCCACTTTTTCGGAAGCTCAAAAATTCATCATTAATTACATTTGCGGCCACATGACCGATGAACTCTGAAAAATTATCGGCTGTGATGTGCATACTTTTATTATCTTTAAAATTCACTTTAATGGCATTGAAACGAATGTCAATTGTGAGTTGAAAAATTTAATCAACTCTTTGACACTTGTTGAAAATGTTCCGACAATTTATTTTAATATGAATTCTGAAAAGATTATAAATGATGGGTAACTTTTTGTAATTATGGTTACTTGGTTACATTTTCAAGCTGTCAATCGAACTAATTGCATTTTGTAGCAACGAAGAAAGATGAACATGAACATGTGTTGGCAGTTTTGTTTCTGCACTATCTTTCCGATTTTTTTTTTCATTTTTTTTTTTTTTAAATTTTAATTGAGAGTGAGCGTTTTGTGTGTCAAATGTCATGTCATGATATTCCATTGAATATGATTGTTAAACCCATTGAGTGCAAATAGTTAAGTCATTTTTTCACACACCATAAAACCAGTTCCTTTTGTTTGATAACCCGTAAAATTGCATCAATAAAAGATATGCTATGATAGCGGATTGAATGAATGGTATACTTACATGAGACATCCTGTGTTGAGTGAATTCTTTACATAGTTTGCTGAAGGTTTGATATCGTGTTTTCAAGAAAGACTTCGTACTTTAGATGAAATTGTGCCGTCAAAACCGTTTGATAGCGGTCAAGGTATTTCGGTTCGTTAATGGATTCAACACGAAGGGACCGTAAAAGAAATGTCTTTTCTAATTCAATCTTTCGTGTGTTTCGCTTTCACTTTCGTTTAGAAATCGATTTAACTTGAAGAGCATGCTAGTTTTTCTGTAACATGACAAAAAAACAAATAACAACCAGAAACAAGTGCATAGAAAACGATTTTTTTTTTGGTACTGTGAATAACGAGACGAAATGATTTTCAATTTATTTTGGAAAGGACAAAAGGTTAAATCACTGCCATTCAAAAATCAATTGAATTTTTTCGAGTCTGGATTCAAAACAATGAAATTCATCATTGAATTTCGTTAATAATCATATGCTGAACACATGGATGTCGAAGCAATTAATTATAATCGACTAAAAATTACATTCAATTTAGGAGCACAATTCCGAATTGTTTACCTTTTTTTCGTGTGTGTGTGTGTATGTTGAAGAGTTGAACCGAATCTGTGTAAATAAATTTCTCTTGGCAACAAAACACTATTTCGTTTCGTTGAGTTTCTAGCTGACTTCAATAAATTTCGAATTTTGTTGGGTTTAATGACATTTCAAATTCACACAGAAAACGAACACTTATCACATATTTTTTTTTTTTTAATCTTATTTACTGCAACTAACTTGCGAAGTGAGTCCTTGAATTAACATTAAAATAATGCCATTTTTTTCAATTGTTCAATAGAATTTATTCAATTTCAATTGGTACAAGAAGAAAACAAAACCAACAATTTGATTGACCATTGAATGTAAACAACGTTTGACTGTTGTCAAAACAAATCACCGCAATGTTGTAAACTTTACATGAAAAATTTCCCGATCACTTGACAGATTTAATGCTCAACAAAAAAAAAATGATTTGGATTTATCCGTTTTGTGAAAGCGACAAGAAAATAAAGCCATTTAGCTTCTATGCTGAACCAAACTGCGTTGTAGACTGAGGCAAATATCCCATTTTTGGATACTCGGTCGGCGATGAAATAGCACATACAGCGCGCCACTATTCAACTTCTGTTGCTGTTCGGTTGGTTGATGATAAAAACGGAAAAAATACTCTTTTTTTTACCAACAAAATATTTCCCCAGTTTTCCATCGAATTTTCCTCTGCTCGACGATTCGCTGGTGGTTGGATGGACTGTGTGTCGTGTATTTGTGTGTCTTGTGTGTGTTTTTCTTTTCTTTCTATTTTTTTTTGCTCTCGGTCGGTGCGTGTCTAAGTGTTGAATATGAAATGCTCAATGCTGATATCATGTACAGCTGATCCGAAGAGAAAAGCGTATACGCTGCGCGCATTTGTTTACATTTATATTTTAAATGTCGTTGCAATTGTTATAATATCGTTCTCAATATTTTGAGTATTCAGTAGCAATGTGCAATTTTAAGCTGCCAACCATTTCTGGTATTCTGCCAGCAGTAGGTGTAGAATCGTGAGCTTTTATCTCTCTCTCTCTCTCTCTCTCTCGCTTTCTTTCGCCATTCGCACGGATGAAAAATTAAAACGAAACGAAATATAAGAAAATATCAAATGGAATAAATGAAAATGAGAGAACAAAGGGCGAAATCGTGACAACACGTAGATAATTTTAATAGCATTTGAAAGTTATTTTTTGGAAGAAGAAAGAACAAAATAAAATGCGTAAACCACCGCTATCGACACTGGTGTGAGTATACGGCATCCATCCTGTGATCCTGTTCCAATGCATTGCATTTTTTTTTTTGGTTGTTCGTGGTCGATTGACTCAGCAAAGATGTGTGAGTGTGTGTATTTCCAGGGCATATTCTCTTCCTGTCTCACTGTTTTTGCCTTTTGCGACAGACATATGCTCGAATATTCACGTTGTCCAATTTAATAATTTAACGGCAATAAACGTGCATTCCGCTCACAAATCATTTCATATTTGTCACATATGCTAGCCGTCGAATTTCCAATTAGTTTTTTGGAAATGAGCATGGAAATTGCATTATCAATTCAATTTTTATTAGTCGCGTGTTTGATGTCGCACACTTAGATTTGCAGCCGATTTTTATATATGACATTTTTTTCGTTGATAAACTCAATTTGATAGTGGTCTTCATCGATCTATCTTATAGTTGGATTTTGGGCGTGCTGACAAATATTGATTTGGCCATTTGGATAATCCTCAGCGAATTTAATTACTAAATGTGGATTTAGATAGATGAGACTGTTCTTTCTTTTCTATTAGTTGAATTCAGTCATTTATTCGCAAAGGGGACGATTCTTGCTGATGACTTTATATTCAAACCACCTGTTTCGTTTATTTCAACCTCAGCCCTGAACATGCATACGAATTATGCTGGGCACGTACATTTAATATTGACAAATGCAATATATCTCAATGGTTCTACCATATAAATTGAGACTTGTATACTTTCAGACATTGCTCTATTGCTTTGGTTCATTCTCACTTGATATTTGAACTTGATTACATTTTTCTTTGCCGCTGATTTGTTGCACCTACTCTTTAAATGTAGAAATTGCCCAATGTAAAAAAAAAATAATGATCGCATTAAATTGATTTAAAACCAACAACAACAACAACAACAACCACATAATTGCCATATCCATGCCATTTCAAAGTTGATATTCCATTTGAACTTTGACTGATTTTCGCATTGCATGTCTAATATAAATGTTCTAATGTCATGTACAACGTCGCATAGGTCATGTTCATCGATGGTAATTGTACCGTTCCACCCAAAACAAAACATAGCGGCAAACGGTCGGTGAACGAACTCACTCAAATTGACTGTATAATTTTGTGCGATTTCTCTCCCTGTGATGCATGAATATTTAATTGGCATTTTTTCAATGCGGAAATAACAAGCAACATAGAAAAGAACGGCTAGGAAAAGGGATTCCATAAAGTACAGTGCAGTTGTTTATTGATTTCAATTGCACATGATGACGCTTTGTAAAGTACGTAAAATAACGGCCGAAGTAGGAAAAATCGACAACAGTCTGACTGGAGCCAAGAAACCGACTGCATTTAACTCGCATTAAATTCTCGTGTTTTTCTCATTCGTCAATCCCTTTTTTCTCTTTCTCTCTCTATCTCTATCTCTCTCTCTCTCAGTCACTTGCATCAGGAGCAAGGCTATACTTTCTTTACATTTATTTGTCACAAAGTATTCGATAATTGCCCGCTTACAATTGCGTCCAAATTCAAGTTCAACTAGTGTAATTATTCAATATTCATAAACACATGACACATGGTCAAAAGTCATAAAAGTAGTGATTAAAAAAAAAAAAAAAAAAAAAGGCAAAAAACTTGTTATTAGACTAGATAAAAGATTTATCTTATCTTATCCTGATATTTTATCTAGATAAATTATCTTGGAACAGCACTGCTTCAACGTGATATATATGTACCATTTTGTAGTCAATTCCATTCGAGCATGTTCGCGCAACATTTTTGATGATTTTTGACATTTTTTTGTTTCAACTCCATTTTTTGGGTTTAAATGCTTGAAGAAATTACGTATTGTTCATGCAGATTTTGAAATGTCGAATTTTTAGCACTACATGTGAAATGTAGGCTATTGTTCTAGGTGTTTTTTTTCTCAACCTAGACCATGATGGTCGACCATGATGGACCGTGGTAGACTGTGGTAGACCTTGGAAGACCATGAGCTTTACTTACAATAAACACGAAAATTGAAATAAATCATATTTGACAATAATTTTTCAAACACATCAGTCGTATACAACTGACAAATATATTTTATATACTAGGGATGGGCATTTGTGAATTAGCTATCTCGCTATACTATTTTTCCGAATTTTCAAAAATAGCGTGAAAAAAATAGGGAATAGCTATTCCTATTCGGCGAAAAAATAGCTATTTTTAAAAATAGCTATTCTGAAAATAACATGCGAAATAGTATAGCTATATACTATATATAGTATAGCGCGCCCATCCCTATTATATACCACTTACTACTAAATGGAAACAATAAAAAAGATCTTGGTTTTTAACGAGGGTCTTAGGCCACTGTTTTCCAAGCAACTCTATATATGGTCGGCCCTGTGGTAGACCTTAGAATTAAATTGATAAATAAATAATAAAATACTGGTGTTTTGATGAGTTTCTTTTTGTATTTTTTTAGCCATGTTAACCCCAAAAATATGAAGTCCATGTCAACCCCAAGAAATAAGATGAAGATGAAAAGTAGGGGAAATTTGTCATTTTCTTTCTTTTTTCCAGTTTTCAAATTGAATGAACATTATATATTCTATATTTATGAGACTTTTACTTCATTGTGTGCATACTTTTTCCGGTGTCTCATACTCGGGCATAAATTGACGGGCTTGGCGGAATAATGTAACACAGAAAAAACTTCAATTCTTTTTTAGCAAAAACTCGCGTCTTCGCAAAATTAATTATTCCTTTTCTGTTAACAAAATCATGTTACTTTCTTCATTTTCAGATGAATTCGATGAATTCGATTGGATGCAAATAGAAAATGAATATTATATAGAACGATATATAATGAGATAAATATAAAGCAAATAATTCTTTTATAACGAAACAATTGCATTCTATTCACAAGATGGCAAAGATTTATGCCATTTACATAATTCGTTTGCAATGAATTCAATCGATTTCTTACACTTTGTAAAATAAAACTTGCCTACATTCATTGATTTAGAATATTGCTAAGTTGTGAACGAATTTGATAAAATTGTATGATTCAAATAATCGATAGTACAGCAAATACATTATATTTGTAGTTTTCATGTGGATAAAAATGTGAAAATGTCGTTAAAAATATAGCTTTTTGTGGTGAACGAATGCCCGCTGTAGCGTTTGAATGAACACCAATGGCAATGTTGCCAATATGAGAAACTCAAATACATAACCAATTAGACAACCAACAACTGAACCATACAAACAAACGCTTTTGTCAATATACACAAAACATTGACTGCTTTCTATCACGTCATTCTTATTTCGAGTACATTGTCACTATAAAGGTGTTGGAATTTGCTCATTGATTGTTAATTGTAAGACTTTTGATTTTTACCATTGATTTTTTTTATTTTCATCGCATAAATATTGGGATTAAATTGAGTTTTTCAATCAACTATTCGTTCATAAACAACGATTGTTCAACAAAAAGTAGTGTCAAAATAAATAAATAAAATTTCCTGTAAACATTTTAGATCGTTGAAATTGCATCAGGTTGCTTTGTAATCAACAAAGACTCTATTGACCGACAGACAGACAGACGGTGAACATTAATTTTGAAGTGTCCGGTGAAACAAAGATGTCAGAATTATTGGTTGTGCCTTTAAAAAAACCATCCGAAGTGGATGTGGTTAAACCGCTCAAAAATTTAATCCAAAGTTCATATTGTGGCACCGATTCAAGTTCCGACGATCATTCGGAGGCGATAAATGAATTCAGCAAATTACGGAACACAGCCATTTGGAAAGCGTTCGAAAAATACGAATCATCTCTTGACATTGTTTATGGGTATGACTTCATAAATTGAACTTGATTTTTCATCATGATAAACCATTGGTGTTGTTGTTTTGCTTGTAAATTGATGAGAGAACAATCTTTTTTTTATGATTGTGTGTGCAAGCATATTTATGTGTGCGTTTGTATATTTCATTCGCCTTAAGTCAAACGATTACCACATCTGACGTGTTTTTTTCTCTATTGTATCATATGAATAAAATGAGTCACTTGTATGACCGAGTCATTCACACTCTACCGCACTTTCAATTTATGTTGAAATTATTAGAAGAAAAAAAAAAACATTGTTGACTTTTGTATTGGAATGTTGTCAAATCTGAAAAAACAAATTATGACTTGACTTGACTCACCACAAATGGCGATACCATGAATGTGCGCAGCAAAGTCAATGTAGCGATACACAATTATTTCAGCCTCAGCACTGAATATTTATTCGTATTTTGTTCAACTTGTTAATATTTGCCATAATTTCATGTCATTTCAGTTACTATGATCAATTATGTTCCTTGGAAACTAAAATTCCGGTTCATGAACTGCAAATCCCGTTCAAGTGGAAGGATGCCTTTGACAAAGGTTCAATTTTCGGCGGTCGAATTAGTTTGAGTAAGTGAAATTATGAGTTTTAACACATTTTTAACATTGGAATGGAATAAACAATTAATAATTCAAATATTTGTCCGTGTCACAGCATTGTCATCATTGGCTTATGAAAAAGAATGTGTTCTATTTAATATTGCCGCATTGCAAAGTGCTGTTGCAGCAGCACAAAGTACTGAAAGTGATGATGGTCTTAAATTGGCCACGAAACTATTGCAACAGTCGGCTGGTATTTTTGCTCATTTAAAAGGTGTCACTCCGTTTGCCATCCCACAAGAGCCAACGCCCGATTTAAATCCCGAAACACTACAGGTGTTGTCCAACTTGATGTTGGCACAGGCTCAAGAGATTTTCGTAATGAAAGCGATCAAAGATAGCATGAAAGATGGCATCGTTGCAAAATTGGCTTGCCAATGTGAAGAAATGTATGCTGAAGCCTTACGAGGCCTACAGAAAGACTCGTTACGCTCGATTTGGGATAAGGAATGGGTAGCTGCGGTAAGATATCAAAATCTGTTCAACTTTCAAATGGATGATTTTCATTTATGCAAACAAATATTCAATCATATTTAGGTTGCTGGAAAGCAAGCTGGTTTTCATGCCATTACTCAACTGTACCAGAGTTTGGTATGTCGTAACAACAAAGCCATCGGTGAAGAGATTGCTCGATTGCAAAACGCCGTGGAACTGTTCAAAGCGGCCCAATCACGTTCGGGCAAACCAAGTTTATTTGAAGAGTTTGCAAGCAGAGCCCAACGCCACTTAACCGAATCAAAGAAAGATAATGATTTCATTTATAATGAAATTATACCCGATGTTAAGACTCTTGAAAATCCCGGCAAGGCTCAACTGGCCAAAGCATTGCCATTCACCACACCATTGTCGCCGAATTCAAAAGATCTATTCGCTGATTTGGTGCCGGTTGCATTGCATCAAGCAATAGCCGCTGCTGATTCACGGAAGAATGAAATTGTCAACGCTGAAGTCATGAGATTGCGCGAATCAACACAAAATTTAAATGGCATTTTGGCAAGTCTCAATTTACCGGCAGCCATTGAAATTACCAGCGGTAACGCTTTGCCTCAATCGGTTTTGGATAAGGCACGTGACATCCGTGAAAAAGGTGGAATTGAGAGTTTGCGTGCGCTGATCAGTGATTTACCCGAATCGTTGAAACGTAATCAAGAAATTTTGGATGAATGTGATCGAATGTTGAACGAAGAGGCTGAAGCAGATACACGTTTGCGTACACAATTCAAAGAAAAATGGACACGCACCCCGTCCGAAAAATTAACCGAAATGTTCCGTTCGAATTCGGGTAAATATCGTGAAATTATTCGAAATGCAATCACAGCCGATAAAACAGTACGCGATACATTCGATAAGCATGCACATGGAATGGAACTGCTGTCAAAGCCACAATCTGAATTGGAAAATGCTTGTCCAGCCAGTAGCGGTGGTAATATTTCCAACTGTAGTTCGGTACAAGAGCTTCGTCAATTAATGGAAAATGTTGACACAATCAAAGCCGAACGTGAAGTTATTGAATCGGAATTGAAGTCGGCCACTGTCGATTTGAAGGAGCAATTTTTGAGTGCATTGCAACAAGATGGTGCAATCAATGAACCAAGCATTTCGGTTGGCACCATTGGAAAAGCATTGACACCATTGCGTGAGCAAGTTAACGATAGTATCGCCCGACAAGATTCATTGGTTTCACAAATTCAATCTGCACATCAAGCTTTTGTCAGTGAAACTGGTGGCGGATCTGGAACACGTGATACCTTCCTTAGTGAATTGGCTAGTGCATACGATAGCTTCACAACGCTACAAAATAATTTGAAGGAGGGCACTAAATTCTACAACGATTTAACCCAATTGCTGGTCACATTCCAGAACAAAGTATCCGATTTCTGTTTCGCACGTAAAACCGAAAAAGATGAACTTATGAAAACATTGACAGAAGAATCGAGCCGAATGTCGTCGGCACCGAGTGGACCACCAGTTCCATCATATGGAGCAACAACCGGTAATGAATTACTTAGATGTTTTGAATCTCGGAAGTAATGGTTCATCAAATCAAATTGATAGCCATAGAAATACTCCACTTTGTGCCTAACCGACTATAATGATGTGATCACATGTTCAATGTGTGCTAATGTATTAATGTTTTTTAAAGGTGGATCATCAGCTCCGCAACAACCAGCTCAACCAACACCCCCAATGGGCAGTGGTTCGGTACCATATCCAAGTCAAATTCAGGGTATGCCAATTCCCTATCAGGCAACACCACAGGTTCCATATCCGACATATGTAGCTCCGATGCCGCAAAGTTTCAATCCTTATGCTACGTTGCCTTATCCAGCAAGTAAGTGAAACTAAATATAACACACTGTATCAGCGAATCAATTAACGAAATGTATCATTTTCATCTGTTTAGATGCATTCAACTATCAAAACTTCCCACAAGGACCGCAATCACAAAATTATGGCACATACCCAGGTGCATTTGCTCAACAACAAACACAGCAGCCAGGCGGCTACCCACATCAAGCTCCAGGCTATCCTCATGCACCAAACTGGCCACCACAGCAATAAATCCGTTCATTGACTTTCGATCGGGCAAATGCACAAACGAACCAATCAATTGCGAATTTCTATTTCAAACTTTAGTACATGCAGTACATTTGTTAACGCCATTTCTTTTTATGAATGGTTAATGATAGGAAATAACTAATATTTAGCCACAACAATACGTTTTACTTATATGAACACGTTACTAACAACTCTTACACTTCTTACTGTGTAAACAGTGAGAGAGAGAGAGAGAGAGAGAGAGAGAGAGAGAGAGAGAGAGAGAGAGAGAGAGAGAGAGAGAAAGAGGGAGAACAAAAACATCTGTTCAAGTTGGGGGAAAAACGAAGAGTTAAATTGTAAAGTAGTAAACATTTTTTAAAAACGATTCTATCCAATTTTTTTGTTCTGAATCAAAATGGTTTTAACCAGAATAATCAAATGAATTTTAGAAATACGACCAGCTAAATATGATTTCACGTTATCAACTTTATATGGACTTCAAGCTACACTTCCAGTAAATAAATAAATATCAAATTTTTAAATATAATGCCTTGTTTTTAAATCCCTTCTGTTTAATTTAAACAGTTTAAATCAGAGAATTCTCCATGTTTTTTTATGCATGAAGTTTTATGTGTGCGTTCGACGTTTATAACAAGAGTAATTTATGTAGACCTTTTCTGATGCACATAGCTCTGTTTTCTTCCAATGTCTTCAAATGTATCCCCCGCTCAATTTCTTATATGTAACAAACCGCCCCCCCCCCCCAAACACTCCAAAATTAAAGTCATACATCACAGAGCCAAGGATCATAAACACACATACAAACAAACATACCAAACCTAATTTTTATGGAAACCAGGATATGCTATATTAGTCCTAAAAAGATTGTTTCTACAAAAATTCATTTTGACGACGGCTTTCATTCAGTTGGTCTGAAACTATTACCATTTGCAAAAATACTGACTGCAGAAAAAGTTATTTAAAAGGTCGCTATTAGGCTATTAGTTCCATGAAATGAATGTTTTTTTTTTTCAAATGTTTTTTCTTTTCCACCAAATTCGAATCAATATTTTATGAAAATAATAAAATGTTGTAAAGATACAATGACAAAATATTTATGTTTAAAACTTGGGAATCAATTAAAATAGCCATTCGAAGGATCAAAAGGGGTTCTTTTTGAAGAAATTTTTTAGTTAAATATTTGTATCCACAATCAAAGAAAAAAAATTGCCATCGCATCAATGTATCATCATTCGAGTCGATCCATCGATGCAATCAAATGAGTCTTTTTCAAATGAATCTTTCGCTCCAAAAAACGATAAAAATACTTTTTTATGTATTTTTTTTAGATGACAGCACTAGACAATATCACGCGTGAGATAATAGCAATGACAAAAAATTAAATTGTTTACAGTTATTTTGCTGTTCTTCAAATTCACTGCGAATCAGTTATGTTGAAATGTCACACACAGAAGCCCATTAGTGTGAAGAGCACCACTGTAGCGGGGTTTTCATTACAATACATTTTGCTTTGTCCGCAATCTGCCTCCTTTTGCCCTATGCTGGAACACAAATACATGAAATGAAACGCCTCTTCATTTATTCATCATAATTTTTATTACACTTATTTTGTGTCTCTTCAAATGTATCTTTGTATCTTTGTTTCCTTACATTTTACTTGCATTTTTTTCTTCTCCGTTTCATCTTGTTGAGTAAAGTCTATATTTTAATGATGCATTTTCATTTTTAAACGGTATGTTGTCGAAATACAGAGATATATAATAGCTTAAAAATATTATAAATTTGTATATGTGTATAAGATAAATCTAAACATAAGCGCGGTTTAAAAAAAAATGTAGGGGATTAAAAAATAATAATGATGGGGACACAATGAACATCAATTAGATAGTTACATTACAACTTTGTGGATTCTTTTTTTTTGTTTCGTCTACTGTAGAAGTTATTCTTGATTATAATTATAAAAAAAAAATATGGTTTTTGTTGTTGATTTGTTGTTTATGTGTTGAAAAAAAAGGAACAAAATAAAGTATCATCCATTTATCAATCTGTTTTGGGTTTGGTTGAATTCTCAACGACGTTCTTTTCACCATGTATTTCTCATCAGACTTTGATAGCGCTCGTTGTGTAACCATAAATTTACGTTTAATTTTCAAGTGTCTTCTCTGTGTGTGTAACTGTATTTCTGTGTTTCTGTGTCTGTATCCGTTTGCTTGCTTCTTATTTTGTTTCTCCTTTGTGGTGGTGTAAATTAATTCATTTTTCTCATGATTTCAACTAAATTCATTACATCAATTTTACATAAGATGATGTAGCTTTCATGCTTTATGCTGAATTTTTTCTTGACGAATATCCCTAAGAGTGAATTTTTAACAACTTAAAAACTTTTTACATCAAATGACAGAATGTTTGCATGTTTCTATCGATCGATGCATTGATGACAGAAGAAAGAAAAAATTATATGTTCGTACACCATTCTACACAAAGAGATATTCGATTTTGTTTTCTTCTGTTTTTTTTTCATTTTTTTTCTTTTCTTTTCTTTTTCTTTTTCTTTTCATGTCTCTTTTCAATGGTTTTGCTGCTTATGTGTTTACAATCGAGCATTACGTCCTCGACCACGAGCTCTTTGGACTCGCTTCGGTGTAGCGACTTCCTCTTTTAGCTCAACTGTTTCCGCTGGTGTTTCCATTGCGACTGGCTGTTCGGCTTCAACACCGTTTGCAGCCGCTTCAACTACTGGCTCTGGCTCTTTTTGCTCTTTTTGCTCTTTTTGCTCCTTTTGTTCTTCTTCTTGAGTTTCCATTGGCTCATCAGGCTTTTCTTCGTCTTCTGGATCATCAGTGGTCTCAGTTGGATCGTATGCTTCATCACCTTGTTGTTTTTCTTCCTCAGTGGCATTAGCAGCAGCCTCAGCAGCTTCCAACTTCTTCTTTTTACCTGTTGATAAATCACAATAAACACATTTAAATTGTTGTTAACAAAATGCAGCATTTGAATTCAATCAGTGTTGTAGTTTTAAAGATACTCACGTTCAATTTCTTCCAATGCGGCAGCGGCACGCTTCTGGGCAATCTTTGTATCGTTGGCCTTCTCATTTAAGAATTTAACGAAGTTACGATGATGTGTAACGGTGCGTGTGTGAATTTCGGATGTTTTTTCCGTATCAAAGAAACGGCCACACACATAGCATTCATAGCAATCTAGTTTGTGAATTAAACTGATGCCAACCTGTCGTGAACAGTTGTATTTTGGAATTCGACCGTCCACTTCGGTTGGAATTTCGTCACCATCTTCATAATCTAGAATAATATCATCTGGTTCAGCAACCGGTTCGGCAGCTGGTTCCTCTTCACCCTCTTTACCCTCTTCCTTTTCGGCAGTTTCTTCTTCGCCGTTCTCCTTCTTGACCTCACCCTGATTCGAACAACAGAAACATAAATCATCAATTTACTAAATTCACTAATTTGATTGGTTAAAATGATCGTTATCGAAATAAATTTCGACGAAATGGGAGTACAAACCTCTGGTTTTTCAGCTGTTTCATCAGTTTCCATGGATTCTTCAGCTTCGGTGGCCTTCTTCTCCTTCTTTTTTTCATCCTTTTCCTCCTTTAAATCTTTCAACTCATCTTCTTCGGTGTAAATGGTAAGTTGATTCTTACGTTTTTCCGGTTTATTCGATTTTGTAATAAATGCACGTTTCATGTGCTCAGGCGACAAAATATGTCCATCGAAATCGATGCGATTCGGAAACTCCAACGAACAATCCAAACATTTTGGATGCAAGAATTTCTTCAAATTCAAATGGCCATCGGTTTTACGATGCGCTGTCAAATGTCCATAGAAATTCAAATCGCACATGGTACAATATTCGCGACGGAAGTTTCCTTTACCGGCTTTGCCCATACGCTTAAGACGCTCCAATTCGATGCTCTTCAATTGCTCTTCAATTTTCGCCTCTTGACGAATCATGTTTGCCTTCAGGCGATAGCTTTCTTCTACACCTTCACGCATCATCAAGTGAGTGCGACCCTTAACGTGATTCTCAAATGAAGTTGCATCCCACATATGCTTTTTGCACATGTGACAGTAGAACATGACATTCGGAACGTCTGCATATTTTGATTCTTTTTTGTTGGCCTCCTTGTTGGCGGCGCCGTCCTTGTTGGTCTTTGCACTGCATACATTTTAACAGAATACAGAGATACACATAATGTGTCAACGCAAGGCGATTCGTGGTCATCGAAAGGAAAAAGAAAGAAGAGAAGAAAAATACCACAATTAAATTAGTTATATTCTTATGTCATCATTGCATGTGATCAGATGCAATTGCGGTGGTGGTGTTGTTGTTGTTGTTGTTTTTTTTTTTTGGCTCCTTCCACAAGTGACCTTCGTCACAGGTGAAACAAGTGATAGACAAAATAATGTATTCGGGTGATGGCGAGTGATGTCGTACGATAAAATGCTTTTTGATGATATAACGCGCCCATCACCCATTCCACTAGAGCGGGCAACGGGTAAAACAATTATTACTCTTCTAAAACTTCAACTAAGTGAATCCTTTTATCTAACAATTTTTTAAGATTTTTTTTTTTTCAAATTGAATGAGTGATAGTGGTCCACTATTCGTGGAATTTTTGTTCTCTTACCACTGAAGACTCTCAGTTTTTTTTTTGTTCGTTTCGAATGATATACGATTGAATTCTCAATACCATTTTTTTTGGGCCATAATTGTTTTATGCCGTGGAATAACAAAAGACATAAACTAATTGTATTTATTTGCTGTGGGAAATACTGAAACTGAATAAATACTGTACAGATTTGATTTGTTTTCATCAAATATATATATATATAGATATAGATATAGATATATATATATATTTATATTGATATATTTATATATATTTATAGTATATATATATATGTGTGGGTATATAAGTGTATGTCCAAACATAACAAACACGAACATTAAACAATATACACGTAGTTGCGATTATTTTGTTTTTATATGTATAAGTATATACAGATACAACAATTGGGGATATGATAATAAAACCAAAAAATTCATTAAAGCAAATTGTGTCTATGGCTTAGTTTTTTTTTTTTTTTGGTGGTTGTTGGACTTGTTGTATATTGAAATATAGAATATTTAAAAAAATTTATAAAATGAAAAATGATAAAGATTATTCTCACCTCGTTTTCGAATTATTAGATTTGCGGTTTTGATTTTTATTATTAAAATTATTGGCATGCTGTTTTCCCGGCATACCATTATAATCATTAAAATCAAGAAATGGAGTTGGACCGCGAAGTTGATAACCTTTATTACCCTGTGGAAATACAATTGATTTGATTGTGTGAAACCTAGCTGTTTGTTAGAGCCTTGTTTGTTTTTTTTTCAACAATTGTTTAAAATATTTGTGTGTGTTTTTTTTTTTAATTTCAATTTGTTGAAATTTTGGATTTGTTATTGAAAAATTCTGAAAACGGCCACAACAAAACACATTTACAATAAATAATTTATGTTTTGGCAACGAAAAAAAAAAAAAATTACAAAGAAAATTAAGATTGTGTTTTAAGAGAACAAAAAAAAAAAAAAAAAAAAAAACAAATCGTTAACAAAATTTTAACGAACGAACAAAAAGTATAAAAAAGGAAACATAAATAAAATAAAATCGTTAGAGTTTCTTGATGTTAAAATCGGGATGTTCAACTTGGGATGTGGTAAAATGTGTTTTGTAAACTAATTGGAAACTTAAACAAAACTGTTCGGAAAATAATTCTTTTGAAATTATTGCTACTTCTGATATTTTCCAGTGGAAACTGTTTCTACTCATCATCTAGCACCTAAAACCTATCCTGGCCTATCTATGCATGTACTGCAAATTAATTTTGCACTTTCATTATCATTTTACTCTCTTTATTCTATTTCGCATATTTTGACTAAATTTTGATCATAGGATTTGAAAATTGGATTTGCTAAGGATAACCCCATATATCACAATAATCTCAATATATATATATATAAAAAAAAAGAATTACTGATTTGGTTTGCGTGGACATTTTCTTGAAACGTATGTATAAAATAAGAGTACATCGATAAATAAAAAACCAAATCAAATAAAAATTAAAAAAAAAAACATAAAAAATCAATTGAAATAAATAAAACATTTGTTCGGTACGACAAATTTTGCACTTTAAAGGGCTCTCGCTCGCTAATTATTGGCTTTCAAATGACATAAAAAATTTAACAAGAATAACAATTTAGTAGCTCCGAGTATTTGGTGTCAAGAGGTGGTGAAGAACATCTAGTATTGCCTATCGATTAAATTATTTATTTTCCTGCACATTTTGTTGTTTGGTTTTGTTTTTTCTTTTCTTTTCTTTTCTTTTCGTTTCTGCCTCATTTTTTATTTTTTTTTTTTTTTTTTTTTTTTTGGTTATGTTGCTTGCTCATACACAGAATCAAAAATCGGTTCTCAAATTCCAGGGGGGGGATTAAAGGTCATCAACTTTTGTCGACGGATTACAAATAGTGAGTGTGAGTATATCGGTTAGCACGATGGTGCTATGTCCGAATAACAAAAACAACAAGAAGACCGAAATTGCATTGAATATCGCCTCGTCATGGCTAAAATAAACATGGATGGAATTACGTGTGAGATTGTTCCAAAAAAATTGCCAGTCAAGAGGCTCAATGGTTTTCGATAAATTATTTAAATTGATGGTCTAGAAAGTGTGTTGGTCGACACTAATTAAAATGTTGTTTTAAATGAATACAATGGAAAACATTTTTTTTTTTAAATTCTATTTTTGTAGTTGTTGTTGTAGTAAAAGCTAGTTTTTAAGAATTTCCACACATAAAAACAATGCTCACAAATTGCATATATATGACCCAAAGTGGTAATGGTAATGATGAATTCAATGCATTAAAATGCTGTTATCAATCGAACGGTTTGCGATTATTGCTATTTGTATACAAACCTGGACATTTTTTTGTGTGTCTGTTTTCATAATTAAATCGGTTCGCGTTGGACATTATGATATAAGGACCAACCGTTGAAGAATCGACTCATTTTTTTCGTTCATTCAAACAACAACAAAAAAAAATAATAAAATGAAATATCTACAAAACCACCTACGGCTAAAAAAGTAACAAATGCACACGCACACGCACACGTAAATATAGTGGCTGTGGAGTTAGCCAAAGCGACAACACTGTTTTCAATGGATGCGAATCAGTTGAAATCGTCCAGCACTTGGATTTTCACCCCAAAATGCGAGAACAATCAAATTGACTGCACACATCGAATATAATATCGAAATCGTGTTGGCTAAATCCACAGCTCGTTATTGCCACTTTCAACAATAAAACTCTTGCTCTCTAATTTTTTTTCTAAAATTGTAAATTGTCAAGTTGTTGTTTTTTTTTAATTCTTCGCATATGTGCTTTCGATAAAGTGTGGCATTTCGATCCAACCATTGCATCGATCCGCACAAACTTCATCCACATATTCGTTTTTTTTTTATGTCATCAAAATGGCAAATATGTTTTCATATTGTTGTTCTATGTGATGCGACATCTAATACAAAACCATAATGCTGTTAGGCCAGCATGATTTTCTATTAGACGCACACAAGATATACATAAAATCAATAAATTGTAAGCACTTTGTTTTTTTTTATCAGCCAGAATGTCGATGTTTTGAATTGTTGTACGTTCAATGTGTGATTGTCATCATTTCAAAAGAAACATCGATATCGTGATTTGAATTGCTATTTTTTTTTTTTGGTTTTGAATTTTTGAATCAATCACGGTCAAAACATGGTATCCGAAATATATGGAATTCATTTTCGGTCCAACGTTCTATCGTTTGCTGTTGCTGTTGGTTGTTTTTTATTTTATTTTTGAAAAATTAAAATGAACAGAATACTTTCATTTCATACAAACTTTTCGCATGAGAAATTGCATATTTCTAAACAATTTTTACGTACGCAATGAACACATTCAGTTTATTCGGATTTATTGGTATTGGTCAAATAAAAATTGGTCCGTCAATTGAAAATTTTCTCATTTTGGTAGGTTTGATAATTTATTTGACTTTGATTGTATTCAGCTCTTAGCGTATGTAGGTTTGTGTTTGTATTTTGTTTTTGTTTTTTTTTTGTAAATAAACGGGTAAATTGTTTGTAGTAAAAAAATTGATTTGTTTGTTGTTTTTTTGTGAGATAGACTATAAAATATTGAAGAGATTTTGATTTTTTTTTTGTTTTTGCTTTTGTTAAAAAAACAGCTTACCTCTCTTTGGGTTTTTCATTTGAATCAGCTGGAGTATCTGGATCTTTAGAAGCGGCGTTCTTAGCAAGAACTTTCTTTGCGCGATCAACAGGATTACGTTTGCGAATGCCGCCACCTTTAATAGGTCCGCCAAATTTGGCATTATTATTACGTACTTGTCCAGGTCGTCGATTATTACTGGCATTGCGATTGCCCATCTGAATGTTTTATTTTTGGTTTGGTTTTGTTTGAAGGAGGGGTTTCAATCAACAATTGTGTGTGTGTGTTTTTGTGTGTACATCATTGTGTGTATCGGGGTTGCGTTCGATTCATGTTTGTTTGAATGCAGCGTTCGATGAGTTCGATTCAATTCAATTGCGAGAACGTAGTGTTGAACGTAGTTTACATGAAAGTGTCATTTCAGTGTATTTGTATTCATTTTGGTTTTTTTTTTTTTGGTTTTTGTATTGATCGATTCGATTTCGAAGCGCATTTCAGGCATGTTTTTATGGTTTTTGTTTTTCGTACCGTATGTATCGAACACAATTTTTGTCGGGTTTTTGTTTGCCATTTTGGAATGCGAATGGATTTTTGACGAGGATGGAAGCAAACCATTCACATCGACAATACAAAGTCCCAAATACACAACGTTAAACACATTTTTGGACGTTGAATGATACGGAATGAATGTACGTATAGATTATTTTGACCACAATCAATTTGATAGTAACAATCATGAAGAGAAGAGAGAGAGAAATAATAATTGTTTACGTTAGAACTTATTTTTGCTTTGGATTGTTTTTTTTTTGGTTTTTTATAGAATTTTTTTTTTTTTTTTGAAAATGAACGTTTCTTATTAAAAATGTATAAATATGTATATAATTGGTTTTTTGAGTAATCTACTAATAAAAGCATAAAATTAAACAAGTATTTTGAGACTTATTCTAAGTAACTATATCATCAATTTTCGATTCAAAAGAAATGTATGAAGTGTTTCAATGTTTTTTTTTCCCGCATACAATTATGAAGTGTGAATTTGTTTTCATCGCTTATATTTTTGCAAGTCATTTCCATCAATTCATCAACCATAGAAAAGTCGCAAAAATACATTTATATGGATATTATCAGGTCTTTTCGGGAAAAAGTGTTGAAAATAAATATATTGGACAGAAGGAACAACCGTTACTTAAATTCCAGATCGCATTTGCCTGAACAATATAAACATAGCATAAACAAGCCACACATGTTTGTTTTCTTCTATATTTGTTTTCGGTTTGTTTTTATTCCTTTTGTTTGGTCTTCGTAATTTATTTGAAATTTGTAAATGAAATAAATGAAAGCGTTTTGAGATCGAGATAACCAAAGTAATACAAATGTAAAAATTAAAAATCAGAATAAAAAATCATTTGGTCATTAAAAATTGAAAAATTCGAATTTAGAATGCAGTGAGCCCTAGCCTAGAATTGTGATAAATGGGGAGTTGGGAGATGTTTTTTTTTTTAATTTAAATTGCTGTTGTTGTTGTTATATTGTAAGTAAAAATTTAAAAAAAAAATAGTGCTAATTTGCTCAGAATAAGTTGAGAGATAGAAAGAGAGTTTTTTTTTTAAAGTATGTTCGATCGTTGCAAAATATTTGAACTGGATTCTATCAATGGGATAATTATGTATATTATTTAAATATTGTTGATGCAAAAATTACAAACTCATGAAACTAATGAAGAATAAACTCGTTTCGATGCTCATCATTTGAATGAAATAAGTGATACACCATCGGTCATACATGTACATGACGGAAGTCATTGTCATTTGGAAAATAAAACGAACATTAATTATTCATATTAAATTTTTTTAACTGACAAACACAAATTCTGAATTTGAAATGTAGTAGGTGGAAGAAAAGCCAGAAACCTACAATCGTTCACAGTCTATTAAATTGATAAGCAAATACCACGATCCAATGAAATAAATAGAACGTTGAGTACCTTTCATCTTCCATAATGAGCTAGAACAGTGTCTCAAGTGCCCTTTAGATATATATATATATATATATATATATATAAGCTATACGTTTTGTGTTTAGATAAAATTTGATGTGATCTGCTATCAGAGAAAACGGAAAATTGACTCCAATTTCGGAAAGCGAATGAAATTAAATTGAATATCTCTAAAGCATGCATCATTCCCTTTGGAACTATGCAACAAAAATGGAACAGTCTTTGTGAGTTTATTGATGATATGAACTAAACTAAAATGTTTGCTGCTGCTGCTGTTGCTGAATAAAAGTAAAATGGTTTGCTGTTTTAATTTATGTGATATTTTCTCTCATTTGTTTCGGTAAAATTGTAAAATTGTAAATTAGGGGAAGAGCTGGTTGAGTGAGCCTACTTGTGAGTTATAAGATATTCCTGTGGTTTTCAATCTGATCTTAGTTTTCGTTAGTACGATAAAACATCCGAATCAAACTTATGAAAATACTCTAAAATTGGTGTTCGATTATTGATTCATACGCAGTCGTTTGAATTTCTTTTTTTTTTCTCTTCCTTTTGGATAATAACAATATTATAAGAATTTCGCATGTGATTTTTTTTTGTGTTTTATAGTATCTATAGATAAACTTATATGATTGTTCTTCTTTTTTCTGTTTCAAGATTTCATATAATAATATATGGTGTCAAAACCAGAAAAATGAATATAGAGATAAATAAAAATAATATTGTAGCATAAGTAAAACGTAGAGGTTAATTGTAAATTAGTAAATGGTACATACCCGTCCATTTCGTTCGTCAAAACGACCAAAATTCATTTGGTTACCATAACCAGCTCCACGTTGTGGTAAATCCAGAAGTGATGGTGGCTGATTTCCGCGTAAAAGATTATTGACTAAACTATTAGCCAACGAAAGAACATCGTTATTAACATTGCCGCCTCCGCCGCCGCCTTGTCGAAAATTGCCACCTCCGGCATTATTGTCCCAGGGATTAATTTGGCGATTGACGCCATTACCATAACCACGATCGAAGTTTCGGTTGTTGTCGTTGCGACGATTACCACCACCGTTCATACGGAATGCCATTTTCTAAAAAAAACCAAATCCAAATATCAAAACATAACAAAATTTCAGCAAACAAAAAAATAAAAAAAAATCTTCATTTGAAAGCATCCAAGCTTGTTATGCATCATTGAAAAAATTGCGTTCGACAGAACGTCGACCGTCAACTAAGTTTGCCGACCAATACAAATCGTACTATAAGATCAGACTCCAGGTTATTTTTATTTTTATTTATTATTATATTTTTGGCATTTGTCTTTTGTCAGCCAGAACCAAAGTGTTATTAAAAAGAATAAATTGCTAGTTCACCGTTTAATTGCAATTACAAGACACTTTTCTGAATGAGGAGTACGCAATTTATAATAGAAAAACTGAGCAACAAAAAAAGGAATACCTATTAAAATGGCGGCTTTTTATTCTCTAAACAGATCAATGTCCCTTTTTAGACCAATATTACCTTCAATTCTTTTCAATAAGAAACTTATTTCATGTAGAGATTCTGCGCAGTAAATGAAACAGTGTACACACGGAAACCGAAGTAGACAAGTACTAGTGTGCATTTAGAGAGTGAGCTCGATTAAAATACAGGAATGCGATATATGGTTTTCATTCTGTCTATCTCTCTTTCTCTCTGACAGACACTCTCTCGCTCTCCTGTTTTTTGGACTCTTTTTTTGACAGTGGAACAGCGTATAGAAATTTGGAGTGATTTTCGACGAAACAAATAAAAAATAAATAAAACCGATGGATGATAGAAATTTGGCAATTTTAAGGCGAAATTAATTTAACAACGACGCAAATGGATACGCGCAAAAGAATGGTTTGCTGGCTGGCTGGCTGATTCAATTGAAGTTACCGGGCTTTCATTGTATTTTCATCGTCGCGATCGATGCATCCATCCAAGACAAAAGAAATTTTCGGCTTTTTTTTACGGTAAAAAAGGAGCCGTTTTGAATTAATGCGTGTGTGCGTGTTCGTGTATGTGTGGAACGACTATAACGAAGGGCAGATTCACATGCTCGAAAATACTATCCGAAAATCTTTCAGCGTCATTACCAAAATTCGCACCAATACAATTTCAGCAGCGCGATGGCGTTTGTTCCATTCGTTCGATATTCTTTTTTTTTTTTGCTGTTTGTCTCTTCTCTCGTTTGATGACTGTACTGCATACGGTGTGTGAACAAAGCATGCTATAGCGACTCGTCTATAACCGGCATGTACTATATGTGTACGTGTGTGTACGCATGTATATGTATTTGCCGTCTGTATACGTATGTAAAATATAATGGAAACTTTTTTCTCTCGACTTCATTTTTCTGAGCGAATAATTTATTGAATCGAAAAAAAGCAATAAAATTTCCGAATAATAATCAACAAACTGCATGTATTCGACAGCATTAGCAGTGGAAAAACCAAATTCAGTAAAAAAAAAATGGCCATTTTCCGAAATTGAAATACAGTGCAAACAACAACAAATAAAATCGTAGAATAAAATGACGCGCAAACTACCCAATGTACAATGCTATCATTAGTTGAATAGCCGCCATTTAAATTACACTACGAACGTCGAGAACATGAGCGAAATGAGAGTAAGAGGAATACAGAAAAAAAACCGAAGCGAACATTGCAAAAAAAAAATCGAGTCGAGAACGTAAGAGTAAAAAAAAAAAAATAACTGAGTAAAAAAATTTACTTACGAATTTGGGATTTTTTGAATCTCGAAGCACAACTGAACTGAGAATTAAATTTGTACACTTTTTGTTGGTCTGCTGAGATGCCGACACAATCGATCAATTCGTGTAAATTATTTGGAAATTGTTTTTCAGCAATGGAAAGAAGTGATAATCTTTTTATTTTTGTAATTTTTGTGTGTAAAAATGTTCAGAGTGAGGCAGCTTGTTTGTAGAAAAAATTATGCTTATGACGGAGCATAAATGAGAGGAAAACCGTTTGGTTTGCACGACAAAAATGAACTGATGTGCCTCGCTGCGTTTCTTTTCAGGGCGTATTCAATGAACTACTTTACGGTATATGGAACAAGCTTTAACCCATCACGCCATCTATTTGTGATCGCGAGCATCACCAGTTCAGTGAGCTGTTTTCATGCCATTTACAATAAAATTCGATCACAAACATTAATTTATTGTGTTTTTTTAAATAAATAAAATTTATAATAATCCATTTCACACATAAAAATGAAATCTAATCGAAAACGAATGGCATATTTCCCATGAATTGATCCAATCGAATGGTATTGATTGCAATGATTATTCGCACAGCGACAACATCGAGCAATACACAAAACATTCAATGGAGACTTTTTCTGTATGGTGCGAATTCGCCAATCCAGCAACAACAAGTATTACCGACAGCGACATCAATGTATTACCGATAGGCATAATTTGTGTCTGACTTCAAGTCTACACACCAGAGAAGAAGAAAAAAGTCGTAAAAGCACCCGAAAGCAGCTAAAGTGGTGTAGTACTAAGTAACCTCAACTTATCAACATCGTGCGAGTGTTTTCTCTTTCATCTGCATGTGGTAGATAAATTTTTATTGTAAAGACAGTCAGCTCGTTCTTTTTTTTTCTGCAATAGAATAAATTCAATCGAAGAACGGCACACGGAGTTGCACGATTTTTGTGTGGAATTGTGTGCTATTTGTTTATTGTGCACATACGGGATTTTAACTCAAGAACAGTGTTAAACATGCGGCCGAAATAAGAAATTTCGCTCTCGTCGAATAGCTAACTAAAACACCGATTCAATTTTCTATTGAAACAATTGCATCGATTGGGTTTGTTTGCGTGAGAGTTTGTTCGGGTTTTTTTTTTGTTCTCTTTTTCTTTTATAATTTTGATTTCGGCGACATTTGGATTTCCACATTTTCAACCAAAACAGTTTTTGTGTTTCGCACATCCGATTTATTATTATTATTCCCGTATCGATTTCAATTTCCGAATTGGCTCTCGTGTTTCTCTCACGCGCGCGTCTAATTTAGTAACAACAATTTAAGTTGTACAGTTGTCGCGATAGTAATCATACCAAGTTGAATTTACAACACAACAATAACAGAAGCAACAGCAAAAAAAAAAACAAACGCATTAAAGTGGCCCGAACCGAAGTGTAAATAACATCGGAATCGCTGTGCATTTGTGTGAATTGATGGGACCAAAAATGCCAACCGTGTCCCTGGTCTGTTATATGAAAGGTAAATGTTTACTTTGTGCACGGGGCCGAATGTTTTGTTCAGCCAAAATGTGCGCGAAATCAATAGCTCGTAGCTTGCGGATTCGTTTCGTTAGCTTCCATCAGTGCCCAATTATTAAAATGTTTCTATTTAAAAATGAACCAAAAAAAAAAAAAATCCATAGAAAAACAGGCGGACGGTGACGTTTCGTCGGCAATCCGAAATTCCTTGTCGGCATCGTTGAATAATGGAAGTCACAATGGGTTGAATTCACTGTCAGGCGATTCAGCCAGCCTTCAAAGTCAATTGGCCGCATCATCGAAGCTTGCTTTAATCTCACCAGTCGACTATGAAGAAGTGAACAATTTCAATAATTCCGTCCAGGAACTTAAGTCAAAATATATTGTGCTGAAACCACAAACGTCATCAACAACAGGATCCAATGCATCGGCAACAATCACATCGAACAGCAATGGCAAAGCACTTCACAATGGTTCTGCCTCAGATAAAGCCAACAATGGAACAGGTAATTCGCCAATTTGGACATTCATCAATTTTTGTTTATTTTTCGATTTTTTCGATTTTTTTTTTGTTTTGCATCAATTTGACGGAGCAGTTTTTTTATTCGCTCGTTTCATCGTTTCGTATCTGTTTTGTGTCGTGTCGTGTGTGTGTGCTCTTATTCGTTCACATAGTCATTTTCCGCCATGTTAAAAAAAAAAATGTGCGATTGTTTTGATAATTTTGATGATTCGTGTTCGACTTATGAAGGCATGTGATTTTCTTTGCGCAAAAAAAAAAAAATTATCTCGACCGTTTACCGTCCACGCTTAGGATCAATCATGTCGATTTCGCTGTTGATAATTTTATACATAACAATTTCATTCGATATACTCTGACATTTATAAGATATACAGTGAAATTTCTCGGGTGAGAATTGATTTCAAGACAATTTTCTGTGTTTAAGAATTTTGTAATTAAGATTCTGCTTTTCGTGTATTTCACATTAAAATGATTCTTCGGAACACGCACATACGGCGTTGGTGTGAGTCGTTTTTATTTTATCGAATTTGAGTCATTAAAAAAAAAAAAAAAAAAAAAAAACAAGGGGAAATTCGGTCATTTTGCTATCAACGATGTGATGTAAAAATACCGACGCAAAACATAGCTTGGTGATGCGTAAAATGGTCAACAATTTTGAAACCTCAATAATGAGTTTTTCTATACTTAGTCTAACTTCGCAGGCATGCAGTGGAACCATTTTAACTCATGTTCACATGTTTACCATACTTTATAAAATTATCACACCAAGATCCAATCATATTTTGAACGATATATGAAGGAGCCATTTCGGCACGCGTTGGTTGCTCAAGTGAACATAACATTTTTGCTTGAAAATTGAATTCCATATATTTATGCACAATAAAACATATATTTGCCAGAGATGTAAATTAAGCCGGAACGAAAATATGTGTGCGTGAGTACGTATGCTTTGATGCTTTGAGCTCCGTTTCTTTTCTGACCTTACCTTACCGAAGCAAAACAGTAGACCCACCCAAAAATCGGTTTGTATGAGATTATATGTTTGAAAATTGAAAATTGAACATTTGAAAAATCAATTAAATTGAATACATTGAATATTGGTGTACGATAAGCTTTTATACAATTAATAAGACCACACAGACCACGCATGTAAGCCCATTTAATTGGTGTATGTTTTTTTGTTTCTCTGTGCAATTATTATTGTGTATATTTCCCCTTGAGTGGAAGTATTATTGGTTTCCACACATTGATATAAATATAAATATAATAATATGACTATGTGACGGAGTAGCGGAGCACGTCTTTGTATTAATTGTCAAAGTGAATGTAAACTGATTCGACTGTCTTTTGTTTGATTGCTGGTTTTCTTTCGGCTTTCATTCGATGCCGAGTGTATTCCATTGAGCGCTGTTCACATATAGACAAGCGCGAAACACAAAAAAAAAATAACAGACTCGCATAATGTATTCGTTCACTTGTTGTGTGTAGAATTACGCTTCAACTGTCTGTATAGTACACACCGTCACATACCGTCATTTTTCCAGTGCAATCACTGAGTCGTTCGTGTTTCGCTTTTGCTCGATTCATTCGCATCCATAACAAAACGGATTTTAAGTAATGTGATCACAAATAAAACGGTGAAAAAAAGAGAAAGAAACAAAGAAACAAACAACAACAACTACAGCCACTACACGATGAGCAAACACATGCATGAAATTTGAAATCAAGCTCAATCTTGTGCATTTTTAAGTTGATGCAGCAGCAACGATGCACACTGCACAGTTTAAGCTTTGATCGGAAAAATCGATTAAGCCCATCAAGCCCCTGATGTACTCTGAGCAATGATAATTTTTTTTTTTTAATAAATTCCTAAATGTTTTTAGCAACAGATCGAAAAGTAGCTGAAATACCGACACCACGACAAATTTTATACCCGCGCGAAAAAGTGCGAATCGGTTGGAAAAGTAGCGATCGAAAATGGGTGCCGGGCGCCGGAATGATAAATGTTGGTAACACATGTTACTTAAATTCAACACTGCAAGCGTTATTTCATGTGCCTGCATTTGCCAATTGGCTCATCTCTGATTTTGTTCATCGTGAAACATGCGAGGATAAAAGTGAGTAAATTCCTGAAATGTTATTTTCAAAACGATAAATTGTGCTAAACACGCTTTCGTTTTGATATTGATTATTCATAAATTTGATTTTAATTTTAACAACAATATATAAAACAACCCAATCACTTTTCATTTTGACAGCTGGAATTCAGGGCGGATGTATCATATGCGCAATGTCAAAAACGTTGATATCATCACAACAATCCGGCGCACAGGCAATCAAACCATATTTGGTGTACACCAAGCTAAGATTAGTATGTAAGCACCTTGTGTTCGGCCAACAAGAAGATGCGCATGAATTTTTGCGCTATTTAATGGAAGCAATGGAAAAAGCGTATCTAACACGAATTCCAAAAAGTTCACAATTAGACCAGTATAGCAAAGAAACCACACCGATTAATCAAATTTTGGGTGGCTACCTCAAAACGTCCGTGCGCTGTTTAGCCTGCAATCATGAATCGGTCACATTTCAGCACTTTGAAGATCTACTGCTTGATATTCGAAAAGCCAACACACTGGAAGAGGCGCTCGATTTGTATTTTGCACGTGAACGCCTCGAAGATATGGGATACAAATGTGAATCATGCAAAAAGAAAGTGTCGGCAACAAAACAATTTTCATTGGAACGTGCACCAATTTCCCTGTGCATTCAATTAAAGCGTTTTTCAATCGTTGGCAACAAGCTGAACAAACACATTGCAATTAGGCAGCACTTGAATCTGTCAAAGTATTCGTCACGAAAATGTTCAAATGAGCCGCTTCAATATCGTTTAGTGTCAATGGTTACACATTTGGGTGCATCACAACATTGCGGTCATTATACAGCAATTGGTTTAACCGATACAGGCAGCTATTATCAGTTTGATGATAGTTTTGTACGTCAGATTTCCATTCAAAATGTGCTCAACACAAATGCGTATATCATATTTTATGAGCTCGATACATCGGCCGACAAGGGCTACGCAATGGGATCGCTGACGGATAACAATCGATTGAATGCTAGTGGCGATGATCGAGTGTCACGATCATTTTTAGATGCAAAAGAATCGCCCAGAAATAATGTGACGACAACCGTAACTAGTGGCAGTACGACGACAACAAAACCGTTTATCGGACCGATGCTTCCTAGCAAATTGAACAACGATTCAAATGACAGTTCAAGTTCGCTGAGTGATTCCGGAAGGGATTCCAATTTAACCAGTAAAACGACCCATAGCCCTAAGAAAATCGAACATAGTCCAATCGTAAAATTGACAAGCAACGGCGCTAGATATGTTACCCATGGCTCCAATGAAACCAACACTGAGTCATCTATTAATAATTATGTACAAAACAATGGATACCTGCATCTGTCCAATTCAAAGCGCAAGGAAGCATCTTCGTCGAGCGATGAAGATGACGATGATGATGATGATGACGACGAAGATGAAAAACACAAATATAAAACCGATTACAAACGACTTCACAGTAACAAAGAACAAACACTGCCTAGTATGCCGAAGCTCGAATCCGAGGTGACAAATCACAATGAAAAAAGTCTTGGTAATAGTTCGCTCAAAGCAAGATCTCTTGCCAATGGTTCATCTAAACCGGTAGCCTCAACAAATGGTAAAATTGGCCGATCGAGTAATGAACAGTCGGACAGTGATTCATCGTGTGATGAACGCACCGTTAAAAAACCGACAAAGATTCCGATAAAAACGTCAAACTCAACACCGATTCTATTGGTTAATGGCAATAATAAACATACACCAAATCGATTAGTACCGTATGAAGACTCAGAATATGATAGTGGCGCTGAATCACCGCCAGAGGTTAAAACGAAAGCTGGACCATTTCAAGTGACCAACACAAATCCAAGTGTACCACCGGTCGTTTCATCGTTTATGCGTCACCATTCAAAAACACCATCGCCGGCCAGAACAGTCAATCAAAATGCATTGTCGAATGGTGCAAAACTATTGTGCAATCGTCGTGAGAGTGATAGTAATGTGGTCGTTAAAACGGCTGCATCGGCAGCCACTGCACATAAACGGCCAAATGAATGGCATGGAAACGAAACAACAAATAAACTGATGAAGCTCAGCCACCGTGGCTATGGCGGTTCAGTTTCATCGTGGAATGGCCAGAAGAGCGTAATGGAACAAGAGGTACGTGCATTTAAACATTTTGATTCGGTTACAGAGTAATTCATCTATTAATTTTGTTTGTTTGTTTGTTTCTTTCTTTCTCGTTTTTTTTTTTTTTTCAAATGTCACCAGGTGGACGAAGACAAAAATGATGAACTGAAACGTCAAACACTGAGTGCAGGTGATGCTGAATTAGATCGGGGTCATAAGAAAAAGTTGGGCTCGAAATTGGTATTGGGTCGTGATAATCCCGGCTACAATCCATTCCAAGAGTTCCAAAATCAACGAAACACCTGGACTGTATCAAATGGTAGCAGTAATAACCCTTCGAATCCATCACCGCGACCATTTAAAACGCAAATTTATCGACAAAATCCAAAGCATAAGTTCCATAAATTCAATCGAAATTCGAACGGCGGTGGAGGCGGCAGTGGTGGTGGACGCCATTTCGGCAATAGTTACAGACACAACTACAATCGTCAACCGAATAAATAATGTGAAACCAATACGATCGCATGCTAAATAATGACTGCAATTTTATAACAATTCTACTTTTGTTTGTGTCACTTTCGACTTAAAAACAAAAGCAAACCGTTTCTGTTTTTGTAAATGCAAAATATGCTTCAGCTGTAACATTCAACCACTTCAATCATAATGATGATTTGTTGGAACTTAAGTCTTAAATTTTTTTTAAAGTAAAACAAAATTACCACAAGCGATAAGTATACGGCAGTTAGTTAAATATTTCAATGCATTTTATATCAGACAACTGGCTATTGCATTTTCGTTTTGTAATTGGATCGTTCAAAATTTACCACCATAACATCGATGAATGTCATCAAAAATTTATTTGTTCATTTGATAGACAACATTTTTTGACAAAAAAAAAAAAAAAATGAAATAATTTTCAAGCGACCGATTACGATAACCGACACTTCTTCTCTTCTCTTCTATGTATTTTTCAAATGTTGTTTTTCTTCATTTTTAATTTATCGACATTGTTTAATGGTTTTGATTAGAAAGCAAACCTTTGTAAATATTTAAAAGAAAACAAAACCAACACACACACACACAATTGAAAATCATACAAAATGTTCATTAAATTAGCAAAAATAAATATTAAGCAAAGATAATATTAGAGTTAATTAACATTTATACAGAATGAATTACAAATTAAGGCGTAATAAACACTATTACTATGAATAATCGTATCTATTTTATATATTGGTTGAAACTATCACAAATATTCGGTTGCAATCAGTCAAATTGAAATCAGCATCGCTGGGCCCAACGTATTAGCATCGATTAGTATGAAACCAATATTGTTCAAAATAGCATGAAACAAGCATTTACTACAAAATATCCAATTTTATGAACACGTACGATTTATGGGGCGAGGAGATGAAACAAATAAATCGTACAACAGAAACAAAACAAAACATTTTTCTCAAGCATTGCCTTCTGATTATCTTAACAAGATTAACTTTAGTTTTTTTGTTATTTGCACATTTTTTTTTCTCTCGTAAAAAAAAACAATTATTGAATATATGTAAATACGTATACACATTTAAGACGTTCTTTAAGTTAAACAAATAATGTAAAAATTAAATAATTTTGAATGGAAAAACAATTAACAATAACTTAAATCAAAGTAAAATCTGCAAATAATAATGATGTAATGAAATCGGCTACACCTGGATACCATGCTATTTAGCTCCAGCGCAAACTGCCAAATTCGAAATATTACCCTACGAATATTATAAAACTATATACACTGAAAATAAACACAGATTTCATTGATGAATTTTATTACAAAGAAAAATAGCACCGGCTCTTTATTCTGAAGCTAAAATAAATTCGATTTTTTTTTTCAATATTCAGCCTTCCTCACGAGTAAACGTTTGCAAAAAATACGATTGTTAGCCTATTTCGGAACAATAAAAAAAAACCTGGGGAGATTTATCTTCGAAAATCGACTGCGAACCCATGTGATTTTTGCAAGTACTTATGAATGCGTAAGGCTATTGTACGAGTACTGCAGAAATATACAGTCCAAATGTGCGTGAAATTGCGAGTTCCTACGAGTCCTGCCGAGTATTCTGCCGAGTATTTATATTTCTTTCTCATTAGCGCATTGCATTGTGTTTGCTGTGTCTTTAGATACAGGCATTCGTGGATAAAAAACAATCATATATTTTTGCATATATGCAACATAGCATGAAGATAATGTCAGCTGGGCAACGCAAGCAACAACAATAAAATAGATAATTTAGTTCTGTAGGCAGGGCCTTTCCTAGAATTTTGGCGCCCGTGTGCGAGTTTTTTTCTGCGCCCCCAAGATTGGTGGGGTGCGCCCCCTTTATGCATCTTTTTCTCAATATTTTCTGTACAAAAATGCGCTCGAGCGCCTGTGGCGCTCTCGCGCCCGTGTGCAATGCACACATCGCACCCTGCCTAGGAAAGGCCCTGTCTGTAGGCAACCACTATATTGAATTTGGGGGCGCGTCGATCAATGTACTTTTGCCTAGCTTGATATGCAATTTTTACAGTTTTTGCAATATGATTTTGCCTAGAAAGCGCGTATTTTTTGAATTCGGTTTGGTGATGAGATTTGGAAATATGCCACGTGGCATTTATAATTGCATGCGTACAAATAATTATTGGCTAATAAAAGTCATCGAAGTTCAACAAATTTATTTTTTGGCTTGAGCTGTCAGACCTTTCAATTCAAACAACTTACCCATTTATGATACCAACGAAGTGAAAAGTAAGTTTTTTTTTGTGAATGAATTTCTTTCCTTTTCCCTGGAAAGAAGAAAACTATGAAAAATGCACCTCTATCTATGGCTGAAATGTATCTTTATACGAAAAACACCTTAAACTCTAACTAATTGTTGTGTGTGCATTTGATCTGTGCGATTCTTAAAGTATACAATTGTCTTATTACTGTAGAAACGGGAATAAATTGGTTGTTCTCTAAAATTTTGCATTATTCGGGTATTTTTCTTGAGTGAATCGAATCAATTGACTGGAAAAATTTTCGGGTTGTGTTAAATCTCGATGATAAAGCATTGACGCTTGAGCCAATTCTTTATTGTAGAATTCCGTTTTTAGCACTTCGTTGCGATAAATTTCCGATTTGAATGGTTCGGTTTTGTAAATATTTGACGTTTCAAAATTTTGACTTTGAAATGGTTCGGTGTTATTTTGATTGAACGCATGATCGACGGATTGGTGCGGCGATTGCTGTGGTTGCTGATGCGGTTGAGGCTGAGGTTGACGCTGCTGTTGGGATTGATTTGGAGGCAATTGTGTCACAGTCTTTGATGCCTGCATATCAAAACTACTTGGATCCGATTTCGATGACTTTTCATCCACATGCTTGATCATATGAATGGTTAAATTTCCTGAATAAACAAAAGAAAGTCGCAAAACAAAAGATGTTGAGCTGGTCATTAAAAGATGTTGTGTTCTTTCCTACCCGAATGACTGAATTCCTTGTTACACAGATCGCATTTAAATGGTTTTTCTCCAGTGTGCTTCCTCATATGTATCGTCAAATTGCCTAAGATAGATGGTAGAAAAGCGCGATTAGATGGATATTGAACGATAGAGAAAAGAAAACAAATTTAAACTGAGTGTATGGAACACGCAGTTCTTACCTGAATGTGAGAATTCCTTGGAGCACACGGTGCATTTATAGGGTTTTTCGCCGGTATGAACTAAAACAAATACATTTATATGATATTCATTTATGCAATTATATCACAATTATGCAAATGTACATACTCCGCATATGTATTGTAAGTCCACCCGAGTAAGAAAACGTCTTCTGACACACTTCACAGCGAAACGGTTTCTCTCCAGTATGCTTTCGCATGTGTATGTTTAAGTTACCTATTGATTTGTTTAAATTATAGATGAACATTTCAGTAAAACGTTTGTTCCAAAATAAATTTTAAAATGATAAAAAAAGTGGGGGGAGGGGCAGTCGTTACCACTATGACTGAAGCTTTTTTCACACTGCGTGCATGCGTATGGCTTTTCGCAGGTGTGCTTTCGCATATGAATCGTCAGGTTGCCTGCAATTGCAAATATTAACTGTCAGTATTGATTCGATTTTGGGTTGATCGTTCAGCGATCAAAAGTGATTTAAATTTCAAATAATAATACGCACCGCTGTGAGAAAACGATTTTCCACACACGTTACATTTTACACACTTCTCACCGGAATGGATTCTTTTGTGAACCGTAAGATTTCCGCTGTGCAAAAATTCCTTGTCACACACCTTAATAAACAATGCACAAAAAACACGTATAAATATTCCATTGAATTTTCAGTCGAACAAAAACCAAAAAAAAAAAAAAAACAGAAATCAACAAATGAAAATCAAACTCAATTACATCGCATCGAACCGCTTTTTCGCCGGTGTGTATTCGTTTATGGATGGCCAAATTGCCCGGTGTTGAGAAATTTTTTCCGCAATCATCACATTGCACCTTTTCATTGTCGGCCGAATGTTTTTTCTTATGTATGCTACAATTGCCGGGCGTTGAAAAGACTTTATTACAAATATCACACCTTCGATTGGCATTGACTGTGGCTGATGGCATATTACGTGGTTGTACATTTGGCAATTGCATCTGCACTTGAACTGGAACGGGCTGTGTAAATTGTGGCAGATAAAAAAATGGTCGATCGACCATCGCATGCGATGTTTGATTCATTGAACCATCCGTTTCACTTCCACCGCTATCACTTTTGATATTTTGCATCGTTGAAACTGATCTAATTTGGATAAATACTTTATCGCCTTGAAATCGAAACTATCACAACGACAAACGAGTGTGGAATGGAATGGCATCGGCATTTGATACAACCAGCCGCACCATGTGTTTTCTTTTTAATGAGGCAAATCTATAAATAAAATTACCAAATTTAGAGAGAAAAATTGACAGATTTTCAATTGAAATGGGTAAACAGTTAATTCACACAGTGTTTTGAGGTCCACACACATTCAACGAATGATCAAAATCAAAACAAACTCAACAATAATCAAATGAAATTCGAACGATTGACAGCTGAAAATTCATTTTGTTTTCTACCATTTATCAATTTTGCATGGATTCGAATTTTAGTTACAAGTGAAACGCTCATTTCATTTCGATAAAATTAAAATAAACCAACAAAGCGCAAGTAATAAACATAAAATTTAATGGGTTTTTTCGTTTATGATTTGGGCTTGGTTTTGCAAATTGCACTCGTTTCTGACATACCAATGTCAATTTTTATAAATATATTTCAATGCAGCGGAAAGATGTACTCAATTCCACAGTGTCAATATGTTATTGCTTTTCTTTATCTGCTTCTAACATTCCAATTTATGTATTTTGGATTCAAACAAAAAACATTCGAAATTGAAAAAAAATTGAACCAAATGAAATCACTGTGTGTACGATGGCGAAATGCTTTTAATGACATTCGCCAAATTACTTTCGCCGCACAACAAACACACACACATGCACACAACCAATTGCCAAACATAGATGTCAGTGCTTTCTACGTTATGTTTTTGATTTGTATTTAATTTTTTTTGTTTTGTATTGAGATAAGCATTCGAAGCATCGAATACATAACAATTGAAATCAATCATTTCAATTGTTTAGTTTAGATTCTTTTCAAACGTTATCCATATTCCAATTGAATCGGAACGAAATAGCAAAGGATTTCATACTATTGCAGTGGTGTGCGTATCTCATTGCTGGAATCCGAACTGTAGCGAGTTACATTTATGAAAAGCATATGTTTTCGGCGAAATGGCATTTGACAGTTGCTGTCAAAACAGAATCCAGGCATAATCGGTGTCGATAGTTATCATAGTGTTCAAAAATAGCAAAAAATTCGTAGTTGTACTTTTTGAATATAAAGAATGACATGGCTTCGTATCTTATCACCTTCTTCTTGACCTTCTTTCAAAGGAAATCCATGAAAAAGTATTTCTACTAAAATTTTGTGTTGTCCTTCGTCAACAATTCATTTCAAAACTTCATATAAATTGGGGTGAATAGCAAATTGCTTAGAGCAAAAACACTTACATATTCACCAAATGTCAAAGTATACGAAGCCAAACCAAGCCAAACTATTTTCAATTAAAACCAACAATATCAATGGTTCCCTCTCGATTTTTCGAAAAAAAAAATCAGTTTTCGGAACATTTTGTTTTAGCATTTCTGATCATTTTGGCGTAGCTCTTGTTTATGCTTTTCATACGATTTTCGGGAAATCAAAGAAGAAACCACATCAATACTAAAAAAAAATCCACCGGATTGATTTGTATTTAGTTCATTGACTACTGCTTGTCCTTGATTTTGGAAATCATTAAATTCTACACGCTTCTTAAATAGAGGCACTTGCCGACAAATATATACAAACTATCAAATTGGTCAATGTATGCGCTTTGAAACCACTAATTTCTAGATAAATGCTCGATGTTTTAATTGTTAGATCATTAATAAATATATGTTGAATTTCAGTTTCAGTAGAGGAGTGATGCTGGTAGTAGCTTTTGTTTAACGAAATCGTTGACGATCTAAACGAAATGTCAAATAAAAGAGATTCATTCAGCTAAAAAATAAAAACACATGCCTGAATGTGTAAACAATTCAATTAAATTACCTCTTCAATGCTTTCTTGTGTCATTATTGGCACCTTCAGTCGGTATCCAGTCGCCAGCAATTTTTCGTTGGACAAATTCAAATGGCAATGTTGAAGTAGTTCACTGTCCATGAATGGTGTTAACGGTGTATTCTCTGTGTGTTCTTTCATGATTTCAGCCCATGGTTCCATATGCTTGTCATTGATTTCATCAACAATAACGGAAATTGGAATTTTTAACTAAAACAATCGACAAAATCAATTTATCTTGCCATTAATCAATGTCATTTTTTATCATTGTCAGTCTTACATACTTTTGATAAATTTGAGAGTCCTTCGCCCCAATAGTCGACTTTAATGTTGAAGATGTTAGCCAACATTTTCGAAATGGTTCCTTGCGTTGATTTTGAATCATCGACCAAGTTATAGCACTGTTTGTTTGATAGTTGGTCTTGTGCCAAGACAAATGCAGCTGAAACAACATCATCCACATGCACCGTATTCATTTTCATTGACTCATTCCACATCAATTTCATCGTTTCGTTTAAATGCTTGTACACTGCGGCAATGACTAAGCGTGTGGCTACAATCCAAACGCAATAAATTCAGCTATTACATATAAATATGATATTTATCGCAATAGAGCCTACCCAGTCCTTTGTGATCACCGGTTCCATAAACCAAGGGCAAACGCAGAATTGTGTAGTTCAATTCATCTCGATTTTCCAGCTCCACTTCAACTCTTGCTTTTTGCTGTGCAACTTTTGTCCATGGCTTTTTCTCACAATTTTCTCCGATTGGCTTTTTATCGCTTGAAAACATATTGCCTGAGCTAAACTCAATGTACCGATGCACATTGTGTGCACTCGCTTCATTGATGCAATTCATACTCAATTTGTAAATGCCTTCTTGATAAATGGCATCACTTTTGCCCAGACGAGTTTCGGCTGCACAGTTAAATACATAGTCCCAGTATGGATAATCACAGTCATTTGGTGGCTTAAATGCATTTTTACAGGATGCTTAATGGGAGAAGGAGAAGGAGTGGAACAATGTGTACGTAAAAAAAAACAATTAAATTGATAGAATGTTTGGATTATATGAAGAAATTTATAGCTATGTCAGAGCAAAATCAAACAACAATTTCTAACAATGTAATCGAAATGACAATAGAGTAAGATTGAAAGTGTCAGAATTTCAGTTAAAATATAACTAATCTATTAAACGACAATGTACTTATTGTTTGAAACATGTTTTGGAACAACAGAAACCACCTGTGAGAACCCTAACGTACGTTATCTACATACACGTTTTATGGGAAACTCAAGGTTACAAAAATACAAAATGATCGTCACGGTTTCCATTTGGTCATTTCTATCCATATAAAACCAAAAACACTTTATGCCATTCTTTCGACAAATGCAAAATCATACAATAAAATAAAAAAAAAACGCATATATGCAAATACTACAAAATAAAATCTCACGTCATTCAGATGACTAATTCAAAAATCAACTCTTACGTTCAAATAGCACTACACTAATATATTTGATAGATAACAAAGCAATGCAAAACTGGTTGTTCAAATTTCAACTTGAAGTTCAAAAGCGATAATTATCGCAAATGTGAAATCGAATCAAAAATACCGATTTGTCAAAAATTATATGAATAACGATATGAACCACATTTACAAGTTAACAAAAATTACATTAAATTTTGCGACGATTGTATTTAAAAAACATGAAAATAGCGATAAAAATTTGTAAATACATATGATTATATATGTTTGGCACTGACCTTGATTAATTAAATTAGAACTGCAAAATTCTGCGACTGGGTCGTTAAATGCAGCCATATGTTGATTGTTTAACCATGCCAAGACTGGTGGTGTCTTATCAACAATACGCAAATGAGACACTAGGCCATTGTTTATCAAATACGAAACCAAATGTCGTCCAATGAAACCACAACCTGTTAATTGCAACGGAATTTAAATCGAAATTATAAGGTAATTCAACGCATTTATAAATGAAATTGTATGCCAATTTTCTAGTGAAAATTGTCTAGTGAATTGTTCCTTAATAGGTGCATGCACATAGCTAACAAAGAGAATGAGATAATAGTAACGATCATCATTTCAGGAACAACTTGTTTTTTTTTCGCAGCACCTATAATGAATGCGAAAACGCATAACAAAAACCCGAAACACACACACACACACACACACACTGAGTGTGAGTGTACGTGCAAATATCGACAACAAGTGCCATTAAGCGTAATTAAATAATTATCTCTTTCCTTTCTTCTTGTTTCTCCCCTTTATTCAAGTGGACACTGTTTGCACATATTTCCTTACAGATTGAGAAACAGACGAAGAACAATGATTACAAAAATGATCAAATCTCCGATTTTTCTTCAATACGATATTGTGTTTAAATATGAATTACCTCCAAGGATTAAAACTTTTGGTTTATTTGTCATTTCGATTGTTATTGGAAGAAAAAAAAAAACGAAACAAAAACGACGGTTAAATGCAATGATATAAAAATCACCAGCAATAGTAACACTAAATTGAATTGGAGACCGAAATTCAATTATTATCTTCTTTTGTTTTTTCCTTAATTTTTTTTTTAAATTTTTTTAATGAGATCCGCAGGACCGGCACACAATCTTCGTTTGTCTAGTTTCAAATATTGAATGTTCGAATACAGACTGGAAGCAAATATTGTATTACAATAACATTTCAAAATGTTCACCACTCGTTCGATTCCCCTGCGCGCGTAGTGTGTACAGTAAAGGTTGATTGTTCAGTGGTTTGATGGTGTGTGTTGTTGTGGTGGATTTTCATGTTGTTGTCACATAACCTATAAATTATCATAACAAAAAGCATCAATAATGAACGATTGACTGTGATGAATTAGTTTGGTTTTTGGTTATATTCGTTTAGTTTTTCCACCGATTTACCGATTTTTGTTTTCCACGTTCCGTTTATTTATCATCATCCAGCAATTTTTCTGTTCCTTCAACCACAATTGAAAAGTTCAAACAATAAAACGTAGAACAACGTAAATCAATAAAAGTCGGGTTTTTTTTTCGGTAGAAATGAGTACACTCAAAGATGTTTCGATCATTGTCAAATGGAATGGCAAAGAATATCCGATAACGGATCTTAGCGATCAGGAAACCGTAGCCGTTCTAAAGCATGAAATTGCCAAATTGACAAATGTACGGCCCGAACGGCAAAAGCTATTGAATCTCAAACACAGAGGTAGGGATTTTTTTTCGGAAAAAAAATGGCATCATATTTGGCAACATTCAAAACCACCAGCAACATTAAACTAAATTAAATGATGTACGTTTTGTATTTTCACAGGCAAAATTGCTGCAGACGATTTACGTTTAAGCGCATTAGATTTGAAACCAAATTTCAAACTAATGATGGTTGGATCTCTAGAGGTTGATATTCAAGATGTACAAAATTCCATCGATAATCGTGATGTGATCGATGATTTTGATGATGACAACGATGAACGAACCACGTACAATTTCCACAAAATGGAGGTGCGTAGATTTTTGCAAGTGCAAATATGCAAACATTATGCGAATTTGTACGTTTCAATATTAGAATTAATAATGACAATCGCTTCAAAGAAGCTACTAGATAGAATCAACTAACATGAATCCTTTTCAAGAAACTCAAAGTTCTCCTATTCTGTATTCAAACCATATTTTGTTCGACAAAATTCAACCATTTTCTTAAGTGCATTTCAATTATAATTTATTTAAAAATATTGTGTTTACAATCAAACCAAACTTAGTCTACATAAAGATAGAAAAAAAAACATTCATTAAATTGGTCATTTTCATACTATAATACGCCATGTTCAGTGTATTCGTTTAAAATGTCCAACCTTCAATCAAATGGAAACATTAAAATTGGCGATTTCATTTATCCTTTTTGTTATCTACGTTGCTAATTTCATGTGGATTAGCCAGTTGTTCATTATTCGTGACCTCGTCTTTATTTTTTCGCACAAATATACACTTTCCGCCCGAACAATCGATTGGAAATTTGGTATCCTCTGGTTTGGTTATCACATTACCTTGAGCATCTTTTTTCGCCCATGGATTCCAAAAGCGTAACACATAGGGCTGAATAAATCGATGCCAAACAAACAACAGAACAGGAATGACAAAACATGGAATGCAAACCATTTTTCTTGTTGTTGTTGTTGTTATTATTTTTCTATAAAAATTTCAATGATTCTCGTTATAATATTCGATCAAAATTGATTTGATTACTAAATTGTGATGTGACTAACCTGATTTCGAATTATGACGAAGCAAAACGATCCCAAATTTGAAAATCTGTTGCTTTCGAGAAGTTGATTTGCGATATTTAGTCGACTAGAGTGAATATGTAAATAATTGATAGCAATAGAGCTCCTAGTCAAAATCACAGTACATGTTAATACGTCAAAGTGACATTTCTACATTAACGAATACAAACGACACATTTTCAACACACACAAAAAGGGGGGAATATTGTCATTAGCGCGAATTGTTTGAAAATTATTAATTTAATTTTTTTTTTTTTTTTAATCAGAAAATCCATTTAACCCAATTCCATGAAACCAATTGAATATAACATTTCATGCTTTTTTGTTGTTGTTTTTGTTGTTATTTTTCCATAGATTTATTTGGCAAAGGTCGAAAAACGTGTTCGCTCGTATAAAATCCAAGAATTGAATCCACCACGTGAATCAAAGCGCCTGTTAGTTCTCGATATTGATTATACGCTCTTTGATCATCGTTCGTGTGCCGAAACGGCGGCTGAATTGATGCGTCCATATTTGCATGAATTTTTAACATCGGCGTACGAAGACTACGACATTGTGATTTGGTCAGCAACTGGAATGCGTTGGATCATCGAAAAGATGCAAATGCTTGGTGTTGCCACCAATCCAAATTTTAAAATTATGTTTTATCTGTGTAGCTCGGCAATGATAAGCGTCTATCACAGTGAATTGGGTGCGTTGGATGTTAAACCATTGGGCGTTATATGGGGCAAATATAATCAGTATTCAGCCAAAAATACGATTATGTTCGATGATATTCGTCGGAATTTCCTGATGAATCCACAATCCGGATTGAAAATTCGCCCGTATCGTCAGGCTCATCTGAATCGCCAGAAAGACACCGAATTGCTCAAGCTAAAAAAATACTTGAAAGATATTGCTACGCATTGTGATGATTTCACCAAATTATCGCATCGCAAATGGGAAAAGTATAATCCGAAATCGTCATAATTTATATTCCATTTCATTACATTTGTCGGAAACAAAAAGCAAAAAAAAAACAAACAATTCAAATAATACATAAATCGTTCGATAGCATCAAACACAAAGTGTTTTATTGATAATAATTTTTGAGATTTATATTAGAAAATAAACATAAAATGATAAATGATTCTTCTGTGAAAATTGAATACATGTTCAAATAAAAAATATTATCATTATTCATGTGCACTTGTTTTTGTTTTCTGTAAGTGATCCTGACGAAACTATTTTTGTTTGTTTATTTGTGTGTTTAGATCTTCCTAAAAGATTCGATTTCAAATCTGTTTGTTCTGTTGGAATCGGTTGATTTTGTTTTATTCAGTTAGCGGTAGTTTTGGTTGGTCGTTATCGGTAATAGCATCGATGTGAATTAAATTGTCGATGTCTTCGTCAGCAGTCGAATCACATCGAACTGGCAGTCGTGCATTCATTTCACTACCATTTGATTTTGGTTCAGTACTGGATTCAGTGGCATTCATAACGGGTAGCAAATCACAATCAATTTCAGGAATATCGGATAATGCCAATAGAGTATTATTTACTGTGGTTCGTTTTTCAATATCTTCGATAATTGTTGAACTATTTTCACCGGTTACTGTTTGATTATCTACGGCACTGTTCAATGAACAACCGACACTATAGTTAAAGCTTGTCGCGTCGAATGGTATCGTTGTTGAGCCCATTGGGATTGCGTCAGTGTGTAATAATACTTTGTTGTCATCGTCTGTTGGTGGGACCATTGTGTCTGCCACCTCATGAACCAGCTGATCGATGAAATTTAAACTTTCATCGTTTGTATTCGGCTCGATGAAATCAATTGGCGATATAGCCGAATTATCATTTGTGATATCACCATCCATAGCAACATCACAAATTGGCTTGATTGGTTCTAACAATTGTTCATTTTCTTCGTCATCTTGTTTAGGACTATGTTCTTTCGAATCCATGCTCGAAAAATCGTCAAGTTGTTCGCTCAAATCAATGGAATGATGTGTTATCGAATCAACGCGTTCGACATTTTCAATTGTATCATCTTCAGCCATCAGCTTTGTCGTGACGGCATTTTGTTCGTAGTCACCATTTTCAAGTAGTTCATCCTCAGCTGTTTGGCCATTGGAAGAACTTGGTTGCTCTTCAGATGAAACCTCTGGTTGCTTTTCACATGAAACATCATTTTGTGGTAAAACGATTTCCTTATCGCCAATCTCATCTGAGGTTGCGGTTTCAGCACAGAAAGTAAGTGGTTGCGTGCTATCAACAATTTCACTAATTTGACTTGACTTCATTTTGGTCACCAGTTCAGTAGTTTTGTTTTCGTTAAATCCGCCACTTGCATCTGCCATGTCAGTGTCAACTGAAGCACCACCCACAGCAGTCGGGTCGGGCAGATTCACGTCACCATCCAACGAATAGCTTGTATCATATTCGGTTTGTTGGGGTTCAACACCATTTTTTGGTGGTTTGTCTATAGTTACATGCTCATTGGCTTCACTGTGAACCATTTGAGGCCCCATCGTACTAGCGACCTCTTCAAAGGTGTTTGTTGTTGCTGCTGCTGTTATTGTTGTTGCAACATTATCTTCGGGCTGTTCGCTGGCTGAATCGGTCACAGGAGGCGGAGATAATGGCCTTTGAAATTCCGATTTGATACGAATCGGTACAAATGGAATGTTGACTGTTGTTTGTGGTGTAGTCAATAGTTGTTTCACCGGATCGCTCGATTGTTCACCAGTCATCGGTATGATTGACGAAGGTTCAATTACACTATGAATCTGTGTGATAATTGGTAGTGGATTATTTTCAAATGGTTGATTAGCTCCGGTCATATTGAAATCATCGGCTGGCATTGAATAGTCATGATAAGTGTCGGTGTATTCATCGTCATTTGCTTCGCGTTCCATTCGTTCTTGTTTGATTTTGATTGCCAACAGAGCTGGTTTTTTGTATAATTTCTTCTGTTTTTCACGATTTTTTGATTTTTTATGAGCACCACCATCATGTCGATGTGCTGAAGTACCGGCCAATTCGTACGTTTCATCCACTTTTTCCTGCTTAATATTACTTGCTAAATTAATATCAAATTCATCACCATAACCAGGGCGTATCACCTCCTTTTTTATGCGAATGGTGAGCGGTGGTACAGTTAGCGTTGGTCGTGATGGTGGTGGTCCTGCAGCTAGTGCTACTGGTGGTGGTAGTGATTCTGTTGGTAGTAGTGCTGGTCCTGGTTGCGCTGAAATAACTGGAAAACTACTCACGTCCAGCGGTTCCAATTTGACATGGCATTCAAGTAATGGATGATCTAAATTTGCTCGAATGCCAATAGTTGAAGTAACACTTGCCAAGTGTTGGCCATCGTTCGAAGTGATTGGTTCAACATTGGTTCCCGATTCTTTAGTAGGACTATTTTGGCTGGCCGATTCGTCCGGTGTAATAATACTGTTATTTGGCTCAAACTCATTATCACTGTCTGCAAAATGTGTGTCCATAAAACTGTTGTCGACTGCATCAAACGCATCGTCGCCCTCCACATTTTGATCAATAATTGTTTCCGGCTCAAATTTAAAACTATTTTGCGGTGTTATGTCAATGTTGTTCTTGGTTTTTTGAAAGCTCTTTGCTGTTTTTTTCTTTGCTTTGCCTTTCGTCGTTTTTTTGACTGCAGCCGGTGCCGTAACCGCTGGCATACCCGTACATTTGAACATATGCTTCAATAAGACGGCTCTTCGAAGAAAAATGCGCTGACATTGTGGACACGGTGAATTATCCCCGATAAAACAACTGTGCCAATCATAGAGATTTTGCGTCTCAAATTCTAAATTACACAGGCTACAATAGATATTGCCCGCACATGATGCGATTGATGTAAATGATGGGTGCACACACACTGAGATATGATTTTGAAATAACATGAGTTTTTGATAAGTTGCATTGCAAATACAACATTTATGTGGAATATTTGACTTCCAGTGCCACTCATTATGGGCGGTATTCTCTTCGAGGGTGGAAAATTGCTCGTGACATGTGGCACATCCGTAATCTGCTATAGTTGGCCGATGCATCATTTGTAAATGGGCATCACGAATTGAAACCTTTTCAAAGCGCTGCTCGCACAACAAACACAACACTCCCGGCTCTCGCTTTATTTTTTTCGGCATGGGTGCTTTCAATTTGGGATCTGCCTTGCGTTTTCTATTGGACGGAATATTTTAACAAATTGAGATGAACAGATTAAAGACAATTTATTTCAAGAGAGAGAGAGAGAGAGTTAGGGAGACGAGAAATTATTTACATACTTTTCAATTCGTTTTTGTTCCATTTCTCGCTTTCGTTCCCGTTGATTTGGTTCTTTTGGTGCAAGTAGCGCTGTATCGGATTTGTCCTTTCCTTTTTCTTTCTTCTTTTTGCCGTTTTTCGTGCGACTTACCGGCATACTCATGGCCTTCTTCTCTTCTTCATCCTCCTTCTTAATGCGTTCAAGCTCCAATGTTATCTCTATTTCACGTTTGGTCATGCCACGGAATCGATTTTCATGTGATGTGGTTGCTATTGCTGTCGCTGTGGCCGTTGCTGAATTCATAGCCTTTTTCGATTTTTTCCCTGTTTTTTGTACTTGATCTGGTTTTGATGGTTTTACATCAATACCAGAAATGCCAAGAATACTTTCCACCGCATCCTCATCGGTTTTGATAGTAACTTTCTTTGTGGCTTTTACTTTCGTCGGGTCAGGTATATTCAAGAGTTTTCGTGTTTGAATGTTTGTAGCCTGGCACATTTCCCGAAATTCATAAAAATCATTGATTTTATCTACACAAAGTGCACATATTCGTTGCGGCATTCGATCATTTTTCATAACCTGCGCAAAATAAAAAAAACACACACACACCATTTATGTATAATATGACATACTACTGCACAAATGAAATTGCAATTTCAAGATTTTGCGTTAAACATTTTGGTTAACATACCTCAATGCCAACACATTCGGCAATTTTCCGGCTCATCGATACCTCACCCTCAATTGTAAGGTCAATCCATTCAGCTGCATTCAGAATTTCAATTTGATTGGGATTATCGATACCACATAAACGACATAGGTTCTTTAGCCGTGCCTTCACCGATTTATCAATCTTAATCGCAAAACGTTCCATTGTTGATTCTGAATTCCGTGAATTGAATAAAACTCACACAAATCAATTTAATGTTTTGTAAGTATCATTTTCAGTTGTCGAGTGCATGCAATTTGACAAACAAAAAGTTTTTTTTTTATTGTTGCTCGTCTAGGCTTACAATAAGCGACACTTGCTCAAAACTTTCATCATAATAAATAAGAACGATGTCTGTTTGACAGTTTGCCTATACAGTAAACAGAATGAAATTTTTATAGCAGATAAATGTCAAAATGTTGTGTTGCCGTTCTGATTCTCCGATACAAAAACATCAACTAAAATGGAATCGATGATATGCTCAAACGCACTATTTGACTTGGAGCGTTTTGTTTCCATGACTTTACTTCTTTTTCATTTTTTTTATTAGCATTGATGCAGCGGAATTGTTGAAATATAGATTTATATTTATATGTCTATATTGTTCGCTTTATTTCACATTTGCATCATAGATTCACATGTATATATTTTGACTTCAGATTACAGATTTGACTATTTGCATAAATGTTTGATCTAATCCACTAAATGTGATAAATGAGTTTTTCGAACAGATGAGAGAAATCGGCGATGAGAATACAATAAAATTTGAAATTCAAGTGGTTGGCTGCTCGTTCACCATTCTCCTAGATTAGTCTCGTGTACGAAGGCCCCAAATTGAAGTACGTCGACTGCCAACTGTAGGTCTGGCTACTGCTGAATGTTTATACTTATTGATTCCAATATCGGGGAAACTGTTGCTTAACACGATCAACGTTTGCTCGGACAAAACACCAAAAATATCCAGGAATGCCAGAGATTTAAGTTTACTTATTTCTCTAAAATACAAGAACCCAGAACATAAAGAGTCATTGGTTAGAACAATAATAATTGAAATATTTAAAATCCGTCTATTTTGCATTGCATACTTACAAATAAGCTGGCACATTAATATTATAACAACGTGAAAGTGACAAATACTCTAAATGTTTAAGATCGGCAACAATATCGATTGTTTGTGAAGTCAGTACCGTACAATCCGATAAGTCCAGTTCACGCAGTTGAGAACAACGGGAAACGATTCTTTTTAAAACTAAAAAATAACCAACAATATTTGAATCCCCATGAATTTTATTGAAGAATAATTTAAAAAAAAAAAAAAACTTACTGTCATCGGTCATGGTTTTTCGGCAACCAGCAATATTCAATCGCATCATATTTTCATTCACATAGTTGGAAAATTCTCGTAAGGTATCAACCTCTAGAGAAGTCCAAGAAATATTTAAAGTATGTAAGCTGAAAAATTAAATAGAAAACATATTATTTGCGTGTTGATTGTTTGGAATGTGCACATGTGTAAAAATCCAACCATTTTAACGAGTTAAGTAATTTTCGGATGCCATACGTAGTGAGACCAGTGCACATGGCTAAATTCAGTACTTCTAATTTTCGGTTTTGGGCTAATGCTTTGCAGACGGCATCGTTTAATGGAACATGTTCAAGGCTGAGCTTACGCAGCTGTCGACACTTTGAAAACAATTGTGCCAGAGAATCCGTTGAAATAACGGCCATACTCAAGTCCAAGTATTGTACTTTTGTTAAATAGTCCTTTTGCATTTGGGATGGATTGAAAATTGGATCCAAAATCTACGACACATGGAAAAGAATAAATTTAAATGTTAACTGTTGTTTTGTTTAAAATGTCTGAATCAAACCTTGCTCTGTGCCAGCCGAAGAATTATTGTGCCCCGCAATAAGATGCGCCCCAAAGCATATGGTTGAATTGATTTTCCGGCCAAATCCAAGCGCGTCCAAAGCGATTCATCCTGAATGACCCGATGAAAACGGTGATTTACTAAGCTACAGCGGCTGAGTGTCTTTTTTGGCAACCACTTAAAGATTGACAATAAAATCTCATCGGACAATTTGGCAAAATTGTCTTCACCGGTATAATGGCGTGGATCCCGTTTTTGAAACATGAAAAAACTTTCTTCGGCATTTGATTTTTTTACATCATCAGTATCTGGTGTTTGAGCGAGTGTTGCATTTCCAATCGTTGCCAAAGGGCTTCGACCTTTATGTTTCATTGGGCTATCCGTTTCACTTGTGTCTTTGCGAAATGTTTTCATTGAGTTTCCACGTATTGCTCGGCCTTCCGGTGGGTTTGCAAATGTTTGTTCAGCCGATGTTGATTGTTGATCAGCGCTTAATTGATTGCCAACGGTATCAATGATACCTCTAAAGCTGGTTCGGGTACATGGAACTAGTGAAGCTGGCGTAAAATCTTGATACACTTGAAATGGTTTTGTTTTCAATTCAGCCAAACAGCCACTTTCCTTCGAAGCAGAACTCTGTATGGTTGGTATGGAATTTGCTTCATTCGATGACAAATGCACGTCGCTCATTGTGTTTTGGTTTGAATGTTCCAAATTACTTTCAGTCTCGCTAAATGGTTCTGCCAAATCCGATTCACCAACATTCGATTCGTCCGAATTATCATTTGGAATCATGCTTAATGCTGAGCTTGGCGCTGCAAATGATGCAATTGCATTTGAGACAAGCGATGATTGATTTGATTCATCCGAATCCAATACTCCGAATCCCATTTCACTGGTCAATATTGATGATAATGGTGATGATTTTGATGCACTTCTTGCGTTGAAAAAACGACGACTTGATGTTTCACTTCGATCAACAGATGAAGAGGGGTCTAAATTTTCGTCAGTTGGTGAACTTTTGTATCGTTTATTGCTGCGTAGAAATTTGAAATTTGGTTAACATTTTGTCGCATAGTTGAAACAATTGCATTTTTGTTGTTGTTGAATTTATTTATATTGAAATTTGGAGTTTGTTGAATTCCAAGCATTCATTTGGACTTTAAATAATCAAATGCAGAGTCAACAGAAAATGTACACACACACACACACATGCACGCACTTACATTTAGGCGCAAACAAGTGCATGGATTTACACACAAAATATCATTAAATTTACCTTATGTATGAGTTTTCATCGTCTGTATCGTTGTTGAATTTATGCTTATGACCATTCTCATCCATAATGTGTTAAAACTATTCAAGAAATTAGATTAGAAACTTGATTTACACAATTTAATTTTTAAAGTCATAAATTCAGAAGTTCAGTACTGTTTATCGTTCGTGGTCTGAATTCTTTTTGGTGTAGTGCGAAGTATGGAATTTGTCACGACAACAAGATAAATAACGCGCAAACAAACTGCTTGAAATTGTAGCAGTTGACGGTTAAGCCGGTGCATTACGGTTTGAAAACCGTTTGTGACTTTTGTGCCGTTTTCAACCGATTTCAACCGATTGGTGAACTGTCCAATTAGAATTTCCAGTAACAAATAATAGATGAACATAACCATAAATAAACAGTTTTAATACATTTCTCTTCTGCAAATCGTTATAATTATTGTAAACTGTGTGAAATTAAATTCTATTGTGTGCGTATGAATTTCGTTGATTGGTTGATGTGAAAATTCTGATGTTTTTTATTAGAAGGGTTGCAGTTGAAATCGGACGAAATCCAGTTCGCCGTAGTTTTCGATTGTATTGCAACGCAGCCAAACAAACGAATCAGCAAAATGGCTCAGATGTTGCAAAAGAATCATCATCAAATAGAAATAAAAACAAAGAACGGAATGAAAACACGGCGGAAAATGAGAAGAATAATTCACGACAAAACTCAAACGATCACATGCAGCGAAATTTAGTGATTCAAGGCAATTTTAATCAAGTAACGATTAAGAATAAAGAAACATTTCTTAGTATGTTGCATATGTTTATTGCCCGTGATAAGCATCGAAGACATCATGTTGAATTCATTTATGCTGCACTCAAGCATATGAAAGAGTTTGGCGTTGAAAGAGACTTGGAGGTGTACAAAGAGGTGTTGCATATTTTTCCAAAAGGCAAATTTATCGCAACCAATATGTTTCAAGCCGAATTCTTGCACTATCCAAAACAACAAGACTGTGCGGTATTTTTACTCCATCAAATGGAATACAATGGTTCGTGTTCAATTGATATTTGTTGAATTGAATTTATTTAGTATTGACGACACAATTTCACCTCAAACAGCGGTGATACCAGATGCTGAGACGGAAATCATTTTACAAAATGTGTTTGGAAAACGAAGTCAACCGATGTATAAATTTTGGCGTATGGCCTATTGGATGCCAAAATTTAAATTTCTATCACCATGGTTACTGCCCGATCCAGTGCCGGACGATGCACTCGAGTTGGCCAAATTGGCCGTACGCCGAATGTGCACCGTTGACGTTGAATCCGTAGTTCATATTTTCGATACCGAAAGTGTTGAAGATAGTCTAGATAAGACGTGGATTGTGAGCGGTCAGAGTCCTGTGCAACAAAAACTATTGGATAACCATCCAGTCAAGTCATCACTTAAAGTCGAGGGACCATTTGCTATTTGGCTTCGAAATCGATCAATAAACTATTTTACACTGGTTGGCGATGCCGAACCCGATGAAAATTTCGCACCGGAAGAGGATCTAGACGGTATGCTCTAAAGTTAAATTTTAAATTCAGCATTTAAGCATTCAATCACTTGAACAATTTTGAGATTGAGTATTTTTACATGTGAACATTTAATGCTTACATTCCAGATGTTCGAAATATTGAAGTGCCGGCGTTTTTAAAATTTATGGCACCAAAAGAGAAAGAGGTTGTGGTGCGAAAACCAACACGATCGCTTCATCAGCAAGACGATGGTACAATCTATGCGATTTGTGCAACGGGAACGTCAACCAAAGATTCACTCTTATCATGGATTCGATTGCTAGAAAAGAATGGAAATCCAAAACTAGCCGACATACCAGTTCTATTTAAATTTAGAGCACCCGTTGACGATCGAGCATTAGTTGTTGTAAATAATTCAAATGTTAATGTCGATGAAAATAATATCGAAATGAAATAACCACGCTTAGAATGAAAAAAAAAATCACATTTTAATAAAACATTTATTCAAAATCACAGAAAAATTCTTTCCACCTATTTCCATTATAATTTTTGTTTGATTGGTTTTTTCAGAGATTTTTTTTTTTCGTTTTGTTTTCTTTAAAGGTCTAAGGATTTAAGTTTCAAAGAAGAAAGAAAAAAAATACTCATGAACATTTGCAACGATCATTAATTTTGGTCACACATAAGCAAATTTACTTGAGATATTTTTTTAGTTGAAATAAATATACGAAATGTTAATTAGATCCCAGGTGGACAAAATACACGAATTTATTCGTGTGTACACGAATTTCACACGATTTGTTACATTTTATTTTCGACCATCTTTCGTTGCAGCAAATTTTAAATCGTGTAACAATTTGTGTACACGATTCGTATACACGATTTATTATATTTATATGTTTATAATACGAATATGATAAATCGTGTACACAATTGGTGTACACCAATTGTGTACACGATTTAAAATTTGCTGCAACGAAAGATGGTCGTAAATGATATTTAACAAATCGTGTGGAATTCGTGTACACACGAACAAATTCGTGTAATTTGTTCACTTGGGATAATTCATAAATAATATGTGTTTGATGTCATGTAACTCTAAATATGAGTTGAATTCACTCTTTTCTCCATCATAAATGATGATGTACGTATTTTTGTTTTGTTTGTTTAAATGAGAGAAAACAGAAAAAGAAAAAAAAAATATGTAAAAACATCTATTCTAAACGATGCTTTAATGTCACTTCTTGAAACCGATCTTTAAGCAGTCGGTTCTTTCTAAATCGATAAGAATCAAACTGACTAGATTGCGTTACAGATATTGGTTATTCCGTGCGTTGTTTGTTTATGGGAAATACTTGAGTCACAATGCCGATGCCTTTATTTTTTCCTTCTCTGAATAAGATTCGTTGACCCGATTTTACATATTCCGGATGACACATAAATCGAAACAAAACCGATGCTTGTTCATTTGTTCCGATTTTACCGCAACCCATGATACCTTCAATAACCGCCGTTTGACGAATGCTGCCGATATGCACGGTTGTTTGAAAACCTTCATAAATGGCGGTTGCATGAAACAAAACTGACACCTTTGCCTGCAAATCAAAACCAATTTACAAGTGTTCGGTTAAAATTAATGCACAAATTAATTGCAACTTACTTGGAAGAACCAAGATCCATACGGTTCCACGAGATCGACATTTTTATGTAGTAAGATCATGCCGGACCTGAGCACAGGTACATTTTCATCTTGCGAGAATGCCAATGATGCACTTTGACCAGCGCGTACAATTCGACATGGTGCCCGATTACGATGTATTGATTGCACATTAACGGGATAAAATGAACCATCTTGTAATGGTCCTATTCGCATTGCCGTATCCTCTGTGAGTACACCTTTGATAAGCAGACCGCCAACCACTGAACCGACGCCAGGTATTTTAAATATTTCATCGACAATGAATTCACTCGGCTCTTGTTCCAGCCGCTCTTTTTCGGCATTGCTGATTCCCGGCGAAAGAAGAAACAGAAAACGTGACAGCAGATCCAAACCTTGACCAGTAACATTTGATACACAAAAAATTGGCACAATTTGTTTGGGAAATTTCCTTGCTCCAGCTGTAATAACATCGTCATTGGTCCGAATTATGAATGGTCTCTTTCGGCATTCGATCGAACCAAGAATTGTTTTGAGCTTTGCTAGTGTTGCATCGGGTGTTGTGTTTTCAATTTTTGTCACAACAATAAAGTAAGAGATGTCCAGCGCTTGAATCAAGTCCAAATGTTCGTAGGTCATGCTATTGATGCCTTCGGCGCTAACAACAAGCATAGAAAAGTGTGGTGAATAACCGGTAAGAGCTTGTACGGTGGTTTTTAAGTAACGTCTGTGACCGGCCAAATCCATAAATGTGACCAGTTTGCTGGACTTTTCGCTCACTTCTTCTGCTGTCATCATATCTAATGCTAAATTGATAACATTGCCTTGAGTATCAAAACCTAATGCTTCGTGTGATATGCAAGAGGTGCGTCCCGATTGAATTTCATGACGATGACGGAACATGTTCAACCTGGCCGATCCTCGGCCATTGTCCAATTCACCTTGTGTTAAAACACCGAGCAGTGTTGATTTGCCAGCATTCACACCGCCCAGCACACTCACTCGCACCTCGATGCTATGCTGATCATCCGGAATTTTTCGAACCAGCACCTCGGCAACAGATCGTTGAGATGCAACCGTTTTGCGTCGTAGTATTGTTGTCGATGCACCCAATTTATTGGCCATTTTTTTCAGTGTATCAAGTGACGCAGCCATATCACTGTCGCTCAGGCCAGATAAAAACCCGGAATCTTGAACACCAATTTCATAAACAGCCTCCCCTTTGCCTTCCCTCAGACGCCATTTCATCTGGGTTACTAAGTGCTCGAAACGTTGTGACGTTGGATTGACCAGCTTCAGTTTATATTCAATATTACCAAGCTGTGGCTCTGGCGGCAAAATGCCTTGCTCAAAATCTAAAACAATATTTCCATTGTTCTCAAGGCATTCGTCATCTTGCGACAATTTTGCCTTGTTCTTTTTGCTCCGTTTACGGAAATGCTTTTTATTGCTTTGATTATTATTCGATTCGATTGAATCGTTTGGATCGAAAAGACTTATGAAATCCATTAACGTTTTTTTTTGTTTTGTTTTTTGGTCGACTACAACTGAAATGGAAAATGAAGAAGAAACGATTAATTGAATTTATATAAATATATATAAAAAAATAAAGATCCAAGAGAAAACGCATTCAAGCAATTTATTTCAGCCGTTTATAGTTTGAAACAATGAAATGAACTTGAACAAGATTATGTAATCAATTTAATCAGTTTTCTCTTTCATTTGGTCAACACAAAGAACACGAAAACTGAGCAAAATATTTACTCTTGAAAAAAGATCAGCTGAATTTTTAGACATGAATGGTTTTTAAATCACACGTAAGCACACATCAAAGTGGTATCGTGATAAATATCAATTTTGAAAGGTAGTTAAAAGGCATTGAGGTGGCGCACAAGTGTTGGTTAACTTTGTAGTTTGGGTAACAAAAAAAAAAAAAAACCTAGCAAAAAAACAATATAGCAAATGCTTATTTTTATAGCTTTCACTTCCAACACCAATAATGTATATGTTATCGTTCGATGCATAGTAAAATAGTGTGAGCAGAATAGACAAATTTACCAACAACAAAAAAATAAATAAATAAAAACAGAACATTAAAACTGATAAAATTTACAAATTGCGTGCATTTTATAGAAAAAAACAAATCGATTTTTTTACAGTTGCTTGGTTTTTGGTTATAAAATATACATTTGAACATTATGAAATGTAAAACTGTTTGGCAGAAAAAAAAAGCTGTAGCAAAATGTGTTATTTCCTCAAGATGTAAACAAATGACGCAATGTACAGAATTGTTGTTGCACAATTCATAATTATTAGCTATGTTTGGGCTCAAAATGTTGCATTGGTTTGCCAAACGTGATTCTGTTTGCACAGCTAATATAATTCTGTGCGAATGCCAAAACAAAATCGATGTTCTTTTTACGTAAAAAGAATGCGGCACACCATTTGTACGGTGAATGCTATAGCTTGTATTCTTTTGACTTGCACACGATTTGCACGGGCATCAATTTTATTGATTTTGGCATTTATGTATGTGTTGCAATGACCTTGGTCGCCAACTAAATATATACATTCAAGACTATTTTATGCCATTCGCCGATATAATACCATTCGCATACCCCTTAATATAATTTTAAACATTGTTTTTTTTTTCTTTTTAAATAGTATTATTTCGTTAAAAGTATTGAAAGCACGCTGCAAATTCCGATTGCTTGAGATAACATGAACTTTGTATTGAGAAATAATTTGGCATAAAAGAACCATTTTAATTTCAATCAAACGTTCGGATCACGACCAAAAACAGTTTTATACTGAATAAATCAAGAGAAACAAACAATTGGATGTGTCTTTGTGACGAAATTAAACATATGATTTGCGTAATGAATTACAGAGCACAACACACGCTTGTCAACAGAAATCGACGATAAAATGTAAATTTCGTTTAAAATGCATGAATTCGAACTGAATTTTTGGCTCATTTCATTTCCACTTGCTGACTTTAAAAACCAATAGATTTGTTATGTTTTTTTTTTGTCAAACAAAGCTAGAATGCGTACAAAGGAACATACACTCACACATAAATATCTTTGTCTCATACTTATTTTGTTATTTAAAATACACATGCGAGTCACTTTTCATTAGAACAAAGTCAATATTATTTTCACTTACGTTCAGCTGCTTTGTTTTGAGAAATCAGGTTTCTTTTTGGCGTCCCGTTTTGTTGGTTTTCTTTGCTTTTACTATATTAACTCTTGCAATCTCGTAGTTTTTCGGGTAAAAAATCCGAATTAAACACCTTTTGTCGCACAAAATCAAGCAAATTTGTTGATAATTTTCTAATTTCTTTGTTGCTGTAGTTGTTGTTACTCTACTTGTTTGTTTGTTTGTTTGTTGTTTTTTTTTTTTTATTTTCGCTTGTTAGTGCGTTCAGCCAGTGTTTATGGGCACAATACAAAATTTTCTCTCTCCATTGACATTTGGCCGATTTTCACGTCCGATTTTTTTTTCAATCTCAATTGGATATCACCATTTCGCCTATTGTTGCCAATTCTCATCGAACTAACACCATTATTGCGAAATAAATGAATTTTTCTTTCCGTCTCTCTACTACACTCAAAAAATCCTGTCTGACTTTGTTTTCGTTTTATACGTCGACTGTCGAACAATTTTACGCTGAAAATGATTTGTATACATAAAAAAAAAGTTTGCAGCTGATTTCTTCAAGGTTTACTTTCAAACTAGAGTCTCGATTGTCAGATGCCATGGACTTGTAGTACGTTGTTTCACCGTGTGATGGAGCTGCGATACACAAATGAATTAAAAAAAACCGTTCGCATACGGTTCAACGTTTGACACATGAATTGCATTATATTGCGCTAGAAAACCAAAATAAAGATTTCGTTTTTTTTTATCTTATCGCATTGCTAAGAAATGAATCATATTTTGAGTATTTGCAATGATAAAATGAATTCATTTTTGATTGAATTGTTTTTGGTAAAGAAAAAAAACATTTTGCGGTTAACACTTTTTTTTATTTCAGTATATTTATTGCCGATATTTTGAACAGATTATTCAGAGCTAATATTACATGTATATTTTTTGATTTTACGGAACAACAATTCAACAATAAACTATTATTGATACAATATCGATTGTGTTAGCTGCACATGATTGTAGGAATATTTTCCATCAAGATTGATGTTCCACTAGTTCAATTTCTCTGCCACCATTTTCGTCTAGCCTGTGTTCTTCTTCGTCCTCGAATTCGGCTTCTTCATCCGCTGTTGCTTCCTGCAAAGATGTTCAGTTCATAGAAATAGTGACGGAGGGGGAGGGGGAGAGAGAGAGAGAGGGTTGAATGAATTTTATTAAAATTTTAAATGAAATCTAATCCAAATAAATGTGTATAACGGACAGGGTGATGTCCGTCCGTCCGTCCGTCCGTGGTTTTCAATGGGACGGACTGACGAACATTTAGCATATTGTCCGACTAAATCACCAAACGGGCGGGCGGACACCAGACGGACACCAGCTGGACGGACAACACCCTGTCCGTTGTACACCTTTAAATCCAAACGTAAGCAAAACATACTTGATACTGTTGATATTCGGATATCAGGTCATTCAAATTCGATTCGGCTTCAGTGAATTCCATTTCATCCATACCTTCGCCGGTGTACCAATGCAAAAATGCTTTGCGCCGGAACATTACCGTGAACTGTTCCGAAATGCGTTTGAATATTTCTTGGATGGCTGTCGAATTACCAATAAAGGTTGATGACATTTTTAAGCCTCTGGGTGGTATGTCACAAACAGCCACTTTCACATTATTTGGTATCCATTCAACAAAATAGCTGCTGTTTTTATTTTGAATGGCCAAAATTTGCGAATCAACTTCTTTCATTGACATTTCACCTTTAAACGAATCGAATAAAGAAACAAACACAAACACACACACACAAAAATAAAATATGTTGATTTGGCGTTTTGTAATGTTTGAATTTTGAATTGTCCCCAAAGAACAAACGGTTCAATATTCATAATAAAAAAAAAAACAAATCGAGAATACAACAGTCTACCTCGGAATATGACAGCAACAGTTAAATATCGGCCATGTCTTGGATCACATGCTGTCATCATGTTTTTGGCATCAAACATTTGCTGTGTTAGTTCTGGCACTGTCAATGCACGATACTGTTGAGATCCTTTGGCTGTAAGCGGTGCAAAACCTGGCATAAAGAAATGCAAACGGGGAAATGGCACCATATTTACAGCCAATTTGCGTAAATCAGCATTTAATTGACCCGGAAAACGTAAGCATGTTGTCACACCGCTCATCGTTACCTGCAACGATTGCATGCACGCACATATTCGCAAACGAAAGGTGAAATACAAAATGCACAAATTATAAATTTATGGACACAGAATGAGTAAGAAAAACCAAATCCATAGAATAAAACATACCGAAACAAGATGATTTAGGTCACCATATGTGGGCGACGAAAGTTTTAACGTACGGAAGCAAATATCGTAGAGCGCTTCATTGTCAATGCAAAATGTTTGATCGGTATTCTCGACCAGCTGATGGACTGAGAGCGTTGCATTGTACGGTTCAACAACGGTATCAGACACCTAAAAGTGATGATAAACGATATTTATTTGGTTGAGGCTATCCTCTTCTTATATAAAATCATTTCATATGATTATGCAAGAATTGTGGCCTTACCTTTGGTGAAGGTACAACGGAAAATGATGACATTATTCGATCTGGATATTCTTCGCGAATTTTTGAAATCAGCAATGTTCCCATCCCGGATCCAGTGCCTCCGCCTAGCGAATGAGCCAATTGAAAGCCTTGCAAGCAATCACAATCTTCAGCTTCTTTTCGCACAACATCCAACACTGAATCGATCAATTCAGCACCTTCGGTGTAATGACCCTTGGCCCAATTGTTGCCTGCAAATGATTAATGTCTTACTGATTACAATCCTGTCCAAACTCATGTTTGAAAGAGAAATTTCCAAAAAAATTACCAGCGCCAGATTGCCCGAAAATATAGTTATCTATTGTCGATGCGGAATAAACAAACAAAAAATACACACAAACAATTATTATTGCTCATGTAAAGTCGATTGTAAAACAATTCTGAGTGAATTTCAAAAGGGCAGGAAACAAACCTGGCCGAAATAGTTGTCCGTATGGAGACATTCGTACCGAGTCCATGGTGCCCGGCTCTAAGTCAACTAAAATTGCACGTGGTACATATTTTCCACCATTTGCTTCCGTATAGTAAACATTGATTCGTTCCATTTGCAAATCATTATCGCCATGATACATGCCTCTTGGATCGATTCCATGCTCATCGGAGATAATTTCCCAGAACTGAAATTTTCATTTTGGAAAATTGTAAATGCTTGCGAGTGTCGCACCGTGTCACACACATCCAAACACACACACACACGCACACACACGCATTCAATTTTGCATCCATAATTTAAATCTATGGATTTGGGGCAACAATCGGTCATAGCTTTTGCATTGCCAATGAAAACTCAATCTCGAGCTCTGATCCCATAACCCATAACCCATTCGATTCCATCCACTTTTAATAACTTGTACATCATGTAAATGATAATGTCTTGAAAATACATTATTTAGTTATGCAACTGCAATATTTAACACAATTCAACATTCATGAGTGCGCTCGTTCAGACAACACGAAACAAGTATGTGATTTCATTTAATAGTCAATATAAAGAGCGGCGCAATTGAGCTAGGTTAAGAATTCATGAGAGAGTGAGAGTGAGAGTGAGAACAACATCAACATCAACAACAACAACTACGATGACGATGACGATGATGATGGGCAAAAAAAAAAAACAACAAAAATGTGTGACATGAGCTGATAAAGGAATACAAAGCAGAAAATGAAATTGCAATGAAGTATATCGTGTCATGCACACATTATTTACCTTCGATCCAATTTGATTGCCACATTGGCCGGCTTGCAAGTGAATTATCTCTCGCATTTTGCTTACTTTTACAACAGTTTCAATGAGCCAGTAAATCAGTTGATGAAAAAAATAAAATGTGCTTTATTCCTGACGAGGAAAAGAAACACAAACACACACAAAAATGCTCAAAAAAATATTCACCAAACACACTGCTATCGATTTGACTTCGGAACTGGAAAATGTCATGCAGATGTGCAAAATGAAAAATGATCAGAAAAGTTTATTTGACACTCATAAACTACAAAATGCACATCAAAATACTCACGATAGAATAGTTAAAAAAAAAAAACTGAAAAATCACCAACACACAGATGTACCAAACCAAACGCGCTGTAACACTTAAAAAAGTGCCATAAAACTAACGAAACTAACGAAAACTAAATATAAATTTGCTGATAAAAAAAAAGTACGTCGGCAACTGACGATTGCGTTTCAACTTCGCTGTGTGTATATGAGAATTCGTGTCGAAATTCGTCACATAACTATTTTACGTCGATTTGGCTGTATTTTGTGTGCGCTTGACGTTTTTATGTTTGTTGTTTTAAATTCTCTTTTTGCTCTAGATGTGTATAGAATATTTTTTTTTTTACTATACTCAGTCAGTTAAATGGCCACACACAAATACCTGCAAGAATGCACAGCACACACAACATGACCGAAAAATGTTCGTACAGAGACATTTGCTTTCGATTTCACACATAGGCTGTTTCTGTTCACGATCGAGCTATCACCGCTTTGTATCTGTTTTTTTTTTCGCTACATACGACTCTGAACGGAATACTGTGTACGCAGAACCCAGAGTTGAATGCTCAACAGTATGAGATGTTTAAAATAATCGACAAGTGCCTATTTTTATACATACACGACAAAAGCACACAATCATTTGTTTCGTGGTTCACACATTCAATAGAGAGTCATCACTTGTTAATGAGTTTGTCTGTTTATTTCTCGATTTTATTTTCTCTTTCTTTCTCTGTCTCTCGTGCCAATGATATCGTGAACTACATGTTCACCGATCAAGTGAAAATGTAATGTTTCGAAACCCAAATGAACTCAAGTATCATGTGGTAGTGTGATGTCGCGCCTTGTGTGGTTTTAAATTTGACACATACTCACTCATCTCAAGCGCAAGACAGTTGAATTTTAATCAATTGAATATTAACGTAATTCAAGTGCGATTCATCGAATTTGTTGCTAGATGCTATCTCGCTTGGAATTTTATCAGTATCACCAAAATGATTGATGATTGGGAGAAATGGTTTGAATGATTAAATGTCTCGATTCAAAAATGCATCACATTTGTAACAGTTTTTGTTTTTCATTGAACAATAAAACGAAAACGGGCGACCAGACCCAATGAACAAGTCCATAGATGATATAGGTTTCTAGTATTTCGGCTGAGACAACCATAATGAGCGGATTTGACTGATGACACATTTTATGTGTGTGGAGCTGAAAATGAGTGACAGCTGTGGAAATATTAGTTTGCAAAATCGTTACATTTTGACGCCTGAATCAGGTGAAAACAGCATTTCAAAATGTTCATTGGGTGTTTTTGAGCACATGAGTGGTCTGATATATGGCTTCGAATACACGATCACATAAGAAAATGCCGTACAAATTCAATGTGGCTGGCATTCAATAGACATATTGAGCAGCTCAAGGCACCTTGACTGTTCATAAGTATGCAATTCGTTCGGAATTTACTTATTTTGAATTTATATTTTTCCACCAAGTGAATCTCATTTCGGCATTGTATTACATGTTGAAACAATGAATTGTTATGTGTTTTATGAATACTTGAGCCGTTTGCCAATTTTCTGAGCGAGAAAATGTTGAATTCTCGTATTTCCAAAATGCCATTTACGACTCATATGAATACAAAAAACCGAATTGTTCACAATGTGCGAGAGAAAAAGGCAAGAGACAGTTTGAAGATAGAGAAAAAAAAACAGCTCATCAATATCGATTTTCGTTTGTCTGTGTTGTACAACTGTTTCTTCGAGAGGTTTTTTAGTCGTTTTTTTTTTGTCAAGCGGCTGTTCTATCAATTGAAATGTTTATTTTAGAGGGAAAAATGGAGAGAGAAAGAGAGAGAGAGAGAGAGAGAGAGAGAGAGAGAGAGAGCAAACGAACGAAACGAGAAATTCGGAGGGAAAGAGCGACAAGCACAATGAAAAACAAATATTTATACTAACTTTCTTTTATTGTGCGTCGCTTCGTTTGTATTTTCTCTCATTCTTTGTATCTCTATCTCTATTGCCAACGATATCCATATCCATGCATCATTGACATATTATCGCAACGTGCAGATACGGCTGGCTGCATAGTAACGGTCTCTGCTTTTCTTCCTACGTACATCACTTTTTGATGTACCCAATAAATTTGTGACTGTGTATGTGTGTGTGTGTTTGTGTGTCTTTTCGAATCCATTTTGAGGAGATATTCTCAAATATCCGGCAACAAGCAAATTCCCGTTTATAAGCTCGGAAATGAGAATAAATTCATCGCTCCCTTTCCAAAAAAAAAAGTCACTAAAGATGATTTCGCATGTAAAGCACGACTCGATACGATTTTAAAGCAATTGGTGTTTGGCAGATTTGCCGAACAAGTTTTTGTTGTTGTGCATTTGATAAACGTAAATCCTTTCGACACCATCCACTTGCACAAACGGCATTCATCTCAAACACAGCAAATAGAAACATTAATGGATTGCAAAGTCTAATGAAGCGCATGCTATAACAACAGATGCACTCACGAAATACATATGATACCGAAGCACGCAACAGTCGACACAGCCCCATCAATCGAAGCGAATGATACATGGAGAAAACTTGAATTTTTATTGAGCATTATTTGCAGTATTTGAAACCAATGAAAAAAAAAACAATACAAACGAAGTCTGAACCCGAGGCCTGGAAGCTTGTTTACAAAAACGGAGACGCTTAGACGAATTCTGGATTGTTCCAGGTGTGTTGAGACATCGGAATTGAACAATTTTTGAAATGTTAACATAAATTAGAAAAAAAATGATCCATTTTCCGCGGTATCCCACCTATTGCCCAGACCTGTAAGTGAGTAAACACACTCATAATGTGTTCGGAACGACATATTTTAAGTGCCATCTACAACATGGATGTCATATTAGTCAGTAGCCAGTACATTCTTTAGCTGAAACTCAAACATGAGATTATGGTTTGGATCATCGCTAGAGATGTTCATTGAGTTCAGCATGCAGTTCGTCTGTTCTTGGTGGTTCTTAAATAATGAAAAATCTTGCTGCATATAGGCCGAATACATTTTACATTGTCATCCCTGAGTGAAGTACTGAGTCTACTCGAGTCGAGTGACTGAGGGTGTTGGGTCTGCTTCTGAGCCGCGAGTTGTTTGAAGAAGCTGATTTAACATTAAACCATTACACTTACGTACGGATTGAGTGCTGCTACCCAATCGATGAAATTCAATCCAATACTGATATATTTATTCACTTCTTGTGATCTAGTTTTAGATTTCTACAGTTCGCATGCCGAGTCAAGTCGACTCCACTCCACTCCACTCACTTCTAGGTCTGCTATAGCAGTATACCAATCCCCCCTCAAATTTAAAACTTTGGCATACGTTTATCGACATTGAATGAAATGAATTGTTTATGTTGATAGTGGTACTTTTGCTTTGTTTTTGTGGATGATGGTTGACGGTGGGTTCATGATCGAGTTTGGGTTCAGATTCTTGCTTCTAAATTCATCTGATATTTTTGCTGAGTTCAATAAGTCACCGCATAAAAAGTTCAACGAAATCAAAACTAAATAACAATTTTATTTATTTACTGAGTGGTTAGTAACATTCATATGTTTCATTTCCACTTTGTCACATTAATCAGGATTGTTGCGTTAAGTGGCTCGCATTTAAAATACGATCGTAATAAATTGGTTTTCACAGTTGGAAAAAATGCTCTCACATCACACATTCAATTGACTGGCCACAATTGAGGAAATTCAGACAATCATGAAAATCTGATTACTTAAGGCAAACTACCAATTTATTCATAATCACAAATAAAAACTTGGTCGTTTTTTTTGTCTCTGTCAAACCAACGATATTTATTTTTATTAGCATACGAACTTAGAAAAGTATCTAAGTTAAATGTGTCCATATAAATTTGGTTGATGCTGGCTTTCTACTCTTTCAATTCAATTCAAATGTTATTTCCTCAAACAAAAAACCAAATCCTATGTGGCCTCTGTTGTAAACTAGCGACATTAATGCAAGTGTATGTGCTCAATTTTCCATTATAAACAAGAAACCATGAAAATGTCCAAATCTATCGCCACTTTACTTTGTTTTGGGGGGGAGCGAGTAGAATTTCTCAACGCTTCGAATATTTGAAATGAATATCTGGTGTCGTTCAAAAGCCATTGTTAATACCCAAACACTTTAAACTTTCTTTCATTTTTCGCCCTTTCACTATCACTCTCACGCTCTAGCTCCCCACACTCATTCTCTCACCCTCTCCCTCTCTCTCTCTCTCTCTCTCTCTGTCAGAATTCCATTGCCCGTTTTGATGCTGCTGCTCCATGGTAAGACCACCAAAACATTTGTATAGAAAATTATGTGGTGCGGTTATGCATGTGTGCACGCCAACATTCAGAAACCCTCACGGCTTTTTGACAATGTTGATTTACGGCTATTGTTATACGTATTTTCTAAAACATTATATGCACACATAAAATGGCAAAACACAGAGAGCGGGCGAATAAAAAAACATCACCGGCAAAAGTGTGGAAAGAAACGAGAATGAGAAAATGAGTGCGAAAAAGAATGAAAGAGAAACGAAAAATGGAAAAAATGAATGGAAAATAGAAACATGAAATATGTTATATATAGGGCTAAACATCGCTTTCAACATGCTAAATTCAATTTCGTCCTATTTTAATACTAGAACCATTTTTAGCACAATTACTTCGGTTCCTTCCTACTATGTTTTGCGTCTTTGGCATAGACTCCCCGAGATGGCATTTTAGGCGCTTGAAACCGCCTACATGCGCTCATTTATGCGCTCGATATAAAATCAGTATATTAATATAGGGGGAAAGCCTAGGCGCTCATCAAAAACAACACGGGAGTTTAGAAGTTCTAAAGAATTGGGAGCGCCTAGGCTCTTTGTTCAATATGCTCAATGCACTGTATTTAGATGAGCGCCTGGGCTTTTTTCCTATATTAATATAATGATTTTATATCGAGCGCCTGTAGGCGGTTTCAAGCGCCTAAAATGCAAACTCGGGTCTTTGCCACTTCCGATTTTCTTTCTAGTACAAAGGTTTTCCAATTATTCGATAATGAATTTAACACGAAATTCGGTAACATTTTGAAATGCGTTCAATTAAATGTGATATGTGAGTTATAGTTTAATATAAATCAATTAAGTATTTCAGAATATTGGTTATTTAGAAATATATTAGTGTTATCACTGTTTATACATAAACGGCTGCAATAAAATATAAGTGATCTCAACGCCGGTCTATCTCAGTCAGTGCATTTTATTCAGTGCCGTTATAACAGTTTGAATGTATTGGCAACACCATAAACATAAACTGTCAAATGATTCCAATTTTGGCTTAAAATGTTCATCATTCTTTAGTGAGAATTTATATTGAGAGATGAAAACTGAATGGGGTTTCGAAGTTCGGACTGCAGAATCTAGCTTTGTAAAATGATCAGTGATCACATGTGTAAAAAATTAAATAATATTTTAGGACTCAAACGAAAGGTGAATATTAATTTAGCAACTAATATTGAAAATATTTTGTTATATAATTTGCTTTTATACGATATATTTTCATCCAAAATGAGTTTACCGTTAAATGCACCAACAAATTTGTTTAGTAATGGTTTCGCACCAAGAACACCGTTTAACACATACATCTCGTTAGCACGAAGTTTTGAACAGGAAATATTTACGTTTTGGTTAACCAATTAGAAGCACTGTGTTAGTGATATTTTGCTCATGCTGAAAAAGAAAAATATTTGGCCCAATCGGTTTTATGCGTGAATGGTGGCCTCACACATTGAGTAGTGTGTTACACTGTGTGTATGCGATGGAAAAGAGCAAAAAAAAGAGTATGTGTGTGTACTTATCGAAAATATGGTCGATGCATAACATTGTATTGTTCCGTGCAATGGCAGATTTTCGATTCCATGGCAAAAGAATGAGAATGTAGTAAGTATAATGTGTTCAATGTTCATATCAGGCCACACACAACATGTTATGGATATTCGTGCGCGCGAAGCTACCGCCACACATTCACATGCATCCGCGCTATCCATCCATTACACACACTTATGTTTGGAGCATATATTTTATTCTTTCGAACGCATTACATTTCAACCGATGGAATGCTTGGCAAAGCGCACACTGTCTGTACGCTTGGGATACTTGTGCTCACTCTGAATGCGAGGAAAAGCACTTAAAACGCAAAGCACTTCAACTTCACGAACCTCAGTCAGTCCAAATTCACAGAGATCTGGTTAAATGATAAATAGTCGGCACACGACTTTGAAAAAAAAAACCGTACACACTGCACGAATATAATATCGAATAAATTTTTTTCACACATGCTTGGAGCGCAATTCAACTTGAATTATTAAAGTTTGGTAGAAATGAAAACCATAACACCTAAAGAAAATCGATTAGAAGCGCTTTTTGTTACAATGCATTTTAATGGATTTTGCTTTGCAAAAAATCTCTCTCTCTCTCTCTCTTTCACCCTCACATTCGATTTTAATCACATTGAAAATGGAATTCCACTGAAATGTTACCAGGTAGGTAGTTTTTGAAACATGTCATTAAGCACCATTAGCTTATTTTCGAATGAGATCCTTTGAGGGTTGCCGCTGCGGCTGGGGCTTGATAGGATTTCAATGGAAAGCACAATACCGATATTCATTAGTTCAATACGAATGCTGTTAAGTTTGGTGAATCTTGACAATAGAATTCTGGTTCCTTCTGTTCAGTGTTCATCACCGATCGATGTACCAAACCAAGACTATTTATTCATGATATATGCTAACACTCACATTTGCATTCACTTAATTAACAATAATAGTTGTGTAATAGACCTATAATTTGAAACGAAACAACTGGTTTTCCCTTTTTTTCTTGTTTTTTTTTTCATTAAATTACAACATTCTTTGAATCTCGAACTCAAAGTACAACTTAATAAATAGCATTGCATTTTCCCCATTTCCACAATGTGACGTTGAGTGAATTGAAATTCAACGAAAGCTTTTTTTTCGTATTTTATGTTTTGGTGTGTTAAATTAGCAATTAAGGTACTGTGAACCATACAAATCGCTAAAGGCACACGAATTCCTGCATAAAATACATTTACGCGAGAAAATAAAACGATATTGTCTTTTGACCTTTTGCAAGCAAAATTGTATTTAACGTAACCGGAGTCAATCAGTGGGCGAAAAAAAAGCAACAATAACCATGGCCAACGTTATGCCGATGGCGTTTGTCTTGTAGTTTCTTTTCAACTTGTGGCGGAAAGATCGAACAGAAGAGCGTAGTGCGCGCTCGAATTAAAAATATGGTCAGCAAAATATCTCATTACTTACTGTGGTTTAATGAAAAACTCTTTGGTCTTTTTAAAAACCCCTTTAAAACATTACACTAGAAGGAACGAAAAAAAAACCTCGTTTTTATCTCATTCATTCTAATAACAAAAGCCCAATTTTTCAGTTGAGTGGAAGAGAACAAAAAACAAATATAGAGAAAACCGGCAAAACACAAAAAGGGGTTGGTTTTCCAATTTTGACTATAATTTAGGCAGCGAGACTAAACAAATAAGCGTGGCTACGTTCATAGATTATCTTGAGCCTGTGACACAACGACACAACGTTGTGTGGAATGCACCAATCTATTTGTGTGTTTGTCTTTGTGTATTTGTTGAGCAACGCTTTGTCATACTTTTTGTATTGAGCTGGTATTGTTGTCGCCAACTGCAATATATTGGCATGCCATTCAAGCCGGATTTTCATTGATTTCGGCAATTAACAGCATGCCCAAATACTTCCGAATGTACTCTTTACAGTGAACCCCTCAATGTGTTTTGCCATTCACACATGCAATACAACACATTTTGTGCACGGGAATCCGATTGATATTGAGATATGAGACATGACCACAATGAACTGGATACATCTCTTGTCGCACAACAGATTCATTGATGTTTTAAAAAAATGGTTTTCAATGAGGATCGGATAACATTTTCACCAATCCCCACAACACAATCCACTTGCTTCGCTTGAATCGGTTCGTTTCATGCTCGTTTCGTTCCGTTCCCGTTCATCTGGTCGGCAATTTCTATAATTCATATGTGAATGACAATTTGCACATGTTTGTCCAATGTCCACTCATAGATTTATTCTTTTTTTTTTTGTGCGCACAGAACTATCTCAAATGAGAGTTTTGAAAGCTAAAATTCAGAGTTGTATTGAAAATGTGTGAGAATCAAAACTCAGAATCTAGGCATTCTATTGTTACAATTCCAATGGGATGCATTTCTACTGGTAACAATGCACCAGGTATGAATATTTATTGTTTCGAAAACATATCCATTTCGTATTTATCCATTTTTGGGGTAATTAGGAACAGCACGTGCATTTCTTGCAGCATAATTTCGATGTCGCAATGCACCGAAGCCACACACCCACACACACACACACACACACTCAATCACAATCACAATCACAAACACAAACACACAAACACGGATTCAAGATAAGATCACTGTTTCGGTGTCAGAAGAAAACTGTACACAATTTCTTAAATTCAGACATGTTCAAGTGTAAAACATCTAAATTTAAAATCGGATATTTTTAAGTGTGCATTTTAATCCGGTTGCAAATTCGTTCGGCATGCCATGCCACACCATATGCAATGCATTGCATGTTTGTTTTCCACTTTTACAAATAATACCGTTAATCTCGTTAGCGAAAAGCTTTAAGCGGTCGGATTCAGTTAAAGTGCACTTTTCATGTGCTCATTGAGTAAACAACAACAACAACAACAACAACAACAACAATTGCAATGGAAAATATTTGAAAACGGCACCAACACGGATAACAATAACTGAAATGCAAAAACCGAATGGGAAAAACTGAGAGACAGAGGCAAACTGAAAATGCATTTGAGAAATGGTGCACCACATAGACAGAGAGTTCAGCCATAACACAAAATACACAACCGAAAATGAACGGCGATACAACGACAGGCAATAAATAGGCGAACACCCAAGTTAACACCGTTCAATGTGCATTCTGTATATAGATAGGGTTTTCAGGGATAACAACGACATTGGGCCATATGGAGTGAGTTTTGTGTATTGTGTATTGTGTATTGCGCGCCTGTCTAAACAACCACGTGCTAAACACCAGTGCAGCCGTAACGATACAACGCGTAAACAACGGTGGGCGCCCAAAATTTGATCGAACGGATCATATTTATATCACCGAAAAAAAAACACTGCAGCATTCGGTGTTCGGAACAAAACGATTTGGCAACGCAAAATCTTATTAACGATGGCACATTGTCACATTTCAAAGTCGTCTTCGATTCGATCGCTCGCACTCGCCAACTATTGGTCTCCTATTTAACGCAGCCTTCTTTTCATCGTTTATTTTTTCTTCTTTTTTTTGTGTTAGTTTTTCATTCTCTCGACTGTGTTCGGTCAGATCTGTGCATTCGAAAAACCCGATTGCAATTTTGACGGCGCCCACTCCGATTCGATAAGACAATTGTAGACTCCGCCCTTGGATGCTGTACCATGTATTATTCTCGAAAATATTGTGGCATTGTGCTCACTGCTTCTGTTCGCTCTCTCACTTGCCTGTTCTTTCTCTCTCTCTCTCTCTCTTTCTCTACACGAGTAAGATAATGTATTGTTTAAATGTACTGCTCAAGTGGATAGCTGAATGGGTGGCATAGCATAGCATAGCATGGCATGGCATGGCATTTTATACACAGACATAGAGCAGAGCATACAATAAGCCGCAATGAACGTACACACGGCTTACAGTCGGAAAATCGGTTTTACTTCTTTTATTATTTCGCTTTTCCACTAGTTTATTTGGCTTCAACACACAGCCACCGTATGCGTTGTATGTATTTGTATTCCGCTCCTTGGCGCTATCGGATTCGAGTTCTTGTGTATGCGTACAGAGCACACCGAAAACTGCTGAAACGGTTCTGCACACGTTACACGTATAATTTTTGTGTGTTGTGTGTTATTTTTTCCCTTTTTTTTTCTCTCTCTCTCTTTTTTTCATTTTGTTCATGTGATGGAGATGAATTTTGTGGATGGAAGAGAATCAACTGATTTTCTACAACGCCTTGCAACGGTCGTTCGTTACAATCAAGTGTTCAGTATAAAACCGGCATTTGTGTGTATCCTACGTGAAAATAGCGATTGCGTTTTGTTGATATAAATTGTTCTGAGCGAAAGACGACGACGACAACAACGAAACATTTTTCGTATGGAAAATAATTATACTTTTGCACTGTACACAACACCGTAAATCTATTTGCATTGAGTATTTTTTTTCTTGCGTTTCCTTTATGCTGGCAGTTTGAAAAAAAAACAACCTAATGAACCGATAATCCCAAAGACAAGAACGATTGTTTTCTTCTGTTGATTAGCAGCAAACATGGGATCTTTAGCACGAGGTGATTGATCAAAACAAAAACATTTTTTTTTGTTGTTGTCCCAATTATCATAATATTGTGAGTGTTTTTGGTGAATGGCATGAGTAAATGAGTGAGTGAGTGAGTGAGTGAATGTTCAGTAATGAGATCTCTGTTGCAAAGTGCATAAGGACATTCATAATTAAGTGCTTGAGCGCACACCATTGTTCGTGAAAAACTCATATTAAGAGAAAAAGGGAGAGATTGAGTGAGCACAAGCGAGCGCACGCTAATTCCAAACGATCACTAATTCACTGAAGTAGTCCGCAATGGGTTCATTTTCACAAACAACCAAAATGCATCAAGCAATTTTGCAATGGTCCCCATGTTAGATTTACCATAAGTTTCACAGCTAATATTAAAAGTTGTTGAATTTAAACACCAATGCTATTGTGCACATTTTAAAATTCCATTGCTAGTGATTTACGACTTCCATTACATCGTATTAATTTAATGCTGTTGTCGTTGTTGTTTTTTTTTTGTATTACTTTCTTATTCACAATTGCAACGAATCAAAATAGGGCGCGCGCGTAAACGTTTCGATGTATTTGTATGTGTGTGTTGAATTCTGTCAAAGTTCATGGGGCAATATAAATTGTAAAATAAATTTATTACTTTTTTTTGAATGAAAATGAGATTTGTTTTTTTTTGCAAATTAGGCCACAATGAGGCTGTTGAAAGATGAATTTTTGCCATTTTAAAAACAAGCAACTGAAGAAACCGCATCTGGTTGAGGTGTGCATGTTCATTGCAGTTTCGCATGTAATTATGGTGCGTGAAATCAAATTTAATTGCCACCACAAATTCTGCATTCGAATTCGGTGAGCTAAATAACAACAGAAAAAAAACCATCACACACACACACACATTGTGTACAAAGCAGCCACCTCTCTCCCACAAAAGCCATCCTCAATATAAAATCCAATACACATTGCATCCCTAGCAATAAAAAAAAATAAATAAATTCATTGATGAAAAATTAAAATAGCAAAAATACAACAAACACACACACACATACAATCAAAAAATTGTTGTGCGTGTTTAAATGCACGAAAAATGTGCATTTCCATATTTTCAAACCGAAAGCCATAAATACGTAAACAAATGTCGCACGGAGCTCGAGATTAAACTGTATTTATGTACCGATCGAAATCAAAGTGCATATACAGAAGAAGCAACTGCAACAACAATACCGACAAAAGCGAGAGAATAAAATAAAATAAAATCGAAATAAATAGCACATACACACACACACACACACACATACATGGAGGAGGAGAGTTGACTTGGGTGCAGTGGAAAACTGTACATTAGGCCCCCCTCCCCCCTTTGAATTACAAATCATGTCGCACGACACAATTCGTTGATTTGTTTAATTTCAGTTAAAAAATATTTTTGCATGCACAAAGGGAATAAATATACAGGCACCGAAGGCGATGTTACTGTTGTCGATCACAACGAATGAATGCATAAATGTGGCGCTGTGATTGATTCGAATTGACAGTGAATTGTAGCATTTGCCGAATGCGGGCCCAAAGCTAAACATTAAGGGGTAGAAGAAACGAGATGAGCGCGAGGAAACTAGTCAAACTAATATTACTCCTTTGATTGGATTGCCAAAAGTGCGACACACAACCACACAGCACACAATCGAATTCGATGACTGTTCATCAAGGGCAAAGATTCTTTCTCGAAACTGTTCATGAGCCAGCCCATTTTCAGGATCATTGTGATTTTATTGACTGTATGATAATTTTCGCAGACGAAAATAAACAATATGTTTATTCGTAAGCAATACAACGCGAGGGATGCATTTTGATGTGTCCGAAAGCAACGGAAGATGAAGAGAGGGCGAAAAAAAAGAAAAAAACAAAACAAAACAAATCAACGCAATAAATTTTCTTCAATGTTTCATTCGAATGGAAGTAATTTGATAATTATTCAGAGATTGTTAGTATGCAAATTTGTATTTGAATTACTTTGATTTGTGGCTGCCCTTGTTTTACCCGGCAACATGGATGATAGATAAATGAAAACCCGCGAACGTTTGACACAAATGCGATGACTGTTGAATTACAAATCATTCATCAAATGTTGATCGAATCACATCATGAATATTTTCCTTTGGGCAACTTTTTCAGTCGACAAAGCAAACAAACAAAACAGAAAAAAAACGAACAACCCAGAAAAAAAAACACACACACACACACACACTCGCAAACAAGCAATTTATGGAACGAAACAGAGATATGTAATTACGGAGTGGCTATTTTAATTAATTGTGTCCATCATGGTCGATTTTTGTTGTTGTTGTTGCTCAATAGTCCAAATGCATTCCAAACAATCACTTAAAAACAAAAACAAAACAAGAAAAAACAAAAAAATAAATATACGCATAAAATTCACACTCACACTCTTGTTAGTATTGCACTTTTCTGTTTCGGTTAATTATATTTTCCATTAATATTTGCATCCATTTGTCATTGCTTAATTCGAGATACGTGATCTATTTTGATTTATGTGCACAAATACAGCAGCATCTACACTTCACTAAAATTGCAAAATAATTGAAATGCAACTCATTAATATTTTCGATTCGAACATTTTATTGGTTTTGAATTTTAAAACAACAACCGAAATAAAAACAAAAATGATTGCTCGGGTTAATTGCTTTGCAATGGACATATCGCTCACAAGTGGACCTGAGCCCATGAACAACAATAAATATCAGCAACACGACAACAACGACAATATACCATCCATCTACGGCGAAACAAAAAAAAAATTGCCGTTCAGCACTGCACTTTTCATACATTTTTAGTTAGACGCAAAAATATGCAAATTTAATCACATCCACACACACACACACACACACACACACACACAAAATGGGATGAAAACCATAAATAAACAGTCACAAACACACAGTCTCAATTATTTTGAGTTGTGGCAATGAAATCCGCGGGGAAATTATGCTGTTTGTCAACCGACAACGTTGATGCACTAAAGTGTAAATCATTGTGATTGGTTTATTGTTATTATTTTCTGTTTAAACGGCAGTTGCACAGGATGAACCTCAATACAATGCGAATGAGCAAGCTTTTCATTGATCGGCCATATCAACTTATGATATTGAATGACCTTTTGTGATCAACAGCCATCGAACAAATTCGGTGAAATTCCATTGAATCACGATCGACGTTGCAAAATTGAAATGTGCCCCCAATCTTCAAATCAAGATGATGAGCTCATTTTTGCTCATTCTTATGAAATATATTGGCAGATGAACGCTCACACTAAAACTATTTGAACTGATTTTTTTTTTATTTGCACATGTCAATTAAGTCTAGGCGATCGTTTAAAACTGTAGATATTTGAATGCAAAAATGAACCAAAAACACTGTAATGAACAAGACATTTTACACTCTGGTTATGCTCTGAATGCAAAACGACGCAGACACCTCAACTTGATTGTTATTTTTGTATATCATGCACAAATAATATACAGCGTCTGGTTTTGTCATTTAAAAATGAAATATATTTAGTATCAACGAATGAGCATTTCTCGAATTGGTTTTTTTTTTGTTTTGTTTTGCTATTCAGTTTATTTCTTCCTTGTCTATCGTCACAGCAAATAAATCCTTTTGTTTCACGCTGTCTGTCTATCGCCATCACACAAATTCAGGAATGTTTTCTGCTCGGTAGACAGTTAATGAAAAATAAACACCAAAAGATGATGTGAGACACCGATAATCACGTATCTTGTGTTGAATTTGCACAGCAATCTCAAATATCTGTGAATATTGAGATTTCATTTTTCTCTGTTTGTCTCTACTGTTTTTGTTTTTTCTAAAGAAAAAAGTGGTAAAAACTTACCATCGGTGATTTTTACTTTGCATGCGTGCGTGCGTGCGTGCGTGTGTGTACGTGTCTGTGTTTATAAATCAAATTATAACCTATTTCAACATTAATGATAAATCAATTTGCATAAATTTACTGTGTTTTTCATGAACATCGATCAGTCACATTGGCCCATCCCAACATATCATATATTTAGTTGTGTAAATCCATATATGTTTGATCAAACTGCCCCAATATGAAAACCATATTCAAAAGAGATTTTTTTTTCAAACTGATTTCAGGTTGACGTCGTTAACGCTCGAATACATAAGTGAAAAATTGCTTTAAATTACACTGGAAACCGAACCAAACAAAAAAAAAAAAAATAGGAAAAACAACATCGTATTTATCCATCCGGTTTAGTTTGGCGTGCCGAATTTTTCGCACACATTTTCTTTGCCAGTCCGACGAAAAGAAAAGAAAAGAATAGCAAAGCAAAGCAAAACAAAGCAAAAAAAATTGAAATATAAACAATAAAGAGGCCAACAAGTTTCTCAAGTCGTTTATAGAAAAATGTGTTTTGTATTTTTGATGTGAGGCCACGTACACATTATCAAGCATATGACGTACACGGATTTTCATCGTGGAATTCTAATGCCCATAGAAAACAAGGAAATGGATAGAGAAAGAGAGTGAAAGAAAGAAAGAAAGACGTGAATAAGAATAAACGATAAAAGAAACTAAAAGAAAAATAGCAAAAGAACAAAAGAAAAGAAAACAAGTAAACACAAGTGTACATGACCACCTATCAAGAACAACAAACGGACGACTTTCTTTCCAGGCCAAGCCAAAAGCATACGGCACAACGATAAACGGTCATACAACGAGCACTGCATTTTGAATTGTTATAAAAATAAATACAGAAGAAAAAGAGAAAAATAATAATAATAAGAACGACCGAACTGAGAAAAGAAAGGCCGAGAACGTGAAGGAGAAAAACCTTCTTTTCCACTCCAGCTGTATCTGTTTTATTATGGAATTGTACTTGTGTGAACTGTACAGCATATGAATGTGCGAGACGATCAAAACGAGAAATAACAATTTTGCTGTTCATCAACAACACAACACAAACAGAAAGAAAACGAGACCAAATCGAAAAGAAAACGGCCACGAAGAAAAACTACGAAAACAACGCACAGAAACGTGTAATAGAAGAATAATAAAGATCGTGATACGGTTGAATGAAGTTCATTGTGAAAATTGAAAGATGATTTGACAAAAAGCATTTGCGATTACTTTTCAAATAATCAAAACAGATTGCAAACCACGAAATAAAATGCATTGAACTGAGAAAAAGCTACAGGAATATTGATTATTGTTAGATATTTGTGAGCATTGCCAATTGATGTGGAAGTGGAAGTGGCTGTGGCTGTGAACGTGAACGTGAACGTGAAAGAGCAATATCAAAGTGAATACACGGTTGGGTCATATTTGTTTGAACTTAAATCAAAGTGCATAAAAGAAGTATTGATCTCTTCCTCATTTTTAAACTTGTGTGCCAGCATTTTAATTGCGAGCACATCTTGAAGACGTGATCTTTGCTCGGCACAAGTGTGCAGAAACCGGCAATTGACATTTTCATCAACGATCTTGTAGTTAAGTAAAAATAACTTCACAAACGCCACCCGACGCGAGCCCATCAGTTGGGCTACGCTTAGTCGGGCTCCTACCGTGCGCAGTGTGGTCACCAAAGATAACGAAGCCAACAATTGGCCAAATACAGCGTGTGCAAGCGACACCGTATACAATAACATCGACAGCCCCATCGATACGATCGGCTGGTGTTCTAAGTGATCCATCAACATCATCACATCATCCAGTTAATCGTCTATTGGTATCCGCCCAGAGAACAGAAACATCAACCAGCTCGTGTCGTTGTGCCACATTATCGCACAATCCAACGTCAACTGAACCATTCTATCCCAATCCGATTTCAGCGAATCGAACCACGTCCAGCGGAACCATAACAACCATTGCACCCATCACACCCGTTACACAGTCGCCAACCATTAATCGTGCAACTAATTTACGCTCAATACCATCCACAACAACCACTAATCCAATGCTTTTGGTACCGTTCGCTGCAATGCCACCCGGGTTCGTTCCAATCCAAGGGATTCAAGGTCAAATACCAGTTGTTGCATCTGCAACATTACCGCCACAGGCAACCACTATGCGTAAGTCAAAAATTGTCTATTTAACGTAAAAACAATTAAAAAAAAAAAGACTAAGGTGAAGGAAGAATATAATTGTAGGGAATATAATATGAGTGAAACAAATGTGCTTTATCAAAAGCTCTTTTTTTGTCCATTGGTATTTTTTGTATCTACAATAATTTTCATATAATTTGATCAATTTTCAGCGGCACAACCGCAATCGCATAATATTGGTGGAACGTCACAAATCCTGCCACCAAATAATCCAACGCAAAATTCCATCACTCACAATAATGCTGGTTCACCTGCTGTTTTTATCGCATCAGGATCATGCACGGAACAAACCATGAAGGTAAAGTGAAAATCGATTTTTTGTTGCTCACTGGTTTTTTCGTCTCTCTGCTGATGTTGTTGTTGGAATTGTGGATGTGTGTGTGTTTTTTTTTATCGTTGTGGAGAGTATACACATTACAAAGCTGACAGCATTTTCTTCTCTGTTATGCGCGTCTCTTGCAATTATTCAATTAAATTGTACAGAGAAAAATCGTTAAGAGCGCGCGCGATAACGTTGTTTTAAAACTCGTCCATTGTCTGCACGTCTCATATTTCTGCTAACGCGCGCTACTGTATTGTTGCATGTGTTGAGCCAACAATTCTAATGAAATACAGGCCCGTAATAGGACGAAACAATTTAAAGCCATTTTATGTGTTTTGTGTATATTTAAACACATTTGCTACGCTTATCATATTTGGAAAATCAAGCAAGCGAGAGAGCGAGAGAACGAGAGAATAGGAATGAAAGAAATGTAGAATGAAAGTGGTGCGAGCTTGGCGAAAAGCCGATACATGAACAACGTTATTAATTATTCACATTTTAAAAAATGAGAGATGAAGATAGGCAGGCAAAAAAAAAACGCGAACATCATACGAAATGCCAATTCGTATTTGAGAGAGCAAAGACACGAGCGCAAAGCGAACCATTTTACCGAATTGTGTTCGCGAAATACGAGACACCATTTGACTCTCCCTTTGTCGGTATGTTTGGAACTTGCACAACAAATTTTCAAACTGACAGTCGCGTTTCATGCATGCTCTTTTACGTGTTTTATCTCATCGCACATCGGTCCACTTTTACTCAAAGTTGAAGTACCAAAGAATCACAACAGGTACAGGCTTTTCTGCATTACTTGCAATGACTTTTAACTCGTTTAGCTTGGTTCAATGTACGAATAGAAGATGATATTCTCATCTCCTCAACGAAATATGTTCGAGCACACGCAAAAACACACACACCAAAATGGCAACGCTGAATCACAGCATCACATCAAGCAACTGTCGGATTGTTTTATTTAAGAAACTACGCGTTATCAACCCTTTTCTCACAGTTTGAAACCGTCTCAGAGGAGTCATTACTCAATGTTGCGACAATATCAAATTTATTAAATCGTAATTTATTTTAAAATGTTCTCTCTCACCATCTCTCAAAATATATGCAAAGACAAAAACAAAACAAGAAAAAAACGAAACAGCCACCGAACGAAAGTGTCAATGTCTATGAAATATTTTTATTAATATTTCATCCTTAATTTTCGTTGTGAGCGAGGGAATTTTCGATTTTCATTGAATTGCCGTTGGAAAGCAACGGTAACGCTTTGTCTATTGATATCAAATCAGATTCATGCCAACCAAATTGAATTTCCATGAATTGGTGGCGTATGGAAATTGACGCTTTAACAAATAAGATTATTCTGAAGAAAGAGATCTAAAATGTGTGTGTGTGTTTTTTTTCCTCTTTCAATATTCGCGGATGAAATACAATGAAACATGAAATACGAATTGATTATGTCTTTCGACTACAAGAGGTTTCAAATGTCAAATGCTAAAACAATGAATCAATCAAATATTCTTTCTTTTTGTCGATTGTGTTTTGTCTTTGTTCTCTTTGGAACGGGATGAAAGTTCCATAATTTCACTTTATGAATGTTTTTTTTTTGATGATTTGGTTCATTTGTAGTAGTATATTTATTGAATGCTATTGACTTAAATAACAATCAAATATGGATGTTATTCATGATTACGAAATATTCATGCCAATGAAACATTTTACTAAAATGATTTTGTTGCTTTAAAGAATACGTTAACTAAAACAATTGTGTACATTATACAGCCGTTGGTATGAGTAGTGTGCGATGATGAAACAGCATTCTTCGGGCAATTTCCCCTAGAAATGTAGTTGATTTAATCGAGTATAGTAAAGGCCAAATAAATGCAAAGCCAATAGTCAAATAGTAAATGATTTGAAAATCAAATCACCTTTTTGAAGCTTTTATTTAACTAGATATTTCATTGATAGCTCAACCCATCAATAAAAATGTTACTGTTACTCTATAGTAGTCAGTATTATCTATTGCGTAACAAAAGACTTGTTCACAAATTCTAAATTCAAATATGCTAAAAAGTGTAATTAATAATTGTAGAGTAAATGGCCATATTGATGGAAAAAAACGGCCAATAGCCCATAAACAGATTGATTTTTTTTAGGTGCAGTTAATGATCACATGATCTCAAACATTCATCTCGTTCACAAATATCGCATGTTCCAATGAATGGAATTTCATAGAATTGTTGAGCACTTCGAGCTGCAAAAATGTAAAAATAATGATGATAATACATAAACAATATTTGCCGAATTCAATGATTCTTTTTTGAACATTGATTGCATGGATACTCACAGCTATCATAATAGTCATAGATTCGCACTGGAACTGGCTTATTTTCAGCGACTTTGTTTGAACGATATCCCGATACTTCGAGACAAATATCTTCATTTGGCAACATTTGATCGATGTAAATATCAGCAACAGTTTCGCCTCTCTTCGTTTCCACTAATTTAACGTGTGATTTTTTCAACATTTCGTTTAGTAGTTGATCTTTTTCAATAATAAAGCCGCTTGGCATCGCTACCTCAATTATAACCATATTTGAATGTTTCTCATCATCTGTCCGGGGATTGAATCTGTAAGTAAAATTCGTGAAGATTGATTCAATCAAAATGACAGCATCACGTTCAGCAGTTATATTTTGTTTACCTTGAACAAACTTCCACATTGACGTGACCTGCAGTCGTTTCAAGCACTTTGGGTGTCAAAATGAAAGATGAATACATTTGGCTTTCGTTCAAATTGTAACGATATGACAACTGGAATAAGGCGAATCCTTGGCCAGTTGCGGTGAGATGCACAGACTTCGTGTCCGAAGGTAAATCGATCGTTTGTAGTACCATCGCATTCTCTGATTTTACATTAATCAAACGGTCTTCGATTGTATTCGCTTCAATTTTCAGTTGGATGTTATTGTTTCTAGTTGATATGAGCCGAGCAAATGATGCAATTGCTTCTAATCCAATCACAGTGTCTTGTGTTCCCAAGAAACCGCCTCTGTCATTTCTTTGCGCCAAAAGCCATTTGAAATATGGGAAAGCTTCGGTGTGTCGCTTGGCCTCGATGAGTGCAAGCACTCCGTATGAAGTGATTTCAATATCAATGGACATTGATTGGTGATCATTTGATTCGGTCCACCATTTCTGCTGACCTGTCGATTATTTTGGGAATTAGTACTTAAGTGTTAAGACTGGATGCTGTGCTCCAAAATTAAGGCTAAACAATCACCTTCTGCCTTTGTCTGGGAAACAAGTTGATCCAGAATCTCTTCTTTTTTTGGGTGCCCAGCCAATTGAAGAGCGTAAGCAGCAATAGAATGAGCATATAGATTATTGATATCCTTAATATTTGATACGATATTTTCAATGGCTCTATAAACTGTATTTTCATGCTTCCAACCACTGGATTCCTGTCATTAAAATACAATTTTGCATACAATTATTTTTCGCTTGTTGTTGATTATTACTTGACTCTGATTAAAATCCCCCTACCTTATTTTTTAGGAAAGCAATTGTAACATAAGCAGTTAAGGTAACTCCGTTGCTGGATCCACCTTGCATGGCATGGTCATAAATATGACCACGTTCTGGAAAACTACCATCTGAAACTTGAACTGTGCTGAGAAAGTCAAGAGCTTCAATAATCATTTTGCTTTCAATATCAATGCACAATTCGGCTTGTTTGAATGATTTCACAACGAATGCGGTTAGCCATGTGCTTCCCTTATTATCTGATTTCCCAAACACACTAAAAGAGCCGTCACTGTGACGATATTTTAATTCGCGTTGGTATCCAATTTCTAGGTATATGATTGCCTTTTCTTTGATCGAAGCATCAAGAGTCCCAATTGCAGTCAAATAATCTAAGACAACAATATCAGGCACAAAGTTCAACATATTTTGCTCTCCACAGCCCGTTGGCAATCGAATCAGCTGGTGAAGGTTTTGAATCGTTCCGCCAAGCAAATCGCCAATTGCATTCACATTAATTTTCAACGATCCAGGAACTGCATTCTCAGGAACCTCGACACTTTGAACTGCATCAAAGTCTTTAGCTTCGCGCAGATCCACGAACAAAGCTTTGTTGACAAATTGTGGTACGCCCTCTGGATCGACTTGTAAAATACGACTTACCGCATCACCAGCAACTGCAGAAGTGGCTGTTACTTTCAATGCTATTTGACCAACCGAAGTGAATCGGATAAGGAATGTGGACGAGACTCCGGCATTTGACACAACTGACACTTGGCGCTTGCGTAAGGACTTATCAGCCTCGATATCATCAACGAACTCGAATTCGCCGTTTTCATTGTGAAGTGTTAAATCAGCGGTAACATCTGTGTCCAAATAATTGAACAGAACCACTGGAACTGCGACCACCTCGCCGCGCTTCACCGAATACGGCAGATTTAGAGACACGAAGAATGGTTGGAATACCTTAAGAGATTTCGGGCTCTTTGTCAATCCCAAACCATTTGTTGGGTTAACCGAAAGTGAGCTAATGACCCATGATGTGATTGTGTCTGGCACTTTTTTTGTGAGTGTTACAGTACCATTTGGATTGGTCACATCAATATCTTCCCAAAGCCATGTTTCTGGGAACTCGGTTCGAACTCTCGGCGGTTCGACTGAAAGTGAACGTGCAGGCGGAGCTGGGGCTGGAGATGATGGACGAAATGTAGGTGGAGGTGGAAATGCAGATAAAGTTGAATGTCGATATCCAGAACTCTGAGGTCTATTCCAACCTAACAATTCATAGGTTGGATCATAGATTGGCCGCATATTTTTTTTGGCATTAGTGAACAAAATGAGATTGCTGCGTTTGAACGGCTTGAAGTATTCATTTATGAACCGTGTCGAAGGAGGCGAGGATTCATGTTCTGCTTTGTGTAGGTGTTTCTCGTATTCATTTATTTCGTGTATGACGTCTTCCTTCGTTAAGCCGTCATTTTTCGTTAACAAGAAAACACTTTGGTCAACTCCAACTAGACCAACATGTGATTCGGGATTAGTAATAATATCGATGCGGATGTCTTTGCCTGGTTGAGTTTCGAGAGTAGAAAGCTTCAGTTTGACATAGTTGTTCAAACTATCGTCAATTGCAACTTCAATCTTCTTTGCCACAATATCACCATTTTTGAAATAATAAACGATTATTGTTGCTTTCGGGAACAGCTCAAAAGTGGCTTTGAATTTAAATGTATGATACTGTGAATTTGACACGGCGATGTTCTCTGCGTGAGTTATTTTACCGTGGGCAATCACCTGGTACGTGAAATTTTTGAGCGAATAAATTGACTGCACTTCAACGATGATATCTTCGTTCAATGTAGGCCTACAAAAAATTAATTTTAATAGGTTTGAATTTAATGAAAAAAAACTTAAAACGATTCACTTTTTGGTCAGGATTTTGATGTCTAATTCTGATTGTTTGTCGTTTAACAACCGTGGATTAAAGTAACCCAATCCCTTCTCTTCGCCCATATATTTCACCTAAGTAATAATCATTAAACAAATTAAAACTTTTGTTTACTCGAATAACAAGCCGTTGATTTATGTCTCAATCTTTACTTTCAACTGTAATTTCTTTTCGTGTTTTGAAGTTGGTACGTCAACATTAACACTTCCGTTCACATTTAATTCAAAGTAGAAGAACTGTTTTGTTGGCATTTGTGCTAAATGAGACCATGACGACTGCGAATACGACGGTGGTCGTCTGCCACGGAAGACCAAGCTTGGTTCAAAATCTGATTTCCAGTAAGGTGATACTTCTAGAGAAAAGAAAAATTCATTGAATTTATATATATAGTTTGGTGTCGAACAATAAATACTTTTACCAGGGTGACTAAAAGTGGTCATACTCCATGCCGCCTTCTCGATGATAATCCATTTAGTTTCATTACTTAACAATACCGGCGAATTGTCATATCGACCAATGCTAATCTATAAATGAATGGTCAGATGGATTTTCAAATAAAAACTGATTCGACAGTTGTGATTTGGTTTACCTCAAATGTTAATGGGAGGCCAGGGCTGTACTCGTGTGTCGGTATTGTTGGATTGATCTTATAGCGCTCTGCATGAATGGTGATTGTTTTCGTTGTACTTTGGTTTCGGCCGGTCAATTCTTCAACAACGGTGGCCTTCAAATCATAGGATCGCGTATGTGTATATTCAGTAAATTCAACCTTCAATTCATTCTCAACATCGAATTCAACCGTTCCCTTGCCATCGATTGGAATCGTCTTCAAAACACTGTCTGGATGCTGGCGTTCGTGGCCATACCATGGACTACTTATTGGAGACAATGAAACAATTGCTTCTCCCTTCACCAATTTTCCGTAAGTGTATTTCGATCGAATGATTGCACGGACTTTACCATCTTTGGCTGAAAATTCAGCTGGCGAATCGATCGTCACATCGAATTTAGGTAGAACGTACCCGGCAACTTCGACTTGTTTAATTTTATTCTCCTTTCCAACTTGAGCTTCGAACTTCCAATTGCCCAGAAGTGGTAACTCAGCCAATTGAAATTCGCTGGTGAATACTCCCTTCTTTGGTGTTACTTTGAGCCATTGTTTGATACGATTCTTCTCTGGATCGGTGAGATAAATGTTCAGTGGGCTATCTGGTGTTAGCAAAGCTGGTCTCAATTCATTATCGAGTACAAGCACACGAAACTTAATTGTCTCTCCTGGCTTATAAATTGCCTTATCGGTTTGAATGAAAATCGACACATTTTTCGATTCAATCTTCAGATTGGATTCATTTTTAAATGCAAGTCCAGATAGACCCTCAGCAACGAACTTGTACCCTTTTGTTAAGTCCAATTCATCAATTCGCAATGTAACCAATTCGGTTTGATTGGAATTGATGGTGACTTCTTTTTCATTCTTATAATTCAAGCCATCTTCAATGGCCAAACGAATTTGAGTCGGTTCAATGTCATTATGAAGCGTTATAGAAACTTGATAATCCAAATGTGGTCGAATGTGTTCTGGTGCGACGATTGTATAAAAGCTAGAAAAAAGTGCAGATAGTCAAAATATACTACATGGTAGAGATATGAATAGTTTATAAATATTATTTATTAAATAAATTTATTTTCTAGGAAACAATCTATCGACGTAGTCCATATTTTGAAACCTTATAATTTCTTTTTTTTCAGCCATCCAAACAGTTCAATTAATTGTTCAGCCAAACAAATGTGATTCTTTCACTCAATCGTTGCATTTTTATGAAACATCATTATATTGGCTCATTTTTTCATTTTAAGGAATAGATTAAGGAATTGATAAAGGTCCCTTGAATTTAATTAACAAATATTACGTTGATTTATCATCCACTTCATTCGTGGATTGCGGGGTAGAGAAAAATATTTCTTATCACCAAGTACTGCTGCGACCAGTTGAGAAACCATGTACCTTTCACCGAGAAAAAAAAATCATGTCACGATGATGATTACATCATAAATGACATCACCATTGATGTTAAGGAACATCAAAAGAGGTGACACAGTATTGAAAACGTATATTTTTATGCGTATACTCACTGAGTTCTACTCATTTAATTTGTGTTTTTGAATATACAGAATTATTTTTTCCCATAAATATATCGTATCTGATAGATCTCTTTTTGTCGAATTTTTCAGTTCGAGAAATAGAAATGCGGTGAAAATGAATAATATCCATAGATATGCGTTTTTATGACGTCATTAAAAGTTAACATTATGTTGTATTGGCTCTTATCAATGGCTCTGACTTATGGTAAAAGGTCCGAATAATAAAATCAATCGTGCATGCCATGCTTTCAATTTTATCATGCGGTTCTGCGTTAACATTTAATTCTTTTGTATGCGCTGTATCAGTCACACGTCAGATGGCATTGAATATAGTACATGTTAGTTATATAGCTAAATAAAAATCATGTTTAATTCGAAGAAAATTGTATATGTGATTACAAATTATCAAAAATTTGATATGAAGTTTCATTTAAAAAGAATAAAAATACTTGCACTCGTCTCACGTTATGTTTAGTTATCACACAATTTTATTTCTATGAAATTACGTCATTGTCAACAAAATCATTTTGAGTTTTCGCGATTTCTGTTTTACATTTTAGCCCACGTCCGTTCCTAATGTAAATTTAACACTATTTTCAAATTATCAAAATTCGAATTGTGTAAATTTGCTGCAACGAAAGATGGTCCAAAATAAAATGTAACAAATCGTGTGGAATTCGTGTACACATGAGTAAATTCGTGTAATTTCAAATTACTAATTTGTCTATCTGGGTTACATTGATTTATATTAGTTTTAAATTGACACGGCTGAAGAGTGATTTTTTCGGAGGAACGGATGCGGGTTAACTGCAAACAATGTACAAATTTTCATTTGAAATCACGTTTTTCACGATATTATTTTACCGCAAGTTTTACCGAAGTAAAAGAAATAACTAAAAGTATTTGTTTACACACCTCTCGCAATTGATACAACCAACGAACACTATCGTTAAAAAGCCACCAAAAAGCGGTGAGATTCGCCACATTTCGAATTATGTTTCCTATCAAAATCTATGTGTGAAAGTTCCCTCACTCGCGAAAAGTCCACTCATCTTTGGATTTACAAAGCGAACATTTATATTTGAAGAGTGCTACTTCTGATATACAAACACTTGATTAATTAACAGCTCAGCATTATCAAACTCATTTTAGAAATACAGCATTCTTGTTAAACCAACAACAAACCTGCGATTTCAATGACATTGTCGTGAAAAAATAGGAATTCCCAATTTAAAGGTTATCAAAATCAATTCGAGAGGGTCGAACAGAACACAAGTGACAGTATAAAACTAATCAAATATGCATCTGCAGTGCCATCTCAGCAAGTTGACTCGCACTGAAGAAAATTGGTATAATGAAAATATACTACAATTGGTATTTAAAACCTCTGTATGAATACCATCTCACCCCTGACTGTACTCCTTTTTGCAAAAGTCGCACCATGGGCGGAATTTGTGTCGAATTGAGTCTATGACCAGCATATAATCACATATTGGCATAAATTTAGGCTTGATAACAAATAAATAAATAAATTATTGACTGGAGTAGTAATAAAATTTCAATTTTATTTATTCGATAAATTTATCGCAAAAAAAAACATTCAAGCTAATAAAACTATAGAATCGAAAGCTCTGAATCTGGGCCCCTGATATGCGAATGGTATTTCTGGCCATTGAACAACGTCTAAAAGCCCGATAAAAAGAATTTATTTACTACATAACTTGAAATTCAACAAAATTGATATATGAACTCAAGCAAACTCGGTCTTAAGACTGGAATCAGAGGTTCGATCAAAAGTGTTATCGAGAACAAAGATTAAAATTGGAAATATTAACTTTAAATAAACTGGTAGAAATGAAATCGGGAGATTCGACCGAGACTGAAATGGAAATACACTCAAATGCTATTTGCACACTTATTTTTGTAACTCACACACACACACTTCCGTTCTCCGTGATCTGCAGATCATGTGCAGCTGTACTTTACAGAAATATCGATACATAACAAAGTTTGCATCACGAGAACTTACCTCACTAAAATATCTTCATTTTATTGAATATTCTACAAAATGTAATGCAGTTGATATTTGATTTTATTTAATTCATTGGATTTTTTTCGATAGTTATAGCTTTTATCGGATATTATAATTTTCGCGTTAATGTTATTGCTCAGAAATGCTCAGTTATTTTTTGCATGATTTCGAGCACTCGTCACCTTCACAAATATCGCAAGATGTTACAGCTGGAATTTCATAGAATTCACGGGCGCTTCGAGCTGAAAATAAATGAATTAAATTAAAGTAACTGTTCAGTTGGAATTCAAGAGTGTAACATTCGTCTTGTTTTGAACACTCACAGCTATCGTAATAGTCATAGATTCGCACTGGAACCGGTTTGTTTTCAGCGACTTTGTGTGAACGATATCCTTGAACTTGGAGGCAAATATCTTCGTTCGGTAGCATTTGATCGATGTAAATGTCGGCAACGGTCTCACCTCTCTTCGTTTCCGTTAACTTAACATGTGGTTTTTTCAGCAGCTCAGCCAATCGGTCCTTATCGACTAGAAAACCGCTTGGCATGGCTACTTCCATTATAACCATATTTGAATGCATCTCATCTTTTGTCTTGGGGTTGAATCTGTAAATTAATTATTCAATTAGCGCAACAATATTTAACAAACACTTTTAACATTCGCACCTGGAACAAACTTCAACATTCAAATGGCCCGCAGTCGTTTCAAGAACATTGGGTTTCAGAGTGAATGTTGAGTGCACATCACTTTTGTTCAAGTTGTATCGATACGATAACTGGAATAAGGCGAACCCATGACCAACCGCACTGAGGTGCACGGACTGTGTGTCTGATGGCAAGTCGACCGTTTGAAGAACTAACGAGTTCTCAGTTTTCACCTTCATCAAACGATCTTCGATGGTATCTGCTTGAACTTTCAGTTGCACACTGTTGTCCTTCACGGTCAAGAATCGGACATATGACGCAAGAGCCTCCAATCCAATCACAGTGTCTTGTGTGCCAACGAAACCACCTCGGTCATTTCGTTGTGCCAATAGCCATCTGAAATATGGAAGTGCATCGGCAAATCGCTTGGCCTCGATGAGTGCAAGCACTCCGTATGAAGTGATTTCAATGTCGATAGATTTTGATTGGCGCGCGTTCGGTTCGGCCTTAGTTTTCGTAAACCATTTGTGCTGATCTGTAAATGTAGACCAAAAATGGTTTAGTAGACTCGAATTCTTCTGCCTCGAATAAAATATTGAACGTTACCTTTAACAATCGATTTTGCAACAAGATCGTCCAAAATTTCATCCTTTTTGGAGTGACCGGCCAATTGAAGAGCATAAGCGGCGATTGCTTGAACATATTGATTATCGATATCCTTGATATTTGATGCAATGTTATTGATGGCTTTATCGACAACCTCTTGATATTTCCAGTCGTCAGATTTCTTTAATAAATTGGCAATTTTAAAGCATGTGCTATTGTTGAGTTGATGCATATCATTTTGAGAATTGTCAAAAACTCACCTTATTTTTCAAGAAAGCGATTGCAACGTATGAAGTCAAGGCGATGCCCTTGTTAGATCCACCTTGCATGCTTTCACTTATAATGTGACCGAATTCTGGAAAGCTGCCATCTGCCGCCTGAGTTGAACTGAGGAAATGAAGTGCTTCATCAATTATCTTTGTATCGATATCGATGTACTTGTCGGCTTGTTTGAATGATTTGGCAACGAATGCAGTCAGCCATGTGCTGCCTTTGTTATCTAGTTTTCCGAATGCACTAAACGATCCGTTGTTGTGTCGGTATGTTAGCTCACGTTGATATCCGCTTAGTAGATATTTAATAGCCTTGTCCTTGATCGATGGATCGAGATTTCCAGCAGCTTTTAAATAATCTAAGACAACGATATTTGGCACGAATTTCAACATATTTTGCTCTCCGCAACCCGTTGGCAATCGAATCAGCTGGTGAAGGTTTTGAATCGTTCCACCAAGCAAATCGCCAATTGCATTCACATTAATTTTCAACGATCCAGGAACTGCATTCTCAGGAACCTCGACACTTTGAACTGCATCAAAGTCCTTAGCTTCGCGCAGATCCACGAACAAAGCTTTGTTGACAAATTGTGGTACGCCCTCTGGATCGACTTGTAAAATACGACTTACCGCATCTCCAGCAACTGCAGAAGTGGCTGTTACTTTCAATGCTATTTGACCAACCAAAGTGAATCGGATAAGGAATGTGGACGAGACTCCGGCATTTGACACAACTGACACTTGGCGCTTGCGTAAGGACTTATCAGTCTCGATATCATCAACGAACTCGAATTCGCCGTTTTCATTGTGAAGTGTTAAATCAGCGGTAACATCTGTGTCCAAATAATTGAACAGAACCACTGGAACTGCGACCACCTCGCCGCGCTTCACCGAATACGGCAGATTTAGAGACACGAAGAATGGTTGGAATACCTTAAGAGATTTCGGGCTCTTTGTCAATCCCAAACCATTTGTTGGGTTAACCGAAAGTGAGCTAATGACCCATGATGTGATTGTGTCTGGCACTTTTTTTGTGAGTGTTACAGTACCATTTGGATTGGTCACATCAATATCTTCCCAAAGCCATGTTTCTGGGAACTCGGTTCGAACTCTCGGCGGTTCGACTGAAAGTGAACGTGCAGGCGGAGCTGAAGCTGGAACTGAGCTTTGAGCTAAGAAAGTCAAAGGACCCCTTGGTCTAGGCTCGGGTAAGGTTTCGAGATTTAATTGTCCACCTAAGATTCGATCGGACAGATAGACAGACGAAAACTGCACTGGCCTGTATGTATTTTGTTTAGCATTAGTGAATAGAATAACATTGCTGCGTTCGAATGGTCTGAAATAGTCGTTTATGAAGCTGCGTGGTTCAACTTTCCACGGACCCATTTCTGTATCGTGGAAGTGATTCTGATAGTCTTCTAATTCCCGCATAGCATCTTCTTTGGTCAGACCCTCGTTCTTCTTCAGCAATAACACGCTTTGATCAACTCCAACTAGGCCAATATATGACTCGGGATTTGTAATAATATCAATGCTAATGTCTTTGCCTGGTTGAGTTTCTGAAGTCGATAGCTTCAATTTGACAAAATTATTCAGATCATCTTCGATCGTAATTTCCGTATTGGTTGCCACGATATCGTCGTTTTTGAATCGATAAACGATAAGAGTTGCTTTGGGTACAAGATTGAACGTGGCTTTAAACTTGAACACGTGATATTTGCGATCTGGCACTTCAACGTTCTCAGCATAAATTACTTTACCGTGAGCAATCACTTGATATGTGAAATTTTGGAGCACATGGCTCGACTGCACTTCAACGAAGACATCTTGGTTCAATGTTGGCCTGCAAAAAACCCAATTTTCATAGTCAAATAAGTTCAGCAACGTGTTACTTTAGTCAATTTACCGTTTGGTTAGAATCTTAGCTTCCAATTCGGATGGTTCAGAAACTGAAAGCGGATAGAAATATCCCAAGCCCGATTGCTCGTCTACGTATTTTGCCTAAACAATATTTGATTGGTAATTTTATTTTACTTTCAAGAATGCTTTTGTATTTCATTTCAAAGTCACCTCTAGAGAAAAACTGGTTTCGTTTCTAAATGTGGGTATTCTGATATTCGCAGTTCCGTTGGCACTTAACTCAAATTTGTAGTAGGTAACTTGCTCATCGGTGCTGTATCGATTAATGATTTTTCCAATGGTAATCCATTTTGTTTCTTCATTTAGCAGCACAGGTGAATTGTCTTGACGACTCACACTGATCTGTGGAACCGAAAGAAGTGTTTAAAAAAATGATCCATTGCTTGATATTTAAGATTCGACATTATTTTGATTTGGTTTACCTCAAATGTTAATGGGAGGCCAGGGCTATACTCGTGTGTCGGTATTGTTGGATTGATCTTATAGCGCTCTGCATGAATGGTGATTGTTTTCGTTGTACTTTGGTTTCGGCCGGTCAATTCTTCAACAACGGTGGCCTTCAAATCATAGGATCGCGTATGTGTATATTCAGTAAATTCAACCTTCAATTCATTCTCAACATCGAATTCAACCGTTCCCTTGCCATCGATTGGAATCGTCTTCAAAACACTGTCTGGATGCTGGCGTTCGTGGCCATACCATGGACTACTTATTGGAGACAATGAAACAATTGCTTCTCCCTTCACCAATTTTCCGTAAGTGTATTTCGATCGAATGATTGCACGGACTTTACCATCTTTGGCTGAAAATTCAGTTGGTGAATCGATCGTCACATCGAATTTGGGTAGAACGTACTCGGCAACTTCGACTTGTTTAATTTTATTCTCCTTTCCAACTTGAGCTTCGAACTTCCAATTGCCCAGAAGTGGTAACTCAGCCAATTGAAATTCGCTGGTGAATACTCCCTTCTTTGGTGTTACTTTGAGCCATTGTTTGATACGATTCTTCTCTGGATCGGTGAGATAAATGTTCAGTGGGCTATCTGGTGTTAGCAAAGCTGGTCTCAATTCATTATCGAGTACAAGCACACGAAACTTAATTGTCTCTCCTGGCTTATAAATTGCCTTATCGGTTTGAATGAAAATCGACACATTTTTCGATTCAATCTTCAGATTGGATTCATTTTTAAATGCAAGTCCAGATAGACCCTCAGCAACGAACTTGTACCCTTTTGTTAAGTCCAATTCATCAATTCGCAATGTAACCAATTCGGTTTGATTGGAATTGATGGTGACTTCTTTTTCATTCTTATAATTCAAGCCATCTTCAATGGCCAAACGAATTTGAGTCGGTTCAATGTCATTATGAAGCGTTATAGAAACTTGATAATCCAAATGTGGTCGGATGTGTTCTGGTGCGACGATTGTATAATAGCTGTTGACAAAAATAAAAGTAAAACTATTAGCAAATAAACAAATATTTTCAAGAAATTATGTGATTATAAATTATCAAAATTTCAATATCAATTTGACTTGACCTGAAAAATCAATAATCATGCGAACATTCGAGCCGTTTTTTGATTAGTTATCTTCAAGTTTAAAAATTGGCCAAAATCACTTCTATTCAGTATTACTTCCATTTGAAAGAAAATTGAACAGAAAATCTCCATTCTCATTCTTAATTTATTTCAAATTTCTTCTGCATAAGCTATATGCATTACTTCAATGAGTAAAAATTAAAAAAAATACAATTTTGTGATATAGAATTTCATGGTATGAAAGAAAAAAACATTTTCTGTCTTTGAATGTGTTTTTCTTTCATGTCTATTCAAATGAGTGAGTTATTAAAAATCAGGATCTGTGTTATCATTAGATCAGAATATGGCAAAGTGCAGAATTTGGACAAACGAAGATATGATTAATGAAAATGTAACAAATATAATTTAAGAAAGTTCTGAATCATGTATGTAAGACCACAAATTGATTTGAGAATTTATCCACTGCTACTCACCCATTACAATTGACACAACCAATCAGTACAAATATTAAAGAAAATACAATCAGCGGTAAAATGCGGCGCATATTGATTCATTCGACTAAAGGGAGGTGCTTACAGCTTGTGCCGAATAAGATCACTAACTGACATTGAGTGCGCAGTGAGGGACTTATATTTCAAGAATACTATCTCTGGACTATAATCACTTAACGAATTCAAAACATGGCCAAAGTTCAATTTTACACAGCAAACGATCGTATTCAATATATCATCAAATTTGGTGGCTGTGTTAAGTACACATCATCAATTCGATGATTCCGCACAAAATCACGACATAATGATTTAACATGACTACACCACAAAAAAAAACTCCAAATACCTAGGGGCGAGCTAAGGGAAAGACACCCGGACTAAAACCAGACGATCGATAGAAAAATCACATTATCCGGTGGAATAGCGGAATGGCTAACAAATTCGCCATTCAATACATGGAATTGGTAAATGCGTTTGAATTCATACTATTTTGACAATTTGTGTCGTTGACATTGATGTAGGCATCAGTGTTCTTATTTTTTTTTAAATAACATTTATATTTTCATTTTGATTTATTAATACACACTTATACCGACACAAAATTGTCGAAATAGTAAAAATTCAAGCACATTTGGCAATACCATGTAGGGAATATGGAATAGCCAATCAAGTAGCTATTTCGCTATTCGCAAGGGGCGAATCACAATTGAAATATTGAAAGAATTGAAAATATTGAAAAGTATTGAAAGGTATTGAAAAACATTGATTTTTTAGTAGATTTTATTGATAGTCACACGAAATCTCTTCGGGCCACATCTTAAAATTCGTGGCTCGAAGAGATTCAGTGTGACATCAATAAAATCCATTGTTTTATTCGGAAAATATCTGCTATTTTCAGATAGGCTGCTATTGTCAGCCCATAGTAATCCCTGCCAAACACTTAATTGCGCATTAACCGAATTTCAATATACTCTAAGAATTTAAAGTAAATGGACAACTTGTAGTATATGAATTGCACGTTAGCATAGATCACCTCTGTGCAGGTGTAAACTGTATGGTCTGTACTGTATATACTAAGTGCCAAGAGAAGAGATTCTCAAAACACAAACACATGAAAATTCTCTTGAACCCAATCGCTATAAATCAAACACTCTGCTATTTCCAGGTGCATGTCAGATTGAGAATTGGAAGGATAGACAAAAGAAACAGCGATCAATTATGATGCAGTTGATATTTGATTTTATTTAATTCATTGGATTTTTTTCGATAGTTATAGCTTTTATCGCATATTATGATTTTCGCGTAAATGTTATTGCTCAGAAATGCTCAGTTATTTTTTGCATGATTTCGAGCACTCGTCACCTTCACAAATATCGCAAGATGTTATAGCTGGAATTTCATAGAATTCACGGGCGCTTCGAGCTGAAAATAAATGAATTAAATTAAAGTAACTGTTCAGTTGGAATTCAAGAGTGTAACATTCGTCTTGTTTTGAACACTCACAGCTATCGTAATAGTCATAGATTCGCACTGGAACCGGTTTGTTTTCAGCGACTTTGTGTGAACGATATCCTTGAACTTGGAGGCAAATATCTTCGTTCGGTAGCATTTGATCGATGTAAATGTCGGCAACGGTCTCACCTCTCTTCGTTTCCGTTAACTTAACATGTGGTTTTTTCAGCAGCTCAGCCAATCGGTCCTTATCGACTAGAAAACCGCTTGGCATGGCTACTTCCATTATAACCATATTTGAATGCATCTCATCTTTTGTCTTGGGGTTGAATCTGTAAATTAATTATTCAATTAGCGCAACAATATTTAACAAACACTTTTAATATTCGCACCTGGAACAAACTTCAACATTCAAATGGCCCGCAGTCGTTTCAAGAACATTGGGTTTCAGAGTGAATGTTGAGTGCACATCACTTTTGTTCAAGTTGTATCGATACGATAACTGGAATAAGGCGAACCCATGACCAACCGCACTGAGGTGCACGGACTGTGTGTCTGATGGCAAGTCGACCGTTTGAAGAACTAACGAGTTCTCAGTTTTCACCTTCATCAAACGATCTTCGATGGTATCTGCTTGAACTTTCAGTTGCACACTGTTGTCCTTCACGGTCAAGAATCGGACATATGACGCAAGAGCCTCCAATCCAATCACAGTGTCTTGTGTGCCAACGAAACCACCTCGGTCATTTCGTTGTGCCAATAGCCATCTGAAATATGGAAGTGCATCGGCGAATCGCTTGGCCTCGATGAGTGCAAGCACTCCGTATGAAGTGATTTCAATGTCGATAGATTTTGATTGGCGCGCGTTCGGTTCGGCCTTAGTTTTCGTAAACCATTTGTGCTGATCTGTAAATGTAGACCAAAAATGGTTTAGTAGACTCGAATCCTTCTGCCTCGAATAAAATATTGAACGTTACCTTTAACAATCGATTTTGCAACAAGATCGTCCAAAATTTCGTCCTTTTTGGAGTGACCGGCCAATTGAAGAGCATAAGCGGCGATTGCTTGAACATATTGATTATCGATATCCTTGATATTTGATGCAATGTTATTGATGGCTTTATCGATAACCTCTTGATATTTCCAGTCGTCAGATTTCTTTAATAAATTGGCAATTTTAAAGCATGTGCTATTGTTGAGTTGATACATATCATTTTGAGAATTGTCAAAAACTCACCTTATTTTTCAAGAAAGCGATTGCAACGTATGAAGTCAAGGCGATGCCCTTGTTAGATCCACCTTGCATGCTTTCACTTATAATGTGACCGAATTCTGGAAAGCTGCCATCTGCCGCCTGAGTTGAACTGAGGAAATGAAGTGCTTCATCAATTATCTTTGTATCGATATCGATGTACTTGTCGGCTTGTTTGAATGATTTGGCAACGAATGCAGTCAGCCATGTGCTGCCTTTGTTATCTAGTTTTCCGAATGCACTAAACGATCCGTTGTTGTGTCGGTATGTTAGCTCACGTTGATATCCGCTTAGTAGATATTTAATAGCCTTGTCCTTGATCGATGGATCGAGATTTCCAGCAGCTTTTAAATAATCTAAGACAACGATATTTGGCACGAATTTCAACATATTTTGCTCTCCGCAACCCGTTGGCAATCGAATCAGCTGGTGAAGGTTTTGAATCGTTCCACCAAGCAAATCGCCAATTGCATTCACATTAATTTTCAACGATCCAGGAACTGCATTCTCAGGAACCTCGACACTTTGAACTGCATCAAAGTCCTTAGCTTCGCGCAGATCCACGAACAAAGCTTTGTTGACAAATTGTGGTACGCCCTCTGGATCGACTTGTAAAATACGACTTACCGCATCACCAGCAACTGCAGAAGTGGCTGTTACTTTCAATGCTATTTGACCAACCAAAGTGAATCGGATAAGGAATGTGGACGAGACTCCGGCATTTGACACAACTGACACTTGGCGCTTGCGTAAGGACTTATCAGTCTCGATATCATCAACGAACTCGAATTCGCCGTTTTCATTGTGAAGTGTTAAATCAGCGGTAACATCTGTGTCCAAATAATTGAACAGAACCACTGGAACTGCGACCACCTCGCCGCGCTTCACCGAATACGGCAGATTTAGAGACACGAAGAATGGTTGGAATACCTTAAGAGATTTCGGGCTCTTTGTCAATCCCAAACCATTTGTTGGGTTAACCGAAAGTGAGCTAATGACCCATGATGTGATTGTGTCTGGCACTTTTTTTGTGAGTGTTACAGTACCATTTGGATTGGTCACATCAATATCTTCCCAAAGCCATGTTTCTGGGAACTCGGTTCGAACTCTCGGCGGTTCAATAGGACCGTCAACGGCCATCACTTCATTCCTCTCAACAAACGCGTCATCGGCTATCGCGGATGATGATAGAGGAGCAAACGCACCGGCGGCCTGTTGTACCTTGAAACGGTGTGTGGTTGTTTTAATTTGAACGCCCTCCATGGCATAGTAGCGGGTATGGTATTTGTATATATCCTGTTTGGCATTAGTGAATAGAATGACATTGCTGCGTTCGAATGGTCTGAAATAGTCGTTTATGAAGCTGCGTGGTTCAACTTTCCACGGACCCATTTCTGTATCGTGGAAGTGATTCTGATAGTCTTCTAATTCCCGCATAGCATCTTCTTTGGTCAGACCCTCGTTCTTCTTCAGCAATAACACGCTTTGATCAACTCCAACTAGGCCAATATATGACTCGGGATTTGTAATAATATCAATGCTAATGTCTTTGCCTGGTTGAGTTTCTGAAGTCGATAGCTTCAATTTGACAAAATTATTCAGATCATCTTCGATCGTAATTTCCGTATTGGTTGCCACGATATCGTCGTTTTTGAATCGATAAACGATAAGAGTTGCTTTGGGTACAAGATTGAACGTGGCTTTAAACTTGAACACGTGATATTTGCGATCTGGCACTTCAACGTTCTCAGCATAAATTACTTTACCGTGAGCAATCACTTGATATGTGAAATTTTGGAGCACATGGCTCGACTGCACTTCAACGAAGACATCTTGGTTCAATGTTGGCCTGCAAAAAACCCAATTTTCATAGTCAAATAAGTTCAGCAACGTGTTACTTTAGTCAATTTACCGTTTGGTTAGAATCTTAGCTTCCAATTCGGATGGTTCAGAAACTGAAAGCGGATAGAAATATCCCAAGCCCGATTGCTCGTCTACGTATTTTGCCTAAACAATATTTGATTGGTAATTTTATTTTACTTTCAAGAATGCTTTTGTATTTCATTTCAAAGTCACCTCTAGAGAAAAACTGGTTTCGTTTCTAAATGTGGGTATTCTGATATTCGCAGTTCCGTTGGCACTTAACTCAAATTTGTAGTAGGTAACTTGCTCGTCGGTGCTGTATCGATTAATGATTTTTCCAATGGTAATCCATTTTGTTTCGTCATTTAGCAGCACAGGTGAATTGTCTTGACGACTCACACTGATCTGTGGAACCGAAAGAAGTTTTTAAAAAAATGATCCAATGCTTGATATTTAAGATTCGACATTATTTTGATTTGGTTTACCTCGAATGTTAATGGGAGGCCAGGGCTGTACTCATGTGTCGGTATTGTTGGATTGATCTTATAGCGCTCTGCATGAATGGTGATTGTTTTCGTTGTACTTTGGTTTCGGCCGGTCAATTCTTCAACAACGGTGGCCTTCAAATCATAGGATCGCGTATGTGTATATTCAGTAAATTCAACCTTCAATTCATTCTCAACATCGAATTCAACCGTTCCCTTGCCATCGATTGGAATCGTCTTCAAAACACTGTCTGGATGCTGGCGTTCGTGGCCATACCATGGACTACTTATTGGAGACAATGAAACAATTGCTTCTCCCTTCACCAATTTTCCGTAAGTGTATTTCGATCGAATGATTGCACGGACTTTACCATCTTTGGCTGAAAATTCAGCTGGCGAATCGATCGTCACATCGAATTTAGGTAGAACGTACCCGGCAACTTCGACTTGTTTAATTTTATTCTCCTTTCCAACTTGAGCTTCGAACTTCCAATTGCCCAGAAGTGGTAACTCAGCCAATTGAAATTCGCTGGTGAATACTCCCTTCTTTGGTGTTACTTTGAGCCATTGTTTGATACGATTCTTCTCTGGATCGGTGAGATAAATGTTCAGTGGGCTATCTGGTGTTAGCAAAGCTGGTCTCAATTCATTATCGAGTACAAGCACACGAAACTTAATTGTCTCTCCTGGCTTATAAATTGCCTTATCGGTTTGAATGAAAATCGACACATTTTTCGATTCAATCTTCAGATTGGATTCATTTTTAAATGCAAGTCCAGATAGACCCTCAGCAACGAACTTGTACCCTTTTGTTAAGTCCAATTCATCAATTCGCAATGTAACCAATTCGGTTTGATTGGAATTGATGGTGACTTCTTTTTCATTCTTATAATTCAAGCCATCTTCAATGGCCAAACGAATTTGAGTCGGTTCAATGTCATTATGAAGCGTTATAGAAACTTGATAATCCAAATGTGGTCGGATGTGTTCTGGTGCGACGATTGTATAATAGCTGTTGACAGAAATAAATGCTTATAATCAAAAAATATTTTCAATTACAAACTTGTCTGTTTGGTATACAAATCAGTAGATAATTATCAGGTCAAATTTGTTCACCGCACAAAAATCAACAGGTTTTTTTTTGCTGTTACTTCATTATCAAGTTGTTCGACCAACCAATTCTTTAGCATGTCATAATTGTAAATGATTGAAGAGCAAATAAAATATTTTATAAATACATATGCATATATATGTTTTAACATTGTGATTTGAACTGTTCAAGGTCACGTCTTGGTTAACATCAATGCATTTTATATATCCTGACGATAAGAATTTAAGTGGGGTAAATAATTTGAAAAATTTATTCCATCTTTTGTAAACTGATCTAAGAATAATGTAATGTTCCCGTTTGGAATTCAGTTTCAAAATCAAGTGGAAATTGGGATTCATATTTCCACTCAAATGTGATGATCGGCGAATTTATTCACCTCAGAAACTCTATCCATTCGTAGGTTTGAGAATAGGTTTAAAAAAATCCATCGAACGATGACATGAATTCTCGGGAGTGGCGTTACGTAACCCCCGAGACTTCTGCCACAGAATATATAATGAATTTTGCCATTTTTTTGCAATCACTCTGCAGTACCTTTTATGTTATGTTTACGTTTTCATTTTAATTTTGGCTAGCTAATATACACTTTCAAATAAAAATTCACTTTCCCGGCTCAATCGGAAAGAAAAAACATTCTTCATGAGATTATTTTTTTACATGTTACAAATTTATCTATTAACATTTTAGTCCACTTTTATGTACTTACCCAATGCCACTGACATCGCTCACAAGCACCGACGCTAAAGCAAAAAACGCCACTAGCGGTGAAATCCGCTTCATTTTGTTTTTGTCTTCTTTTATTTCGTCAAACGAAAATTCAAATTTTACAGCAGATAAAAAGAAATGTTGTGCTCTTTGAAACCAACCTAACAGATTTATGAAACGTTTCGTGCTTCGTGATGTGTAAAAGTAAACTGACTGCTAAATTGACAATACAAGAATTTATATTTTAAAAATATTATCTCTTGACTGGTCTTGTGCTAAAGTTCGTTTGAGTTGTCGTGGCATAAGAAAATAGAAGAAACAAAAAATTAAAAACCAAAAACAATTAGCACAAAAAAGCCGATTGTATGCTTCGACTAGCTGACAGACAGCACTTACGTAAGATTTGTTCGTTGCTTCAAAGACGAACTGAAAAATGAATTTACATTAGAGAATGTCTCGTATACCGAGACAGAGAAAAACTCAACCACACACGTATTTCGACTCAATACACTGATCGTTCGCATTAATCTACCAATTTATGAATAAATATGATAAGCAAATAAGCAAAAACGAAAACAATATAAACGTTGACCATGCAAAATTCAACATGAGTGTAATGAATCAATAATAACACAATGTATTCATATGTGAACATTTACATTCACATTCACATTGATAGATTGCTGTTTGTGCCCGCTTAGTTTTGGTATAACAGACACGTTTCCGAACGAATACATCAGATAGCAAGATTTAATCTTTGCTTGTGAGTGTAGTCAATTAGCATTTTTATTCTCTGCTGCTGTTGTTTCATATTGAACTCGATTTTATGTGTGCTTGGGATTCCCGAATGACTAAATTTCTCTAGAACTGATTCGTTTCATGTGATACGATTCATTTTATTCGTATTGCTTTTTTAAAAAAAAAAAAACTTTGACATTATTTTGATTAGTATTATGCATATGAGCATTTATTATCTGAATTTGTTCGTTGTCAAAACGATTACACTTGTGTTTTTCGTTGTATATTTGTTAGTGTTGTATTCACCGAATATTCAAATGTTGTTATTTTCCGGTACACTGTAGAATGCAGTAGCACGATCGCCTAATAAAACAGAGATTTGTCATAATCTGATTAGTAATTCACCGAATTTGACAATGTCAAAACAAAACTAAACAACAACATTTACTCACTGCTGTCATAGTAATCGTAAACAGCGATTGGAACGGGCTTTTGTTTGGCCACTTGATGGGCTTGGAATGCATCAAATACTGGGCAAATTTCTTTATTCGCTTCAAAATTATCAAAATACACAACAAAAATGGTGTCGGCATGTTTCGTTTCAACTTTTTTCACATTATATGAATTCGACACATTCAACAATGTGTCCGATTCGGCAACGTAGCCACTTGGCAGTGTCACTTCCAGAATAACCATATTTGTTCGGTTGTCTTTGCTTCTGTTTGGCTCATATCTGAATACAATGGATTGTTAAAACATTCTCTTATTATTTTGGATTTTGAATACTTTGTTTTTTTTTTCTTCACATTTTTGCGAAGGTTAAACTTCGAACAAACAGAACTTTTGAACAAACAAAAAGAAATTTATTTCGCATATAAATTTTGAAAGTCAGAATTAAAACCGAAAATTATGGGTGATAACATGTCAGAGCAATCTACTGACGGATTTAACTGTTTGTTAAAATAGAAATATGGATGATAAGAAAATGGCCGAGAGCAACACATGGTTCAATGTGTTTGTCGCTGCTTTCAGAATCTATCTTAGGAATTAAATGAAAGAATGAAATGGAAAATCGTTAAGTCATTACGTGATGCAAATTTCCAATTTCAAATAGGCTTCAGTGGTGTTATTTTGATTCAAAATGTTCGGTTTTAGTTTGAATGATGGTTCCATTTCGATGTTGTTTGTATGATAATTGTACGATAACTGAAATAAAGCAAATCCATGGCCATTTGCAGTAATGTTAATTGCACGAACTGTCGATGGTAATTCATGGGCTTGATAAATCAGACTATTTTCGGGATTAATATTGAAATGCGTTTCACTGAGCAAATTATCAGCATTCACCATGATTTGTATGTTATTATCTCGAATTGAAATGCGTTCAGCGAATTTGGCTAACGCTTGTAAACCCATCACCGTATCTTGTGTACTAATAAATCCGCCTTTATTATTGCGCTGGCTCAATAACCATTTAAAATATGGAAATCCATCGGAATATCGGCCACTGTGAAGTATTGCCAACAGTCCATACGATGTAATTTCAATGCTCAATGTTTTCGATGTTTTGGCGGTGCTATTTTTGGACGATGTCTCATATCGGCTCCACCATTTCGATTCATCTAATCAATTATCAAATAAAACAAAAAGTTATCTCAATGGAACTGCTTTTTAAGTATTCCAAATATAAAAAAAATATCCAAATTAGTTAGATTTGCTGCTTCGAAATTGATTGGAATTGATTTTATTTACCTTTGGTGGTGGCTTTTTTCAATAGTTTGTCCAAAATAATCTCCTTGTCTTGATGTTCGGCTAATTGCATTGCATATGCAGCTACAGCCAATGCGTACGTATCATGTTGTGCTTCAATTGATTTGGTTACATATTGAATGGCTTTGTTTATCGTATCATCATAAGTCGTTTCATCGTCTCGATTTTCCAAAAATACCATCAAAACGTATGCTGTTAATGCAATTCCCTTACCCGAACCACCTTGCATGGCTTTATGAGATACGGTACCCACTTCGGGAAAGCTTCCGTCACTATTTTGTTTTTTACTCAACCATTTCAAGGCAACATCAATGACATTTTCATCGACATCAATGAACGATGCCGCTTGACCAAAGAATTTCACTACAAAAGCTGTTAGCCAAGTGCTACCACTCTTATCTGACTTGCCAAATGCACTGAACGAACCGTCATTGTGTCGATAAGTGAGTTGCCGTTGATATCCTTTTTCCGTATACGATTTAATTTTACGTTCGATATCTGGTTTTAATTGGCCGATACTTTTCAAATATTTCCAAATAACAATGTTCGGTACAAAATTCAACATATTCTGTTCACCGCACCCCGATGGCAAACGAATCAGTTTGTTGAGGTTTTTTATTGTACCGCCAAGCAAATCACCGATACAATTCACTTCGATTTTTAACGAATCCAATATAATTTCGTCAGGAATGTCAACACTGAGCATCGATTCGAGCGTTGATGCCTCATTCAAATCGACAAAAAACGCTTTATTCCGGAACTTTGGTATACCTTCCGGTTCAACGTGTAAAATTTGTTCGATTGAATCTCCTGCCAGCGGCGATATTGCGGTCACTTTTATCGAAATCGGGCCGATTTTATTTGGACGCATTTTGAATGTTGTGCCAGCACCATGATTTGCTGTTATCATGAGTACAGTTTTACGCTCCAAATCGGATGCAACTGTATTATTTTCACCAATGAAATCGAATTCCTTATCATTGCTACGAATAGTTACTTCGGCATCAGTATCATTATCCATGTAATTGAATACGACCACTGGAATTGAGAGAATTTCGCCTCTTTTAATTGAGTATGGCAAATTTAATGAAACAAAAAATGGCTGAAACACTTCCAATCGTCGTGGTGATTTCGTCAAACCCAAACCGGTTAAAGGATCAATTGAAAATGCACCAATTAACCATGATGTGATCGTGTCTGGCGCCGTCTGCTGCAACGTGTATGTTTCATTTGAACTGTAAATAATTGTGAAATGTTTTTTGTATTTCACATTTAGATTCATGAAATCTGAAAACAGAGATTACTATGGACTGAAAATAGCAGATATTTTCCAAATAAAACAATGGGTTCCATTGATAGTCAACAGCCCATAGTAATCCCTGTCTGAAAATAAGAAAAATAACATAAAAGAAATTATCCTACTCATTCATGGTGATTGTTTGCCACAGCCACGTTTCAGGGAAGTCTTTCCGAATTTTCGGAAGATGCGATGGACCGGCTCCCGGTGGGGTTGATGGGCGCCTTTGAACTTTTCCCGCTTGATCTGCATAAACATTCACGCCCAATGCATCCGCCTGAGAAATTATACCCGCTTTATTGAATAAAACGGGCTTCGCATATTCACGAATGATGGGATAAACTGTTGAGAAAATTACACTTGAAACAAATTTCCGGCAATCTATTTTAAAACTAATTAACGTACCCTCTTGCTTGGCATTTGTGAAGAATATCATTCGAGTTGACTGCAATCAAGAAAGTTGATGGATATTACAACTGAAACTGTCAAATCAAATTGATTTCAAATAGATAATTTTCATTTGTTTTATACCTGAAAGTCACCCCAATACTTGTTATAAAAGTACGGTGAATGTCCGACATTTGATTTTGCATTTCGGTCATGAAATTGGTATTGATACAGTTCCCTTTCATTCCAAGCATCATCGATGTTAATATCATTATTTTTCTTCAGCAATAAAACGCTCTGATCGACACCAAACAGTCCAACATACGATTTTGGTTTGGTTGTGATGTTAATATCAACCAATTTACCGGGTTCAACGCTTGTTTTCGAAAGTTTTAGCTTGATAAAATTGTTCAAATTTTCCCGAATATCAATGTCAACCTTCGTAGAAATGATGTCATCATTTTTGAAATAATACACGATTAGATGTGCCGTCGGTAGTAAATCGAATGTGGCCAAAAAGTGAAACACATGATAATTACGTTGCGGAACATCCAAACTGTCTGAATAGATAAGTCTACCCTGACTGATGACTTGATACGTGAAATGCTCCAGAATGTCGATGGATTGAATCTCAATAAAGATTTCTTTATTGAGCGTTGGCCTGCAAGACATTGGAAGATTAGTTGTTTTGGCTCATGAACGTTCTTCTATGTCTAGGTGTTGTGTGTTGTGTGGTTGGGGGTGACATGGGATTGACTGGGATGGGAATGGGTTGAAATGAGATCGAGTGGTTCATATGAGTAAAAACGAAAACACACTTCTTTGTTAATACTTTAATCTCTAAATTTGTTTGTTCAATATTGCTGGTTGGAAACAGGTAACCAATTTCAGCTTCTTCATCCATGTACTTTGCCTGAAAATAATCGTGTTTTGAAAATAAATGCTGAGCATGTGCGCCAACACCAAATAACAATCAAAATATTCTCGGTGCTGTGAATTTTGCAGTTCTTCACATACCTTCAGTATGAAGCCGCTTTCGTCTTTTTTTGATGTTTGTATGCCCACCAGAACGCTTCCATTGTTCGCTAATTCGAACTTTGTGTACGTTTCACTGAGGTTTTTATTATTTGGGATTTTGGAAATAACAATTTCCTTATTGGCATCGTTCACAGTAACGGGTTTATCATTTTGATATGTGACAGCCACCGTCACTTTAACTGGTATACCAATTTGAAATTGTGGATCCAAATCAACCGCACGGATTTTATACCGCAATTGATGAATTGTTATATCCTTCGTTGCACTTTGATTACGGCCTACACAAAACACAAAACACAAAACGTAATTTTCATTAATCGCATTATGTTTCATCAATTTTCCCATTCAAAGAATTCCACGCGCTATTGTTGGCAAAAATTGTGGCATTTTACCTGTCAAATGTTCCACCACGACAACAGACAGCGCATATGATGTGCTCCGCTTAAATTCGTCGGGTTGAATGTGCAAATCATCGGTTATATCGAATTCAATGGTTCCCTTGCCATCAATTGGGATTGTTTTAGCAATTGTGTCTGTCTCACGGCGTGTCGACCATGCAAGATAGTTGGTTGGTTTTACCGTTACCGTCGCACGACCCTTTACCAATTTGCCATACGTATATTTGGCACGAATTATTGCACGTACTTTGCTATCTTTCACATTGAAATGATCCGACGAATCGATTTTCACATCAAATTTCGGCAACACATACTCTTCAACTTGAAGGGTTTTACATTTCATCTATTGTCGTTGTCGTTGTCGTTGTCGTCGTCGTCGTCGTTGTTGTTGTTGTTGTTGTTGTTTTTATGTTATGCATACAAATGTTGTTGATAATAACTATTTACATATAATGAAGTGCACAATGTCATTTGAAAACTTTACCTCTTCGCCAACCTCAGCCGTAATTGTCCAATCGCCTAGCACAGGTGATTCGGAAAGTGCCAATTCACCCGAAAAAACGCCCGTATTCAATTTGGTCTCTTTCCATTGTTTGATGCGATTCTTTTCGGAATCCTGTAGATTGGAGAGCAAATATCACTTGAATATCGTCAATGGCAGTTCAATGACATTTTCGTTTGTTTCCATTCATATTACCATAATGAACACCTTCAAAGGACTATCCTCCAATTCCACTGGCTTTAAATTAAAATCAAGAACCAATACACGAAATTTGATGGATTCGCTTGGTTTATAAATGGCTTTGTCCGTTTGAATAAAAATCGAACAATTCTTCGATTCGACATTGAGTAATGTGAAATTTTTAAAAATTATACCAGATATTCCTTCGGCCGTAAATTTAAAATTATTATTCACGGTCAATTCTTCCACCGACAATGAAACTAGTTTCGTTTCATTCGATAAAACGGTTACATCTTTTGTAATAATTGTGTCGTCTTTATCTTCGATGCTAAGTTTTATAGTTACTGGTTCCGTTTGATTGTAAATGGAAACGGAGACTCGGTAGTCGGAATTTGGTCGAATATTTTCAGGTGCCACAATTGTATAAAATCTGAATAGAGAGAGAGAGAGAGAGAGAGAGAGAAATGGAAATGTTCCAAACAAAATTAATTATTCGAATTGGTAAACAAGAAAACATTCGTTTGAAACATGTATATACAACAACACACGACTGTATTACCCATTATCACAATGACAAATTCCAAACAGAAGAAGTAACACGCACAAAACAAAGAGCAACTTGCGCAACATTTCAACCAAGACTAAATATCGATCGCGTTGCACGAACTTAAAGAATAATGAGAGAATACAGAACAAAATTGAACGGCAAACGAGAAAACGACAAAACAGAACAAAAATATCACTTTCGTTGCATGTTGATTTGTATTCTTCTTCAGACTCAGGCTCAACGGCCCAGTCTGTGGAATGCAAAAACCAGTTTGAAGGGCATAGAGAATTTAAGAATGTGGATGAACAGCCGATAACAAGTAATGAAATGGCGATGAACTTGTGTGAATCGATATACGAGACGCTGGATCAGCTCAACTCGATTTGCTTCCGCTCATCTACTGAATGTGGCTTGTCTATTTCACAATTTATTTCGATTTACTAACGTTAAATCGCCTTTAGCACAATCAACAAAACTGGAGTGTTCAATGCAGTTTACTTGGTTAAAGAATAAGATATTCAGCTGTATCTACAATACTACAATAATATATGAAACAACATTTAATGTTGAATGTTGAATGTTGAATGTGATGTTGTATGAAGTGAACATTGTGCTCTGCTTTGTTTATGGAGATGAATTAAAAGTAAACAAAACACACGCACACACAGTTTATTTACCATTGAATAAGCCCGTAACTGATTGCCTTATAGCATTCAACATAATACAAATATTAACTTGGAGACAAAGTAAATACATACACAGATGCTAAGAGTTACTCAATCAAAAATGTGATCCTTATTTTCATTGGTATTTACACGGACATTCTTCGCGTATTTGTCTTGGGATTTCACAGCTAGATTTGCTAACTTTGTGGAGGCAATTTCTGTTTTTACACTTCAAACTTGGATGCTTGTTTTGTTTTTTTTTTTTATTGAAGATTGAAATGTCTAAAAGTAAATGTTGAAAAAAAGCAGTTGAATGAACCCGACTCACTCTAGTAATATCAACTTAAACATGTGATCCTGTCTTGCAAACAATGAAAAAAGTGATGGGCAACTATTTTAATGGCATTTGTTACACTTGGTTTATTGCTTAAGTTTGATTGAACCAACATGAAATTGCCCATTTTTACGGATCAAAAAATTTACATCTTGATTATTCATTTCAAAAGAATGTTTTTATCATTTCGGAATTCATTTGTTCCATGGAGCACTTTCCCGGACACGTTCATATGGTCAAACACGGTCATGTAAATTACTTTCTCAAACTTTATGTTTTGTGTGGATTTTGAATGAATCGACTTTTCGAACGAAAAAAGGCCTTGGATTTTTGGAGATAAATTGAAATGAACGTTTTTCCGCTTTTTATTATACAACTGACTATAAAACTCTCTGTAAATATTCTGTATCTTAACGCCTTAAATTTCTGTATATCCAAACATTTTCATTTGGGAATTACCTTTTCGAAATAAAGTTTTTTTTTTTTACACCAAACTTTTCAAAGCTAAACAACTCTTACTGAAATCCTAATGCATGACATATTTCACATGACTAAAGCTTACATTTAACGAAATCGCAACCAAATCATTGAGTAATTTCCGTAGAAAAAAACTGCATATGGATTTGTAATCCGAAAGTTTTTCTTTCGATGGAAAATAAGGATCAAGTTTGGAGATTCAGTGAACGTGGCGTAGCGGTGGCGGTGTTACATGAAGCCTGATAATCGGACTAGCGCCAAATATGCTGAATATTACTCAACGAATAAATAACTTAGGTGTAACGTGGGTTTCATCGTGATTTCATTCTTCCATTCATCAGTTTAATATAAACGTTTCTACGGATCGGCTGCTGCTCTCGGACAACACACATAATCACCTAAAGATTATACACACACAAAAAAAAGATACAAATATCAAGCGGCCGTTGATTATGGATCAAAAGACCCATGTTAAACTTTGACATATGATCGAGTTACTGGGTAAATTTGCCCATGCATCAGCTGATGAGAATGAAGCTTGAGAAAAAAAAAATTGGTGCTGATTTCTTTCTACCCCCACATGTCAAGTGTGTTTCGCTATAGAGAGGTCACGGAAAATATATACGATTATCATAGTCCCATTCTATTCCATTATACTATATCAGCTTCCGATCAAGTCAATTCATCAAAAACAGTTCGTAAGCTCGGCCCGCGGAAAAACCAACGGAACGTCACGTATTATTCACATCAATTCTTTGGCCATACGAATGAACACACGCACAAAAACAAGTCGGAGCAAAGATTTTATTATTTGATATGTTCAGTTCAGAAGCTTTATGACCGCTAATAATTGACCGATTATCATGGATGTTTAACCACAGCATGCAGTGTGAATCGTTCTATTTTTCGCCTGAGTTAATAAATTGGTGTGTGCGGTAGCCCAAGTAATCAGCGAACGCTATGCGGGTATTCAATTTAGTGAAAGCAAATACAGCCAATGGCCTAGCTGGTCCATTTATGCCATTGGCGTACACTGTAAATTACAGACACATAAACACTGAACTAACCAAACAATTTCGGGCATTTTTGGATTTTTGCAATTATAAAATCGAATCATCACAACTAGTAATGAAATGTACATGGAAAGCACCATTGCGAATTTATAATCCAATTTTGTGTGTGTGTGTGTGTGTCTAATTCCCATTCACATTAAAAAGGAACAAATGTCAAAGTTTTTTTTTTCTATTGTTGTTTTTGCTCTCTGTTCCTATCGATGTTGCAAATTAACTGCTCTTTTGAATGTGAAAGCGCCATTCTTTTTGACGTCGCTTTTTCATTCTCTCTCTCCAAGCATTAAGCGCGCCCTATTCAATTTGCCTTGCTACTTTTGTTTTATTTCATTGTAAACATTTTATTCGAAAGTTAATTTGCGTGTACGAGCTCCGAGTATGTGGATAATAATGTGAGCATGTATGTGTTCCATGGTTCCCCGTGTTCGTTTGTGTGGATGTAACTCCGTTTTTTTTTTGTTTTCCATGAACACATTTCCACTTTGGTTGGATCTTTGGCACTTTCATGCTACTATTCATTTACCATCGACCGAGCAACGAACAAATATTTTGTGCTATTTAAATCAAATAAAACTAACTGCACGTATAGAATGTATACGCATGGATTTGAATGTTCTGTAAGCCTCTTTGGCTGGATGAATCAGTTGATTCTGTTGCAAAAAAAAAGAGAATGAAACGTGTCTGAAACATGGTGATTTTGTAAGTATTTTTTGACTGAATGAGAAACTTTACGATTTACATGAACCTGGCACACTGTTTACATTGCAATGCACTGGCACATCACACACACACGATGACGGTGGCGGCTGAGCCCCGATGAAGGAACGCAAACTTATATTGCGAGCCAACAACAACAACAAAAACCAAACAACAAGAACAACAAACGAACTGAAAACTGGGATCTGGAAACTGTAAACTGCAAAACAGCGAACTAAGAGACGAAGAGAGGAAGAGTGCGAAAAGTGAACGGCAACACCAGAACAGATACAGACAAAAGGGAAAAAGTCGGAAAATGTGTTGTATTAAAAAAGTTTTTCTTGAATGCTTTTCTCGCTGCTTACTTGAATAACATCTCAATTCAATTAAATGCAGAAATCGTTTTGTGTATTTGGCACATTCATTCACTGAAAATTGCTCACACTGATAAAAAAAATAGAGTGAGGGCTTTCTTTGGGAAAGCGAAACCTCGAAATGTTCGTTTGACGTGGCATAACAATGACGGCAATGACGGCAATACCGGCATTCATGGGCAGCACCATGTTTGCAATGCTATCGAATGGGGAAAAATGGTGTAAACGAATTTGAATACGGTTCGATTCAGCCGATTTCATTTTAAATGCTTTCACATTTTCCATACTCTTACATGTGTACATCAATTCGTTTTTTTTTTTTGTTGTTGCATTGAATGAAATGTGCGAAAATCATTTGATAAGATTTACAATGATCATTTTCATGCACACTTTTTCGGAGTAATCTCCGAATGCGAAAAAAAAATGAAAACCAACAACGACGCCAACGAAACGAAACTTGATGCTTGAACCGGGGCCGCTCTTTGATTGGAATACCGATAACAATGAAAATCGAAAACTTTTTTGTTTTATTTCTGAATCTTTCAAAATAAATCATTCAAACATCGATAAATTAGTGCAACATATCTGTTTGAAATCGTCTTTTTGCCTTTATTGTTGAATTAATCAAATAATCAAGTGTCATTTAACTTGTCGATTATATTGGTTTCATCTCCTTTGTACTTGCAAAAAGAGAGCGAAAGAAAGAGAAAGAGAAAAAAGTCAAGTGTGAAAAGTGGTGTAAAATTCACACTCATTTGTGTTTAGTTGAAGAGCCATTGAAGTCGTTGAACATTTTGTCAAATTCAATTTCACTGAATTGGTTTTGTATTGTATTGCATTGCATTGTATTGTATTGTATTGTATTGTATTGTCGTGAGATGCACACGACTCGTGTGACACGAGAGAGTATAACAACCGATATCGTATACTACGACGACACTCACTTAATAATGTGTCGGATATAATAAACGTCTCACAAAGGGAAAGAATTAAGCAGTGACTAACAACAACAACCACAAAATGCTTGGCTGCTGAATAGAGATCAATTAAACCGAAAAAAAACAAGTTTAGTACGCTTTGGAGTGCAGCAAATTTTTCCCAAACCAACCGTCAGCAACACATAAACGGGTCTCTTATCGCTCTCTCGTTTGGAATATTCAACAAAGGCTACACCTGCATCAATATCTCGTTTGCTCAATAAAATAATCTAATTTATTCACTCCAAAGTCATTTGATCGTGTCAGCATAGTCAGCAGTAAATTAGTTGGTCCTTCGTGAATTTCCTTTCTACGTGATGATTTAAAATGCTTAAGGAATTAATTAATGTTCAATGGTAGAATTAACCTGCAACATGTAAAACGGATTTAACGAAAAGAAAAATGAAAACTGCAAGCATATTTTTGTTTTCAAACAACAACAACAACAACAAAACTACATCGTGTACATTTTGTGGCGGATATACTTTTCTGACTTGAATATTCCAAAGCATTAAGATGTTGGAGCGCTGTACCGTATTGTACTGTTGTTGCAAATATTCGTGCACGTATTACACATTTCTTTTTTCACCCTCTCCATTTTTCGTGTTCTTTTTCGGCGTTTTAAATCCTTAAAGCTCTAGGCTGAACGTATAATGATCACATGCCAGTGAATGGTACTCTGTAACTAAAACTGAAACTGTTTAGGTAAATCACGATAGAGGACTGCTGTTGCAATACCAAGGCCACTAAAATGATACACAAAATGAACGAGTGAGTGAAACAGAGAGAGAGAGAGAGAGAGAGAGTGGCAAAGTGTTCATTCGTGAATTCCAACGCACAAAATTAGTGTGGTACCGATGATGGTGGTTGTGTGTTGGTGCTGGTGCTGGTGCAATCAACAATGTGAGACCATGCGGTTGCCATTGCTTTCATTTTCATAATATATGTTTATGAAAATACTACTGAATAAATATGTAGGCGTACATAAAATATAAACTATTAAATGCACATATATTCCTTGGGTTGGTACGTGATGTGAGAGCCATGCCATTTCGAGGCATTTTTCACATTACCATAAACCATGCGGGTTTACTTGAAATGGAAACGAAACTCAAACTAGAGCAAGAAGCTGGCACACGGTGTGTATGTGTTATTGGTGGCGATGCACGCAATGTAAAGAGAAGAATGGGAACGAGGAGAATGAATGAGTGAGAGAATATGTCAAATTGCGACCGCTTTTGCATACGCGACATAAATTATAGACGACATAACGTTTCTTATATTTCTTTTTTATTTTAGAAGTCGACATATGAAAATATAGGCTATTGCAACCACTTTGCAATGTAATGCATCGCTATTTCTTTATTTTTCTTCGTCGTTATGTCTCCTCAGTTGTCGCACTGAAGACATTATTGTGGGTTTCTTTCTAGGGAGTTTTGTCGCCTGGTGACCTCAAACGTGCTGCTATCAGCTCAATATTGAGTTGTTCATATTTCCATGCATCTAATCAATTGGCATTTATCTCAATAAGCCATCATTTGGATTATTTAATTTTAAAAACAATGCATATTAATAGTGATTTCGTTAAATTCAGTGTGATTCTAAAGTCTGTGCAAACCAACACCCAATAAATATGTGCGATAACGTCACAAAAATAACGTTTGTGAAAGCAATGGAACCATCACTAGTAATAGCTCTATTTTATAAATCATTTTTCCCCCTCTCTCTCTCTCTCTCCCTCTTCGAATGTGTATTTTCCCAGTTTTATTGTCTTTTGTTTTTTTTTTTTCATTCCCAGCCTTTATCTTTCTTGACTTGCTTCACTGAACAGCTCTTACTAGAGTATCGAAATATTCCATAGCACACATGTGGTACATCATAGGCTCTCTCACTCTGATCGTTAGAACCAATGAAGAAGAAATCGAAAATATTCAATGAAATATGAAATGGATTCGGCAAGCCGAAAGAGGGAAAACAAATTGGTAACAGAGGAAATTCTATCGAAATTGATCGAATCCGATATCAAACATATGGCAAGCTGATGAGTGAGTCATACACTGACTCGTAGTCGAAGATATGTTTTCAATATTTTCATAGCGTATAACCAACAAAAAATGACGATAGCAATGATAGAAACGATACAATGCTATGATTGCATTTTCTTGCTTCCTTGCCCTCATATTATGATTACTCAGCATCACAATTGCCTTCGAGCGCCTCCAACCTTTTTCCGGAAATAACGCACCGTATGCCATTGCTTATAACAACTTGCTTATTAACTTTGACTTGTCTATTAATTTTCTATCGTCTCTAAAATATTTTTCACACCGATTTTGTGTTGCTGTTCTTTTTCTTGGGCCCATTGGCGCACACATTTCGTGCATTCACGGAATTTGTACATGTTATGTGCTTGTACTTTGCCTGTTTCTGTTTAGCACACTTGCATTTTTTTCCCTTTTACACGTTAAAATTAGGAGGCATGGACAATTCTATAAAAAAGCTGAGTCGTTAAATCTAGGATCATACAAAAAAAATCTATACATTTTACATGTTTTCCAAAAATAAGTTAATCAAGTTCAAATCACACATTGAAAAAATTCATTAACATTAAAGTGGAATTTTTGTTGTTGAAAAACGCCAGGCACGATGATACTATGACAAAAAGGCAACGCAGCTAAGCTCAGTTTGGTTTCCCATTTATACATTTCATAATTATTTCTTGATTATTGTTTATAGCTTTGGAAAAAATATTTAAGCGATATGTTTGGAACACGAAAAATGCTATTACACAAAGAGCATACTATCACATTGGACTGTCCAGACTGAAGTGACAGTCCAAAAGTGATATAACATTGAAACACTGTTCTTTAGATTCACTCATTATTCACATTATTTTGTTGGAAAAATGGAAAGTTTGAGCTGTCGACCGCAAGAGCACGATTTTCTATCTTTGCGGCTTAGAAAAATGTGACTTTTTTTTACATAATTTTTCGTAACATTTTCATTGCAAATGACCCGTTTTTATCCGATTTTTTTATGTTAGAGTAAGAAAAGCCCACTAATTTTGTCTGAGAAACCAATTCTGCAAAATTCCACTTTACCATTCGTGGTTAGATTTCCTTCAGTCGATCACCAACGACGATATTCAATACGCTGTGAAACATTTTTGTCACTCCTGAACGACAATATTTAAGTCAACTTCATTGTTTGCATTCACTAATACATTCAAATGCCAAGCTGTTTTCAATAAAGCCCGAAAATAGCCTCGTAAATATTCATTGATTTTGAAAATGTCAACATGATTATTTTCAAAACTCCTTATGCATTGCAAAGATGTATTTTATACATAAAATGTCGACATGCCGAAACTTTGAGTGGGCCCAAATTAAGTTGAGACTTAGATATTCAATGTAAATAGCTCCACTCAAGTGTTTCACTTTATATGTTCACTGTTCTTTATATCTTTTTCATTTGCGTCTTTTTATCGAAATCCAATTGTGATGTATTCAAAAGGCTCATTTAATTCATTTTAATTTGCTTGCACAAAGAGCCATGCCAAAGCAACAAACAAGGTTAATGAATACGATTAATTATTAAAGGAATTGGATTGAAAAATAGTTCTACGTAGAAAATTGGAGAGTGCACACTGCACACAAAGAAAGAGAGAGAGAGAGAGAGAGTTTCAAAAGAAACGAAACGACAGAATTACGGACGTTGGCGATGAAAAGATGAACGGTTTCATTGCAATGAGATAAGAAGTTTTTGCAAGAATTTACAGTCATGAAAGTCGAAGACAAAAAAAAACGATCCACGAAGCAGAGCGTTCGTCTGAATTTCGATGTATTTCGTTCGTCGTTTGATTCGAATAGAGACGTTTATGGTGTTATTTTGTTTTTCAAACATTGATAAAAGAACGGAGTCGGTTGAAGTAAGTCAAATCAACGGGCCAAAGAAATAAAAAACAAAGAACACAACCGGCGTTTATAAGTTTCATAAGTTGTTTTTCTCATTTTCGTGCTGTAGCTTTCTTTTGTAATAACCTCAAGACAAGCAAAGAAGACAAGCGAATGCAGATATTTTCTTCGATTCAAAATTCAACAGATATCATCAGTTGTTACGTTTCAAATGTGATAAAATGCTGGCACTCTGTTTTGTCGCATATACATATACATATATATGTGTGGTGTTGTATACCATCACATTGGATGGAATTGGACACAACAAGAGAATGAACGAATAGAGGGAGTTGAGGTGGGCAAAAAAGTTTTCCATTTCGAAAAACTAGCAAATTCACAGCGATAAAGTATGGAAATGGCGAAGGAAGCAACTCACAACACATGCAAAATTGTATCGTAAGTCAACAATGCATTCGAAACTATTCGAAATGGAATAACCAATAAAACTGGCATTCGCAGTAACAAGTTGTCTGTCGTTCAATACCAACTTTTGACGTTTTCTCTCTCTCTCTCTCTCTCTCTCTCTCTCTCTCTCTCTCTCTCTCTCTCTCTCTCTCTCTCTCTCTCTCTCTCTCTACATTTATTGCGGATTCCGTGTGCCCAATGTTTTATATTTCGATGTTTGATGCGTTGCACATTTTATCGGCATCTTTCTATTTTGCCATATCAGTGGCATGATGCAACAGTACAAAATTTATATTTACTATGCAACAAGCGTATATCATCATCAGCTCTATCAGCAACAGCAACAGCAGTAGCAAGTATTTGGTATTTGCACGTTTTGTCAACCGAAAATATTTGTGTGCGATGCCAAGGTTCATTGAATTAAGTTGTAAAATTCTAGCATTTTGTGAAAATATTCCGAGAATAAAAAGAATGAAAGAGCGCTAACTGACAGTTCAACCAACAAGTGAATAAAATAAAAACCATCCCCGTTTGTGAGTTTCGTTCGCTTTTGACCAATTCACCTAGCAACAACAAAATATCTAAAACTGATCACGTTATTGAAATGTAAGAGCTTTTACATTCTCACCCTTGATATATTTCCATTATCTATATCTCGGAATGTTCGAATGCGCACATACATGACGGTAGTTGTTTGACGTATAATCGACTGCGAAACGGATGAATGGGTGCTTTTAATGTTGCCCTTCCCCCCCATTCCAATCCATCTCGTCCTGTTCCGTCCCGTCCCGTCCATTGGAATGTGGAAAACTTGCGATCGCATCCGAATGCATTTTGCCACATTTAAAAGTTATGCCATATCAGCGTCATGCCGCAGTACGCTAAATTTAGTTGGCACAAAATAACCGTATCATTTTCCCGTGTTCCGTTTCTTTTTGTTGTCTCCTTCCACATGTATGTGCATGTCCATGGTTGCTTTCGTGTTATTCCCGAGTACCATCATCAAAATCAAATCGATGCAAGCAAATTGTTTGGCATGCATTTCAGCAAAATGCCAAAAATATTAAGCCATTTCAAAGTTCAAGCTGACTTCTCTTACCCGTATTTCGGGTGCCTTTTTGCACTTGTTTTTCCATATTTTTTTTTGCCACTTCCTCCGACTGGCAACAAAACGTGCTAAAGAGACAAAGTGGGCCGGTTCTAAATGTTTGCACCACGATGAATATGCTACAGGTGAATTGTTGAAATGTGCTAATTTCCGTTTTCCTTTGTTTTTTGCTTTTTACTTTTTGCTCTTTGCTTGAATACACTATTCGTATTCACTATCACTGCAGCTCCGTCCATCCATCCATCCATCCATCCATCCATCCCGTTTCATATTCGCTATGAGTGTCTATGAGTTATCTGTAAGGCCCATGGTTTGATGCTAAAATGCTCGAGCATATTGAATTGCAACTTCATATTACTTTATATTGCTTGATTTTGTTTTCCATATAGTTGAGTAGACATAAAGTATATATTTCCCGTCGAGAAGTGGATTGTCAATGGATTTTCAACACTGTTTTAATTTGTGAAGCGCTTTCAGAAACCGTTTGTAGTGTGCCATTACCACAGCAACAGCCGCAGCTACAATGGCAATCGTAACACAGGTTACAAAGTGAAATTAAAGTGGTTTGATGATTTCCGTAAGAATTGATGTCAAAGCATGACGATGCAAAATAACAGCAAATTGAAATCAATTTGAGGTGACGCAAAAAAGATGTTCCTAATAAAAAATAATGACATTTTAAAAACCGGCGCGTTGCCATTTCAAGTATTCTCCATTCACGTTGTTTCTGTCTTCGCACTGGAGAGATTTTTCTTTTCCCACTTATTCGTCGCATTTCATTTCACCTTCAATACAGAACACAAAAAACAGAAATAGAGAAAGAGCGAAAGAAAGAACTTGTTTGAAATAAAAATTCGGCGGAAAAAAAAACATTTGTATAGATAAGCCCAATTGAAATGCAAAAGAGAGTGAATGAGACGAAGATCGGGCGAATCGGATCACACCAATCCATGTTAAATGGGGAGCCATTGCCAGCCAACAATATTGTGTTTTCAAGGTACTTTATTCGATGGCTTAGTGCGATTTTAAAATCAAATCGAATTCGGAAGCATTCATTCCTGGTTATCCAAATAAAATTCTAATTTGTAGCACAAACGAAACGTATTTCGAATTTCAATTTCCCACCATTCAGTGTGTTTGGTGGGAGCACACAGCGTATATGTGCGTGCTCGATTGCGACAGAGAGAGAGAGAGACAGAGAGAGAGAGAAAGAGAGAGAGACTGCGGCAAAACGAAAACGAGTGAAAAACGCATTGACAGAACAAAACTCATCCTATTTTGAATACCAAATGAACCACCAGCCTGTCATTTGAATAGGCCGTTGAATCGTTCGATTTATATTTGTGATTTGGCCGGGATTAACGTGATTTATTTTTTCATGGATTGTCACAGCGTGCCGATTACTTTAGTGCTGGCATTCAATTCCCGTCGTTGGTTTCACAGGATTTGGTCGTCGCATTTTTGTTGTTTTTTTTGGAGGGGGCTCGACAAACAGTTTCACTTGCTTCTATCTTTCAACAACAACAACTTTCAAACGGAATGCCACCTCGCGAACAATCAATCTCCGTACATTTTCAAGTTAATTTGTTGAAAACATTGAATCAGGGCGCTGGGAATTCTATTCCGTACAAACAATAATAATTAATTAAAACATTGAATACATCATTGCTTTGATTGGTCGCGTCGTATAAGGTAACGTTTGCATTTCGAATACAAATTGTTTACTCAAGCTCTATGTAGTTTAAAGAATGTCGAATCGATCTGGATTGGAATTCGTTTGTGACAAATTGCATGTGACATGCCAAAGACAAAATAGCAACGCCACATTTCATTCCTTCCCTGGTCAATCTATTCACACAGTCAGTTTCAATTAATGGCAAACGACATTCCAAACATTCTTTACGTCGTCATCGGAATGTGTCTTATTATTGTCGATAAAAAGGCGCACCGAATATGTCCACATAACATGTGATGATTAAACCTGGAATCACAGTGATTGGCATTCAATTGGCCAAACCAAGACCCAGCCCAGCGTTCAATTGATGAATTCGCCAATCAGCATAATTCAGGTCACATCCCAATCAATCAGTATTCAAGCTATTTTGAGCTGAGTGACAGTCAAACGATAACAGTTGTTTTACTGCAGATCCCATAAAATATGAATGGGATTCACTTTGGGGCCGCTGTCAAATCACATTGCAATTCATCATGTTTTGAAACACGTTGATGCGCTTGTTTGAGGCTCGAACACATTTCAGGATCAACGGTCGAGCAAACTAATTTCTCTTTTTGACTCTCTTTTTTCTCCAACTACATTCCTATGTTTTTTTTTTATTTCTCCTTCACCAACGGACTAACCATCTCATACGTCGACGTGATGCAGAAGTGTTGACCCGTGTTTCATTAATTTATCCAACCAGAATACAATGTCAGTTGATTGATTTTAAATTGTACAAGTTAAACATGACATAACAAAAAAAAAGTGCGCCAACATATTTTTTGTTGCTGCACCGGTGAATGTGATCTTTTTTTTTAACATGCTCATCCCAGGACGAGATAACATTTTCCATATAAATATACGTTCCACACACATCGAATGTATATTGTGAGAACATGGCGACACAATATTTCATTGACACATTATTCTTTCGCATGTGTGCATTCCTACTTCTTCACATATCAGCGGGAATTTGTGTGTGTGTGTGTGTCTGTGCCTGCGCCTGTGCCTGTGTATATTCCAAGTGTATGTTTGGTCAGAGAGAGTTGGTGCACACAAAATTTGCTTTCAATTAAGTGCCGTAACACTCGGTTCAATCAGCACACATACAGATTTTCACTGTGATGTGCATTGCAGATAAACAGCCATATAACAAGCCACGAATGTGGTGCAATGAATTTCTATCCAAACATACGGTTGATGTTGCTGTTGTATTGTACATCCATGCAATATTCACTGTTTTAAAGAAAGAGAGGCTGTGAAGAAAAGCTAGAAAGAGAGAGAGAGAGAGAGAGAGAGAGAGAGAGAGAGTGAGAGAGAGTTGAAAAAACTCCAATCCTGAAGGTAGCAGCTGAAACTTACAACGGCCGGGACACAAAATAAACAATTCAAATTACTTAAACAATGAATAGACGATGACGTAGCATACATGTGGCATTTGCTTGTAATGGCACCAGTAATACATGGCTCATTCCAGCCATTTTCCATAGGCGGGCTAGGCCAGTGCGCGAGACACTGGACGGATGTGCAAAATATTGCGGAATATAAAGCGTTTATGATGTTCCCATACGAAAATCAGGAAGGCGAGCGAGACAGAGAACGATGAAGGGTCTCTCTCTCTCTCTCTCACACTCTCTGTATGTGTGTGTTTGATTGTTTGGCCGGCTGAACGCATTAACCATGAACATAATACACTGTGATAGGCATAGGTGTCACATATGTGAATAACATCATCATTGGCTTTCATTCTTTCACTCTTTCATTTACCTCATCCTTAATCAGTCTAGACGTGAAAATATCCGACAATATCACACTTCATATTTGTACGACATGCTGCCGTTCAGAAATCGAGGTGACAATTTTCAAGGGATAAAACATACAAACACACGCACACATGCTTACAAGACAAAGCAGTATCATTAAAATGATATGACCATTTCTATGGTCATTTTGCAACATTGTTTTAGTCGATCAACATACAGATTAGCTTGCGTCAGGTTCACCACTAGGAAGTTTGCAATTGCAATACATCAATATTGAAATCGGATTTAAAAACTAGCACTTTTATTCCAGATCTTCTCACCCTCCAAAAAAACGTAATGAAAAAGCAACACTGACTAAACTAAATTCACAATCAGTGACACAACCTACCATTGACAGCACCTCTGTAATACAATGGAGTTTTTGTAAAAAAAAAATGGAGCGTGAAATAAACTGGAGATGAAATGCACCACTCTGAAGGCAATTTAATCTAAATGATCTACAATTATTAAATGCCTCCTTTCGGCCATTATATTTGGCTTTGAATCACACGATGTGTATGAAACTGCACTCCATTAATTCACATTTACTGGGCCGAAATAAATTCATAATTACCATAAGTGGCCCAAAACAAAACGGATCATCCCCTAAATTTGAACCACGTAACGAAAATATTGGCCTCAAATAGTGAGAGTAGTACAATTCACATCGGTTGCATACGAGCTCATGACAAATTGAAATGAAAGTAAAGTAAAGTGCTTCAGTCTAGAAATCCAGTTGACTTCCATTCATTGCATCGAATTGTGTGTATGTGTGTTTGTGTGTGTTCAACCGAAATTGGAAGTGGTGCTTGAAATAATAATTGGGGTTTTGTCTTCCATTCGAATCACCAAATGATGCTTAAAATTGAATACATCCATTTATAATAGTTTGGACGATACGTACACATCCAAGCGTAAAGGATCATCCTATGGATGCTCATCGCTCAGACTTGTTTTTTTTTAAACCATGCCATTTTCTATTGCAAATATTCTCTCTACTCTCACCGATAAATAGATTCCACCACACATTTCTAATCATGTTGCTGTTTTAAGTTCCATTACTAATGTAACGTTGACGATCAAATGTGCTACTGACTGAAAATATGCAGCATCTCAAAACCATTATGGTCTTAAGCTCATGCAACGAATAAAAATCTCCAACACCGCATGCATCACAGTGATAATAAAAACTGAAATCCATGTTTGGAATGAAACTATTGAAATTGACCAAATCATTATGTCAATCATACCGCACACACTTCCCATTCGATGTGTGTGGTGCGGTTAGTTTTTAGTTCGTTGACTCGTTCGCATTAAGGGACTGTTATTTTGTAATGACGTATACATGTACGATCGACAACACTCACTTCGTTCGTATGACGAATATTTCATCATAATCCGAAAACGAAAGGGTATACGAAAAATGATGTGCACCAAGGGAACAAAAAAAAAAAAAGTGGAAAAAAGCATTTTGTACCGAAATGTACATCTGGTTCATAGCGATAGAATGCATAATAAATGGTCGTTTATTTAGTGTGATTCATAAATGCCGACGCTATCATATCCTTTCATTCGTACATTCATACATTCCCGTACACTTTGTTTACAGGGTTTGGAGTTTTTCTTGTGACTCTTTATTTTTGGCACGTCGCATAAAGCATTTTTGGTATTTTGGCTTAGCTTTCACATTGATGTGTGTAAAAACCATTCGATTCGAGTGCGATGCCATGAGCAACAAGAGTATTTTTTTGTGAGTGCTTCGTTTTCCCTTCACCACACCCCAAATCACCCATACGAAACAAAGAAACGTACAAGAAAAATTATCTCAGCATTAAGCTAAATTAGGCTCTTTTTTAATGGATCCAAATACTTTCGGAGCGTTTTTTTTTCATGTTGCTGTTGCATGTATTAATTTTTGATGTTGTTCATTTTAACAACGGTCTATCTTTAAATGAATGTCCTGCATTTCTCATTTGAAATAATTCAACGCCATTTTGACATGGAACAAGTTCACACTTTTTTACCAACATCCCCCCCCCCCTTAGCCCCCCCAAAAAAGAACCAAACGGAATCAAAGAAATCTCATGTTTGTCCTATTGGTTATCTGGAAATTGGTTGACAGTGTACATTTGATTTAGCTAAATCAATATTGATCTCTAACCTTAGTGCTCTAAAACCGAATTGATCGAACATTTTCTTTCTTCTATATGAATAAACCACATGCATGAAATTTATCGGCAATTTTACAATAAAACACATCCAGTAAACATGTTTTGCAGTTACCGTGTACGATATAAAAATTTACTCATAGAACCACATGGAAAACCCTTTTATCATATCGCTTCCATTGAAAAACATAACAATTTTTGTGTGAGGTCGTTACCGAGAGAGAGAGAAGGAGAGAGAGAGAGAGAGAGAGAGAGATAGAGAGGGGGAAAAAGAAAATCCAACCTATCGACCATCACATTCAAGCAAAGTAAAATCAATGCAAATGGAAGGCAATCGTTGGTCGTAAAATCGATTCCCTCAAACATAACATGCATTCAAATTGGCCAATAATGGCTGCTGGTGTGGCAAAGCATCAATAACGACAACTGTTATGAGCCAAAAACAACTATATCAAACAAACACCAAGTGTTGTACAGAAAAGTAGAAGATATGGTTATTTCAAAATGGCTTACGATCTTAATCACTAGCACCACTAAAATCGTTTCCACAGATGACATCAATCATTCGCAGCCAAAATATGTGTCTACCAGCCATCACTGTGCTCAAAATTAGCCAGAAGTGAAAGTTAAATCGTTTCATTCAAAAGACAATTTATTCGGTGTTTTTAAATAATTTTAATATTTCCGACATGTCACGGAAAAGAAATATATCATTAATTATTGAGTAAAGATAGTGAATACCATTCATTAATGTTGTATTTAATGTGCAATTTTCTCTCCGACTTGCACCAGGGATACGCCGCGCGTGTGCTCCAAAAAATAATTTCAAACAAAAAAAAAAAAAACGTAAAAAAAAACTTTCAACAAACGAAAGTTTCAACGAAGTTTAGCCTGTGCACAATAATGAAATCTTGTCATTATTTCACAGGTTTAAGGGCGGGAGGAAGAAACAAAACAAAAAATGGAACGAAATCATCGTAAGCGTGAGCTCCACGAGACAACCGCTTTTAACTAGTACACTTTTTATATTTTATCTCACCCCAACTTGTATTATTTCTAGTACTTTTCAGACTTTTCGATGATTTTTTTGTTTTGTTTCCATTCACTTTCTCATTCACTCTTACTCACTTGCCGCTGCTGCTCATGCGAAAATACATGATACTGCAGCCAGTGTTTGAGGGCAAAACGGACGATGGAAATAAATTCTAAAGCAACAAAAACTTTTATTACCAAATTATTCATACAGCGTTGCGTTTTTTTTTTATTCATTGCCCGTCGCACTGTGTATTGTACATTTACGCAAACAGCTAAAAAGAATACACGACTGCATTTGTTATTTTTTCATTTCGCCTGGGCGGATCATACAATGAAATAATTTGTCTTAAAACTTATTTGCACATTTCAACAATTCTGAATGTGATTATTTTGTGTGTGTGTGTGTATTCGTTACGCTTCTCCAAAGTAAAACCATGAAAAAGAAATGTAAGAAGCGAGCGCTAAGAATGGCAAGATGAAATGTTTTGGGCAGCAACAAAAATACTATCGGCGTAAAAAAAAATTCGGTTCGTGGATGAGGACATTGGTTCTGAGATATTTGGCATTTCATCGTGTTTTTTTTTATTCAGCTTCGCTTCGCTTTTGTTTGATTGTTTACGTAAGGTTTCATTTCATAACTTAAACTGAACGAGTTGAGGAAATATATTTTTTTTAAACCAAAACGAATAACGAATATTACAGGAGAAAAGGTTCAAGTGTTCGTAAATATATTGCGAGTGTATAAAGTTTATGCGAATCATAAATAAGGACAGATTCGAAAGAATTCAACTGTTTTCATCAAGGTGACAATAAGTTTTGGTTCATCATTGTTAGGAAAATAAATCATTTTGTTGAGAGTGAAAAAAAAATGGGAGAAGAGAGAAGAACGTGTGGTAGCAAACGGAAGTCATTAAAAGTCGCAATGGGAACAATTGGAATGAAGTTGTGAAACATCAGGTTGAGTTTTCTCTTCTATACGAGGTCCATTTGAGGTTATCGATTTAATACGACTTATCATTACGATAACCAGAAGACTTTTTGGGCTCACCCTCATGCAAGGCACTTGCTAACAATGCTATATTTTCTGCCGACCCATTATCGATGGATACAGAGAATGAGAGAGCGAGGCTCGTATTATCGCATTTGTCCACAACATTTGTATACACATACAAAAAAATTGAAAAAAAAGCATAGGCACAAAATGAAAGTGAGAGAGAGAGAGAGAGATATATATATATATACACAGAGAAAGAATCAACGACCCTTTTTTTCCGAGATTCTCTGTACCGTAAGTTTGTGATTTTTCTTGGTGTGCTAACGACATCTCCATAAAAAATTACACCGAGCATAAGATTTACATATTCAAAAAATGTAAATGAAGGATTAAAAAAGTCAGCATTTTAGTCGGGCCAACATCTCTACTCGGCTTCTAGCCATTCTGCCATTTTAGCCAACAACAACAACAAAAAAAGTCCACTGAATAAAATTAGTGTTTGAAATGGGCGAGCGGGAAAAAGCAAGGACTTCCAATAAATACATGACAGCCCCTCAGTCACATGCATTCCAAGCGCACAGACACATGCTACACAGTACACACTAAGCACATTTACGTTTTGATTCAACACATTTACATTTTAATGTTTTTTAATTTCAGATTATATTTGCTCGACGATCTCTTATGGCGCGATTTAGCATTACTTCGTTTCTATCGCATTGGTTCGTTGAGTATTCTTTAAGAGTCAATAGACTTTAGTTTGATGATATGCGACAATACTCGTTCATTTGCATTAGCAATCGCCCGAAATGGCAAAAACACGAGAAAGAGAGCAATAGCAGAAGAAAAAAAAAATCAGCAATTCGAACAATTCTAGCCATTGAAAATTGCAAACGAAAACAAAACAGGAAGTGTATCTGAAAATTGCTCATACAATTGTGTGCAATTGTGTGCGTATATAAATATATATTTTGCATATACATATATGTGGGTGTGTGAGCGTGTGTGTGTGTTTGTGTATTTGAAAATATGCAATGTGGTTTATACATTGGCCGAGTCATCATATTAATATTTGTCCATTGTTTGCTTACTTTGTGTCTGCGGCGTAGTTCGTGTGGCTATTGGCATGGAATTAACAATCACATGCAGACCCACGTATGTTATATGTACATTGTACTGTACAACTGTACATTGTACATTGTATACAGTGGGCACAGTGCACATGCACAATGTACAATGGACAGTGAGTGTACTACATTGGTACAGAGAACGTGCACTGTTCACAAGCACATTCACCATACCTGTCCGGCGACCAATTCAAAGTGACTTGCACACACAGACGCTCCCTGAAAACAGATTTTGTGTGTTGATTCTCTTTTTTTTTTCTTTTTTTAACGGTATTATTCGGCGACTGCTGCTGCTTCTACCACTGCTGATACTTTTTCCGATCTGTCCGCTTACCAGATTGTTTCTCTGGTTACTATTCTGGAAAATTTGTTTACATTAGCGACAGAATGATTGTGTGTGCGCGAGTGTGTGTACACCGAACAGTGTACACTATACATGCGAACGGTGCATTTAATTGCATATTTTTTTTACCGCTACGATTCAACTGTGGTAGATGTTGCTACCGCTGACCACCCATAAAAGTGTTCTCCTATAGCATTTCTACATTTGGAACGGAGATTCCAATTTTTTTTTTCTCCAGCACTCATTCAATTAATTGCCTTTTCCCGTTGCATTTTTTTGTTTGGTTGTGCGCAAATATGTGTGCGTTGTTGTTTGTTTAAACGCCTTCATAAATTCAAAACTAATTTTTATTCCTGTGCCGAAATACGAGGATCGCCGCACGGGGTGCATATTGAATGACATGTAAAATATGCAGTTCAAATGCCTTCTGTGAATGAAAACAACACAGAGACGGGAAAAAGGGGTTGGGAAAAAGACTGTATGCTACTTGAAATACTTCACATCGATTGAATGAGAAATGCATCATTTGGAAAAAAATTCGGTGCACGTATCATTCGAGGAAAACATTCATCCGAAATTGGTACACAGATCCATTGGGTCGAGCATTCATCCGAAAACGTATGCGGCAATTCGACTAAATTATCGTGTTGGATTTTTGTGATCACAATAAAATTTGCAGGTGTATTCAGCTATCACTTGAACCGGTTTAAGATAAAGCAGTAGATTGACCTTAAGTAAAGCGATAGGAAAACAGAACAGAAAAAATATAATGAAATGCTGAAATTCTGAAATGCTTCGAAAACACAAACAAGTACAGAAATAAGCACGAAAGCGAGCGAGCGAGCGAGAAATGAAAACCGTAGACGGTGAAAGCGAAAATAATCTGCTCGTAAAAATATGGTAATGAGGCAAAAGTAAGAGAAAGCGACATTGCCGTGTTAACATGATTAAAGAGCAGCGAATTAGTATTTATGAGCATCGTATTTTTGCAGTTTTATTTATCGCCCTTTGTTATTTTACTGGTTTTTTTTTAAAACCATTTTTTTACAACTCTCGCTCAATTCTTGCTCAATTCTCACTGGCCTGGTTTGCAAAAATTATCCGAAATGCGTCCCATCCGCGCTCGCTTTCTCCTTCTATTCGTGTGCTTGCAATGGATATGGATATACTTTTAATAGCGTGAAAAATTTCACTATTCAATATGCAAATGCTCTCCTTTTGAGCATTTCAAGCGTAAAGGAAATTACTCAACAGCAATTTGCCAGCTCACCAAATGCCCTCTACAGAGCGATTTTCATTTGTGAAACAATCAACTTGATTCGGACAAAAATTGTGCTAGCACTTGAAAATATATCAAAATCAAATAGCTGAAAAAAGCATTGTGTGAGCGATAACAATCGAAAGAAGAAAAAAAAAACATTGGGAAGAAAATTCAAGGAAATAAGAGACCTTAAGTTCTACCACAACATTTCAAATGTTTTGCGCATCGAATAATTCTGCTGGTGCTTCTGATTCTGTTTGAGCTGCGCTATAGCAAACAGTGAAGCAGTGGAGCATTGAACGTGGTAACACAGCAATGATGGAATTTCCAAATCAACGGTGATGGTGGCCGCTTTATTCATTTCAGTTTGTGTTGTCTGGTATCGCCTTTATCTACATCTTCCACTTTTGTTGAATTTTCTATCTACTTTCGGCTACCAGCATCAGATGTTAATGGACCTTCCAACTTGAAGGAAATTAAAATAATAAACTTTTACGATTTTAATAAATTGAAAATTATTGTTTTTATCGCATGACTGTGTCTTGCCAAGTGACGGCGATTACAAACGGTTTACGTTGGCTTTTACACACAACAAAACCCTCATGCTTGGCATTATTTAATTAGAATATTCAAGCATTGACAAGAAAACGCTACAAAATACACACGAAAGCACCAACGAGATGGCATTTTCGTCGTCTCCCTTTATTCCCTTCATTCAAAGATCGGTTGAATGTTGTGGTTGAACGTTTCTCTCCTTTTCACTCGAAAATTGCAATCAACCACCACAAAACTTTCCAAATCGATAAGCAAAATACCAAACATTTCGCTGTTGCAAGAAGCGCCTAGCCAAAAATTTACTTGATAAATTGAAATTTATTTCACTTAGCAACACATCATTTTTGCCAGCTTCAAAAATTTCCACTACACTTGGTTTTCGGTAGCGGCAAAAATTCACCCAAAACACTTGATCAATTAACTTGTTATTATACTAAAGACAAATTATCTTCTTCTTGTTATTTACAGGTACATGAAGCTCACGAGCACAATATCTCTTATCAATAGGCTTAACGTTGATTTTAACTATTATTAGTAAGTAGAACAGCTTTATTGTTACAAATTTTACATTATTCTCTGGCGAATCCATCTGTTATTTAACCAAATGTTCATGTTGACTGGTTGAAATAACATTAATGGATTAACAACTGAATCAAGCAAATCGAACAATTTATCATCTCCAGGAACGATATCATCATTATGATGAAAGCGCTTAAAATCGTCCTTATCGTTATTTATTGTCCAATTTTCATTAAATTCTTGACTTTTTTGAAAAAAAAATAAATAATTATCTCTTTTTAATAGAATTTTTCAATTAAAATTTCAAACCATTTTTTGCACTTTTTTAATTCAAAACAATTACATTCGTTATTCCCATTTAACATACTAATTGTTTTCTCTTTCAATTTATTATGTAATATTTATGACATTTAAAAACTGAACAAGTTTGGAAATTCATGGCACTTTTAAATAGTAGTTTAGTTTTATAAAACTACATCCAGAGATAGGGACCGAAACATGTTGCTGTTACAGTTCCGACAACGCAAACGGTTCGAAATACTGCGGTCGTGTCAGAACGTTCTGTTTTGTATACACATATATACATATATGAGAAGCTGAGAATTAAAATGAGTTTGTCGATAGATAAAAAGCTCATTTTTATTCTCAGCCACTCACACGTTTGTATTGGTCTCATGCATAGTTTAATACGTTGTGCTATTTGTGTGTTGTTACAAATGGTTCACTTCGTTTTCACTACAAATTAAAGGTGTACAACGGACAGGGTGTCGTCTTGAGAAGAAGGACGGACGGACGAATGTTCAGAACGGACCGACAAATGTTTGAATTTTCAGACGGACGTACAATATGCAAAATGTCCCATTGAAAATCACGGACGGACGGGCGATATGTACGGACCTTCTTTTCAAGTCGGACAATATGAAAAATGTCCATCCGTCCTAACTCTAGTAAAAATAAATGACTAAATGAACGTTAAAAAATCGTTACAATAACAATACACAACGACATTTTGGCGTACAAACTGTGTCTATGCTCTTTTTATATGAAACAGAACATCAATCGAACGTCACGCCAAATATGTCGATAAACTGTCATATTCTCACGCCATCAAATTAGTATGAAAAAAGTCTCTACGCCTTTTTTTAGCTCAAAATCGCTAAAAAACGGCGTGAGTATACGCATTTTTTTAACGTTTATTTAGTCATTTATTTTTTATCTAGAGTAAATCAATAGCTGGACGGACGGACAACACCCTGTCCGTTGTAAACCTTTACAACAAATGGATCAAATGGATCAAATCGACCACATTGCTACATCTTCGGTTTCTATGTTAACTAGCTGGAACGTTTCGATTCTCTGACTAAAGCTCACAACATGATATAGAACGAAATTGTTAAAATTAATTTATATTTGCATGAATTTATTATCTATACTGTACAGTGGGATGGGTCGAAATGTGAAATTTTAAGCAAGTAAATAAGTAATTTATATAAACTGATGCATTTTTTTACAGACATCTTCTATTTTTAAATAAAACGTTAATGAGCAATTTCAGTGCAAAAAAATGCATCGGCATGGAGACAATTTCTATAAGGTGGTAGACTATTTCAAGTGAAAATTTTTAGCTATGAAATCAAATGTATGAAAAATTCCCCGCCAATCTGACCTATCTATCTGACCAATGTCAGAATCTATGGTCACTTGAATGTTCACATTTCGACCCATCCTACTGTACAGAACTTTTTTCTAAACTCTTTCAAATAAATCTAACAAAAGAATTTCTACTTCTTTTTTTAATATGAATTTTTGAAGATATTTCAAAGCTTATGCACCTATCTTTATCGAATAAAAAAAAAATCAATGAAATATACATTATTTGAATCAATGAAAAATTAACACTGAACCACACAAAGTGCGTGTTTCACGCAGTTTTAACAGTCGTTGTTTTTAATAATTTGATAATTTAATAATTCAACAGTTTTCTCGCTATTTTTGGAATTTGATCGATTTATTTGAAATCTACTCCGGAATGCAGTTTTTTTTTCAATAGCACATTCATTTAATTAGATGTAAGGAATTTGATTTGTTATTTTCGAATGCATCAAACATATCTTGCATGACGTGTCTGTCTTTTCTCTCTCTCTCTCTCTCTCTCTCTGTCACACACACAATATATCTCCTGAAATTCTCCAAACTATAGTATATACGCTATTATAATAGCGATGTATTATTATTTTCTACAAACTGCTGTGCGCACTTGATCTTACAATTGAAGATTATTTCAGTGGAGCATTCAAATGTTCTCATACAATTTGTGGCTTATTTGCGGTGGAAAATAAATGCGAAACCGCGTGTGTGTGTGTGTGTAAGTTTAAAATCTGCATGAATTATTCAATAAAAACGAAAACGTAGTTAGTTAATCTAATTAAATTTACCGGAGTTGCGTAGAATTTGTGTAAACATCATTGCGGTGGATTTGTCTGTATGGGACGTCGAAAATTGCGTAATTACTTCATATCATGAAAAATTACGGATTTAAATTTGATCTTCATCTTCTTTGAATTTTCATACATTTATTTTTTTTTGACTTGATTCCGGAAAGTATGTTGCTCAAAGGTGGAATGGAACCGAATCAAAACATTTGTCAAATATTTTCAACATTTGTGAATGCGTGTAATGGATCCCATGATTGACTGATCTATCAATACGAATCGGAGTAGAAATGAAAAAAGAAACCAGAGACAATCTTGAATCCCAATTGAAATTAGAAATATTTCTCATGGTTGTGGTTTGTGTGAGCGTGGGATCAATCACAGTCGGTAATTGACTCAAGTCATTCACGGGTGTCATATGAATGAACAAAATCTTGTTTGAATGTATGCGAAATCTTGGGGCAATTAAGTCGGTAAAATGTGTATCGTACACAATTTACAATGTGGTTTTTGTCTCTCGCACATGCAATTTACAATCTCACATAAAATGCATATGATGTATGTGTAGGTGGATGTGTGAATGTGTCGCTCGTTTTGGCATTTTCTGTTTACCAACATGAGACACAACCGCACGCAAATGAAGTATACGTTTTACCATTAAATGCGTTCCGGTGGTGAGAATTGTTTTTTTTTTTTTTGTTTATCAACAAACTAAAATTGTCAAAGCACATAAAGAAGGCGAAGAAGCCAACAGATAATGCGATTGACGGGAATTGTCAGCCAGTACGATGGCAGGATGTGATGAGCTTGTGATGGGCTGGTGAAAGGAATGTGGTTCACAGCAACGAAAAATGTAATAAAAGCCAAATATGGATCGGGTAATACAGCAAATACAATGTTAATTAAAATATTTTTAATGGCTGGAATTCATTACGAAAATTAAATATTTAATCTTTTCATTTTATGCCGAATTCTTGTGTTGTCATTGTTAATGCCTGCATGTTTGTTCATCATTCCGGTTGTTCACTCGATCTTGCTTCTACTCTCCTCCCTGCTCCCCTCTCCTCCTTTCTCTCTCTCTCTCTCTCTCTCCTTTTCTCTTTCTCTCTCACTCCCATTGTTCGACATCAGTCGTTAGCGCGTTTCGACTGATTATACTGTTTTGTGCGCGCCATCACCTTTCATCGTTCACCGTTTTAGGTAAATAAATACATAACATTCCTTGCACGACCGACATTCAACAAAATTACGAATTTTCAGGCCAAAATAGCAGCTTCACCATACACACACAGAGCCAACAGCATCGCATTTCTCTCTTTCACTCAAGTGGGTTGCATATACGATACCCAACGAACTGAATACCGTAAACAGTCAGAGTACACGTCGGATCTAAACTATTTGAGAAATGTTAAAATTGTTGGACGCTTAAAAATTTGCTCATTCATATAAACCGCACTCGATTGCAGCCGAATGCTATTTGCATATTATATCAAGCAACTACACGTAACAATACAACGCATCAATGTACATGTACAAGCCATGCATATACACGATACACGATACACGTAATAAAACCTCATTTGAATCTACATCCGAGGAGAGAGAAAGTGAGAGAGTTGAGCACCGTAAGGAAAGGCAGGGCAGGGCAAGGCAAAGCAAAGCAAGGCAAGGCAAGGCAAGGCAAGGCAAGGCAAGGCAAGGCAGTCTTACTATCGTTAGATCACAAACGAGTGATTGTTATTCACAAAATGTTATTGCCACCCTCTTGCCATCTAGTCAGATTGTATCTCGAAATCTTTTTGACGCGACAAGCATTCTGTTGCTTGTGTTCGATTTGCTGCTCAATGTACCGATATTTTGTCTTGAGTACCATCGAACGGTGAAATCGAAAAAGTGCTATGGCCAACAGCAAAACACGCTTAAGAAAGAAAAAGAGAAAGAAAACGAGATAGAGAAGAATAGAGAGATGAAAAAGGCGAGCTGAATACCGAATGCGAAAAATCAGTCATTACGCGCGACTGTGTGCCAATAATGTCAACGAATCGCGCTAATTGAATGAAATGAAACACTTACATTTCGTTTGATTATTTGCGCATTGTTCACAGTTGAAATATGGTGAATGAACGATGAAAAATCATTCACGCGAATCAATTTTCATTCGGAGTTTTGTCGCGTTTGTTCGAGTGTGTGTGTGTACCCGTGCCAAGTCGCTTATCTTTTACCGCGGATACTTCAACGTCTTGATGGTGTTTCCATCATCCCTTAGCCGGTGTTATGCGTTCACTCTAGCTGCTCTGCACTCTATGGTTACTGCTTCTGGTGTTTCTATGGCTGTTGCTGCTGCTGCTGCCGCTGCTGCTGCTGCTACTGGATTGTTTGCATTTATTTTGCCGTCATTCTCTGTTGACTCCACTGAACAGAGCCGTAAATGGAGTATTTTTCGCTGCTCATCGAACACTCTTTTTTTTCTCTTTCTCGAAAGAGGAAAACGAAAAAGTTAATCTGTTTTATTTGTTAGCGTAATGTGTGGGTGTGAGTATGGATGGGGCCATATGGTTCATTGGGATTGAATGATGTTGGTGTTGCTGCTGCCGCAGTGCTACGACTGCTTATTCAAGACAATCATAAACGTGTAAATCTTTATGTAAATTTCAATAGGTCCGCTTCATCGAGCAAATCAGCCAAATAAAATGTCATTAGATTGAATGTTTTTTGTTCATTGTATTCGCTCACTCCCCTTCCCTTTCCCTTCTTTTACATCATTTCTCCGTTAACCTCAACAGGAGTTCCATTGACTGATTGGTGAATATATTGTGAATCATGAATGAAGTGTGTATTGTTGATCGATTGCTTTTGGTCGCGGTGAAATCGTGAAGAAGAAATCTCGAGCGAAAAAGTGCCGAAACTCTCCCGTCCCATTGTCACTTGCGCGAAATTGAATGCAGAGAAATACACACATGCACACTTACATACATCCGTACATAATATATTGTATACTATATACACATTCATGGAACAACCATGATTGAATTAACATCAAAATTAGAGAGACGAGGAAAAACAGAGACGAAAATCATGTCATGCAGTAAAATCTGACGGTGGAATTCGCCCCGTTCGGAATGGAATGTCTTGCTATTTTCTTTTGTGAATTATTAATCAACCTTGTGCAGAACTGTTAAGCAAAACGGCCTCAGGCGCTGTGTGTACATTGTTATGCTTCAGCAGAGAAATGAGAGGAGACAAAGATTCATAAATTTTAAAGCAACTTGTGCATATTCATGGGGAAAAAAGCGAACAAAACGGGAAAAAAAAGCAAATGAACCAGGGAGCAGAAGAAACCGAAACCCAGAGAGATGCGGGGACAGAGAGTTAGCGGGTAGAATGTGGTGGCTGTGAAAGTGAACTCTATTCGAAGCAAATAGAATTGCAAGGGCAAAATGAAACAACAACAAACGACAGCTTCTTTGCAATGAAATGATTAGGCGAAATGGAAACACAAATGCTGGAGGCCAACAAAACGAAACGTTCCCACAAATAGGTGGTATTTATTCAAAATCTCTTTTATATTGATCTTTTTTTACATTCAAATGTACACAGTATTTTCTTATTCTACATTTTATGAAACTTGTGAGTGTGTGGATTTCTTCTTGAGCATGCCAATTTTCGATTAAATTATTCAATAACTTCATTTCACATTCTTCACCGCTTGTTGATAGGCGATTCGATAAATAAGCAAATCAAAACTTTTCTATTTCTCTTTCTTCCGTTTTGCATTCCTTTTTATGTGTGCGTTTTTTTTTTAAATTTTTTTTTTATCTTGAATTTGTCTTTTTCCTAGTAATTTTTACTTTGTTTTGTAAAATATGCATGAAAACCTCCATTTGAAATTATTTGCATTCAATTTTCGATTTAATCAAATTTGTTTTCACATTGTCATGAAACCATTTCAATGGGGGCATGATACATCGAAACAATTGCTTATTTTGAATTCATATTTATTGCATTGTTGCATTTAGGAATATGGTTAAATCATTTGAGAGTCCAAAATTTCAAAGTTACCAGAAACTTGTTTGTTTTTATTTTTATTACTTTGAGCATTACTCATATTGCTCATTGAATAAACTTATTGAGTCACTCTTTATTCGTCATCGATTAGAAAACAAAACAAAAAACATACTTGAATCATTGCACTGATTGTAATGTAACGACTTGGTTCAGAGTTCAAAAAGCCTTTGGTGAGAATGAGAAAGTCAGTGATTGGATACTTTGAAAAGCTCTCTTATGGAAAGCTCAGATGTGCCATTGCCATTCTAGCAGAGGCGCATTTCTCCACTTTCTCCGTTTATTTAATTTTCACCACTCGCTTGACTACGCGTTCGACTATGCGAAATTGTGGAAGACTTCACTAAAGGTGCGAGCATTGGCTCAACAATGAGCTTTTTTCCACATTCGCTCTAGCATTCACCGACATCCACTGTGGGGAGTTTCATTTGTGGAATAGAGGGCGTTAGAATGCAATTCTTTTCATTTTAACGATTGTCCAAGTCCAACAAAAAACAAAAACGTACCTCAAAAAATTTGTTTTGTAATAATCAATTGCGAAATGAATATTTAATGTTGATTAAAAGTATTTGTTTCACATGAATCGGAAATAATTTACATTTGATCCCTTCTCAGTGAGAAGTTCTCACATGTTCCATAAGCTGTTATTTATTGTAAACTGACTGATACTTTAACATCGATAACAATTCGAAACACCCTCCTACTCAATTTTCCCCCTTTCTTTGGGGATTTCCGTTCCGAGTTTTGATTCACGGAGTGCATGAAGTTTTGTTTCTTCATGAGAGCTATGTTTAGAAATTGAATTTCTCTTCTCAAATTGTTTTGCATTATTCAGGTCAAATATTTTATGGCATGTCAAAGTCTTTGTACATTTCAAGCATTTTTCTTTGTTAGTTTTGATATTTTATTTTTTTTTAAATCTCAACCAGCCATTTTACGCTCTCCTTTTCTCTTTATTCATTATTGCATGCATTTTTTCAAAGTTATTCAATTGTTTAATACTAACTAATTTTACTTTGTCTTCAAAAATAATTCAAAATACCTTTTGAAAAAGTGAATTTTTGGCAAGTGATCCAGAATGAAATAGACACAAAAAAATTCCAAACTCTTTAAACTTCTTTCAATTAAAGAAAACACCTGTTGTGTTGGAAATGTCACGTTTTCCACTGTTGATACTGTTTATTTTAATCTATAAAATGGCTATTTAGAGACCAGTCACTCTCTGTCTCACATCTATTTACTCTATTATGTTTACTATCAAATTCGAGTCGACAATTCAAGCCTTATTTGTGATATTGAGATATCACTCATGTTTTCTATTAGCGTTTATTAAAAGATATGTAAAAAAACGTTGATTGCCATAATTCTGCTCTGAACAGCACTTTGCATACTAATATAACAACAAAAAATACACATTTAATTGTAGAAGAGGCGCATAACAAGGCGAACAAATGAAAGCATTGCTTTTCGTGAATATTCCAAATTCAGATCCATTGCATTCAAGAGCATTTGAGTTGATTGAATTAATTCCCATTTAGAGATTTTTTTTTTTTCATGACTATAACAATGTATAACAATCGATCGCAATATGGTTTGGGAATTGTTGCTAACATTTCAACACAATTAAAATGTCTAATGAAAAGATCAACTCGTTCTAAATTTCATTATCTCTTCAAATCAAATTAAAAAATTTAGTTTTCTTGAACTTCTTTTGCACAGTTTTTCGTTGTCGCTATTTTCAACTAAATTTCAATGAATTAACTTTCCATGATACAAAAAATGAATGTGTGTTTTTTTTTCTAAAATGAAATTTGCCATTTGTAAATAGGTGTAAATAGACATGCAATTAGATACTCGTAAATAAACTCCAATGGATTACATTCAATTTTAATTTATTTTTCAGCGTTACCTTAACAACATGGTTTATGGTTTCAATGTGCTACAAATGAACTGTCGATCATAAAAAAAAATATCACATAAACAACATTGGAATCGATTTGCAAACATTTGGATTTGCAAACAATAAAAAAAAACAACAACACATAATGTACGATCTATTGACTTAATTAAATGCGATTTTATTTTGTGTAATTCAAACTGTTATTCAATTTTCAGCAAATTGATACGATGATGAAAAACCAAAAATGATATCGAATGAAAACTGACAAGCAATAAGAAGTCTCAAATCTCACGCTAATAACGCTCAGGGGATTATTATATTTAATTTGAATTTGCTACCGATATTTTCGCTTCTTTCTGGTAGTGATTGTAATAAACGCAACTAAACGTAAAAAAAACGTACGGGGTTGTACTCAAAAGAAGGCTGCACCACATTTATACTGAATATTAAATCGAGGTCTTATACTGATTGTATATTTTAATCAATAAACGAAATTTTTCGATACAGAATTTAATGTTTAAAAAGCGTGATTTTTTTTTATTGTTGGTGCAAGATTAATGATCAACCAATTCATACGTCACACACATCACATGGGGTAAGTGTTGAGCTGGCATGGTATGGTATGAATATGGTTTGGTTTGGTTTGGGTTTTTGTGATCGTTGGTTGATGTTTCCGTTGCAAACTGGCAGTTTGAAACTGCATAACGAAAGTTAAATTATGAAATTTTCAATCCCACAATGTGAAATATAATTCTAATAGTTCTTGTTTCTGCGCTTTTTCTTGCTTCAATCTGTTTACACATCCTTCTTTGTCTGTATGGTTCGTTGGTTCGTTTTTTCATCATCATCATCTTCTTTTTCTCTCCAGTTTTGTTCTTGAGGTGCACTCTTTAATAATTCTTCACCATGGCAAGACGAATTGGAGCTCGTTGTTTTCTGTTATTAGCTAATAACAGGTTCAGTTAACTTGCGTTTATTTAGCTCGAAGCTTCAGTTATGCAGAGAGAAAGATGGAAAAACCACACTTTAATTAACCCTACTAAAATTTTCATGCGAACGTCTGTCGAAATTCATTGTACTGTAACAATCCATTTTTGGAGGGAACCGCCCTTAGTACCACCAAACCTCCCATGTCTTCAGGAAAATCATTTGAAATTCCGTCTTTGAAACGTGCACAAGTAAAACCGGATAAGTTGTTGATGATGGTAAAAGATTCAGTAACACCAACCGTAGTCGTCAGAAGCAACAGCATATTCGGCATTTCGCATGGAATGCGGAATACTTATATGCGCTTTTCAATTGCTTTCTATTTACTTTCTATTAAGATATCTCGCTTTTTACGTTCGTATACCTTAGCGCTCTTCTTTATCTGCATTTCGAATGATGCAAATTTAGTGCCAGAATGAGTCAAGGTAATCGTCCGAAATAACAACAACAAAATCGACAAAAAGGAACATTTAACAATACAAGCAACAATTGAATGTATTCAGATGAGGGAAGCCACCGAGAAAACTCATCAAATATTTTTGAACACGCATTAAGGGAAGCAAAAATAAAGAGAAAGAAAAGGAGGTAGGTAGAGAATGAAAGAGATATCGATTTTCAATCTCAACGAAATTTACGTTTACCAAAATTGTACGGCTTTGAAAGTTGAAAATATAAATTCTTTTGCATGTAGTACGATCAGTCGAAACGAAATACAGTTCCATAAAAGGTGACCGGAGGTCAATGGCCGCATCACCACAAACGTTAAAAAGTAGTGAAATGATTTAAAACAATATTACTCACATATTTTTTTAGTAGTGAAAGACCATTTTCTCTCAACCTTGTTATTTGAATATTGAGAATCTTTGCTTTAATATGGAATTTCAAGTAAAATACCTTCATATTCCTTATACAAATAATAGCCAGTTCTCAATGTTCACAACCAGTGTGTATTCATTTAAATTATTTAAGATTTTATCTCAGATTTTTCAAATGAGATATGTATCTGTATATGATCTAGATAGATTTTAATCATTGCTGATGTATACAGATATTTGTGTATGTAACGATTACACTGGTGAACACGGTTTTTGGCCCAGAGCAATGACCTGTATATGGTGTTGTAGTACTTGATGGGCTGAGACAAAACAATCTAGAAATTAACTAAAATCGATTTTAATTAACTTTGATGTATAATTTGTCCATATTGAGCAGACGCTTCCAAAGTTATTGACGAAAGAGTGAATGGGTGTCCGAAAATTCGAGTTTTGTCACAAATTTTCAACTTTGACAATTTATTTCACTCAAAAATCTGTTTAAAATTCTACATTTTTCAGGATCTAAGTCATTTTTATTACGAACGTTTTGAATATTTGATGAAGACCAAAAATGAAGATATTATGAACATGTTTGTAAATGTTTTCAAAAGTCAAGTGTGAATTATTGTATTTAGATTGTTTTTTTGTATCTGATCGAATACCTTTATATACATGTAGATGTAGATAAATAAATATCTGAAGATTTTTATTAATATATCAGATTTATACTGTTTAGTACAAATGAATATTGGCATTTATCAATAATACTCCATTCTAATGTTTTCTAAGAAATTTGTAGATTCTTACCAAGGGGGAAATGATTGCCGCAAATACTACAAATGAAGCAAATGACAACTATACATATATTTGCAAGCATTTACATAGCATCATTTGTAGCTGCACGCACACACTGACATCTAGTGTGGACTGTTTGTTAATATGCGTGCACAGCTATGAATGATACTATGTAAATATACACTTGCGAATACGGTGCAAATGATCAAAAATACGTCGCATATACGCAAATGGACAAATAATCATTTCCCCCTATATTCTTACACGTGTTCATAATTCATGTTTTTTCAATGTGGAGATGCATTTTGTGTTATTGTTTTGATGTCTCAAAGCCAAGAAGACTGAAAAATACTTTGCTCCAAAACGGCTGTATTAAATAACCAAATCTAAAATTGTTAAACACATGTTATTTGGCATCGAAAACTGGGCCATATTTCACAAACAACGAAGAATATGAGATCTTCTCAAACTATGTGCAAGAAAGGGACAGACATATATAAAAAGAAAGAGACCAATCTATAAGAAGTGAGAAGTTCTCATCAATTCTTGCAGAACCTATGTAGCAATATCAAAAATATACGAGAACTTCTCATTTTCTATACATTGGTCTCTCTTTTTTTTATATATGTTTGTCCCTTTCTCGAACATTGTTCTTTATTGAAGGACATTTTGAGAAGATCTCATATTCTTTGTTGTTTGTGAAATACGGCCCTGAAACTTTGGTCAACATTTGAACACGATCAGAAATCATTTACTCAAGCGAAGTGAAGTTCAATTTTTCAGGCAAAACCAATACATTTCCAAGTATACTAAAGTACCAAATTTATCAAAACAGTTAAATGTATATATATTCCTTACTACCATACAACAATGAAGAATAAAGAATAAATATTTATTTAAAATACTTTATATCGCCTCAAAGTACTCACATTCAGCTAACGAAAAGAAAAAACTAATCCTCATCCATGAGTTAAAATTCGGATAAATAAATCGAATACAACCGTATACGAAAAGTTGAAATCTGTTCTATATCCGATCCGATTGATTGAGAACCGAATGTCACACGTATCCGAAGAAATCGAATCGGATAGGGCTCATATATCAGATATCTGAAAAACTGGTTATCCGGTGTTAGTGATGTCAACGAATAAAATTAAACTTTCACGAATATTGGTCCATATTCAACAAATGATTATGGATTTAAATGTTTCATCCCAAATGGAGCTGTTCGCGAACAATGTTTTTGGTTCGTTTTGGTTCAAAATGTTGTTCACGAACGGTTATTAGCGATATTTTGGTTGTTGCAAGTACCATGCTGTGTCAAGTGTTGTGCTGTGGGAGCGGCATTTTTGTTCTGACTCCTTCAATTCAAATGTTTAATTTTGTAGTCAAATAGTAAAGTATTAAGAGGAGCAGGCAGGTTATTAAAATTTAGTAACACAAGTAACTTCAAAAGTTATTGGCTTAATTGTGTATACTGTCGACAAGATATTTGCAACTAGTTACAAAACGATTCGCCGCAGGATTATCGCACATGTAACGCTGTATTTTACATACACCGTTTCAAATAATTGTTCTTTCGTATTGTATTTCACATCATTCGTATTGAATACAATGTATTGCCCACGCACACAGATTTTTGATTAATGTATACGCACGACACAGTATGCAATGCGAATGGGAGTGAAAGAGTGATACAGATGAGTATTTTAGACTCGTTTACCCATTGTGTACGCCTTACTCAAACGAACAGATTTTGTATTGAGGTGGTCGATTGAAAGTTCATCTCATTTCGATAAGTAGCCGAATATACGCATGAGTTTCGATAAACAGTGGAGTTGACGTGCATTTCTTGTTGAGAAAATCTATGGAAATAAAATGACATTTTGCATCAAAACATATTTTGATCATTTTCTGAGACCAGAAGTAGCTAAACTGGATACAAATATGATATGGTTTGATTTGGTTTATTGCCTCAACTGTTCTCACCCACGGTCACAACGCATTCAAAACCATAATGAATTTTTGATATGTGTCACAGAACAGAATTAAGGTGAAAACTATGAATTGAATGAATAATAATCGATTCTTTTCACTTCGGTTCATTTTTGGTTTAATCTAGTTAATTACAAATGAAAATGAGCGTGAAAAAACCGACTAATGGATTTTTATCATAGCATTTGTTTGCTTCATATCATGAGGTGCATAAAGTATACCATGACAAAATGAACTGGCCATTGGATTGAATTGAATTCTATTGAATCTGATAGCTAATGTTTTCCTAATGTTTTCCTAATGTTTCATCGTAATTCTTAATTCATGTTCATACACAACAGGATGAAGATTATGGGAGTGAGTCAGACGCTGTTAAGCTTAGCATACACCAAAATCTACATAGATTCAATTTATTATTCAAAGCAACGCATTAGATTTATTGAAAAATGTATTTGACGCCACTTAAGGAAAATTTCTAATATTTTATCAATGAAACGTAGTTCGATATTTCGAACATATACATTTTAATAACGGGTGCTCGTGATGTTGTAAATAATAATGCTACAGCAAATATTCATGTGAACTAACAAATATTAATTAGATTTTCACTGAACTTCAACTGGGAGATAAGCTTGTGAAGCATTCATGCACATTTTCCATCCATTAACATGCTCTTCACACGGAACTGAATGGAATTAATTTGAAGACAATTTCTCAAGATCTATATCGTTTGATCACTCGCATACATTGCATATATGCAACACAAAGCAGCTTTCTGCGATTATGGCGCGCTTCTTTCAAACTCTCAACGACCAAAAAACTCAAAAAACTCAAACATTTCAAATTAAAAATCAGGCTTTGTTCATAATTTTAAATTTAAGGAAAGAACAAGACAAAAAAAAAGTGGCTGATTGCATTGCATATAACTTGAAAGTTTGCCATCGCTAAAAAGTTCACATTCAATTTGGCGTCATCGTTGTCGTCTTCGTTGTCGTTTGATTGCAGCATAAGGACTTTCTGTTTAATTTGTTTTAATGGAATTTGTATTTTTGTTCGTTGAAGAAACGTGTGCACGACAACTTTTGGACTCTCTAGTGTGTGTGTGTGTGTGTGCGCCATGGAAATCATTACAATTTATAGTAGTTCGTTTAAGTTTTTGGTTTGTGAAGTATGCAGAAATGCTAAAAAGCTGCACTACGCTCAAGCTCTGTATATCGATGTGTGAGAATATTATTGTCGTTTGGCGTGTGTATGCGAGCGCGAATGTGGCCACGTAAGTGATATATGTTACATTTTCGATGGCAGAAGCAGTTTTAAGCTGCGGAAAACTTGATACAATGGCAAAAACAGGACCATTTTACAAAGATTATTCGATGGCAGATAAGATGACAAAACCCCGCCAAATGCACTTCATTGTGAGAAAGAATGAGAGGCAAATGAAATCGGAATAGATAAAACTTAACACTAAACTTAGTCGCTTTGCCCTCCATGATACCAGTGTATCGTACACGATGCGAACGAAAGGCAATAAAAAGCGACAGCAAGCAGCAATGACAGAAGAAAATGAAAAAAGATACACACACGAGCAGTGAGCACAGTAACAACAACAAAATAAAAGTCAGTTCTACTTTGAATGAACCAGCAAGAAACGAGTGAACGAAACAAAACAAAACGATGCAGTACACATATATAAACCGTACACGGTGAAAAGTACGGTGTAGTAGGTTCAGGTCTTTTCGACCACATCGAAAATGCGGTAGCAGAAGGTAATTTTCGAAAATCAAACATAGTTTTATTAATTTAATTACTATTATTTATGCGAAAGTTTTCGTAAACAAAATTCTCAACAATAGAATGGAGTTTCGAGTGTATCTGAGATACAGTGCGCTTGCATGAGAGGTAGCTGCAGAAGTAGTAGCAGCAGCAGAAGCAGCAGCAGCAGCAGCAGCAACAACAACATCAACAACGCGACAGGCAAATCGGTACAAGAACACATCGACACACAGCCGAGCGGGCGCGCGCTCTCTCTCACACACACACACACACAAACTGATGTACATTACACATTGCACAAGGACATACAACAGGGCAACAACAAAGCAAAGTGTGCATGCGAAAGAATTGTAGTATTAGTGAACGAATCATAATAAAATTAATGTTGGGAAAATAGGTAACGAATCGTTGAGCGCGTTTTGGATGTTTGGCTTACTGTCAATATATTTTTATGCATTTTTTTTTTCATTTTGGGGTGAGCGAATGAGCGCGCGCGCCATTTCGTTTTTTAAGGCGCTTTTGTGCTTTGTTTTCATTGCATATCCTTTTTTTCCCTCTCGTCTTCATAATTTTATTATTTAACTTTTTGTTGTTGTTGTTGTTGGGAGCTCTGGCGTTGCAGCCGTTAATACCGATGGTATTGTTGATGTCGTACATGTTATTGTTTCGTTTCGTTTCGCTTAGTGTTTCGTGTGTAGGGCAACAATGAGAGGCAGCAGTCGTCGAGCGGCGATGGCACACAAACGAGTAAAAATAAAAATTCGGCAAACACACTAACAACAAAAAAATCAAAGAGAGAAAGAGAGAGAGAGAGAGAAATCAAATGCAAACCAAAAGAGCGAGAGATGAAAATAGAAACAAAAAACCAAAAAACAAAAGACTTTATGTGTGCACTTACCAAATGAGAATAAGGATAGTTTGCACTTCTTTTGTAATTGGTATTATGTAGTAGTTCGTGGTAGAGATACTGGGCGGAGCATGGCACTATGCCCAAAAAGGATCGTGCGTCCTTCGCGTATTTGTCTATACATTATGCACGTTTGCGTTGCAAATGTTTCGCTCTCTTCTTCCACAACTCTCTCTCTCACTTTCTCTCTCTGTGTACATTGTGCAACGTGTCGTGCACGCTTGAAACGATTTGTTTGCTGAAACAATCCACGGCATTGAATTTTAAGCTAGCCAAAAATTATTTATTGAAACGGACAAGCCATAGCAGCAGCAGCAGCAGTAGCTGCCAGTGGATGGCTGAAGCCAGCGTGAAAAGCAGCGTCCAACTGAACACAAGGCAGAGAGATAGAGGAAAAATAAGAGTTGAACGCGATGGTAAAATGCAGTGTTGTATACACAAAACAGCAGCGCACAAACAACAATTCCAACAGGAGGAATAAGGAATATTGTAGCAACAGTAACAACAGTAACAACGGTATGCATTAAAATGAAAAAATGATTATGTTTCGAGCAACAGCAGCTACAGCGATTCGGCCGAATAACGTGAGAAAGAGAGCCATAAAAAAAAGAGACTGAAATCAACAGCAAGCAACGAGCGAGAGAACGAACGAACAAACGAATGAATGAATGAACCAGTGAACAAAAAATGAATACTTTTCTCCACTTCTAAAGACAATGACACGCATTATGGACGATCGTGTTCGTATAAGCGATAGAGTGCATGGATGGAGCTGCATTACTGCAACTATATGATAACCATAATATATACCCGTGCATCAAGCTGCTGGATTCGGATGTGGCGCAGCTCTTTGCTCGCGCGCGCTCTTTCATCTATGTTTCTGTCGGTTGTATCTGTTTCTGTTTCTGGTGCTGTATACCCGCTATGCCGATGAGTGTCGGTGCATTTTGCTCATGGTTTGAATGCTCAATGCTTTCATATTCCATCCAAGCAAGGTCCACATATTTGGGAATATAACAATACACACTACACACTACACAGATCATTTCAGTGGAAAGCTATCATCACCATTTCATCCCATGCTACTGTTATTACTTAAATCTTTCCACCTTCATGTGACGTGTGCTTTCAACTGAAAATTTGGATGGCTACGAATAACAACGGATAGCAACAGCATCGAAAGAAGACCGAAAAATGCAGGAACCGAATGAAGAAGAAGCAACGAAAATGAAAAAAGAGCACATTGAAACGAAGTCCTGCTAAAATAACAAATTCCACTTTAGCTAAACAGTTTAACGAGGGAAACACTGAGCACCGACGAGCGCAACGAAAAAAAAAAACAGTCAAGCTGAACAAATGCAATAAAATAAAAGCAAATGTGAAATCTGTACACACAAAACATATACAAATATATGAAAACCGAGATACGAAATCAGAGAGTCGAAATGTCAGAGGGAGATGGAGAATGAGATGAGATACACAGTGTGATGGCGCAGAAAAAAGACTAAAATGCCAAATGTCTAAAATTAAATGTCTTAAAAATGAAATACAAAAAAAACACACACACACACTCTCGCACACACGGAAAAAGGAAGTAAGAGAAATATTCGTGCGGACTTTCTTCTTTTGGTGCTTTGTTCTTTTGTCTTTCATCTTATATCGTTTTATTTTATCTCCAACCGGGTCTTAATATGTGAGAATGGAACCCCGAGATTTCGGCGCATATACATTTCACAGAGCGCAAATGGACATACATAATGGATTTGTTCTCTTTCTACCTCTCTCTTGCCCAGTTCGCTCGCGCGCATTGTTTCGCTCTCTCAATTTCACTATTTTTCACTCTCACTCACTCTTTTTTTTGTTTTTTTTTTTTTTTTTTTTCGCCAATGATAAATGTCGAACTATTTGCAATGGTTCCAAAAGCGCACGATCTGTACACCCAAGCGAGTAGTCAAAGATTTTGCACCACGAAATTTCGGGGACTTTCACAGAATCTTAATGTGTTTTATCATCATGATCTATGGCAAAATGCGTTAGTGTTTTTAGCCCCCTTTCCCTCATCCCCGTCTGAATGGAATCGCGCGACGGGAGTGAGAGAAAATTAAACGAAACTAGAAGATTTGTATGCAAGAGTTGATTTGAAGCCTCTATTTTGGAATTGTGTACACTGTTCGACTTGACTCGACCTGACTCGGCTCGGAAATGAAACGATGGCCATTGAATCGAAAATATTTTGCCATTTTCTGCGTGCCAACTCGAACTAAACCATTCATGCCACTTTATCAGGCATATTCTGTGCGCTTCCTAGAAATTAGCGTCTGCATAAAGAAGTGAACACACAGAGATGACATGGCGGGAGAATTGTGAAATCGATGCCCTCGAGAAGCTTGTCAACCGAATATGTGGCGATTTATTATTGAAAGTCGCTGTGAAGTTTGGCATTATAACATATCCATGTTACCAGTGGCTGTGGTCTCTGACCACAATCAATAATAAACATACAATGAAATGTTTTTCCACTACATTAATTGCTTTGTTATTTATTTTTTTTTTCGCTGTATTTTTCTCTTCCTAATGTTCAATGTTCATGCAATGTGAATGTATTGGTAGATAGAATGAGTTTTTTCCTTCCGTTAAAAAAAAAACACACACACACACACAACGCAGGCCAAACCCAACTCAGAACCGGAAGTCGTTTGGGAAAATGCTTACCTTTACAAATTTTCCTATACAATAAACCAATGCATTCAATGTATTTAATTTACTGTGAGAAAACTCGATTGTCAGTTGGAATAGATAGAAAACGAAAGGCACGGTGTGCATGTGCATTGTATTGCATTGCATTGCATTGTATTACATTGCACAATCGAACATTTTCTATATATTTATACAGATGTGGACCGTACGCAAAACCGGTGTCCGAGTGCTTTTGAAGCATGTTTACAATTTAAGTGAACCTTCAGGATATTATTTGCTCAGAAGTATACATACAACTTCACAAACTGATACGCCGTTTCACATGAATGCATTTCGATGCAATGGCAAAATATATGCAATTTTGGTAGCGATTGGCCATGCAACAGAGTTACTGCTGCACCACAGCAGCACAGCAGCAACTGGAAGAACCACAGCGGATGTGAGCACATTGCACTTAAATGTGCGCGCTCATTCGATATACGCTTTAAATATTACTTTGGCATTTCAATGTTAAACGCGACGATAAATGCTCACAGTTGCTTCAATCATGCCAAGTTTGGTTTTGAATGGTCTTTTAATGCCGAAAAGCAAAGCGAAACACACAAAACAATATTACCATCGAAATGGAGATGGGGAATGATCGTGTACTGAAATTTTGAATGCAATAGAAACTGGGCAAAATTGCAGTCGGCAAGAGAGGAAAAGAGAGAGAGAGAGAGAAAGAGAGAGAGAGATTTGGAAGTGAGAAGAAGAAGATGGTGGAGCAGATGTGGGCCAGGTCAGCTCACGTTGTGTATATGAGCTTGCCTTTTGTCTTTGGTATGTGATGCCGTTGCCGATGCAGCAGTAAAATGCTCAATGTCCAAATGTGTTCAAATTAACTGAAAATACCAAGAACGGGAAAGCGTTATCAATACCAAAAGATAGATGTGCGCCGAGATAATATTACACATAACCCAGCTTGTGTTGCATATTTTTATATCATCTATCTCTCGTCAATGTATTTTGTAGTGCTGTTGGCGTTGTTTTCGACGTTATCTCATGTAAGGGGCCATATTAGCAGTTCGCTCTTGCACAAGGCCCAGCTAACGCACACACACAAACATTCACATACATTTATAGATTGATATGTGCAAACATTTTGCAAAAGTTCCGCATTTCTCAGTATAACAGGGTTGTTGGTTGTTGGGTGCTGTTGTTATTATTTCTCTTTCACTCACTCACTCTCATCCTCTCTCGTTCCCTTTTCGCTCATTCTCTTCAGCATCGCTTTGTTCAATAGTGTTATCAGAGGTAACGCAGCGCTACAGAGAATAACACAATGCAGAACGTTTGGCACACAGCAGCTAGACAATTCATTGCCAAACTATCACCACGATCAACCCAACCACAAGCATCAAAACCAACACTAACACCAACAGACATATTGGACATGAGATAAATGTTTAATGATTGTTATGTGTCCTGTTTGACGAAAAGGAATAGATATGTTGTGTTTTGTATAAAATTGCTCAAGGAAAAACATCTCCGGGGAAATTTATATGTTGTCTAATATATCGTTAGTGTCTTAATGGACGTAGATGGATGTAAAGTATGAGCAAATTGCATGCCAAATGCCGAACGAGAGATGCGAAAGCAAGAGAACAATAGAACGATAGAATGTTAGAGAGAGAACATGACAACGGGGGGTGAGAGAAACAGAAACAGAAAATCAACACACATAAAACAGCACATGGTTGAGCAGGTGTAAAGAAATAATAGACAAATTGATAGTATAACAAGGCGAAAATTGTGAGTAAATGAATGGCATAAAAAATATAGCTGCAAATAATAATAAAATAAAATGATTGCAGCCGAATGGATAAGAGAGAGATATTCTCAACCCCATCCGCAAACACATGAAATACACTTAAATGAAAGGGTTGCCTTGAAATAAATTTGGTATATACAACTACAACAAAAACATGTTTTCGATGTTTTCACATTGCAATTCTAAAAAAAAAAAAAATCATCAACTCGATAGTTCGGTCCGGATACCTTCAAGCGCTTAGAATTCCATTGCCATATAATCATTCGGTATGAGTGAAATCGGTGCATCCGAAATTGAAAGGAAAGAATTTAATGAATCCACTGGCAACTAGTTACACATTGAAGGCAACGCGCACTGCCACAGTTTTACCATATCCAATATTCCTACAATTGTATCTTTTGATGGTAGACTTTTGAACGTTTTGTCATTTAATGAAAAAAATCGCATCGACTTCAAAACACACATACTTTTTTCCATTTGTTGCTTGTTGATGAGACAATGCTTGAAATCTCCATACATAATACAGCATCGTTTTGTGAAATTGCATTTCAGAACCAAGCGATGCTTCATTAATATTTCAGAAATGAAAACTCTAAACGACGAACCCAACGGATTATAATTTGCGGAACAAAGATAAAGACCCAGCGAAACGCTCAAGTTCAACGGACAACGATAATGGATTCAATTATTGATGAATATGCTTCATCATCATCATCATCATCAGATAAAGAAGAAAAGAATTTTCAAACGTGGATAATCCAAGTTGACTTAGAAGAAGTATATATGGTCGATAGTTTCTCTACCGTCAAAATTTAAATTATAAACATTTTAAAAGTTCTCCTTCGATATCTTCTGCATACGAATTATTAATAAGCACAATAAGAACATTGTATTCGTTCACTGTTTACAACAAAGTCTCAAGAAGCAAAGCTTTATCCACTTGAAAGACCTAAAAATGTGGTCAATTTGAGCCACCCCAAATGTATTACAAAGATTATGCGAAATATTCATGGGAATATCTGATGATTATTAGCTTTTTGAAAACGCACTGGAAATTATAAATCCATACGCTAAATACAAATAGTCGCATTATTAATACCACTAACTGTTAGTACAATCCAAAGCATGACTGAGCGTTGAATTGATAAAAAAAAACAGGATGCCATTGATTATATCAGATTCATTGGATTCGATTGTAACGCATGTGAAAGGCGTAAAAGCATAATTTTATCAGCTGATTTTTAACACATTTGCTCTCACCTACGTAAGCTACGTGTCGTATGTGTGGGTGTATGCTTTTAAACATTGATTGTGAATGAAACGAAGTGGTCTATTGCAATTGAATGAAGTGTACATCTTAATTATACCGACGCAATTAAATACCACCACCCAATTTGTGCTTAGTTTGCATTCCGTTAATCGAATAAAGGAAATGCAGCACAACTCATGTGAAATGAAACAAAGCCAAAACAAAAACAAAGCACGAACAACAACAATAACAACAACTGCAAAAACAATTGAAATAAAACAGCAAAAAAAAAACAACAAATAATATCAGAGAACTAGAGGCAAGTTGCGTGAAAAGTATACGTAATTAAAGCCACAAAATGAAAAATCATTGTACGCAATACAAAATCGACCGATCAGATGCAATCGTTAAATTACGTGCATAATGAAAACGCACACACACCCCCAGCCGATAAATAGTACCACTATTTACAATGCTTTAAATCAATTAATATCCAATATTTTATTTACCAAAATGTGATTAGTGAGCTGTTGCTCTATTTAATGCTGTAGTGGCAATTAAATCGCACTGCAACCAAATTCAGCATAAAATCAAAGGTATACAATGGGCGTGCGTCCACACTTACACACACACACACACACACACATCACACAAATCACACACATCACACACTAGCCCAGTTCGAGCGCATACATTTGGCCGCTGATTTGATGAGCGCTTCAACAAGCGTTTCCTACATGTTTACATGCTTATGCGCACATATCCCATTTCGCGCATTCAATCACATATGACAAAGGATATACGCGCGCGAATAAAGAGCAGCGACCAAAGAGAAACGTGGAATGAGTGTGCAAAGTGAATGAATGTCTGCATAAACTGAACACACAACATTGGCTCCGATTTCATTCGATTTTACTTCAAGCATTCGGAAATTGTGTAATCGCGCAACAATAAATTATCACAAAGTTTATTCGTAAAGCGTTTCGTGTTTTGTAAAGTGTGGATGAGCTATTTAGCGGAAATTTATATGGCACCAAAAAGTAGAGAAAGGGTTTTGTTGATGGTATGGGGTGAAAGAATGATCACGAAGGCATTAATAGCACCATCACTAGCGGCCGCTATAACTGCCACCAACGGCAAACATACAGCCACGAAGAGGACGTGTATAATGTGTGCGACAAAGAATAATAGCTTTGGTTTTATTTTTGTTCTTTCTCTCCTTCTCTCTCTCTCTCTCTCTCTCTCTCTCTCTCTCCCTCTCTCTCTCTCTCTCTTTCTCTCTCTCTCTTTCTCATATCTCTCTGTTGGCGCATTTGACACAACATTGAGTTTCATCCACTGATTGAATAACAGCAATCACTCGCTAAAATCTATTCGACAACTAATCGAAACGTTGAATACAATAAAAATATGTGCTGATGTTTAAGTCTCCCCCCTCTGTACAAATGACTACAGTGACGACGGCAAAAAGTTACCTCTGCGTTTGAAGTAGCGTAATATCGTATAAAATGTATACAAATTAGCTTCGAGCGAATTCTTTATTGAATTTTTATTTTTATTTTTTCTGTTCGTTTGCGAGGCAAACAGTGGATGTTTCAATGGAATAGGGAGAGAAATGCTGCGAGAGCATTGAATACAGAGAATAAAAACAATAACACACGAACGACATACATAAACACAAATGCATTACAAAAGAAAGAAAAGAAAAAAGAAAAGAAAACGTCGCATTCCCCATTTAAAATGAATAACAGATCAGACAGGACGAAATAAAAAATAAACATACTAAATTTCAAACAAGATGCCAACGAATCAATCATGCTCAGATAAACGCCATGATTGCAACAGATCAAGGCACAGTACGCAACGGCTGCTAGTATCAAATTTGTTTGTACATTGTAAAATGTACAGTGTACGACGTACAGTTTACTGTAGAATTGACACAACAAAAAAAAAGGAATATCCAGCCCCGCCATTTGTCGCTTGCAGCTTGTCAGTATCATATCGATTTATTGGCACACTGCAACACCACTGACATCAACGTTGACAAACATTTATCAAGTACCTTTCCTTTGTATCATTTTGATCCATTCAATGTTCAATCGACTATGTAACGACGAGAAACAATCAAAGCTCCCAGAAAATCGGCTTCTTATACACACTATTCACTTACTCAATAAAAAAAATCTCCTTTGATTTTAAGCCCCACAAGAAAAACGTACATCACATTTTTTATGTGTTTTTTTTTTGTGCCTTTCATGAGCTTCGTGATCATAACATTGAAAAGAAGTGGTATTTGATTTAAAAATTGTGGTTAAAACATGCCACTGTTGCATGAAAATTAAAAAGAATGGTAAATGCCAAGCATATAATTGAAGTTTCATGCCATTGAACTATGTTTCGGTTTTGCTTTCGATAATTACGATGACTCAAATTCATTTGATGTTGAAGAAGAAGGCAAATCTAAAATTCATTCATTGAATCTAATCGAATGGCTTTGTCGCTGATGAGTTTAGATGCTGATTCACCTTAGAGCATTATAAAAAAGAACGCAAATGAATATTTTGTTTCCGTTTGTTTTCTAAATGAAATTAAATGCATTGAAACAATAACCAAGTCAGAAATATAGCTTGGGACAAAAGTGAAAGAAATTGGTAGCAAACAAAGTCGACAGCAAATTCCAATACCACGCAATAGCGAGAACATGAAGATGTGAATTTTGGGATATACAACAACAACAACAACATTATTAATGAAATAAAACGGGCAACGAGGCTATATAAACGAAAAGGTTTCGAGCTTGCTTGGCATATATATCCAATGACTGAAAAAAATAAAATGCACACACACGTCTTGGTGCAACGTAGCTCTTGATTTGCACTGTCTGCCAGATACATTATTGCATGCGAATTGTTAATATACGTTTGGCTCTTTGGACATAAGCCGAATGAACAATTTTCGGGCATATTTCGTACTTTTCGTCTCTCTTTTTTCCCCTTTGTATTTCAGTGTTCGCCGCTGTTATATATATATATATATATATATATATATATATATTTGTGTGCTTTTTGAGGCTCATTTTTTCGGGGTACTTTTATCTTGGTCCTTCTCTCGTTTGTCTGTGTTGCGTAAGGCAAATCGGGAATTGCAATGTCATTGAATTACGCAAACGTATTTCTTCATATGGTCGCAATGTAATATTGGAGGTTGGTCTGTGATCTCATACATTGTTCATTCAGTTTCCCAACTACTTGTTCCTCTCTCGCTCTCTCATTCAATTCACCATGTTGTCCAAGTTTTTCTTCTTTTTCATTTTTTGGCTTCATGTTGTATATGTTGTTGCTGAATGGCCGAAACCATTGCCACGACATTCGGGATTTTGTTTATGTATTATATGTGTTGGTTTGAACAGAGAGAAGCCACTTTTGGGCCAGCGGATCTCTTTTTCGCATCGAACAGAGCAGAAACGAAAAAAAGGCAACAAACACCACGCTATTTTTATTGCATTACGTAATGTTCAGCTCATCTCCATCCTATTGTCGGCACATACATTACCGACGCCAAGATTTATTTCGGAATTTCTGATTCCGATGCTTTTTTTCCGCTGTTGCTGTCAAGCTTCCCTATATCCATCTGGTAAGTTGGCGTATTTTTTCTCTTACTCTTTATTTTCTCTCACTCTCTCTCTCTGTGTGTGTGTGTCTCTCTCTCCCTCTCTGTCTCTCTCTCTCCCTCTCTGTCTCTCTCTCCCTCTCTGTCTCTCTCTCTCCCTCTCTGTCTCTCTCTCTCTTTCCCTCTCCATCTCTTGCTTATCTCCCCGTCAATTTCTCCCGTTCACCCGTTTGTATCCATTCTATTTTAAAAAATTTATATAGGTTTTATGTGAAATTCTTTTGTGGTTTTGTTTTTGTTTCACATTTTATGACAAACTGAACTTCGTGAATAATTTGACCAGCATATTTTGATTCCATTCGATTGAAGAGCTTCTGAGGTTATGCAGAAGTGGAATCAATTATGTCAATTCAAAGAAAAAAGTCAACTCGAAAGTTGACTCAAAATATCTTGTGGGTCTGGTTATTCAATTTTGACCCGGATTGTGGCTTTCGAGGGTGGCGAATTACAAGTACGGTTTTCATTTTGGTCAATCAACATTAATTGCTTGAAAAGTGTTTTGTTTTTGAATTGAGAGCACACTTTTCTTGTTGCAACTTGCAAATGAAACAATTTTTCTAATGGTATTTTATTCTTTCAAGTATGCTACTATAGTATTCACATCTCAAAGTCATATCGAAACAATATTTTTGAAATGCAATTGATACACACATTGCCTCTCACATCTGTGAAATGGCAAACGAGTACCAGCAGCAGCAGAAAAAAAACATCATTAGAAGCATGGAAATATAATGTGTACTGGCGAAATAACAATAGCACCAGCAGCATCAACGACAACGACAGCAATTGCACTGAAATAACAACAATAAACACAGAGAATTCGACGTTTCAAAAAGTCTTTCGGACGAATGGCCAAAGAAATATCGCTTGGTCATGAATATTCATTGGTATTTTGTGTGTTGGACTGGATGTGAGTTATATGTTTGGTGTGGACAAGTAAACATTTCAATGGTTGCGGTTGAGCTCGTATAAAACTCTGTCCACTTGATATATTTATGCCATAGAACACGTTATCGTTGCCACAGTCTCTCGAACACACACACACACACACACACAGTCTCTTATGCGCTGCCCTCCATGTGAATATTGTGCGCTTGAATGTAAATGTGTTTATAGCGAATGGCCGTGCTTTTAACTATTACGAATTCCGGGAGAGAGAATGGCTTGAGAGTCAAAGAGAGTGGACTGGTTGCCCATATCTGTAATTGTAATTCCCCTGTCGATTCACAATGGATTTGCATATGCAATTCCATATGAAACATAAACATATCGAATTGGACCATCTCGAAAGGATCATTCATTCACCAGCACATTCATTAAATGCTTGATCTATTTCATTTCACCGGGACAACTCTTCGGGCAATCGTTCTACTCTCACTCTCTCTCTCTTCCTCCCTCTCTTTCTCTTTCTCTTTCTCTTTCTCTCTGTATCCGGCTATCGAATGTGTGCTTGATCATTAGATTTAATCAGTGCACAAGCGATTTGCATTAACATTACGCTTAACTCCAAAAGAATTAGTGGATGTTTTTCCATATCCAAACATGTCCCAAAATGCAGAATATAAAAAGCCATTTAAATCGTGTTTGAATTGATTTTGATTACTGCAAACGATGAAATCATTTGAAATGTGGATTAGATTTGTGTTTGTTTCGTGGTTCAGTTTACTATTTGTTGCTGTTTTTATTGAAACACGATTGAAATGAGATATTTTGGGAACTCCGAACTAGAAAAACTTTTTAGCGTAACAAGATAGTAATCGAATAACTGAGGAATTAGAGATGTGTCACCAAAAAAGTTCAATTTTACATCAACATTTCATCATTAATTCGCCAACGATTAGGTAATATAGAAAGCAAAAAAAAAACTCATTTGTTCAGCTTCAGTTGATATGAGATGAGCAGTTCAGCAGATGAAGCTATAGATTAGTTACATGTGTATCATAAGTTTTAGCACTAAATTCAAACATTCGATGCGCTAGTTAACAATCGGTGGAATTTTAACCAACCAAGGGGTGAATCACCATTGAAATTTCATTTTCAATGATTTTCAATATTTTCAATGATTTCAGTATTTTCTAGTACTTCTACATAAAATCGATTCGACTTAAAAAACTATGAAGATATTTACGCGCCTAACTTTGATCGAATTGATAAATTTTGTCCCAAAACGAGCCAAAACCCATTTTTTTGGGAAAATGACGAAAAAAATTTCAACTTCCATAAAATAGGAACGGCTGAACTGATTTCGATGATTGAACACTCGGTTTTTTCAATGTGGTGCCTAAAGCAGATTATAGATTTTACACATTCCAAGAAATAATTTGAAGCTTAGATAAAATCCTTTCATTTGCGGCGGCGTTGCAAGCAACTGTGTATTTTTTTTAATATAAATTTGTATGTATAAATGTGTGTGTGCAACGCGTGATGTAAAGAGTTCGTAAAACGTAGGGGTAGCGGTACACTAACAATAACATTTGTTGCAGAATGTTGCTAGTTTAGTTCCAATGCTCTTGAATCAGTGTAATTAAACGCATTCATTGACAAAATTCATATGTATTTACATTGCGAAATATAATATACAATGTCACCGAAGGCGGCGCTGGCAACTTATCACTCAAATTTCACGCTACAGCGGCGGCGTAAAATAAGAGGTAGTTGAGTAGAAAACCGGTAGTCAAGATTTCATTCGGTTTTCGGTAGCTAAGGATTTGGAAAATATAATACCTGGCGAATGACCGGTATATACTAGATCAAATAAAAAACCACTTGGCGCGGTAAATACTCGTGCCGCAAGCGAAAATGGTACACAAAATAAACTGATATCAATTTTGTGACGCGGCTAGTGAGCTATACCATAGAAATCCACTTTTGAATCTTTAAACGCGATTATCTCGAAAACACGTATACAATTTTTTTTGGAGATAGAATCGGTTTTGGATAAGGTCGCTGTGAATTTTGATCGATTTGGTATGGAATGATCGAAGTCGAATATTTCCGCACTGTTTAACATGAATATTTTTCACCAAGATGAAAATTGTGTGAATTTTCATTGAAAAATGTGGTCACGTGAGTCAAAAATGTGAAAATCGTTTTATACGCAACATGTACTGGAGATCCAACTCATATGCACTTAAATGTACGCCACTCTGGAACGGCTATTCCATTATGGCTCAAATTCAATAGGAAACATCCGCTGATAATACTAAACAAATCTTCTCTGATCACTTTGGAATTTGAGACTCTGTTCGGGAGTTATCGTGCTAACGTGCAGAAAACGTACGACGTGCGACGGGTGACGGATGACGGATGATACACTTACTCAAACATACATAAAAAAGTGTTCTTTTGTGATCGTCCCAAAATGGATAGAAAATAAGTTTGACCTGATTTGTGTTATTTTTGAAACTGATTACAATATTTTTCTTACACTTGTGTGCGGAAAAGTAAAAATTCCCTGATTCATGCATTTTTGCATCATGAACTAAGTGGAAACGATTGTGTCACTTATATCAAACAATACTTGCCGAAATTGAAGCAATTTATTGCAAACTATCGATATCATGTTTTGGCCGGACCTGGCGGGCTGCCATTATGCGAACAAGTCATTGAAATTGTTGAATAATCAAAATAAATTTAATTTGTACGACAATGGCTGGGAGGTACAAATCGAGCAGTTGTTTTGAAGAATCGAGCGAAAGTTAAACGAAATCAACAAGTCTTTCTAAATTTTCAATTACCGTTAAGTTTTGTTTGAAGTTGCAGACGCTATTTGAAAACCGGAACTTGTTAATTGAAATTGCAGCAATTAAAAAAAAATGATTCGATGGACTTTTTGGTAAACAATTTGTTTGATTATATCAACAATAATTCAAATTAAATGAATACAGTTACAAAAAACCAAACATGTATTATAATTCTTTTAGTCGCTTTCAGTAGATTTTTTTCCTTTTATAATGTGTATTCATTCAATCATTTATTTTACAATATGTTTCCATGTGCATTAAATCCCCCGTGAAAATGTGTCTTACTAAATTGAAATGCGCACTCATTTTTTTTGCTGATGATTTTAATTTTCATCGTATTACAACTACTTTTTGGATGGATGAGCCATTCCACATTAATAATATGTGATATTATAAGCGCGCTCTATCTCGAGCATACAAGTGAACGAATTACAAAGCGAGACAATGTAAAGAGTATGGAGTCATTTAAATGAGCAATAAAAAAATGTAAATCAAATATATTTCCATACGAACTGTATTTATACTAGAGCATGTTCTTCATTAAAAATATGAACATAAACACAAACGAGCAAAGAGTGAGAGAGTGGAGAGTGACAAGAATATAGAGAAAGACGAAAAAAGAGCACGAAAAAGCATTAAATTGCTGGATATTACAACAAAGGGAATATACATTCATTTGAATTATCATTCGTTGTTCGTTTTTCACGCATATTTTTCCATTCGTCTCTCTCTCTCTCTCTCTCTCTCTAACTCTCTCTTTTCGGATGCTGCTCAATTTGTGTACGAGTGAGTTTTTCTGATGCTAACTGAATTTAAAATGTGTTAAAATTTTGTTCAAAGAGAATCTGCATAAGTATGTGATATGTACGTAAAATAAATGCTTTCAGTGTTTTTATTTTGTATGAGGTTGGCTGGGTGAGCGTATGTGTGTATGAGTTCAGTATTAACCACTCAATGTCTATACATTTTTACCTTTCATTCGTTCCGTATACTGTTTTCTTTTTCTTCTTTTCATTCGCTGCATTATCTCACCTATTTTCCACTGAATGGTATTTTTCGTTGGTGGATGTATATGTAAATAGATTTTTGCTGAAGAGTCCATATAGATATATGTCTATCGGATGCCAAATGAAAGACGACGTAAAGGGCAAAAATAAGATCGAAAGCGGATGAAAGAGCACGATACACAAAAAAAAATAAAATAAAATATACAACATACAACATGTATCATGTATAATATATTAAGGGTAAGGAGCGCTGTTTGAAGCGTAATTATATTTTTAAGCTACTCCCAACAACGGTAGCACGCTGGCACCAACAACAAATATATTTACCTGGATACAATTTTCCATCCACCCTACGCACAATGTGCTTATAAGATAGAACCATCATCGCTTTCATCTGCCTTAAGTGTAGAAGAAAATTGTGATTTTTTTTTTTTTAATCCAAAGGAAATTATTCATTACGATGCATTAATTCTTATTTCCAGTGAAAAGCATCAGGTTATTTTAAATTTTGTATACAATACTCAGCACGTGACAGCCGCAGAGCAAGTGAAATGGTAAAATACGAGATGATTTTGCTCCTAAATGAATCGATGATAAAAAAAAGAAGAAGAGGAAGAGCAAAAGAAAAATGAACAAATCCACTGGGATTGGATGGGATATTTTGCTTCACTGCCTCTTGGATTTATATATGTAGGACCCTAGGGGAAAATGACTGCCGCAAATACTACAAATACGCTACAAATGTGGCAAATGACAACTATATATTTGCAAGCATTTACATAGCATCATTTGTAGCTGCACGCGCACACTGACATCTTGTGTGAACTGTTTGTTGGTATGCGTGCAAAGCTACTAATGATACTATGTAAATACACTTGCAAATACGGTGCAAATGATCACAAATACGTCGCATATACGCAAATGGACAAATAGTCATTTCCCCCTAGGTAGGACCGTACACTTGTTTTTTCTTTCAATTTCATGCTTTGAGGTTCACTAAGCAAGTAAATATCATATCAAGCGTTGTTATTACAGTAACATTTAGGGCAAACTGAACATCCGTAGCATTTCCGATTCGAGTTGCAACCGATCTCCTTTCATTCTCTTAATGCTATTCCCTCTATCTTTCATAAGGGTGTGTGCGATGCATTGACTCATATCACAACAACTAATTTAAATTTCTATATGATAATTTAAATTGATTAAAAGGTCTTAGACGTGTTTTGAATGCATTGTTAATTGATGAACTTATATGGAACGAATATAACAAAGTATAAATGAGAAATATATTCTATATTACATAGGAAAAGAGTGGTTAACCACATCCGTTCTTTACAAAATATCTATTATTTCAATACAAGAAATTTTTTTCACTCATTTTATTAACTATAGTTACTACTGATTACTATAGTAATCACGACTCCTACTTGCGGATTCTTTTTTTAGTGATCAATTAGTGGTAGGTGAGGGCGAGGCTAAGCGGAACACTTTTCTGTTTTCTTCAATATTTCCTGATTCAGGTCAATTTTTTTTTTTTCAAGTCTGGTATCATATGATAGTTATTAACAATTCTTTGCGGCGGCAGCTTTGTTCTTTGCAGCAGCGGCTGATTTTCTGGCTTCAACGACCGCTAGTATGTTCGAACCATTTTTTCCAGAAACTTAAAGCTAAACACAAAAAAACACAAAAACAATCGAAATAGAACAAAAGATATAAATAAAAATGACATTTATAAGATACAATGCATAGAATCGCAGAAAAAGGGTGTTCCACGTTCCGCTTGGCCCAGAGGTTCATTTTTTAGCAACAATTTGATATCATACAATTCCCAACACAAAATCATTTTTTTTTATTTCACGCGAAAGTACTCTACTTCAACTAGAAAAAACACTTACCATCAATTGAGTGAAATAAAAGTGGAAAAAGTTGAAAATCTTTGAGCGCGAAAAATGAAACCACGAAATCCGAAAATACATTAGTCATTGTGTAGCGTTTGTGTGACCCTGAAAATTAAAATGTGTAGTGACAAATATGTACAAGTGGCTAATAAGGATAGAACTTTTGATAAATGACATTTGACAATTGGTGTTGCCGTTCTCAAAAAAATCCGACTGTTCCGTTTAGCCCCGTCCTCCCCTATTTAGTACTCTAAACCGATTAATTAGTTATTAATGCTCACTCGTTTATCTCCTTTACGATGTCCTCAATTGAGAGATTTGCAGTGATTTGAGATGCAAATATGCCATTTGATCTGTGAGATTCACATAATATTTGCCAGATTTACTCAATATCTGCTGAAGGTGACGTAAATATCTTCATAGTTTTCCGAGTCGAATCGATTTTATGTCAAAGTTGTGTACTAAAAAATACTGAAATCATTGAAAATATTGAAAATGAAATTTCAATGGTAATTCACCCCTTGCACTGCTAACAATGTGAATACCATACGATTTGTATTTAAATATTATGCGGTCATATATTCATCTCTTTTTTTTGCATGCTAATGACTCGCACGACACAAACGAACGTTCTCATTTTTAATGTTCGTGCACAGCTATGGACAGCATCAAATTTACTTGAATATTTTTATATCCAAGTGAAAAAAGTAGCTGAGTTATTTTTGGAGTCATCCTCCACTTAGCATTGGAATTGCATAAGTGGGCGTTCGTGCTTTATCGTCGCCACTGTAATGGAAACTTAATGCGAGTGGGGACGCCTTGAAAAATAATGATGCCAAGCTAACTCAGCTACTTTCAAATACGGGAAATTAAAATGTTTTAAAAATACTTAGTGCATGATTTTTTCAACGGAAATAGAATCTCGTTAAGATTAAAGAACCTGTAAGAATTATATCTGTTCTCAATATCATTTGTGCTTTGAATCTTTTATATGGATTCAGTGGGGACGCTGTAATCAGTACCTCATTGTTAAATTTGAACTTTTTTCAATATGAATATACAAAAGGGTTAGACACATGCCCAAAAACGCTATTCCGCACTATTCCTGCTAATTCACGAATCCAAGAATTATATTAATAAGAACGAAGAAAATTCGAACAAAGCAGACGACGAAAACAACAACAATAACATTGTGACGCATTGAACTAAAAACGCTATTCCCACTATTCCTAATCCACGTGTCTCGCCCCTCGGAATATACCGCCCTCCATTCACTGGTGTAAATAGAAATGCGCCATTTTATCACACATTTCATGTTCAAAGCTAGATGATACAAAGCGTTTATAGACTCTTTGAGGAGGATTCAATTTTTCACTGAAATTACAGATTTGTATGCGTAAAAATAAGAAAAGGTTCTTGAAAATATATTCACTTTTTCGCGTTCCGACCTATGACTTCGCGGATACTTCGGACATTGTTCGTACTGCCCGGAAAAAAATCTTGTCCGTTACCACCTTTACCTGAATGGTGTGAATTGACGCTCGTTGCCTCCGGATGAGGTGGAGTGTGGAGTGAAATAAGTCAATCGGTTCACTATTTTTTTCTGAGTCGATTCACGAGCAGCAGTCACTGTGCTTCCGGGCCTGGTGTGGCATTACCTCGGATTCAAACCGAAAACAGTGAGCAGAACTTAAACCGAGACCAGCTCAAGCACAGTGTTATTATGCCAAATTATTCATAGACAATTACAGGAAATTTTTCCGAATGTAATTTGTGGACTTCCATTAATTCGGTTGATGATGTCAGCACAGCACAACTTCACTTGGTTGGATGCATGACAGATCCCATTTTACACTTCAACAAATATTCGAATTTTGAAGATTTCGTTGGAATGTTTAAATATTACACTGGACTGTGGATGATTGAGAAGCAGATTAGAAAAATTGAATTGCTAAGTATTTGTTTTGATCAAAATGTGATCTCCAAGTGTGATTTTGTTGCTGGCAAAGAATACCTTTACACTACTTGATTGTAGCGTAAAAATGGTTTTATGAAAATGTCAAAAATGCGATTTAGTTGAGAGTAAATTTGAATTTTGCACTTGTTAAACCAAATGGAATGGTCGATATACAGCTAATTAGAAAGGCAGCAATTTATTTCATAAATAATGTTTGTGTATGATGTGTCAACGATGAGAAAAATTGAATGAATACAGAGAGGATAGTGTACCCTTTCTGTTCGGTGATGGTGCATGCAATCTGGTGTGCTTAAGCCGTCCTTAGCCATTTCCATCAGATATTTGTAAATTTATGTGTGCAATATTATTGTAGTAATAAAAATGCAGGCGAATCCAAGAACTAAAGAATCTGCAAATGCGAAAAAAGGCAGCAGCAACAACAACATAATAACGGGGGACACAACGGGATGAAAGAACATATTCAAAACATTTGGATAAGGCTATTAGCATTATCATGCACTCGCATAATATATTTCATTATATTTTCTTACGGCTAAAAGAAGAAAGAAGAAATGAAAGGCGAAATAAAAACGTGAATATCAAGAGCCAGAGCCAGAGCCAGATAGAGAGAGATGGAGAGAGAGAAAGAGAGAAAGCGAACGAATGAATGAAAAAAGAAATAATCGAGGGCAAAAATGCTCAGCCAAATAAATAGAATGCGCTGCGACATATTCAGTCTTAAGCAGGCTTATCCATAACCATATCCTTATTTATATATTTTTTTAAATTAACTTTTATTTTACAAATCTTTTGTTGTTGGCGCTGCTTTCTTCTCGAAATATTTTTTTTTTCTTTCCCTCACTTTTGAATCGGTTTTGTCTCATATACTTTCATATCTGGTCGTTGGTGTGTGTGTGTGTGTGTGTGTGTGTGTTGTTCACCACTTTTGGCTGCCAATGTAAAAAACACACCAACTGAAAATATGAATAAAGACTCGTGTTAGAATGTACAAGCGTAAAACACATTACCGATAGCATCGTTTCAACACTCGCCATTGATTGTCGCCTGTTTTTCTTGTTCGTTCCGTGTGCCGTTCGTTTTGCACACATTCTATGTATACCTCGTTCGCCCTTCGCCACACTGTAGCTGCTTTTTTTTTGGTTCGCTTTCCGCTGCTTTTGTTGTTCGTCATTTTCAGTTTTAACGGTCTCTCTATCTGGCTTTTTCCTTGAATTTTCCATTCGTTTTGCCCAAATGAAAATTGTTGTTGCAATTTTTATGGTGTGGTGTATTTCGTTTTGTACACCAAACATTTTGCACAAATACACAAAAATCTCCGCAACCTCGCTACTTATGGGAGAGTTTTTTTCAAACAGAAAGAGAGAGAAAAACATAGAGAGAGAGAGAGAGTATGTGTCCTTGTCACTGGATATGCAAGTGTTCAGCATCTTATAAGTAGAAAATTTAATAAAGATCCTTGAATCTGTTGCATTGTTACGCTTGTTTTCGTCGAGTTGCTTCTTCTATCGTATCGCTATTTATATGGATTTTTTTTTATTAATATTATCATTACTATTATTGTGTTCGTCGTTGTTGTTGATTTTTGTTTATACCATACTAGTCGTAACTGGCAATATCGATGCTTGTTGGTACCGCTTGCAGCCACTTCCGTTGTTATGCGCTTTCATTCTCAAGTCAAATCATTATTACGAACAAAAATCGCAGTTGATATATATAATATTTTATAATTTTCAACATTATAACAACATCGAATGCGTTCTGTTGCACTACGCGGCATGAAGCTGGAGGGAAATGGGCAAACGAGTGAATGAAAGCGATGCAACTTGTATTCCATACAACAGCAAAGCACATGCACCACACGAAGTATACACGAGAGCCAGAGTTTGAGACACTTTTATCTCGTGTATGTTTCGATAAGTTTCATACGGCGGATCGGAGTGATTTCGAATAATTTCCGGATCATTTTTGGAGAGTGGGCTCTTTTTCGTACAAAATCACGAAACTTTTATGGTGTTTTATGTATGGGCTTAAGATTCATTTTGGTGTTGATCCTTCTTTTCGATTTTACCAAGGTAAAGAAAATGCCGTCTTTAGTTAGCTTTTGTGCTATGTATACTTTTGGGTAAGAGAGAAAGCGAGAGAGAAAGAGCAACGAGACCGTTTACGATTGCATACCCACCAACATTTTGATGACATTTCCCCCTAAAATAAATGGAATGAAAAGCGTTAAGCGTTAGTTTTGCCAATTTTTCGATGGGGAGTTGGCCCTTTTTTTGGCTATGGTAACTACATAGGTGGTGGATTCAATACATGCCGTGTGAAAACTTACGATAAATCAACTATCCGCTGTGAATGAGATTCAAATGCTTCTCGTTCGAATGCTCAAAATGTCAACCACTAACGTCATCGAATCATCGTCCAAACACGCATTCACCATTTTGCATGAAATCCAATCACAACACGATGGCCATGCATGCGCTCCGAACACAATCATGCGAAATTGCCTCATTTGACACTATAAATGATTCGATGTTTTCTCATTTGACTGAGATACTTGTGCGATTATTTCTCAGTACCAAAATAATGCTGTGTATTCGAGCTCGCTGATGCCTTCATTGAGATGTTGGGAGAGTGCGTGACTCGATGCTCTACTGTTAAGCTGCTTTGTTGTTGATTTCTCTCGCCATTTTTTGGTCTGTTTCTGCTTGCTCTCGTTTCATACGCCATTTACACTCTCAAAAATATAGTATGTGTATAAGCATCAGCGGCCACAAAAAAAGCAATATCAACAACAAAAGTAGTAACAGCAGCTGAAACAAATCCAAACTAAAAAAAAACGAACGCGCAAAAAGAATTTAATATCAAATAAATGCTAGAAGAATAATACGTGTTACTATTTACTATACCGTGCATCTCTCATACTCGTTTTCGTAGCATGTGCAAATGCAATGCACACAGTACACACAGTCACTCAATACGTATAATAACATATTATGTATCATTATTATTTTTTTTTTTTTATGAAACAAAAAAGTGTGTATGCACGCGAAAAAAAAATCGAACGAAAGAAAGAGAGCGCAGCTTTACAATTGCAAAATGTGAACGAAGAGGGGAAAAAGCAACTCGAGAAAATGGCGATAGTTTATACTTCATTGTATTTCACATGCAAGTGTACAATATATATTGCTTGCAATGATATTCTTTATTTTCATTTTGGCTCTTGGTTCTCCATTGCACTCCACTCCGCACTTTATGTTCACTGTGTCCTGGGAGCTTTGGCATAAACCGAACCACAATCTCGCGCTGTGATGGATCAAAACGAGATGGAGATACACACGATTCAACTCGATGCGAATGAGAAAAAAAGTGTGTGTGGATTTTGTGCCAGTTTTTATATTCCAACCATTCTTTATTTGCTAGCCAAACCATCATCACCAACATGAGAGAGAGTTAGAGAGAGAGAGAGAGAGAGAGTGAGAGAGACCGAAAAAAGTGCACAGCTTTGCTTCGTGTTTGATGCGAATGAATAACTTCGTCATTGATAAATCTGTTTAAAAGAACACTTCGTTTTGCGTTCTTATGGTGTTACACAGACACAATTGTTCGGAGGTTGTATGCTGCTTCTTTTTTTTATTGCTACTTTACTTTTTGTTTTACATTCGCCAAACCTAGTAAGTTGTGTAAAAAATCTTTTAAAACTAATGTAATCATTTCGGTTTTGTGAGACCAAAACCGAATCAGATGAACGGTATAGAAATAAAAACTCATGCACAAAACTACAGTTTTTCGCTGTCATTTTTAAGCCATTTCAGTAAGATCATTCAGCTCAGTAATTTTCTCACTGATTTCAGATCGGTTTTGTTATTTGTGTACAAGACACCATAAAATAGGGATCCAACCAAGATGAAATGGCAATACTTTTGCCAAAATAAATTCAAGTTGATTCGATCACACAGAAATATTAAGTGTAGAAAAAAGTTACAGTTATCTATCTTATGAAGAAAATGGGCAATTAATCGCATTTTGCCAGTCAACATGATGAAAGGCGAACTTTTTGTTCAAGCCATTTTTTTTTGTTCTAATTTCGATTTAATGTTTTAAATAGGATGAAGTAAAGCAATCAAATCAAATGGCAATTGAAAGAGTTGGCCAAAGCAGGTATCGACAATCAATGGTGATGTCCGCCGCAGATTTTGATTGTTTTTCTTTCGATTTTGGATCCCACCACTCAATTTTTGTTCATTGGGCACTGGCGGTTTGGGGAGGGGGGGGTGAGCGAGTGGTAAATCGAATAAAAAAGACAATGCCCAGAATAGAATAGAGAGCCAACGCTTTCCTACAACAAAAACAAGTAGATCTTGAGCTGTTTCGTAGATTATTAGTCTGACGCTCTCCAATTTTAACAAATTCTTCTTTTGTCGTCTTCTGAGCAGTTGCTTTAGCGGTTTGAAATAACGTGAGAAAACAGAAAAAAAAATAAAAGCAGAATAGAGCATAAGACAGGGCGTCTTATGGAAGAGAAAGAGAGAAACGCGAATGCGACCAGTGTACAGTTAACGCGAATTGCTTTAACTCCATGCCTCGTAACTCTATTTAATATGGAAAGCGAAAAAGTTTCCTTTAATGAATATTTAATAACGTCGTACATCGTGCAAGTTTAAGATAATACTAAAAAAATATTATTTATAGAACAACTTTTTTATGCTCAACGGAACGAAAATTAGAACATAAATGGTAGCTCACGGCCTTAACACTAAAGTAAGCGTATCTGTCTCGACTAGACTGGCACTCTTTTTCATTTGCCTTTCTCCATCTCTTTCTATCTGCATTTTTTGCATTCATTTGCTTCATCGTCGTTGTCGTTTTTTTTTTCTCGCCCATTGCAACTGTTAACATGAGAGAATTTAACCAATTATTTGATGTTGGCTGCGGGAATGTTTTTAGTTCCACTGAATGTAATAAAGGGGCCTGAAATATATATATATATATATTTCGACGGTTATCACATTTGCTTTCACGCCTTGAAATGCCTTTTTGCAACCAAAAATTTGTTGCTCTTAGTTCTCTCTCTCTCTGTGTCTCATCATCAAAAGCATTCAAAAGTCTTAAACCTTTTTCTGGTGAATTTGCCACGGTCGAAGAACAAAACAAGCCAGCAACACTAAGTTAACAAGATGAACTACGAGCATGAATATACGTACTATTCGATGAATTGAATGCCACATTGCTCACATTGTCGACATCAGAGAAAGTGATCACTGAGCAGCACTGCAAATAGCATACATTACATACGCGAATGTTCGTTTTTTTTTCACTTCTTCACATTTTGTTTGCCTTTGCTTACTGCATGAGCCCCACTGGCATACAGAAGAAAAGGCAATGAGGCTAGATGGCGCGGCCTTTTTAAATAATTCATTGGTTGCGCGAGCAGATTGCCGCCCAAACCGACATAATCCGGCTATTACGTTGTCAATTCGAACGAGTCTTTGGTGAATTGTTTCCACCATTTCTAAAGTCACACCGCTGCCAATACTTCGGTGTGTCGTAAAATATGAAAAATTGAGCATCCCATATACCAGGCATCAGCTCACACAAAACACACACGAGAAAAACACACACACACAAACAGTCCAGAAAAATGCGCTCAGTGATGCGAAGGAGAAAAATGTCCAATCATCAAGCGAAATGGAAACACGAAATACATTTAAAGTGGAATAAAGCACCTAAATAATAAATTCGGCAAAGAAAATATCGACTGCAAAAAATGCAATAAATTTTATTTGAACGTTATAACTGGGCTTATTTTGATGCATGAATAAAAAAAAAACCGCATCAATGTTCCAAATTATCGCCACCACCATTACCACCACCACCGTGCTCCTGTCGCTGTTGCTGCCGAAAAGCAGCACAGAGAGAGTGTATGGCGCGCACAAACAAACACATCATGACATCGAAATCAAATAAAGCACGTATTCTTCTTTGGCATACGGCATACGGCGTACAAACTGAATGACACAAAACATTTGAATAAAATAGCGAATGAAATATAATATTGCAAATAAAAGTATACGCACATTTGATTTAGTCTCTTTTGCAGTCGTTTTATTTTATTTTATTTTTTTTTTCGTTTGCAATGTTGGACGCCCGTGTTGACTCGTGTGTATGTTTGAATATTTTATAGCCAAGGACAACGAGACTTATGGCGAATTTTCTAAACAAATTAATTCACAATTTATTCGAATTTTGGTGCGTTTTTATGTGAAGCTGCTTGCTGACATTGTACAATGTACTGTACATGGGTTGTCACCAGGGGGTCCATGGAGTCTCATTTTCTTCCATCACTGAACAATCGTAACCTACTCATGTGTTGGAATTTACATGGAAATTGACACGCTTTCCGTTATCTTCGATCAGTTTCTTAGGCTGATTCCCTCCTTGAATACATACGCGAAAGTCTATAGAATTGTACATAAGTTGTTGCCAAATTTTGAGATACGTTTGTCTCGTGCATGCATTTTACAGCTGCTCTTAAATTTTTGACAAATGCGTCAATGCTACATGAAGCAACCGTATATACAGGGCGTTTCATAAAGTCACGCTAATCTGTCAATGTTGGATTACTTAGCTGATTTAGCTCAGGGCATACAAATGTGATTTTTTCAAATTTTAGGTTCACCTGTCTGTAATTTCGAACAATTTTGTATGATCTCTGAAACCTGAGACGGATACTGAAACCGATCATAGATATGTTCAAAAGCCCCTGCCTTATGAAACACCCTGCTGAAGCATATTAGCATGAAGCAAATGGAAAAGTAATTTTCAATCGTTTTTTTTTTTATTTATTTGGAGTTGTGAATACCAATACTAATTGCTCGTTTTCAAAGATCTTTTCAAGAAATGAATGATTGAAAATTTGGACAAAAAAGCGTTTACTTTTTCAATCATTAAACGAGGTCGATGATCGAGCTGGGATGAATGTTGCACGTGCCTTTTATAGGAACAACGGTTCTAAATTGCCATTAAAAAGAATAAAAACAAAAATATTTCAACTTTGATATTCGGAACATCAACTAAAAGTCCATTCATCTAAGATCAAATGGGGCTACGGCCTGGAATCTTTCAATGGAATGCTATTCAGCCGATCCAGCGGCACTCAAATAACTTTAGCTCAGAGTGTTACTAAAATGGGAGCTTTACACTCTAGATGTTCTTCTTCAATTGTTTGCAGTTCATGCATAAACCGATAGTTATGTGAGTTTTAAATATGCATATCTGTGGTATGGGCTGACATCAAGAAGGATCAAAAGTATTCTGTTTTCAAGTTAAATGACATTCAATACGTCAATACACCTCTACATGTGAACACGTAACCATAAAAGAGAGCACAACTAATGCACACCGAAATATCCGACAAAGCGAAATTATTCAGCACAAAAAATCGCTACACTGCTCTAGAAGTGACAGTTTTTTTTTTAAACGAAATTTCATATAATTATTCGACGCAACTCTTTTGTGACCATCTCAGCTTTTGTATGAAATACACTCAAATAGCATTTCAGCAGTGAATCTTCGTACGCAACAACAAAAATCTGACGCAAGCATTTGAGGGATGAATTGACTTGACTTTGAAGCTGCTTTAATATCAAACTCAATCACTTTCAATCTTGCTATCCTCGTCGTCTTCATGGCTTAATACACACACCATCCACAATATTTAGCATTGCTTTTATATCGCCCCAAAATGTTCATGAAATCGTTCAGTTGTTTTGAGTATTTACTATCTCTTGTCTGGGCCTTTGTTTGTTCAACAACTGAAATGAAAAAAAAACTTAAACAATTTTCTCAAACGAAATATAGAAAATCACACAAAAATACCTGAGCATGTTTCACAAACACAAGAAACAACAACAGCATACTGCAACTGTTGAGTATTTGCCTGAAACACATGGCATGTGTGTGTCGTGTGCGTTTGTGTGTATGTCTTGCAATATCCAATGTGTGTTAGTGAGAGAGAGAGAGAGAGAGAGAGTGTGTGTGTGTGTGTGGGTGTTCAACATTCAGGTTAACTACTCCGAAAGTTTTGCTAAAATATTTATGTAATTTGGCTGAAAAATCTTTAAGTTTTATCATTGCTACCATTCTCGTAGCATCGGATCCTTTTTTGCCATTGCTCATAACAGCCAGAGTATTGTGTTATTATGTGCGCATTTCAAGTGCGACTCGGTATGATATAACAAGCGCATAAAAATATCATTGTTGTATTTTATGTTATTTTAAATATTCATAAATACGTGTTACTCCCCTACTCTAGTGGGAATAATACAACCGAGTAACCGTAGTTTAGCTCACCATCTTAAACTTTTCCGTTGCCTTTTCATTCATTTTTTTTTTTTATTTTTTTTTTGAGGTTTTCATATCTTGCTCCTGTCTCCAGTTTTGAGTGAGTCGATTAGTGTGTGAGTATGTCTGCTGTTGTTGTTTCTTTCGTTCACGTCCTGTTTTTTCTCTTTCCTTTATTTTACGTATTTTGGCATTTTCTCATCTTAAATTAAAAGACATTTTTTTTCCACCGACTTTTTCTTCTCAGTAGCTCCAAGTTCGTTTCTTCGGGTTTGGGGTGGAACAAAAATTTAATGTTTCACCGACTTGAGTCTTTTCTTGAGTGAAAAATTTCTGCATAAACATACAGATGACACAAAAAAAGAAACAGGCGAAATGAATTTATTTAAGTAGAGCGAAGAGTGAATAGCGTCCATTGAACAAAATACTATCAAGCGATGTTCCAACTAGCACATGAACCGAAATGAATTGTCGGATAAAATGAAACGAAGAACGAGAAAAAAAAACAGCAAGAGTTTCAAAATGACAAAAAGAAAAAAAAGAAATGAACAAAAAGAAAAAAACGTAAAATAACAATCCGCAGCAGAAAACGCATGCACCAAACATATAGCTAGGGAATGTGACGCATTTTTTTTTTTTTTTTGAAATTTCTTAATTAAATATTAATATACACAAGCAATTACTTACCTTTGGCTAAACATTGGCCCGGGCAATGAGGAATCAGACGTGACATTGTGAAAATCGTGAAAACACATTGAACCATATGGGGGTTATGAAAATGAAACTTTTCCAGTGCCAAGAAGCGAGCAAAAAGTTTTGTGCAAGAGGACAATACGAACCTCCAGAGATGTCTGTCGTTTTCTCACTCTTTCCCAAGCTTTCTTTCTTCTTGGGGCATGAGAAGTAACGTTCCCAGAGTAAGACTTCTTATTAGCATTTTCCATTGAAAATAAGAAAACTTATTTTGGTAAAGCACATACTTTCCTAACCAAAACTATAAAATGGCAAACCAACACACACAGAACAAGCTCCAATTTTTAAGCTCAAAATTGTGCATCAAGTTCAGTTGCCACAGCTAAATCAATTAAGATTAAGTTTAGAAAGATGAACATTGCATCCATTTATTTTGAAGATTGCATTGATAACCCAAATATCGAGACAAGAGCCCCCAAAAATAAACTAATTAAACCGGTTTTTGTAGCATAGCAAGTATTTAAATTGCTTGCATAATCACATGGGAACGTGTTGATTCGAACCAAGGAGAATTCGATAAGATTAAATCAGGTTAATATTATCAACTAGTTTTGAACATTTCACTTGATGAAAATAGCAACTTGTTTTTTTTAATGCGAAATATGATTGATTAACTGACTGATCCAAAGGCAACTGTAAAGTATGACCGACACAAGTTTAATTGGAAATTCATCACAAAATTAAAATCAAACGTCCGTAACAATAGCTCAATCAATGCATCATCGTAGGTAAATGCTTTTTTGTTTGTCCGAAGTGTGACAGATGGTCATTCAAATACGGTGAATATAAATATCAACATGTATATATTTTCAAGCAAATATTTTTTTTTTTTTTTTTTGAAATCACGAAAGTTTTATGAATAGATTATTAGGTTTTCTCAGAGACTACATTGGGCCTATTCCTATAGTTCGAGCTATATATAGTTCCTATGAGATAGGCGCTATGGAAGCGTAAAACAATGGATTTCATTGGCCATTGACATTCAATGGGGAACATCCAATTTAACGATTGGATGTCAGGGGACAGTGGACAACAATGAAATCCATTGTTTTACGCTTCCATAGCGCTTATATCATAGGAACTATATATAGCTCGAACTATAGGAATAGGCCCAATGTAGTCTCTGGGTTTTCTCGAAATATGGGAAATTTGTGCAAAAATATCGACAAAAAGGCTTATATTGTCGAACGAAAATTGGTTTGATGACCGGGCGAGGATGACTTTTTATATAATAAAATTCAGAAATGAAATTAAACAATCGGGAAATATTCTTAAAATTGTTATATTTTTTTATTTTTTTATTTTTTTTCAAAACATTTTGGAAATTCGTAGAAAATCGAAAATGTGATCCACAAATTGTTGGAAATCGTGAGAAAGGTTTAACAACCGGAAATTTCCGCGAATAATTTTGAAATATATTTGTCAAGCGTTTGCTTCTGCTTTTTTCTGTGCGATTATATTGTATATGTGTATCATCAGCAGTGTGCTTTCAATTCAGGCACAAATCGATGGGAAAATTTCGATGCCGATATTTGAATGTGCTATTCACACACACTCACACACACTCACATACACGTACAAACAGCAAAAGAGACACATATTCGAATCGGACACACAAACATAAACTAAATAAACAAATAAACATAACAACAATAAATCACTTCACTCATCGATAGCTCCGCGTACTCGTTGGGTTGATGTATATCAAGCTCATTCATGCATAATACAAACTACTATAAAATTTATTAAATTTATTGCTGGGTACGCATGGGTTTTGTTGCGCTTTTGACAAAGACAAAAAAGACACACATAGCGAATGAGAGCGAGAGCGAGAGCGAGAGAGATAGAGAGAGAGAGTGACTGAGTGAGTGAAAAAAAGCCAACACACAACAATCTGATGTGTATGGGGCAGAGCCTGAGCATGGATTGAATATTGTTTCTGTGTTTTTGAGCATGCTAAAACGTCCTCAATCGATGCCATTGCAAAGCGGCCTAAAATGGGCGAAATCGAGCAGCACAACACGAAAAAAGAATTTGTTGTGCACTACAAATATTTAAATATATGAAAGGATTGAACGGATTTGGATGGTGAAGTGGAGTGTATTGTATTGTGGGGGCGACAGCGAGAGAGTGAGTGAGGAAAAAATTAAAGTTTATTGTGATTGTGGTATATGTATATTTATGACATCCGCATTGGACGAAAATGCAAAGTGTACGGGCTTTGTTCAGACAATAATGACGCTATGCGAACAAATAATGACTTGTATGTAAAATGTTTCAAGCAACACATTGAGGAAGCAACAACAACAACCAATTGAGTAAGCAGCAACAATAGCAACACACACCAGCACCAACTTTTGCACTGTTGAAGGTGTATAATGCCAGCGACGAAAAAGCCATACACGCGTCACACGATCGCTACATGTTACTCTTGAAACTTTTAGTCGACATTACACATTCACATCGACTTTAAATTTACTCCCTGTCAAAAGTCTTTTAGCCATTGAAACGTGCATTGTGTGCCTCTACTTTGTGTGCTTTGACTGCACTGGCTCTTTGTTCATATTTAAAAAAAAAAGTAAAAAGAAAATGAAAAAATAAGTTATGCATATAAGTATGTTTTCACATGCTTCAAATAAACACAAAAGAAAATTCATAAATTTACTAAGGAAATCGTACCAATTACAGTACATTATGGATTTTCAGGCACACGTTCAACTTTTTTTTCTCCTGATTTTCAATCTCAGTGCGGAATCAAGCAAACTGTCTTCATTTGGTGAAATAAAAAGAAGATTGAAATGCACATTTCACAGTGATGCTGCCGTACGTCTTGAAAATGTCAAGGCGATTCAAATTAAAATCTCCAGCACACTACGTTGATAATTGTTAAAAACAAGATGAACTTTGATAAATATAAAGTGAGCAAAAGTTTGTTTAACAAGTTGAAGCTCCTAATTGGATAACTAGCTGGAAATATTTACGGATGATGTGAAATTTCTGCAGAGCAAAATATCAATGCATTTGCATGTTGGCAAAATTGCAGCAAATCTTTGCTATGGTTACTGTGAAATTGGATCACACACTGCGATGACAAGGCTCACTTTGTAGGGTTTTTTTTAGATGTGAACACAGAACAAAAAGAGATGGAAATATACATCTGTATCTATCCGTCTCTCTCCAACATTCTCTGCCAGAAAAAAAACCCTTTAAAGTGAGCCTTGTCATCGCACTGTGTTGGATCACTTCATCTTATTAAGAGGTACTCAGCTAATCATCCGGCATGCTTAGGCCAAAAATGCATTAAATCTGATCTGATGGAAATCGATCGATTTTATTCAATGGAGTATCCAAGTCAACATTAACACGTTGCTTGAACAAAAAAATTACGATAATTTTCTTCGAATTGCGGAATTCAAATGCATAAATAGTTCAATCAAAAAATTGGTGAATTCATTGAAATGTCGAATTCATGCAATTTTACCAACTATTGATTTATTGTGCTAAAACATTGAACCATTGAATTGAATCGTCTCTGTGAGGTAAATATGTTAGCTGAGGCGTGATGTGTGTGTAATTTTGTTATTCATTATTTAAGCGCCACCATACCAAGAATAGACGAACTGTATGAATGAAAATAAATTCAATGAGCTGTTGCAAAGCGAATGCTCCAAGCTGGCATGTCTAGGTTTCAGTTAAAGACTGTGAATGTTCTAGAGTAGATGGCGCTTGAAGAGTGTCGTTCTGAACCAATTCTGATCCCTGGAATTGTTTTCAAGTGAATGGCATCATGGAAAGCCATTTACGAAACCGAATCCATGAGAATGCAACTTGTGAAATCGTTTGAACATAAATATGCATTCTTAAACACGGACAGCATAACAAGAGTTGAGCTTTTGCAAAGTTTTCGCTGGTATTTTGTGCATTCCCAAACGAACTATAAAGCAAATCTGAAAATTGGTCCCCATTGATACGTCGTCTTAGACTCACTAACAATATTGTGTGTCGTTTCATTTTCACCCTCTCCACCGTCCCCGTCCTCGTCCCCAACACCGCCAAACCTTTTACCATTTGACGTATTTTTTCCATAGCATTTGGAATGGCATTCCCATCTATTGCATTGGACCTACAGAGAGAGAGAGAGAGAGAGAGAGAGAGAGAGAGAGAGTGAGAGTGTGTGTGTTTGTGTGTAGATAAGCGTGTCATGCATCGTCATTAAATGTTGTCATGTTGCAGTTGGCCAGCACTAGTAGTCGCCGGCATATTTTGAAAAATTGAAAATTGAAAATGTGAAATAATTATAGGCAAAATAACAATGACATATAGTTAATAGATTTTAGCCAAATGCAAAACTGCTTGTAATTATTTCAATATTTATGTTACGTGATCTGTTCTAAAGCAGCCGTCACATCGTTTTGTCATTATATTAATTGTGATTTTCCTCAGCCTTAGTGTGGTACGGAATCGTTAACTATATAAAGTATTTCAGTGGTGGCCCAAATAATTGGTAGCTACGATTTAAAATTGGTATTTTAGATTGTTATTCAGCTTCAACTCGAAGTGGGTAACTAGTTTAGTTGATCATTGCCGACAATAAAATTGCTTGTGGCAAAACAATGACTGAGCAAATGTACACACAACTACGCATACCCGGCCAACGGACTGCAACTATGTCTATTGCGCGCATTTTAATTCGCAATGTAATTAGAAATTGTTGAAATGCTTTGCATGTGGCCGAGAAGAATGAACAAATGGTAATAATACTAGTAAATCGTTCAGTTTGAAATTGATCCACATTAGGGTGTTAGAGAATTCCATCGATGTCGATGTTTTTTTTTTGCATGATGCGGTTTCGGCGGAATCCAGTGGCGTAAATAGACAAAGTTTTGGGGGGCGTTTCAAATTGAGAAAAAATAACAGTTATTTATATATACACCAAAAGCGTTAAATATTGACATACATATTCATTACAAAAATTACAGTGGTAGTCTTCTGTTCTTTTCTTTGAACAAACTTATCACTTCCGTTTCAATATCAATTTTGCGGTGTATACTTAGACTAGCTAAACCAGCTAACTTACTCTCTCCAATGATATTTCTCAGATAAGTTTTAATTCGTTTAAGTGTCTAAAAACTCCTTTCAATCGAAGCAACTGTAACTGGAATAGTTGCACAGATTTTTAAAATTGTAAAAACGTTTGCAAAAATTCATAAGATCAATAAAAGTTTTAGGTTTTTCAATGGCATTCATCCATTTCTTGATTGAACCCCAAAACACCCCTCCTATTCACGCCACTGGCGGAGTCTATATGTAAAAATGATGATCCAAAGATTTTAACTCAATCGGAGCACAGGAAATGACGCCGCTTTAACCATATAGCACAATGAGTCCATTGCATATGAATAGTGGCTAAAACTCGCGAATGACACGTTACTAGGAGCAACTAAAATGATCAAATCATCATCGAGCTCGCTCAGATGTATTTGTATATAGTAAATTTTCATCCCATTCTGAGAGAGTTCGAAAAACAGAACACCACCAGCGAACACCACCAAACACAGTTCAAGGAGCAAAACAAATGTCGCAACAATTCATTGAAAGAAATATATCATTTGATTTGTATTCAGATATATATTTCCATCTCTTTTTGTTCTGTGTTCACAATGAACTACATATCTAAAAAAAACCTACAAAGTGAGCCTTGTCATCGCAGTATTGAATTGTATCAATGTATTTCATGCCGCTCTTGCCATGCGCATCATTCTCATTAGTGCGCGAGTGCACAAACAGCATAAAATACGTTAAGAGAATATGATACATAGACGTAAAGAGAAACATTTATTGTGTGCAAAATGTATTATGTCTAATATATTGTGTGGTGGTATTGCTACATCAAAAAGTTTCGAGGTCAAGTCTCATCCAAAATTATTTCAAATGAGACCAAGTTGAACCCTTTCCCGATTGAAATTTCGCCAGGAATCTGTTATTAATTTAAAGCATAAAAGTCCATTTTGAGGTCATAAATCGCGATAGATACAAATAGATTGAATGTTGACCAAAATCGGCATGCAACGAATTCGATTTCCCTATCACCCTAATCCACATACTACATAACGAAAAGTAGTTTGATTCGTCTTTTGTATATGAGCATGTGTCTTATATACATGTTAGAAAATAGTATACGCTACGCACACTGCGAGACTGGTGAGAGTGGCGAGAGTCCAATATCAAAATTTTGCAGTCTAATTACTTTCAAAGATCGTTGCATGGATGTGGTTGTGAATATGCAATCGCATGGCATGAGCAATATGCAAGAATAAGAATATGTTTGTACGGCAAATAGATAAATAACATTGATTCAACCCGATCTCAACCCCAAACCATTCAAATCTTTCAATTCCTTACTCTTCAAACACTTTCTTTTTATGATCAAAATAAGCATCGAATATTATTCGTAATGCTTTCGAATAATATGCATTAACACTTTGCTATTCATACGGTTTCAAATAAACAAAAATCCCAAGAATTTAAATAGAAATTTCCCCTCTCATACTCTCTTCTCGCGTACACACACACACACACACATACAGCACAATCAAAGGCATGCAAAAGTTTTGCCGGAAAATGGAGCAATTTTCAAAGCAAAAATGTTAAACGAAAAGGAAAACCATATGAAAGGCCAACGACACAAATGGCATCAATAAACCAATTTCATGTTTGGACACAGATGCTAAAAGTGGAAGAATTGAAATCGCTTCCTGTTTGAATTTCAAACATACTTTACATTATTTGAAAGTCACTGCAATTGGAGAACGGGGAACGAGGAACGGGGTAAGGGGAATGGAGAGCCAAGCTTATTTGCGTCTCATGTCACTTTTGCGCTAGCTTTGCTTTTCATTCGATGCTCTTTACAGCTATTTGTGTTTTTCCAGCAAAAGCCATTTTTTGAATTTTCGATGATAGATGTTTGACCACCCGCTTTGAAGTATTCGGTCAAAAAAAAAAATTGATCAGAATGCGACGGTTGAGGTGGAATTGATCCACCCACAAACAAGCCAAAGAGAATGGAGCAAAAATGCGATGTGAAATTTGAATTTGTGTTGGAAAATTGTAATGGTAAAACTCGTTGCTCGATCGACGCAATGCACTCTCACTCGTTTCGCATCGACATCACATTTGCAATCGCAATTGTAAGCAAGCTCTTACTTTTAGTTCTCCTTTGCTCTTTCGCTCTTACGCTTTTCCATCAATGCCGAACGATTGCATTATCGCTTGGTATGAAAACCGTATGTATTTTAGTCATAAATTTTCAATATTCATAAAAATGGTGGTGTGAACACTTTCGAAAATGTTTCTGCAGATATACAATGCATGCACACACAGCACACACACACAACAGCAGTAGCAGTGTGTGTGTATATGTGTGTGTGTATGAATAACCGTTCGAACTGAAAACTAATACTTTAGCCCCAGCCTGTTTCATTCGCTCTTTTTTCCCATCAGCGACGAAAAATACAAATTTATAGCTACTTTTTATGGGTTATTATTATTATTATTATTATTAATATTATGATGATTATTGTTGCAACTATTATTGAAATGGAGCTACGATAAGTGTGTATGTGTAAATTTATAAAGAGAAAAAAAAAATGAATATATGATTTAAGCGAATCGAGAAAAAAGCAGCAATGAACGATTGAAGTAGCAAACGCAAGGCCACACACAACACACAACACATGCAATATCAGATGAATGTGAATATACGCGCTCAGAAATCAAAGTGGTTTGATCATGCACACACATTTTGTACTTTGTTGTGTTGTAAGGCTTGTAAGACCAAACCGAACCGATAGTACCAGCCAAACAGCCACACAGCCATATGCGGTGGCTGTGCAACGTGTTTTCGTGTGGGTTTTGTGTGTGGTGGAATGTGCATTTCAATGAAAATTGTACAAATCTTATTTTCACTCACTTTCATATTATGAAACTGTAAAATATTTGTCCTTTGCTTTAGCGCTTCTTTTGAAAATGAGAGAAAGAGCAAGACCAAATGTTGGTGAACAAACGAAAAGGGCTTTTCACTTTCGCAGCTTTGAACCACTTTTGACGCTTGCACTCTCTGGTGACGTTGAAATCATTTTATTTGCACATATTCTTGCATTTTGGGTTTTCGGTTTGACAATAAATTTATCTTGAATGTGAATTTGTATTTTACGAATGAATGAAAGAAATAGGCAGAGGTAGAGAAGAAAGTGCGATTTTTTTTCTCGAGACCGCACGAGATTTTTGGATAATAATTTCGGAATATTTATGGCAAATGATTTTTTGAAATCGAAATCTTATTGCACGACACACACACACACACACACACAAACGAGTTGAAAGAAATATTAGGATTGAAATAGGAGAAGAATGCATACACATCCTTCTTTCTCTCTTTCCGGGCTGAATCATATATGCATAAGAAAATATCTTTGAAAATCGTTTACATGCGATGCAAGAAATGAGCAGCGACAGCAATAAGAGATGAGATTTTTCGCAGAGAAAAACCGACGAAAAGAAAAAAAAAAGAGACAATGGAAAAAAAATCATCGACGATGATAATATATAGTAAATTCCATTGTGATATATGAGCCGAACGACAGGAAAATTGTATATACTAATAAAAGACAATTCATTTAAATAAGAGTGCAAAAAAAACGTAATATTTATGGCATTTGTAATTTAATTTATAATTCCGATTTCATTGTGATCATTCTTCTGGTTACAATATTTGGTTTGTTCTCTCCTTCCTCTCGCCCCCTCCCTTTCCATTCTTACTCTTTCGTTGTCGATTTCATTCTTCGGGGTGCAAAATGAAAATGAGAATGTCTTTTGTGGTTTTGTCTTTGCTCTCTCTTTGGTTTATTTGCTTCGTCCAAAGCTCATTCACATTTCTTTTGTTGAGTCCAGAGCATACATAAATAACTTTGAACCATTTACTCTCTGGCTTTCTTCATGCCCATTCCGTGGAAAGTGAAAAACCGCACACACAAACCGAACGCAAAAAAAAACTGCACACACAACGATGCACTGAACGGAGTTGACTGAAGAGTAAGGAGAAAAACACACGATGCGATTTAAAATAGTCGAAATATGGAGAAAAAAAAACAGTTTATGGGAAATATATTTGCGTTCACAAACGTGACTTGATACTTATTTATGGGTAAATCAAGTAAAATAAAGTATGAAGGGAAGTGAAAAACAGAATTGAAACAACGAAATATACAGCAACAGGGAAAAACAGAACATAGACGTTGAAATTATTAGCAATCACTTGAAAATGTTGCAATAAAATTGAGAGACAAGATCCTCGTTGTGATTTTTATGCTGAAATATCACTCGACAGCCCTATAACAAGAACCAAGTCAAAATCGAATATGATGACAAAAACATAGCAACTAATTCGAAAAAATTACTTCCGTATCGTATTCTTTCCACTTGCATTCACAGCTAATATTCGAGGGCTTTCACACACACACACACACATGCACACACAAACTAGACGTCAGTGAGCCGAACGTGTGTGTGGTGTGCTGTGCTGTGATGTGCTGTGTAGTGTGCACTGCACCATACAGAGAAAATAAGTAACATTATTATTGTGCCATGCCAACAGCGTATATATTCATAAATATACATATTACGGTATTACGACGATACACACATTTCATCAGATTTAATACACTTCTTCTTATTTTCAATTTCACGAAAATACAATTAACCCGATATAAATGTCTGCTATGCATTCCCTCGTAGTTGGCTTCAATGTTCGCTACTGGTATTGCTACTATTGCTATCCGCTGCTCGATGCGCGATGCGTGATTCGACATTTGCTCTGCATGTAGATAGACTTTGTGTGTTCTGTAGATGTGACAGAGACCACGAGAGAACGAGGGAGAGAGAGAGAGAGAGAGAGAGAAATGGAGATAGAGAATTTGCTTGTGAACTGGATTGCAACACAGTCACAGTAATGTTAAACCATTTCATCGTCATCGTTAATGGTTTTACATTTATCAATCATCAATTTGTACTTTGTTGATAATAAAATATTACATTAAATCCGCATCGAATACTTTAAGTTGAACGGAAATTACGTTTCTGCATGACTAACACTTAAATTTATCTCTTAGTTTTCTCTCGCTCTCTTCATCTCTGTCTCTCTGGTTCGGATGTTCGTTTCTCTTTTTCTCAACTTGGTTGCTTCGAAGCCATTTTTTCTTGTTCATTTAGATTCGCATACAATATTACGGATTTTGTGTGAAAATTGCGCAGTGACTTAGTTTCGTTTTGTGCTGTTGAACACATAGTAATCAAATCGGCGAATAACGATGATGATTTTTTAGAAGGATAACATTGTCAGGGCATTTTTCAAAGTGATTATAGTAAATAAACAGTGAAATTGGTTGAAAGAGTGAGCACTTTGTGCCCGCCACACAGAACACAAAAGACAAACTTTTCATATATGATTTGTTTGCATTTACTTATTACTTCCTGTCAGCTTATTTGATTTCATATGATTCATTCAGTGGAGATGTTCATCAATTCGTTTTGGAGCATTTCTAATTGCTACATATTTACGTACACAAAAACTGAAATAGAAATATTCGAACACATTTGATTTTTTTATCGAATTCGAGAATTATTTTGGTAAAAGTTTTGTAAATGGCATAGAAAATTTGATTCGTTTCACATTTAGTAGCCGATTCAATTTGATGAATATAAACGACCGAACGATTTCCAATTTTCTCTATCGCCCACCAGCCAAATCGGAAATTAAAAGTCAAAAACTATTACGACTTTTATTATTTCTGTTTATTATTCTGTTAGTTGGGTGGAATGAATGCCGAAGGAATCACATTCCATTCATCGTTATAAACAATATCAAATGGTATGGCAATATATTTCAGTTCATTGGTCCACATCATTGCGCTCTTTAGCTGGAAATCCAAATACAACAAAAAAAATAACGCATTTTTTTCACATGTTAACGATCGAAATGGAAATGGAAGCAGCACATTATGCAGCCCAATAAATACCTTTGAATGACATAAAAAGAAAAATTGACCTGAAAACAAAGAAGTCAAGCTTCAACAGCAAATTACTCACAAGTCAAATGGGATATGTTTGACATGGCCCCGAATGCTATTTTTTCCACCCCTCCGTTAAATGCCAATTTAAGCACACGTTAAGCTTGTCAGCATTTTTCGGTGGAAATATTTAATTTGGAAACGATTATGTCGAGGGTGGATAGAAAAGCAACCAACAACAAGCGAGTAAGTAAAACAAAACACCCCAAAAACGGAATACATAATAGAAAACCTCTTCGGATAATTGTTTTGTGTTACTTTCTCTCATTTCGTGCAAACAAGAAACAAAAAAAAAATTTGCTTCCTAGCGAAGAATTTGCTTTTGATGTCTAAATGCTTTTCTCCTTTGGTGCAACTAGAGAGCGAAAGGCATTCGAAAATTTCATTGTTTTTATTGTTTTTGTTCACCATAAAATAGTTGTTTCCAGTCAATTTTCACATTGTTGCCACACAAAGTCCTGAATCAAATATTCGCTTTGTTTTTTTTTACTTTAGTTTTGTTTTTGAAACCTTTTACGCTAGTGCTCACACTTCTCCTCGCCTATCTTCTTTCTTTCTCTCGTTGTGTTCAAACAAAAGTAATTCTTTGTTTGGTTGGTTGGCTGGTTGGTTGGTTCGAATAGAAAGAAATAATCATGGAGAATGGTAATTTTTCGGTTGAAAATTGCACGTTTTATACTTGAATCCAATATTTGTATGTTTTTGTGCCGAAAATGTTGTTTTTGTTTTTGTTGCATGACTCAGACACGGTGTTTCAGCAGTGCAGAGACATGGCAGTGCACGTGGAGGATAGTGAGAGGCAGAGTGAGTAGATTGGGTGTCATAAACTTGAATGCAAAACTCAAAATACTTAAATCAAACACAAAAATTCGCGTTGTGTCAACAACATCCTCTTCCACTTAATACATACAATAGCAGTTTCGCTTTCAATTTGGGCTGGATTGCAATTGTGATTGCGACGCTGATGTTATGTGTACTAGTGCATTGAAACTACTAAGTAAGCATAGACACACTAGAGTTACACGGCTACATCTCATAATGTCGATGGACATTAAGACGCCGGGTATTCCGATCGAATAGTTTCGATTTAGAAATTAAGATTTTTTTCTCACAAAATGAATTGAAATAAATCCAAATTTGATATTTCGATAATTTCGTGGTCTGCTAGAGCCCAAATATGAACGGTATAAACGGCCATTTTGCTGAAGATTCATTTTGAATCAGATTTAGAATATACTTGTTTGTTGAATTACAATAAACATGACAAATATTCAGACTACTCTTGTTTTGCTGCAAACAACCAAAATTATACTGAGAATTCGAAAGCGTTTGATTTAACTGAATAGTGCACAGCCAATTGTAGTTTCAAAGCCGTGCCTTTAAATTCTTCATCAAAGTTACCAATGATTCTACTAATTCATTTGATATATATCTCTCCATTAACATTTTATTTTTCTTGCTTGAGTCTTCAAATTACACCGACACAATCAGTGTCAGTCCAAAAATGATAAAGCTATGCAAAAACAGTGTTGAACTTGTGTGACATTTTTGATTTCCCAAAAAGGTTCTTTTCCCAAAATCTTCCAAAATTACGAGAAGATTTCAATAGGAAACAATTGTATGCGTTTATATCTAGGTTTATACACGGATTTATGTACCACGACTTTTCGACTCGACACCGACACCGACACACACACACACACACACACACACACACACACACACACACACACACACACACACACACACACACACACACACACACACTCATAGAAACATATATTTTGATGAACATTCAACGCTAACACTTTTATTGAAAGGAATTTTCGCAATTGAGTTAACTATTGTAAATATTTACTTCTATTGTTTGGCAGCTTAAATAATACTGTTAATCTTTTCCGTGCAAGAATATCCCCAAATGGCCTGGGCCAATTCAATGGCAAAATGCATGCATTTACTTTGCAAAGTACGCAAAAACTTATTAACAACAAGCCTAACATTCGCATGAACGATAGAAAGAAAGTGTGGGTGTGTGTGTGTGTCGTGATAATACATCGCATAATAATTTGAGTAACGTGAGCAAAGATAGAACAATCGAAAACAGCAAACAGTCTTGCCTAGTTTGAAACGATGAATGTGCTAATATAACACAGTGAAAGAATGAACAAGAAAAAAAAACAACAAAAACAAAAAATAACAGACATCTGAAGTTCAAAGCAATCCAGCTAATCATATACTACTGAGCACTGAAAATTACGAAACAGCATTGAATTCAAGTTCCGGATGTATAAATGCGAATTTTGCAGGAGTGAATTGCTGTTGTTGCTCTGTTCTGTGCTCCTCAAATGTGTGTGTGTGTGTGTGTGTGTGTGAGTGTACGCTATTTATTTGGACTGCACCGTGTGGCCGTAACAAATTGATTATTGAAATGAATGCAAGCATAAAAAACGATACACACTCATACACGCTCATCTTCATATTCTCCATTCGTTTTGGTTATGTTTGTATTTGTGTTCATCTTTGTTGTTATTGTTCAGCTGCAACAACTATATCGCCCCAAAAAACCATTGCCACAATTACATCGAGCACAGGAAATGTCCGCTACCAAAAGTATTTTTCACAAACTGCTGGTTGTCCACGGCCCCAACACTCTCTACCATCATACATGGCCATAGCTTGAAATCTCAGGGCGGGGCAAGCCTGAAAATCGGGATTTTGGAAAGGAGGAGGGGTCCCATTAGTGAAAGCGCAGGGAGGGGGGGGGGTATCCGCATGACTTCATCTCAGACGGACATTAAAACCCGGAACTGTAAAATACTGCGTAAAAATTGACGAATTTTGAAGAATTCGAATTTTGAGTGTTGTATTATTATTTTATCCAACATAATTCATTGAAAATTCAACATTAAAAATTCGGGAACTTCAGGGTGGTCATGGCCATCAGGAGGGGGGATCCGGATGACTGCATCTCAGGTAGGGGGTAGAGTCATGAAACACCCCTCCCCCTCAACCAGTGCCCACGTATCCTCTCTACAGCTAATGCAACTTATTGCTCTATGAAAATAGCATCGAAATATTTTAACTAGGTTTTATTCGTTCGTTTAAAGTTCGTCATTAACATTAAATAATAGAACCTTGCAAAATAGAATTAGCCTCGTTGTTGTTGTCGTCATCTCCTATATTTGTTCGCATGTGTCTTCAGTGTAAATTCGCTTGAAGTCCATTATTATATTTGGTGAAGTTAGTCTATCAGAGCAGATACATTGGTAGATATGGTTTGAGAGTTGCACTCTGTATAGTAAAGAAGCCAACATCGAACACGTATACAAAATTTTAGATTACAAATTCTAACAATGGTTTTAAAGGCATAAACATTTATTTCGCCGAAAAATCCCTTTTATCCTTCATCTCTGCAATTGGAGTCTTGAATTTGATAATTTTCGAACAGATTTTTTTCTTTATTTCGTTCTCTTTCTCTCTCTCTCTCTCTGGCTACCGCTTTTACTCGATGTTCATTTCGTTTCATTTCATTTCTTTTGCTTTTAGTAGATGGTTCTTTTTATTTATGTATAACTGGCTTTTGTCCAACATTTTATAGCCGACTGTCTGAGAATAAGTGAGCAGCAAATACATGAAAAATAAAAATTCGCTAAAGATGAAGAAGCAGTCGACAGTGAGAGAGAGCGAGAGCGAGAGCCAGAAAGAGGGGTAGGGGAGAGGGAGAGAAGAAAAAAGAGAAAAAAATCTGCGAAAATATTTATTACTGACATTAATTTATATATGTATTTGCCAGTGCGAAATAAAAAAAAGAGACAGAGCCGACAAAAAGTCCACAATGGGTTTGGTTGGTTTGGTTCATGCATTCATCTATCTGACTCTGGTCATCGCGATATTCTTAGTCTTTTTTTCTCACAAAATTAAGATAATAGCAAAATGTACATTGGTAGAGGTCGCGCACCGACTTGCACTGAGCACGTACACAAATCTATATAAACTATGTGTTGTTGAGAAAATCGTTTCGAAAATATTCAATTTTGTTCAGTTGCGCCGTTATGGAATTGCGGTCCAAAAATTCAACCAACAATAGGCGTACCATGTACCATATTGGGTCAAAATGCTTATGATAAAAATATATAAAATAATAAAATACCATGCGCTTTGTCATTATCATGGCATTCAATATAATTTAAAACAGACACTGTATGACGTCGAACACTGCACTAGAATCGATGTATTACCGAATTACAATTCAAACTCGCATTTATCAAGAGAAAAGGGAAACAAAAATGATCACATACTCATTCGGACCGAATGATAACCTTGGAATACGAAATGTGCAATTTGCGAACATGTCTCATTTTAAACACTGGAATCATAATAATGTAGCACTAGATTCCTACTAAGTTGCACTCATTCAGTGAATTGCACTCACGACAATAAATAATAAGAGCTATTTTAATAATATCCCAAGTGTCTGTTTCTTTTACCTACCTTAAACCGAACCAAGGAAGAATTGGCATGGAACATCATGTAGAAAGATTTAGTTAAAAGAATAATAATAAAACAGCAATAACTCGCAATAGTAAAAATTGAAAAAAATCATAAGCATTTTGAAGTAAATGATATTTCTATTGGGAATATAGATATGTGATATTGCAAATACTAATAGATAGTTGTCAAAATATGAATAGTATATGATGTTTTCATAATAATTTTTTTTTCATAATGTTTTTTTTTTTGTTTAATAATATTGAAAATATAAAAATTTATGTACTCGAATTTCGATACAAAGAAATTAAATTTATAAAACCAAAATTTGAATCAAACCATTACAGTACAGTAGATGTTCGAAAATTAGTCCCTTTCTAACAATACAAATGTACAGGGTTTCACCCTCTACCTGAGATGAAGTCATCCGGATTTCCCCCCCTGATAGAAAATGGCCATGACCCCCTTTTCAACGTTTGCACACAAACATACAACTGCACAGCTGGCTAACGCTTGGCTTACATTAACTGCTAGTGTAAGCCTCGGTTAAGCTAACGTCGGTGAACGAAAAATCATCACTGCTGAAAATTCAACATAAAGTTCGCGAACGATTGCCAACGATTCATGACAACTCTATTATGTAGAAAGCAAAATCAATCTGTTTCGTAACTTGAATATGCCAGAAAATGCAAAAATGTCGTAATTCAAATAGAGCTCATCATACCGGAGTGTACAGTATATAAACTAAAATAAACTGGAAACTCACTATTAGTACGGTACATTTTTGCAGTTGTCTATATTTTATTGTTGCTGAAACTTCATTGAGCAGCTAAATATGTTGATGGAACTGCCAATTTCAGAATATAATTCCAAATATGTGTGGTCGAGCTGTTTATTACAAACGCTATTAAAATTAAAATGGAACTTTTTGTTTTATTTTACCCTAATATTGTATATTATATGGAAAATGATGTGTAACGAGACAGGAGATTTTTCATTGACCAGAACACCAGTGATAAGCAACCAGAATGAGGCTTAATGTGTGAACTGGGACTTTCAAATAGGACTGCAATACTTTTAAGTGGAATGCGTAATAAATCCAGGCGGTATCATTACACTAGTAAACATTATTTGAATAACAGAGATGTCACAAGTGTGATGCATCTTTGGGCTACGCTCACAGGCTCCAAAACCGAAAGCAGAGAGATGTGATGGCATCATGTGTTCGAATCCAATTGGCCAAAATTGCGAATTTGGGGTTTGGTCAACGAAAAACGATTCGTTCGAACTATGGTCTAGTGGCCTTCAGCTTTGGAGACTGTGAACATTGAACATATTCCCAAAGTATACTAAAAAAATCTGTTATTGAAAAGATAGTTCGAATTTGTATATTATTGTTATTGTGTTATTATAAGATGAAAAAACTTCTGAGCGAGGTATAAAAGTAGTGGCGCACTGAAAGATTCTGCCCACAAAATATCACATTTTACGTGGTAACTGCGAAATATAATTGTTGGTCCAATGTTCTTCAATTAAATCAACACACATTTGCGATATTTTCGGATTTTCTGCCTTGTGGAGTTTTGAATCTTTGAAAAAAAATCGAGAACCTGACACTCACCGCTAGCTAAATAGCACCACTCACCCACTAACACCCAAAAAATAATGTCATACATCTTAGAAATCGAGACAAACTACAGAGTCACAAACATACCAAACACCACACTGCGATGACAAGGCTCACTCTGTAGGTTTTTTTTTAGATGTGAGCACAGAACAAAAAGAGATGGAAATATATATCTGTATCTATCCGTCTCTCTCCATCTTTCTCTGCAGGGAAAAAAAACCCTTTAAAGTGAGCCTTGTCATCGCACTGTGCCAAACCCAAATTTCAGGGGAAAGCCCCTTTTCTGAGAACACATACACAACTTTTATCGACCGATTGCGATTATTGAGCACTCGTTGGAAGTTGAAGAGTACTATCCACTAAAAGAAGACTCCCATACGCCATCTTCGCGTACATTTTTGGTGCGCCACTGCCATTGGGTCACTGGGAGAACTACCGTTCTCCGTGATATGATAAATGTAGTTTTCGTAAACAATCTTAGTGCAAAATGACAAAAATGCTCATATATTATGTTTGTGTCATATTAAATATGGGTATATGAATTATATTATTAACATGAGCAATATTGCAACTGAAAGAATGGGAAATATGATTCGATTATTGGTCGATTGCTAAAATAATCAAATTTTTGATTAATTACATTATTATTAGCAAGCGTATGACTTTCGAAAATCGTGTTCAACACCATTCAAGAATCGTTGCACGCAACCACTCTCGTAAACTCTGACACCACAATCAAAGTGGTTCTAAAATGAATGTCCCACATACAAATTTCCAATTAGATGCTTTACTTATTTTGGCAATAAATTTCTATATGAGCGCAAGGTTTGTGTTTCCATAGTAATTTGTAGTTCACTATGTTTTAAGGTGTTTTTGGGCTTTCCTTTGATAATAATTATCCCGTTCATAATGGTCACTTCGTGTGTCTAACTGAGTGCTTGTGTCAATATTACAACAAACACATTTGGTACATCAACATAAGAGCTGAAAAGAACCCCAAAGTCAACGAGTTGATGGTAAAATGTTGACATAAATATGAAGAGGGAAATCTTTTGCGGTCATTGTTAACATGCTGTCTGCATGTATGGGTGTGTGCGTGGAAGCGTAAAAGCTGTCCTCTGCATTATGTACATTGCACATGAAACCTCATTTTTACGCTTTAGAGCAAAAGCAAGCACAAAATACTAATTTATGTTACTACACAATGGATGAAATTTAACTGTTTTGTCCTAAAATAACAATATATTATAATTTTAATTTCATACTTCTCTTTGGCGAGGGAATCTATGTGAATGTATTCGTTGTTAGTGTGTGCGTGCGTTCACGCGCGAGCATTTGTATGTGTGTGTGTGTGTGTGTGTGTCTGTGTGTTGAAAACAATTCTCTGTTTTGCCTACTTTACTTGTGAGTTCCATGAAAATGTATGGCATAATATCCTTTGGCATTCATTGGATCAAACAAACAACATATCATAAAAATGCTCATTGCTTTTTCGCCTGAAAATGGTTATGTTTCGGAAAATTATCCATTGAGTGCAACAGTGTTCATTGTTTATACTGAAATGCTGAACACATACACACAAAAACACTTTCACTCACACAAACAAATGCACACACACACACATACACACATACAGCCAGTGGAATTTTAATGAAAATCCTTAACTATTCCAATATTCACTTCATTTGTATGATTACAAATACATGTATACCATACATGTTGTGTGTGTATGTGTGTGTGTGTGTGTATGTATCTTTTGTCCAGTTTTAATTCTGCAAGGCTATTGAATTAACCCGAATGATGCTTTTAGCATGAACAAAAAAAAATAACACTTTTTTCTCTTTCTCTCTCTTGTTTGTTTGTTCACTTGAAATAACCCGTTTTGAATAATTTGTATTTCAGGACGGGAAATGTGCACTGATGAAAAGCCCAGCAGTTAACCAACCAATATCCACACCACAAACGATCAACATGAAATTGGATACGAGCAGTAAGTATCAATGAGAAAAATACTATTTATACTATTTTACGCTTTACACCACTTTTTGAATATACAAAACAATTTTAATTGAAGTGAGAACTGCCGTTTCGATTCAGCTGTTTGCATCACGTTAAAATTAATTGACCATGAACTTTTGTTGCAATCATTTTTCGCTATACATTTTTTGAACAATTGTAATACATGTACCCGGATCCACTTCTTTGGAATAACAATTTGTACAATATAATTTAGAGCCGGAAGTGTAATCGTATGCCAAACAAATGAATCATCATGCCCGTGCTCGCACTGCGAGCGCACACGTACACAATCAGAATCAACTCACCAGTTACCGGTCGCATATTGATGCTTGCGAATACATTCCACGTGATGTAAACACATTTTATAAAATTGGCACTCTTCTTATTCGATTAGACAGTAATTTAGTGAATCTATGATAAACGCATAAAACTTATCGATTGGCCTATATATTGAGCAACATGAAAAATCTATCTTTCCTATTTCAACATATAAATGTCGATAACTCAATATGTCATGATATTTCTTGATCAGATCAATGGTTGAACGTTGAACACTTTCAACGGACCATGACATTTTTGTCATCTTGTTACAAGATTCTTGTAATATTTTACATTGTATTTGTTATTGATGGCACAGACACAGATTCCAGCATGTACAATCAGTTTTTATGCTATTTATCTCATGTGATAAATCATATAATAAATCAATGCATGAGATTCAAAGTACAATATGTCCGCATGTTATTTTGAATGGGAATACACCACTTTGCATCTCATCCAGACACACAAAAAATGCCAATGTAAGCATTAAAAATTAGCACACAATAACAATTCATTTGTATAAATGTCAATCCCTTTACCTGGTTCCTATTTGGTCCAGTGCTTTTGCAGGCAAATATTTGTCTGTAAACTGTAAATATTACTTTTTCATGTCAAACACATTTGTTTCCATTTGGTCAGTTCACATTCATTTCAGTTTACAATAAAAATTAACGATCATATTAAGCTCTGTTTCCAATTATGTTTTTAAAAAAGCGACAAAATCCCATAAAAAATACGAACGCTTTTTCAACATCATCACCATTGAGATTTCAGAGATCATTGCTCTGTGAATTGGATACAATTTTTCTGAGGACATGTCTTGATGCACCGATTTTCACAATTTGTTATCGTTGAGAGTTTAAAGAGTTCTTATACATTTTTACTGTATACTTTCCATTATCAATTTATATTTAAACAATAAAGAGATACTTCTCTGGAAGTTCTTCGCTTCTTGGTGAAAACCAAAAATTTTCGCTCAAAATTACATCTTTCACACAATAATTTTACTTTCTCAATACAATATGATGTTTTATCCAAACTGTTGAACTGATTCGATTTAAATCAATAAGAAATCTCCTACAACAGTTCATCAACTACCAATAGTGAAATTTTCGCGATCCTATTTCCCTTTCGAGAGTTATTTTGCTAACGTACACTTACACAAAATACATCAACAATTGTTTTTTTTTATGTTTGTATGTTTCAAATCATTCTAAAATGGAATATCAGTATCTCATGTTTGATGATAAGACAAATGAAAAATCGACATACGGTAACACGTCCATATTACGATACACAAACCTAATTAGGATAATCGATAAAATAGATTTTTTAAAATAAAACCTTATTTCATCGATTATTGTAATTGGGAAAGTGTATCCTAATATGGACGTGTTACAGTAATTTCGCCAATTTCAAACATTTTTATCGCCAAAATTATGTCAAAAGGAACAAACAATATTTCAAGACGCCCTTTGGTTATATCTATGCTCACAAAACGGCTGGCGGATGTGACCGACCATTTCAAAATTTATGAGTGGCTCTCGATAAAATGGATAATTTGCTATTATTTATTTAATAATAATAATAACCTCACTTTATTGCGAAAAGAATACTCTTTCGAAGTCGATAAGATCTCATATAATATATGAGTACACATGCTGATAGAGTATGACGGCTACTGAATGCAGTGCAAAAAATATCATTTAGTGATTTTCACTCCTTTTTGTATTACTTTTCCGCACATGAAATGTGCTCAGGAAAAGTATTGGTTTTGCCTCAAAAATTCAACTCTACATTGCTTGAGTAAATCAACTCCGATCGGGCTCAAATTTTGACCAGAGTCTCAGTTCACCATGGGAACAAATCTTGATTTGCACTTTTTTGTTTTAGATACGCGGTTCTGGTAGCTCCAGTGCAAAATGGCGTCGTCGTCGTCATTGAAGTCTGTACGTTAACATGATAACTCTCGAACGGGGTCTCAAATCCTAATGTGTCAAAAGCAAATCTGTTCAGAATGATTACCGGATGTTTCCTATTGAATTTGAGCCATATTGGTATAGCCGTTCCAGAGATATGTGCATTCAAGTGCACGTGAGTCGGGGTTTCAGTACATTTTTACACAAAAACTGATTTTCACATTTTTTTTACTCTCCTGGCCGTATTTTCCAATGAAAATTCATGGTGCTTGCGTCATTTGAAAGGTATTCAAGCTCGCTTGACGTTTTACATATTCAAAAAGTGCTTCAAATGTTTCTTCATACCGGAAAATCATGGAATGTGAAAATGTGCGAAATTCTTAGAAAATCGAATTGTGATATGAATATATCTCACGAAAGGAGTCTTAAATCGCAAAGTGAAGATGGCCAATTTGTTTTATTTTGTCACAGGAAAATTAGTCATATTGCAGTAGTCATTTCATAGCGACATACTGTGCCCAAATACAGTACATTGTATGACAAAATAATATTTTGCCCGTTTTCATGGCAGAACCGATACTTTCTCTCTTGACTGGTCCAAAATTCAGAAAAACAAAAAAACCAAATTTTATACCAATGCGGAAAAGTCAGGATTACGAATGTAATTCAATTTATTTTATGTAAAAATTACGAGCACATGCAAACCAAATGGTTCACCATCACATTGAAAATGTTTTACTACTTCAGTTTTGAGTGTGCAATGCAAGAAAGTATCAATATCAATGTGCTAAACAGCTGTGTACGTTTCGGCACATTAGTGTGAATTATATGGAATTATGTGGATTTTTTTTTTGGTACTAGATTACATTTTTTGAATTTCGAGAAATAGGATTTTGCCTTGGTGCAATGTGTATTCTTTTTTTACATTCATATGTAAAACATGTAGTTTGTTATATGTTACCTTTCTTTTTATAAATTCGGTTAAATCTTTAGCCAAACGATTTTAATTTACACCAGTCTCGAGTCCTCAACAAAAAGAATTATATTGATTGAAATTGAAATGACATAATGTAAGACTCCAATGTGTGGAATATAGTTGATGAATTTGAGGGGAAATAAATTACAATTGATAGGTTATCCGTATTTCTTTTGGATGCCTAATACAAATATGTATGTATATAATGACTTCATTGAATTATGAAAATATTAGTGCTTTTGCAGTGCGTAGAAACGCCAATCTTTGTATCGGTGTGTGAGTTTTGACAGAGCATTATAATGCTAGATAATTATGCATTCAAATGATCAAAATACAGGGCATCTATGTTTTTTTTTGCTTATTCCTTTGTGATTGTTCCGTTAGAATTCATCATTTTGGCAATTAGCTGTTGACATACTTACGAAAATATAAAACATTCTAAAAATGCAACCAACAAGTTCCAATATCAAGGAAGTACATTTCACTGAAACAGTGATTGCAGTTTTTGCCGCTTGTATACAACACAGGAGATGTGGTTTTAGAAATTCTACCAGTGTATGGAAAAAATGAGCCTCAGACATCTCAAGCCTATTAAAAAAAAAAAACATAGTGAATTAAATTTTTTGTATAACCTTTAAAATTAGTAAATTTTGAATCATGTGTCATCTTTAATTTGTTGCTTCACTGCGACACTGATTCAGAGATAGTCTAGCGCACTATGAGAAGCGAAATACGCTAGAAAAAATAGCACCATTTGGTGTACGGTAACCAGTACAAGATCCAAACGATAATTGTATTCATTGAAAACGAAATGGTTCTAGCTTCGGATGTTCGATATCCGATGGATCTATCGATTTAGTTTAAAATGATCAAACTGTTGGAAGTCTTTTGGTCTTTCGTACTAGTTTTTCGTTTGACCATATTTCCAATAGATACCGTCGGTCAATGGGTTTATGTTCATATGCATGGATTGAACATATTTCTGTGTACCTCAACTCTTTTTCTCCCTCCCTCTCACATCTTCTCCATCTCATTCTCGTCTGTTGCATCGCATAGCTAAAGAGCGCGGTGTTTTGCACCAGAAGCGAACTAAATCATTTATTAGTTGATTTTAATCGGATCTCACATACATTTGTGAGCCCATGCATTTTCATTCAAAATGGATTCAAAGAGATAAAGTGCGATTACTCCGTAGATTTGAAAAACGTTCTGATGGCTCAATATTGTGTCAGCAACATGATTCACTTTATATATATATGTAAATAATGTATATATATATATATATTTGTATGTGTGTGTATCTGTGCGCTGGTGGCATGGAGTTGGTGTTGTGTACTTTCGATATCATCAGCCGAATTCATTCCAATCTGAATCACTGTTTGGGATCTAGCGCACTTAACATGAACGCCAACTGAATAATATCGCATCGAAAAATGAAATCTTTCAATGATCGAAATCGAATTAACCCAAAAAACCTCGGCCAGAAGAATCAGGGCAAATACTGTGAAATGTGTATACGTCATGCGATGACCAGCTAGAGACAGAGAGTGAGAAAGAGAGAGAGAGAGAATGAGCCATGCACCGACAGCCACACGATATACTCACACTCCGATACCGAATGGAATGGCATGACAAAGCATGGCACGGCACAGCAATGGATGGTAAAATGGACAGCGGACTAGAACTAGAAAAAGAGAGGAACCTACGGAGCGAGAGAGAGAGAGAGAGAGAGAGAGAGAGAAAAAATTTAAAACGTAAATTAGAATTAATGCTTAGGAAATCTGTCAATAACAAAGCTTCACTTTTGTTATTTATTACATTATTACATGCATTTTGTTTGTAGCGTTGATGGTTTTCCAGCTTGCCCGTAGAGCTTTAATCAAGTTTGAATTATTTATTTGTCCAAACGGGGCGAAAAACGGGAATGGGAAAATAGGAAAAAACGAAATAATGAGAGCAAACGAGGCGAAGAGCACATTTGCCAATAGAATTTTACCAGAGCAGATGCTGTTTTGGTTTGTTTTTTCTTTGGTTTACGGTGTTCGCTTTTTGTGTTTCTGATGGCTAATGCTGTTTCCGAGATATCACACATATGGCTCACCCATTTCACCTCACCACCGGCATACACTAACTGATTCGAGCATCGTATTATTGTTGTTGTCCGCTTCTACTGTCCCGTACACTCTTTCTCTCTCTCTCTTTCCTTTCCCTCGTCCCTCGTCCATCGGCCAACTCTCTCTCTCTCTCTCTCTCTCTCTTCTGCTTCAATTTTTGTGTGTTGACGCTTTAGTTCAGGTGTGTGCCTTAAAACTCGTCTGTGAAAACACGATTACAATTGGATTATATCGCGCAAATGCCATATAGTGTTTGATACATGTAGCACTCTTTTTTTCTCCACTGGCTTTCTCGTTTCTCGCTGCCATTTTTACTGATGGCCCTCTCAACGCTGGCGTTGCTGTTACTGCTTTCGGTTTTGCTGTTGCTTTTGCTATTGCCCACTGCTTGTTTTGTCTCATCACTTGCTTTCTCTGCAAACACACACACACACACACACACAAACTAAAGGGAGAGTCGAAAGTCCACAGCCATCGTGGTGCATCTACCGGATACAAATGCTGATTTCATTTCGTTTTCATTTTTTAATTTTTCGCTTTGCTCATTCCCGGGCTGGAAATTACATTCAGATAAAAACAAGACAAGCGTACAAATAAGAGCGGTAATGCATTGCTAACGAGAAATTGGAGAGAATGAAGAGTGAATATGGGTCCGTGTGATGGTGTGTGTGAGTGTGTGACCAATGACGATTCATTGTAATGCACACATCATAAATGCATATGAGACACGGCTCTAATTAAAATCGGTGAAGATTAATTAATTGCATATTCCAGTGGATAACGCAAATGAACGAAATGAGCGTGTTTGCAACAGCACCTGCTGTAAATACACTGTGCACTGCACACGGAACATTGTGATTGAGCTTAATAGAAATATTTTTTTGAAATCAATCACTCAATACAATTGTTCCCTTCCAATCGACGCATGTAGAATAATAATCTCACGGAATTTGTATCAAATGTCTACTTGAAAAGACTTTCTCTTTTCGTTCAAATATCGTTCTTTATCCAACAGGAAAGTGGTTAAAACCGTTAAAGCACCAGTTTGACACAGCATTGATAAAAAAAAAGTGATTTTCAACTCTTAATGTTTGCTATCAAGCAATCCTAGGACTTGATGATTATTTCCGGCATGTATTTACGTCTGTCCATGTGTTGATATTCGGAAGTATTCTTCATGCCAGAAATGGTGCTAGCACACATCAGCGTAAACAAATGCTCACACAGTGATTCAGATACGGTTGCGATAGGGAGAAAATGACTGAATCAGAAAGATACGAATTTAAAGAGGGGAGGGGGGGGGAAGAGAGAGGAAAAAAAAGCACACACACGAAATGGTTATAAAATTTAAAACAACTCCGCTAAATGTCCGAAGTAGCTTGTGTACTTTCACTACATTGCAATGAAATTACGCAGCTCAAATGTTTACCAGTATTGAGTTCTAGCACAGAGCCGTTGCATGTTTACGAATTTTCACATTGTTGTTGTTGTTTTTGTTATTTTTTCTGAATGTGCAACGATTTCCTTCTTCTTCATTTGCCAAAGCTCTAGCGTGCCCATTTTTTTTTGTGGCTCTTCTCTCTTGCTCTATGTTCAAATGAGAAAACTATTTCGATCAGCCACGAAAAACCAGCTAGCATTACGAGCCGATATAAAGGAAGTAACTCAGTTAAAAGTAAACAAAAGTAGCATACAGTGCAGTGAGTTTGAAATGAGCACACAGATGGAAAGCGAGAAAACAAACAAACACTGGCCGCTGTATCGTTTGAAATGCAGCTGCAGCCCGCATCATATGCGTTTGCATACAGCACACACATGCTATATGTATATGTGCCATGAAACCACCGCGGCCTGTGCATTATCCAAAGAGAAAAAAATCCAACCAAATGATATATACGCTTCCATATGAGCATTTTGCGAACAATAATAACCATAAATTTTTGCTTTTCTAAGCGTAACAACAAATTAAAAAAAAAAAAGTACACAGGAGAAAGCGAATGGGAAAGAGAGAGAGAGAGAGAGAGAGAAAAGGAGTACACTGCCGAATCATCTCGGTGCAATGCATGATTTTTGGTCTATTGTGGATCACACGAGGCCCCCTTCTACTAAACAAGATCGTAATTGTGAACGGACAAACACACACAAATATAAAAACAAAACAATGACAATACGAGAGAGAGAGAGAATAAGAGAGAGAGAGAGAGAGGGAGAGAGAGAGAGAGAGAGAGAGCAAAAAACCAAAATGGACGATCGAAACTGCTTTCTAAAACAAAATTCAGGACAGCAGAAAGAAGCAGTATCGCGAAAAATAAAATAATATACTGGGTGGCCGATGAGAGGCAAAAAAAACACAGCTACATTGACACTGTCACTTGTGTGATCTGAAAGCTATGTGAGAGGAAATAACGTATGAGCGAGAGAGAGAGAGAGAGAGAGAGAGGGAAAAAAAGATATGTAGAAGAGGAATAAAGTGGTGTCCAAACCAAAAAAACGACACATCAGTACAAAAATATTGAAAATATTTTCGCTTTGCACAAATTCTCTTGTTTGTGTGTTTGTCATTTGCGTTTGTAGCCCGCGTGTGCTCCCCAGTTCGTCGTTTGCTTATTTCATTCACAGTCAGTGTGTGTGCGATTTTCTTGCTGTTGTGTGCGCTTATACGCTGATTGTTGTTGTTGAGTCGCTTCTCCCGCCGATTTGTTTATTTCAGTTCATCCAATATCTATCTCTTCACATTTATTGCGGGAGAACAGTGTACAGTTAAGATAGCCTCGGACAAATGCATTTTGGTATTTTTCGTTAGCTCATTTCGGTTCACATATTCTTGTCTTGTTTTTCTTTTTTTTTTTTATTTCACGTTTTTTTTCGGAAGGGCAAGGATATATGCAAGCGTTTCAATCTTTCGAACGCGAAAAACGGTCTCTAGCTGCGATGAAATGAGTTTTGTGCACATTATAACAAATCATGAGATCAGCGCAGTTCAAGTAATTCCAATATACAGCTCTATACAGCATGAGAGATACTGTGAAACTTCGTAAATATATCGCCTCCATTTTTACGCAACGTACACATACAGTGGAGTGCATACATTCGATACCCGTAAATGCATCTCATATTGGGTATAAAATGTACATTTTGTGTTGTTAGGTTTGCAACTACGTTTCACTGTATCGTTTTTTGTTTGTTCCCTGTTCCTCTGGGTCGGTGTGCATTTTGTTCCATCAACACAACAAGACAACCGAATCAAATGCAGTGTACGCATGAAAAAGTGAGAGCCCGAAATGTTTGAGATGAAGAGTAAAACGCAATAAAGAAAAATTGTGAATCAGAAACCATGTTCAATGCACAAGCATTTCATCCACATGTAATGCATCATATATACGCCATTGATGGGGTGACGCAAAAGGCTTTAATTTCAATTCAAACAACCGAATGAAAAAAGCACACCAAAATGCATTTGTGCTCATTGCATTTCAGTTTCAGTCAAAAGCACAGATAATGATCTATAACACATTTTCACAGTTGCTTGTGCATGAACCGTGCGCGCTCGCTCTTTGTCTATCTTTCATCATCATCATCATCATCATTATCATCGTCGTCATTTTATGCGCGAAGAAGAGCCCTAGACAGCGACGGAACGACTAAAAATTTGCAACATTTCCATGTCTACTGTGAATATGGAATAGCGTAAAAAATTTTTTTTTTTTTGGAAAACCAACAAAAAAATCATCGAGAGAGGAAGAACGAAAAAAACGTGCACATAACAGAACTTACAACAAAAACGGTGAATGAATGTGGCGGGAAATGAATGAGCTAACAACAACAACAACAATTTGTAAATAAATAAAATGAATGGGGTTATGACTCCGCGTGATATGCGTTCACGTACGCGCATTATGCAAGAAAAACAAATACATACATTTGTTTTTCTTGCAATCTGCTTTTTCCCCAGCTATCGTCAATACCGCTCCGGGTTGTTATGCCGTTTTCGATTTTCTGCATCAAATTCAGCACGCTGTATAATTTGACATTTTTCGTTTTATGCATTTCTATGCTTTCGCTCTTTTTCTCCCTTTCTCTCTCACCCTCTCTCTCTCTCTCCCTCACACACACGCACACACACACACACACTCTTATAATCGAATGCTGAAAGTTTCAATGCATAAGCTCAACCACACCATTGCTGTGTGCTGTTATAATGGGCCCAGCATTGTTACGACTGACGCACACGCTTAAATCACATTATCTATTTTTAATAATAAATTTTGGTGACAAAATATTATCTCACAACAAAATGTCATACGGAGCGACGCCAATTTGCAGTGAATCGGATAATGTGTGTTGACAACATTTCAAAAATTGTCTAGTGTCGCTGGGCTCAACTAACACCAACAGCAGCAAAAATCGCGTCCAACAAAACAAAAAAGAATCAACGCAGTGGTAATTTTTGTTTATTGTAATTGAAATCTTTTGTTATGTGCCGATTTTTGTGCATGGTTGCGTTGGCTTGCAGCAGTATTTTTGTCATACCGTGACATCAGACATGGCACAACTTCAACCCGGAGGGCTGATTCGATTTCTAAGCTACTTCGAATTTTCTTTCTCTCTTTTTTTTTCTCTCTCTCTCTCTCTCTTCTCCTTGTTATCCTTCCATATTTTGTATAGTTTGCAAAATGTTGCAACTATTACATGTGCCTTTGTGGTATGGCACAATTAAAGCCAAGCATGGATTAGTTCACTAATTTATCATGAGACAGAGCATTTGTTTAGCTAAAAATGCAGATTCATTTGCTTCTAAATTGCATCTTGTCGTACAAAATATTCTCCCCTCTTGTGCCCTCCCCACCGCTTTGCAACCACCATAGTTCAGCCATGCAATGGGTATGGTGATATTCAGCAAACAAAGCACGTCTTACGGGTAGTCGTATTATTACATTTCTGGGGTGAAAACAAAATTAATTTATGTAGTTGCATTATCAATAAAACGAAATAAAGTAAAATGTGTCGAGAAAATGGGCGAATTCCAAATGTTTTGAACTTCATTCATTTGTACTAATATGTATGCCTATAGTAACCGTGTTGTTTCTCTGTTTCTGTGTTGTTGTGGTTGTTGTTTTTGTTATTGTTGTTGCTCATCGTTATCGTGTTTGTCGTCGTCTTCGTCGTCACCCTTTCACCCATTTGCTTAAGACTCGTCTGTGGAGTATTGTGAGGCGTTTTCTGCGACACTGCACTGCATACTAATTATGCATAGCTCACGAAAATAATAATTCACTTTCTCGCACACATACAAACGAGCCAACCAGCCAAAATATTTGGTGTGTTACAGTTTGAGTTTTGTGTCCACGTTTCCCAGTATAATATCCCAATGTGCTCATAATACCGAATATATTGTTGTTTTTATGTTTATTTCATTGTTTTGTCTTGTCTTTTCATTTGTTTCGAATGTTCCTTACGACCGGATCGTTGCTGAGGAGTGCAAAAGAAGTAGCGCACATTGGGCCATTGCAAGCCATACATAAATATGATCATACGGTTGCATTCCACCAACATATAATTTGATTGCCTGATGAAGAACAACAAATGAACGATAAGCAATACGGAATATGGTATTCACACGTTGAATAATATCTTCTCGTCCATTTTCTAGATCTCCCTCTCCCTCGTTTATTTTTCTTTTTCCATGCCAATGTGCATATGAATTTTAATATATTCACAGCGCACAAAACAACGATACCACTACAACATCAACATCAACAGCAACAATAACAAAACCAATCACAACACGCAGCGACACATTACATAATATTGTATTGAAGTGAAAACGGATGATTTTATTGGGAGAAATAACCTCGCATAAAAGTATATCATTGTTATTTGTACTGAACATGAGAAGAGCCAGATGAAAAACGTTACAAAATATATAATTACAAAAATATTTTTTACACGTTCCGAAAAAGAACAATAAAAACTGGCTATACATTTGCTATATAAAATATTTCGCATATAGAAAAATTGTGCTCGATTGCCTTCGCTTTATTTGAATGACGAAACAACATGAAAGAATATGATAGAACATTTATGAAATGTTCAACCAAAAAGTTGAGATTCGATCATTCTTGAATCATCTGTATTCTCGAAAGGCCAAGTGTGCAACTGTGCAACTGTGCAGTGTACATAAAATGCACATAATAAAAATATTATTATACATTCGTCTTGATGTGCTAACGCTCCATTATGATCAAATAAATCATTTGTGCAATTGGCTTACTACCGATTATCTCGTTGTGATCTACTTATGTAAATCATTTGTTATGGCTAAAAGTAACATAAAATCAATATGGACTTTGATTTTTTTTTTCCTGATAGTTATTAGCACTGATAAGATTGGATTTCCATTTATTAAAATGCTCTCTATTTATATCCACATCTAACTAAATCTGGCATTAAAGTAAATGGCTGAATCAGCCATGGCTTAAGCACGAAAAAAAGGCTTTTTTATGAAAAGAAAAAAAGAAAAAACAAGAAGAAATAAAGAAACAATGAAAAATGGTGTTAAACATAGGAAAGGTGTTGTATCGTATGAAAAATGCTCAAGCAATATGGATAATTGTACAGTAGCGAAGTGAAAATTCCTTCCGGTGTCGTCCGGAACAACAGTGCCCGATCGAGAATCGGATGAACAATGTATGAATTCTGAAAGGAGAGAAAGAGAAAAACCGGAGAAGAAAAGAGAAAGAGAATAAAAAATAAAAACTAACCGAGAATGCATGTAACATACGGCAATAAGGCAATAACACATACACAGATAGTGAGAGTGAGAGAGAATTTAGGTAGAAAAAGCGTGCAAACATAACGAAATCCATAAAACAGTAGATAATAGCAAAGAAAATTCAAAACACGATCTCAATGCACTGTAATGAAAGCACAAATATGTACTTATTGCTATAATATGTAAAAATGTTTGCGAATGGAGGAAGTTGTGAAACAACACAGTATTGCGCTACGATGATAGCAGAAATAGAAAAACAGCGAAAAAATCTCACGGGTTAGCCGAGGCCGAGCCTGAAACTATGACTTTCCATTTGATTTGAAATCGGCTTTCCAATTCAGAGCAAACATTTGCCGCACACACACACACACACACGCTACACACCAAATACACCGAGAGTCATAAAAACTGCACTACTAGACTCACAAATAAATTAGAAACGTTGAATTGTCTTTTGCGCTTATAATTTCAGCCCGAAAACTTAGACCGTCATCTCTATTGCCGCATCGCGGAAATACCGACGGTGGGTTGAATGCAGAAAAAAAAAACACACACACACATAGGCCATCAGTTAAATGCAAGTAGTGTAGTATAAAAAGTATCGACCAGAAAAAGAAATGAGCCATAGAAAAAAAAACCCTGAGTAGTGAGAGCATTGCAATTGAAAGTGCAATGGAAAGAGTCATATGGTAAACGTCTCATTGTCTATAGGTTATTTTGTTCATTGTGTACGGTTGTTCTTTGTGAATGCAACGATTGTTACCTTTTCAATGTGAATAAACATTGAACAATATCTCATTCCATGTGAAAAATCCTTTTAACACATTTTCGGCAAATATTGTTGCTTTTGTTTGTTTGAATATCGCGGGTGCCAGGGATCAGAGCAAAAGTGCACCAACAGCAGCAATAACAGCGGCCACGGGAGCAGCAACAGAATGGGGCCGATGGAGCAGCAGTGTTATGCATTGAACGACTGACTTATACCGATTGCATTAAATATTGCATCGTTCATTCGGTTCTCTACCGTCTGTTGTGCATACACCGCGCGCCACCATCACCATCTCACTCTCCCCGCATACTCTCTATAGTTGGGGCTCGCCACCCTCACCTCCCCTGTGATATTTATTCAGTACGTGTGTTTATATGCCATACCATGTTATGTATACACACAAAAGTGCTAGAAGCTCAATGTCCCACACCTTGCTGCTTGCTTTGCATGTTTGCAATTACTACTGGAAGCGTCACCAACATCAACATCGGGCCAAAGCAAGCAGCAGCAACACACACACACACACACACACCGACAGCCAGCCAGCCATAGGTTTCCGTGCGCGCAAAAAAGGTTAAATAATTAATATCACTTAAAGGCTTAAAATTGCAATTAGACATTAACATTAAATTTATGGCACAACGTATGCATTTTAACAATAAATACCAAATGGGTCGAGCAGAGAGTTGGAGAGACGGACGTGCATAACGCCATATTTTCGATTGGGATATAGCACACTGAATGAGATGGAATGAATGAGCTTGCGAGCAAAAGTGCAAGAGTTTTAGCTGTGGAGATAGAGCGATGGTGAAATGAAGAGAGAAAAAAAATGAACGAAACCAGTGCAAACCAAACATAGCTTTGCTATAGTTTGAAGCGAAGCGCGAAAAAAAGAGAGACAAAGGGAGGGTACATACAAACAGCAAGAAAAAGTGGCAACAAAACGATAACAAACAGACACACACACACACACTCAAAGAGAGAGGAGAGAGAGGAGAGAGAGAGAGAGAGAGAGAGAGAGAGAGAGAGAGAGAGAGAGAGAGAGAGAGTCTTTTAATGGTTTTTCTTGTTGCTGTTTTTTGTATCCACACAGTTGGTTCGATGTATTGTTGTTGGTGCTATTTCGCATTTTCCAAAAGCAAAACAACATTTTTAACATCAACGACAAAAAAAATCGCAATTTTTAGAATGAGTTTGTGTGTGTGTGTTTGTGTATGCTTCACTTTAGGTAAGTGTGTTATATGTAAGCAACATAGCCCGAAATTCCAGCCGCTATACATTAGTGCATTGTACTGAAGATCCGAAAATTTAATTTTCAGTAAATCTAAATTCATTCATTTTTTGTTGGTGTTGTTGTTGTTGTTGGTGCAACACTTTTGCTCCAGTGTAATTAAAATAAAGGTTAATTTTCCTTGCAGAAACATTCGAGAGCACATTTTCTAGTTCTCTTTCTCCTTGCCTTTATCTCATTTGTATGTTTTCCATCGTTAATTTTGGCCTCGAAATTTGTTTATTTCACATTCTCAAATTTGTTAATTTAAAACAGAATACGATTTTAAAAATGGCATGGATATGAACTTCCATGTAAGTCGACAATTTTGTTTTTACTCTTTTTTCTTGTTAACGGTCTATAGCATCTATATCGTTATAAGTGTAAAAAAGATAGATAAATAGAATGAAATGCAGAAAACTCACACAACAGATAGAAGACAATCGCGCACAATAAGGAAAGCAAATGCTTAAAAATACCAAAACAATACACTTTGAAGTTGGAACGAAATATCGAGCATAGCCGTTGCTTACATTCACTTCTCGCTGAGTCGAATTTAGTGCATCTTTAGCACACCTGATCTATGATTCCATCAAATTGACAATGGTAAATACATGGTGGCCGAATCGTATGTTTGCTTCAATTATTATTAATTAAGCATTAATATTCATGGAACTTTGGTGGCGAATAAATTATTCGGTGTCCAAGTTGTTTTTACTGTTAATTTGAACATCTATCTAAATAAAGCCCACGTGTACGGGTGAACAAGATGATTTCGATTCGAAAACCTAATCTTCTATCTTCTAACCATATCTAATCGACATTTTCGCTTAATGTCGCATGAACGCCGGACATTTCTCGGTGTATAAATGCACTTGTATCTTTGCTATGGCTTTCTCTCCGGTGTTGATGCTACTGTTTCGTGTTTTTCTCTCTCACTCTCACGCTCTATATCTCGATTTGGTTTCGATTGTCATTTGCTATATCAGTGGCATAGCGACAATCCAGCATCAACAGTTAAACTTAATGGCTACAATGCGAATTATTTTGCAGTGTGAATATTATGTTTGGCGAAAGACGACAACAGCATGTCCCATTACAAATAACTAAATTACAAAGTGAATGGTTTAATTATGAGGAGACTAATTGAATCGAATATAATGCGTGTATATTGGAACATCCATTTTATTCCATGTTGTAAATGGTGGATATGTGAAAATTGTGAATGTGTGTGCTGCTGGGTTGTGGATATTTGTGTGGATGTGCCGTGATAATTCGGCTTGTTAAACTTTACGAAAGGCCATCGCCAGACATTCAATGGTTAAACATGAATAAATGAGAATGCGAAACGTGGCCACTTGACTTTTTGTAAAAGATATTCTCAAACCAACAGGCCAACTCTAAACTAGCGAATGTTATAGCACCCAGTCTCACTCAAACCCATCTACAATACTACAGTATGGCGATCAACACAAAGCACAACAACCAAATTGGACATTTTTTTTCATTTTTGTAAGCTAAACATTAGAAAATCGATTTATTTTTTCGGTAGATTCAAAGAAAACATGAGCATTGTATTGTTTTTTTTTGTTTGTTTCATAGATGTAGCTCAATTAAACATTTTGTACAGAATTCAAATGGATTTTGGTGGCTGTTTCACATTTCATGTGTGGTTGATTTATTGTGTAATTGCATTCATTTTTCCAACTCCGTTACGCAACTCGAATGTTTTAAACAGTACAAACAACAAACAGTAGCAGAAACATTGAGCGCCGGCAAACAACAACATAATCAAAAAACTTTGCAATAGTGATAAAGTCGATATATGCAGTGCAGTGTGCACTGGGGAAATTAAAATGGCTGTCGTTTTTCTTCTCCCTTTTTTTTGTTACTCTCACACTCGAAAAATCAAAAAACATGTTCGGTTTAAAAGTAGAACTATGTCAACAGTTTTATGTATTTGTTATTTGTAAACTTTTTTGTACATTAACATTTTTTTTTCTCTACCCTCTCTCACTCGCTCGTTCTCTACTGTTGAGCAGCTACTGCTCACTCGATGTGAGCTTTCTTCCTTCTAACATTTAATGTCTTAATTCATGACAAACAATCCCAACATTTTGTATTAGAGTTTTAGCACAAAAATTCCACTTCCATATGCAATATGTGAGAGCGCGCGCGTTTGTGTGTGTATGTGTGTGTGTGTGTATTCGCAATCAAAGCAGCCAAGGCAATTATACAAATGTTTTGATATCATTGTAGCTGCACGTTTCGCCATTTCACCATTTCACATGGTGATTACAAGTCGAAATAGTAAAATGGTACCGCAAAAAGTACTAACTATTTCTCGTTAAAGAGTATTGTGTATCATTTGCCATTATTTCATACTCCACATGGAATGAATGCGTGCGTGTGTGTGTGTGAGTCTATTATATTGTTTCTCTGTACGTTGTGAATATAAATGAATGGAGGATACTGTATGAGTGGTTTAGCGCTTATACAAAAAAAAAAAAAAAAACAACTGATCGCAATACATACGATACGAAGTATAATAGTAGTAGTAGCTGTAATAGCTAAGATATTCAACCTCATTTGATTCGGGTGTTCACTGTACGCCATACAATATACAATCACATAGTGAATAGCTTGGAATAGCTAAGCCACAATTTCGAAACAAGATGTTTGTTTATAAGTGACATTTTACAGAAACAAAAGAAAACCAAACAGAACGTATAACACATACTAACATGCTTTCAATTTGGGCATCATATCTATCATAATTGTACTTACATACACACGTATGTGTGTATGATCTAGAGCAACTGACATCTACAAAACCCATTCCGCTACTCCACTCCGTAGGTGGGTTTTCTCTTTTCCTCCCGAAAACCACAAACATGAAAACGCAAACTATTTGAACCATCTCAACGCTGTCAAACGAAAAAAGTCGATGCAAATATTCCAACTGCGAATTGTTGTCGAGTATGTGTGTGGGTATCAACTTCTTCCTAGACATATAGATATGTGGTGGTGAAAGAGGGAAACCATTTCGGGATAATACAACAAAATCCACGCTTTTTTTTGACAACTATTGAATGCATTGACATCAGGGCACCATCTTTACGAAGCTGTACAACACAATGAATACATTTATTTTCAAGTATCCCATGTTGACTACAATTCATTTTTCAGCATAAGATAACATAACATAACATAACATAACATAACATAACATAACATAGAATTATTTAAGTTAAATAAATTCAACTACGCACCGGACTTCCGCTCGGCGGACTTGAGCAAGAATCGGAATATGATTTGAATTGAACTGAAAAGTCATTAAAGTTTGATCAATGTTGCGTTCCAATCGAATAAAAATAACTTAAACGGTTAAAATAGTTAATTTTTTTGTGTTCCGTTTGTAATGAATCATTATCCAATACACATCCATGAACAATTGATTGTTTTAAAGTTGTTTTTTGAACTTCTATGCAAGTGCAGGTATTCTTCAATTGTGGGAAACTATCACAAACTCGAGCTTGTCATTGAATGTCATCACATGAAGTGGTGCGTTTACAGTGCAAAAAAATAGTATTTTGTGCATCGCAAATGCACCACATTTACTGCTTCTATAGTACTGGAAAAATGTGAAAAAACCATTTCACAGTTGCAACCAACTTGCGCCAGGGCTAGCTAATTGGTCAGCTGAACTTATACTATAGTATCTATCTAAGCGTAAAACAATGGATTCTATTGTTCATTCAGATCCATCCGTTGAGTCAAAGATGTTTAACGCTCATGAAGTTTTGTGCGTGTGTGTTCGATAGCTAGCTATTTGTTCACAGCTATAGCGGCTAACAAATACGATCGGTTCGTGCTCCTTCGTAGAAATAAATTCAGTGGCACCACACAAACTGATTCCAGCATTGAAAAGCTTTTGAGGACTCAATTTCAAATTTTCATATTAAACAAAAATTCAATCGCAAACATAGGTGGGACTGACACGAACACGATTTTGAACCTGAAAATTCAAAATCCTTATATTTGCGAACGGGTCGTGCACAGCTTTAAGTTGAGATGACCAGTTAGCCAGCCTTACTAGAACCAATGACAGCAAGATGAAGAATTCTTTCATTTGTGTCCCTTAATCAACTTCATCTGGAATGTATTTTGATAAGCAGCGTATTGTTACAGATAAATTTGATGAGCATAAATGAGAAATGAAACAGAAAGGAAACTATATTTGTGTTAAATAAGTATTGAGATGGTTTTGCAACACAGGAATCTCTCAATGAGACTTAATCTAGTTGAAGCATGACTGTGTATGTAATTTCAACCGCAAGTGAGCAGATCATTGTATTTTTGGATCTATGGGTATGTATCCCAATCCAGTGACATTGTTCAACGTAAATTACAGTGTTGTCGATTGCAAACGCAATGAAACTGTAAACTAATATTTTGAGCATTCATATGAAAAGCATATGTTTCATAAATGAATGAGGAAAAAGAGTTCACCAGAAGTAAAATGACACCTTTTGTTGCGATTGCATTTCAACAAATCACAATTATAAGCAAGTGAACAGGAGGCGTGTTTGTGAATAACACAACGTTTGTTCAATGACAACAACAACGATGGCAACATCAACAAAGGCTATGTGATAAAGTTGGCTGCAGCGAAATACCATCGAAATAGTTATGCATTGAAAAGAATTTCTTTTATGTGTAATGTGAACGCAAATAAAATTGGAGAAGACATTTGAAAAAAAAGAGCAAAAGAGAGACTGAACGGTATGTGTGTGTGTGAAAGAGTGCAAGAGATCGGAAATAAATGCTGGAAATGCAATACAAAGAGCAGATCTAGACATACTAAATCGACCGCATACACAAGCAAACAGGTACGTGGAATAAAAATTTTAAAATAGACAAATGATACAAACTACGAGGTGGTTAAATCGTGGAATCTAATAAAATATAAGCTTATTCGTTTGCTTTTTTCCTACCCGAACAGGAGATGCTGATTCTTCATCTCTGTCGCCCGTTCTCTCACTCACTCTGTCAGTACATCGCTCTTTTGTCTGTTTGCACATCGAAAACGGTTGTATACAAATGCAAACACATGTACGCGACACACAGTGCCATGGGCGTAGCCAGGGGGGACATGTAGAATACCACTACCTAAATATATTGTTCTCGATTTTTGGATGTATCCAATGGAAATTGAATTTCGAGGACCATAAGAAATGGACAATTTCAATTCTGAATCGAATAAAATTTTACATTACTCATTGTCCTCATTGTCCTCATTGTCATCATTGTCCTCGAGTAAACTTTTTGTGAAAGAAATCGATGACGGATCACAAATCCATTATAAATCGAGGACAACATATTTTGAACGAACATTTGAAAGATTCGTTTAAAAAAAACTTTTAAATGATGCCAAGGAAACAGCTCAAAACTCGTCCTAAACCTGGATCTATCCAGATTAACTGAATGGCAAAAATACCGTTCAAATCATCCTTCATCTAATTCCTCGGAATGTTGGAAGAGATCCTTTTTAATTTCGTACCTAAGATTCTTTGATTTCTTCGAGGTGAATTTTTCTGACGATCATTTGTATTTTCGTAGCTATTTCGTTACATCTATTTAAGTGAGACACTTGGGTGGGGGCATAGTGAGACAGCATATTTATTCATTTGTTTCGCTTCATGTCACATCCATAGCATACAAATATAGTTTTGCAGCAATAAATGCATTCTTCTTGAAGTTTTGTGTTACGTTATGAGATTTTTCATTAAAAAATGATGAACACTTTGGAATCATTTTACAAATATATGAGAAATACATCAGTGTTGCCACTGTTTTTACATACTGTTTAGACATGAATTGTCAAATGATTCCAATTTTGGCCAAAAATGCAAAGCGGTGCAACGATGAGACTCTGTGCCCCAGCTACGCTATGCAAATCATATGGCGTAGCTTACTTTGTGCCCTAGCGCATTTGTATGTCGCTTCACCGCTTTGCAAAAATGAACATTATTCTTTATTGTTTTTTTTTTTCAATCAAATTCATAGGTGAGCAAGCAGGGAACTGAGGGGGTTTTTACCACCACATAAAAGTTGCGCTTCACTCTCACCTTTCAAATACAATTTTTCAAATTTGTTTTTTTTTTTAGTAGATATATCAACTTAAAGAAAACCGTCTCACGCCGCCCCACTCTCCCCAATGCAAAGTTTCCAAAAAAGTAAATTATATACTTCGGATCTGTGAAACTGGTATTACCTAGGGTATTACCCATTTGACTCGCTCTGCCTTGCATGTAGTGCACAATCGAATTATCGTTCAGCACGTTAAGACGGGTTAAAAATGCCAGGAAAACATGATATATTTGAAATGAAAATGAAATATATGAAAATAATGAAAACAGATTTTAAAAATAGTAATTAAAATCAAATTACATTTAAAAAACAAAACAACTCATGTCCTTGATTTTGAGCAGAAAATTGTTTTTGCCCCTACCTAGAAATACCTGTCTACGCCCATGCACAGTGCATCTGATACAAAAGTTGAAAGGTGGTTTCGCAATTGAGTGCATATTTACATACGCTTTACGAACATTTTAACGGATTTCCATGTTATTTTCTCTCTCTCTTTCTCCTTGTTGCTAATTTCTTTTATATTTGCTCTGCTGCTTGCTTTTCATGCAAACGGTGTCTATTTCATTTATTTCTCCGATTCATTTTTTTCTCTCGCCACTATATAGTTTATATTTTTTTTTTCATCTATATGTTGCGTACTCATGCATTTCAGCCGCTACACTAGTGTGGTGATGGTTATGGTTGAAATTTGAATATGCATAAAAGAATACAAGTTTTTTTCAAATTTTTCGCAACTCATTCCGTTGATTTCAAACCTTTTTTAACCGCTCACACTGTTCTCCCTCTCTCTCTCTCTCTCTTTGGTCTCTCTTACTATCTCTTTTGTGTTTAATACCTATGATATGCATTTCTATGACGCACTGTTACTTGAATGGCATGCATGTGTGTATCCGACTGACTGGATTTGCGACTGACATATGGCCCTACAGAACCATATACACACACCACATTTGAAAAATAGCACACGGCATTTGGCTGCATGTGCATATTCAACACATTTCATGTATATTTAAAGATCTTATGTCATGCAAAGTGCGATCATTAAAAAGTATGCGCCAAAAGCGCCATGTTCTTTCTAGTGAAATCATGAGTGAAACTTTGCACCAGACGAATGTATTCCACACAAACTGAAGGCCAATGATGATTTTCAATAAGTGCTTTGTCACTTTCGCTTTGAATCCTCCACTATATGGCGTTTTATACATGAAAATGGCGCTAGTTTCTACATGTTGACATTCGCAAAGTGACATAAATCCAAAATATAAGGATGGAAGAGAAAAACCAATAAAAGAATTGAATAATCAACACAGCCATGGTTGAAGTCTGTCAACTCTCCAGTTGTAACTATGGTTGAGAGTTCTTCCGATAATTGCAGCAAAAACACGCTATTCCAACAGAGGCTTGGACAATTTTCAGACGAATTATGCTCCGCAAATGATAGAAATGAAAATATGATAGAAAACATGTAGTCCAAGTGCAATGCCGGATACACGTAAAACCGAATGCGTGTAGTTTATTTCATCACCGCGGGGATCATGGCTCTTCAGTGGCGTTTTTGATGTGTTTATTCATATAATCGCACTATGGTGTCGTGAAGAAATCAAAAAGAATGCAAAAAGAGCGCATACGCAACCAACACAAAGACACACAGCGCACTGAATAAATCTTTGTTTTTCAGAAAAGCAACTCAAAAAAATGTTTCGCACAATATCGGTATGTATGCATAGTACACGAAGTGTAATAAGACGACTGTAAATGAAAACAACATGTTAAAAATTATCAAAGTGAGTAAATGAGATTGAAATGCAATGCAATTACGTCGACAACCATGCATTGCTTTCGTGCATTCTTCTTTTCTGTAAGTCTGCTGTTTTTCCTCTGTTTAGCGGCTTATATTCTCACATACGAACATACGGTGAACCTTTCGTATATGTATTTGTGCTCATTGCTTTGTTTATTTACAAGCAAATGTTTTTTCCGATAAAATAAAAACGATGTGAGAAGCTTCAACGTAAATGAGCTGTAGTCTTCGAAAAAATTTCCATATTTTTTTCAATTTCCACTCGTTCAAGACTTTTTTTGTTGAAAAGTTTTTTTTTTATTATTATTTTTTCGTCGAGCCAGAAGTGATCTACAGCGAGTTCAACTTTAGTTATTCCATAAACATAGAGTTTTGGGTGCATAAATAACACCGCTTAATAAATTTATAAGTAGAATCCTTACTATTTTACATTTATTTGGTTCATATACAAACGGCCAGTCGCCCAATGTGCATGTATATGTGTGGATTGCCCCTATTTTTGAGGCTGCACGTATATGTTATGAAGAAATTTTCGGATAATCATCAAGCACACAATAATTTTTCGGTTAAGCTTTCAGTGGTCCGAATAAGATTATTGCCTTCGTTTACTCTTTTCCCTCTCTCTCTCTCTCCCTTCGCTCACTCACTCTCATTAAAAAGGGAATTTTCGGATTTTGGTTGCCGTTTGAAGCACCGATTGTTGTCTACAGATTTCGGTTTTTTTTTCGATGCATTCAACTCCTTTTATTTTCACCCAAAAGCATTTACTTTTTAGTTGCAATTTAAGTACCATTTGCGAATCATATACTTAAAACCATTTTCAACGATCGTCGTGTGCTTTTTTTTTATATCGCGTGCCTGCTAGCTTCAAGTGTGTAATGTGCATTTTTTTTTTGTTCATTCTCTCGCTTCAATTTTTGCTGTATGCATCTTCTTCATTATCTCTTTTTAAATGCTTCGAAATTAATATAATGGCTTGACTTTTGTTGTTAGTTGTTAGTTGTTGGGTGTCGTTGAATTGCAAAAGCGAGATACAAGAGGCGTTGATTCAGCCAATGTACAGTCAGTGTACAGTCAATGGGCAACAGCAGCAACCGCACACAAATACAGAGAGAGAGAGAGAGAGAGAGAGAGAGAGAGAGAGAGAGAGAGAGAGAAAAATGCACGCTTTTGTTGAACGACTGGCTCGGTATTTATCTTTTAACCGTTTCTCTATATTTATGTTGATTACTGTTTTTCTACACTTTTTTAGGCTTTTATTCAGTTTTAGTGGGTCTCAACAATGTTGACTTTATTTTTTGGCGTCGCATATATTATTCGCTTTTCGTTCATTTGGCCTGGTTTAGTTGTTAGTTATTTTTATTTGTAGCTTTTGTTAATTGGTTTCGTCGCTCCTCTTATCAAACACACTTTTGGTTTGCAGTTAAAACTACTACCGTGCCTGTGCATTCGTATGTGATGCAGAAACTGTATTTATGCGATAAATGTTAATATCTGGGTTTTATATCCGAATAGTGCACAGCGGCCATTCTATCCGAACACATATTATGTCCTGTATTATGAAGGCCTTCGACGCATACGTATCGAAGATCCAGATACAATATCAATAGATATCATCAACTGCAGTTGATGGTTATTTTCATGGTCATTTCTATATTCGGCTCTTCGAACCGAATCAAAACCGCAGTAAAAAGCGTGCGCGCCTTTTTAAAGGCGCCGATTGAACAAACGGGTAGTAGTCGTCTATACACCTTGAAATGGCCATCAGCACACATAAAAGTATATTCATATTATGTATGACTGATAGCGTATTTATTATTGGAATTGTGAAGCATAAGTGCACACGGAATGAACGAACTAAAAAACCATAAGGTATGGCTAAACAAATCTGAAAATATAAAATGTGAACTGCCAAAATACCGAATGCACACGGCTAAGTGGCGAAAATTTACAGCAACTCCCGAAACTGCACAGAGTCTCCAATGCTTTTAATGTTAATATTTGGATTTAAGACGGTATAAACCGCACATAACAAACCTGAAAATAGTGAAACATTCGGCAGCACCACCCACCTCAACCTAGACATAGAGAATTGAACTGAACTGAACTGAACACAGCTGAATAAAGAAAAATGGTCAAATTAAAAAGGACAAAGTATAAATACAATGGCAGCAACACAAAGAATTGCTGTGTACAGGTAGAGAGTGAAATGCAAGAAAAGGCGCGTCAAAACTTGTTCAGCTCGTATTTCGGTTATGGTTTTGATTTGTTGTTCGGTCGAGTGAAGAGAGAGCACAAAGTACAATGTGGACGTTGATCAACAGTGAATAAAAAGCCGACTTCAACAACGTAAAAGTAGCAGTATGTGTGCGCGAGGATTGGGCAACAGCGAGATAATTTGGAAAATGAAGAAAAACGAAAACAAAACAAAATGCGAGCAAGAAGCAAAATAGCAAACATACATACGTATATAGGTATATTTAAATATGAATTTTGTTTTATGAGTGGTATATTTTTTAATACTTTTCTACCAGTTTGAGCGCCAGCTTACCATGGTTTCATCAAATGCAAATGAATTGTTCGGCAACATTTTTTCTCTGGTTGATTTTTCTGTTTTCTTTTTGTTTTCGCTGATAGAACGTTTTTGGTGTGTAAACGAGTGAGCAAACGAATAAATGAACAACGCAAATTAGAAGAAAGAGGGAGAAAGTGCGATTGTGTGTGTGTGTGTGTGTGTGTGTGTGTGTGTGTGTGTGTGTGTGTGTGTGTGTGTGTGTGTGTGTGTGTGTGTGTGTGTGTGTGTGTGTGTGTGTGTGTGTGAAATTTGTCGGTAAAATCGTTGTTATGACTTGTTCTAGACTCCTTTTGAAAATGTTCTAAGCCGGTACTTCGTTCAATATTTATATATATATGTTATTTTTCGGGGCCTATGTTGTTTTAGAGTTTCTGAACTCTGAAGTGGACTTAACCTTTTCCACTCTCGCACACACTTTCTCTCTTTTCATTTCTCAGCCCATTCTGCATTTTCTATATCTGTCCATTTTAAATCGGGTATCCTTCAATACGCGCTTTTATTTACTTAAATGTAAATTGAGTTTTCCCATTTCGTTTTGTATGTAGATTTGGGCAAATCGTCTGCAACCATACATAAATTTAGCTCGTTCATTCTTCATATTTCCAAATGTGTGCCACACACACACACACATACATTTCGAGAAAACTACGTGGTGAACAGAGAGACCATGGAATGGAATGGAGTGGCGACGCACGTGGCGATAAGTTTGGTGAAGCATTCAAAAAGTGTTAATAGGTTTTCAGTGAATGTTTAATACACGCACAGCCACTGCCACTACGGAACAGCATTGAGCCGAGAATGCGCCTTCGATGTGTGAACGGGACAGATCTGAAACGAAAACTGAGTCATTTGTTCAGGTACTCGCCAGTAATTATCCACAATCTGGCAAATATGAAAACGGTAATAGACGTGAATTAAATACGGATATGTACTTTACTTTTGGCAAACTGGGACGGACATCATCCACTCAAAATCCATATCCACTCTGTGTAGATGTATCGTCGCTTATGTGAGTGCGTGCGTGTGTGTGTGTGTGTGTTGTTTCGGCTGTGGTGCTCATGTCCGTTTTAATTTATTTCAACCGTACGAACTGTGTAGTTGACTTTATTTTTCGAATAACTCGCATGAGAGATCAAAAATGTAGACATTAAAGCAACCATAAATTAATTTAACGGAACATGGGTTTTAAATTTAACTGTGGTCATTATCGCATAAGGAACTATCAAAATTTTCGTGCATGCATGTATGCTACCAGTACAACAGTGTGTGAATGTATGTGAATGTGTGTAATATACACAATCTTTGGTTTTGTGCTTTCAACGCTCGAATAGAGACTCTCGCTGCTCGCCCATCACACAATCGCACCGATATAACGTCCCACAGATTTTCGAACGTCTCAACAAAATGCATTGCCATTGAAAACATCCTTTTATTGCTATGCGATTCGGAAAAGATCTGTGTGTTTTTCGGTTTGGTCGATTGGTTATGAAGCCGTGCAATTCGTGCCGTGTGTGTCTACGATTTATCGATAGCCGGGAATGAGAAAGAGAGAGAGAGAGAGAGAGAGAGAGAGAGAGAGAGAGAGAGAACGAGTGAGTGAACAAAGTTGTAGAGCACACGGGAACACGGAACTTTGCAATATACGAAATACGTATAATAAAACATAAAAATGTAAACCAAAATTGAAATTGGTGAGCAAGGTAAACGATAGACAATGAACGAGAACGATACACAATTAAATGTTGAACATTGAATATTGAGAGCATTGAACAGTGCCTTAGTGAACACTAAACACCAAGCGCTAAACTATTTTACCAATGCTCGGGATAAAGAGCAAGAGAGAGAGAGAGAGAGAGAGAGAGAGAGAGAGAGCGAGAGAGAGAGAGCGAGATAGATAGAATAAGCCGTATTTTTGCTGAGAATGAATCGAATCGTATCGAATCCAAATGCGATCGGCGATGCATTCAGATGATGTTGTGTGTTCGATGTTTCTGCTGCGTATGCAGCAAATCCAAAATAAAACGTAGATCTCTATGAAATGCTATTTTCCAAGCCCCTATAAATAAATATAATTTATCTTTTATTTAATCGTTCCATTTTCTGATAAATGGAATTGGTTTTTGGGTGCTGAAACACCAATACAAAATGTGTAAATAGATTTGTATGTATCAATATATAACTGGTTACGCGGACGCGCACGCGCGCACGCTCAAACCGTACGAAATCGTAAAACAAGATGTGTATGCAAAATCAGTGCTTAAAGTGACTTGAGCGGGCGCTTGATATCTATAAAGTGACTAAAAAGCACACACACACACACACACACACACACACACACACACACACAATCAGGAACACGAAGATATTCCCTTTTCCTGCCAAGAAGCATGCAGTGTGCAATGTGCATGCATTGCGAACCTTATGACTAATTTCAATAAATCGTAAATCATGGGAGTTTGAGTTTGAATCTCCCCGGGTGCCGAGCTCGTCGAAAGTAGCAATTCTTTGTTGTGTCTTTCAGGTTTTGAGCAGGAAAATAACTCAAATTTTCAGAGGTAAAAGTAATTCCAAAACAAATACCAAGATTGATGAGCACCACAGACCAGCAAATGTGCAGAATCACTTATCTTCCGATTATTTGTCTGTGTTTGTAAGATTTTTGAACCATTGCTTACAATTAAACTTTCGAGTCCTTGTATTGCAGTCATTAACGATTAAAACGAATATATGTTAGCGATTGAACCAAAATGCCAGCTGCAAAAGCACAACAAACAAACAGCACACATACACACATACACGCACACAGTGGGGGAATAGCACAGCAACAGCAGCAGCAGCACATAAAAATAACGTGTCATTTACCTAGATTAAAGTGAATTGCCAGCAATAAAAATGTGTAACACGTATTTATTTGATTTTTATGCACAAATCATGATTACATGCTCAAAACTCGGAGATAGTACACCACCAGATTCACTGAATTCCGATTCCCAATCAGATATCTCTCTCTCTCTCTCTCTCTCTCTCTCTCTCTCTCTCTCTCTTGCTCTGTGCACTCGACGACTAATACTCATTTCAATTTATTATTTCATGCAATGCTTGCAATGAATGTATGCAGCAACATCAGCAACATCAGCAACAGCAATCATCGCAATGACATGCGAAAAAGCTCCCCAATTGCCAAGCACATGGATTTGTTTACAATATTGCATTGCGTTAGTCCACAGTTCGCACTTTGCATGTATATCGTGCGGGCTTATGCATATTTTATAATAATACACATACACTCCATTTGAATTGGCTGGCTCCACAAATGCAAAATCGAAAACAAAGCGCGTGCAATACACGAATGTCGATGTTTTCAAAATTGAAGATATCTTTTGTTTAAAAGATGGCCTTAAATTTTGTTTTTTGTTGTTGTTCGGTTTTCGTGCCTCTCACGCAGTCGATTACCATTTTTGCGTATTTGTGACATTGTTGAACATTTATTTTGGTCGATGCGGTCAGTCTACTCCCCGAAATGGGCGCAACGAGCACAAACGCCCGCGTGTGCGCGTACGAACGAGAATCCATTGAAAATGTGTAAAATATCTCTACATGGACAATATGTTCAATCATCGATCGGTTGATGGTTTGGTGCAATGATAACAAAAAATGACTGCAACAACATCAATAAAACTACAAATTTATGGCATTATATTCCCAACTTTGATGTGTATAAAAATAAATAATTTATTTGAAAAATATTTAAATTTTATTTCATAAATAACATTGACGGTTGGCGATTCAGACATATCAGTGTGATGTGTGTGATGTGTGTGATGTTTATATGTGGTTGTGCAACACAACATTCGATCGATTGTGATGCTGATGTTGGTGCTGGAGCTGGTGCGTGTGTGTGTGTGTGTATGTGTGTGCTCTCGTGTAGAAAGCCACATTGATTTGCGTATTGAAAATGTGTGCTCAGCTCGAAATGAATTCGTGTGGACGACATGATGACATATCAGACTAGCATACAAATATCTCAACATTGACACCAACAATTCCAAACGCTGACCAAATAAAGATGGCCAAATGAAATAAAATCACAACGCATTGCGTTTGAATCGCTTCACTTTTTGCTCGTTTTGCTTTTCGCTTTTGTTTTTGTTTAACAATTATCTGTGCAACGTTTTATATTATTGAGCCATTGTTGTTTAAAAAAGATTCTTTTATTTCATGTGTATTTTATGCCAATGAAATAGAAAGATGCACGGTAATGCCATGTGCTGCGATGCGGAGAACTCTTTAATCAATTCATTAAAGGAAAACTCAACAATATTAAGATTGAAAAAGAAATGTTTCATTTTGTTTCGCTTCGGTTTTTGCTCAAGCGTTTTAACATAAATGATTAACTATCTAAATAGTTAACTACCACTACCAACCATAAAATGGCTTTTTTGCCATATAAAATCGCTCATTTTTAACAAAATATAATCTTCAACAGCAGATTTTTCGATTTCTATTTGTACATTTCGTGGATAAACGAATTATGGTTTTTATGGTTTTCATTTATTTATTTGACTGTTCTTTTGAAAAATATTGATTTGCATTATTCTTTTTAAATTGTGTCGAATTGCGGTACAGCTATTTTTGTTTTTCAAACGGTATATTTTCGTGTTATTCTAAGCGTATCTTTTAATTAATTAAAAGCTGGTCATTTCAATCAAATTTCGGTACATATCACCTAGAGAAAGACAATGAACGTCAAATGTTCACCGCCAATAGCCTGAAGTTTCACTAGGATATCGAACTGATATAAACAAATACAAGTTTACTCCAGTTCGATATTTATGCGGAGAATTGCCTGTGTGAAATTCCATGTTGCTAATTTTTGCCTCACACTCACTGATGGCGATGGCTCTAGTGCTGTTAAGCAACCTTTCTTATGTGTTCTTTTATCTCCAATTTGTCAACATTTTTTATCGAATTTACTTGCACGAATCTAATAGGCGATCAAATTTCGTGACAAACAGATGACATGCCAACAAACTAAACATGGTCGCCATAAATTGGAAATTCGCTGATATAATAGCATCAGTCAAATAAATACAAGATGAACAATTAATAGAAATCGATTTATAATATATTTATTTAAATGGATATTTGAAATATGAATCAAACGCACACACAGTGCCTATTTTAATGCACCCCAGATCCAAAAGCTCAAGCTGAGAGGAAAACAGTGAGAGAAATCCTGATCATATTCACAACAGTTCAAATGTAAATGTTTTAATGTTCAAATGTTCACTTTGAAATGACTACGATGTTTTTTTTTTTTTTTTTTTTTTTTTTTTTTAACTGACAATACACTCTTGTTATGAAGATACGTGGCACTGTGTCTCTTTTACTGAAACACAGAAAACCGGTTTAGTGCCGGTTTTTGATATTCCCACAGAGAATGCAGTGCTTACCCTGTGAAGTGAATGCATTCAACTGATTCCTTGGCACATTTCAAACATTATATATGAGTCTTTGTGTGTACCGGGAAAACTTTCTGGAACATTCTCTAAAGATTCGGGTGATTCATAAAAGTAAATACGCGCATTCAAGCGCATCTAGTACATTGGCTGTATTTTGGCGACTTATTGTCTCATACATTGCACATTACTGTTGGCTCGAATTGGACTTCAATTGAGACAATCACACACATATACAAATTAATTATTTGGGTTTCTAGTTAGTGGGTGCGCCAGCTTCGAATAGCCAATACTGTGTGTTCGTGTGTGGTTTAACTTACATTTTGTAGCCGAAATCATTTGTCGAGGTTGATCATTTGAAAACTTCATGCTTTTCTTTCGATGAAGTTTGAATAACAACCACACTACTGGTACTGTGCACATATTCATGGATATTATAAAAATGTAAATCACTGCGAAAATTTGAACTTTTTTTTTTCTCATCAAAATCATTTGATGGATTCGTCATTGTTGCCGTTCAGTGAATGGAAATTTTTAACATATTTTATCCCCACGATACAACGGCATTATAAAATTAAATCCGAAACATTTATTTGAAAAACGCAAATTCATCAAAGCTCATTTGTTCACTCAGTTCAATTCCGTTGTTTCCGAGCAAAAAAGAGATGAACCAAAAACATCCATACATTGTTATTATTGGATGGATTTTTTTTTGTTTGTATAGAATTTTTTTTTTCGCCCTTAACATATATAAAATTCAGACAATAATTCACTCCTGTCACGAATAAATTATTATGCTTGATTCGATGACCGCAGTATTTAAAAATTATTTTACAACTGAGAGTTTAATCGAATCAAAATTGTTTTTTTGTTTTATTTTTCAATGTTTTATTTGCACAGACATCGACAGCGTCACATAAACGAATTTTGCCATGGACATCCCCTTTGAAGTTGAGCTGTACAATTTTGTTTTGTATTTTTTTTTTCGTTGAGTTTTTTGGTTAGTGCTTCGAAATAAAAATGACACTCAAAAAAATTGAATTACATTCGTAATAAAGACATCTCTGCACTGATATAAAAATTTATTTGGATAACGAACCACTGAAAACATTGCGGATGGCACACAATACTGAGAGATTTTTGATTATTGATATATTAGGAATTCTTAGGATATGGCCAAGAATTACTATTTTTACTCTCGCTGAGAGTAGTAATAACATGGTATTTTATAAACTTTTTAGGAAATTTGAATGCAAGAAATGCGAATACAGTTGAGGAAATTTACTATAGCTCTAGCTTTGTTTTGATGCCAAAAATCGGCCAAAAATGTGTTCTTCAAAAATAAAATGTTCGCACAATCTAGCACACGGACTGGTACCAGAGAGTATTCAGTAGTCCTACATTCCCTCCGAACTGACTCAGTCGATCTTGGTGCTACCCAGAAAAGTGTCAAAAACCAAGTTAGTGTGATTGACAATTTGACATTGGTGCTAGTTGTTCCATATTACATAATATAAAAACCGAAACTCTTTCTAAGCAGTGCCTAGTAATCACATGTGCAAAAAATTGACAACGTGACGTTATTATCCTTGTTACAAATTTCTTTCTGTCTTTATTTTACTCTAATTTGAATTAAATTAAGTGTTTCTGTCTCACTCATACGGTCTAAATTGAGAAAACCGCACCAAACACAGTTCAAAGAGAAAGAGAAATGCGTCATCAATACAATGAAAGGAATATATCATTTGATTGTTTATTCTTTGTCAGTCACCACACAAACGCATATTGTCCAATGCCTATCGCTGCAAGCGAGGTGTGCATTTCAATGTATTGATGAAACATTTCTATTACTCTTCGTCTAGGGGGTTTTAATTTAAAATATAAATACATACAAACGCCTATAATCGTCTATAAATGTGTATAAAGCGTAAATATGGTGTACATTTTCCAAAATCAACCACGAATATAGTGCATATATTTAAATATGCGGTAGCCATTTTGAAAAAATAAAAAAATATAATCGTGTACATTGACAAATAATGCGTATAAACACTCAAAATACGTGAATATTATACAAAACTCTTGAATATCGCGTAATTTTCCTTCGATAAATATACATCAATGCCCCTAGCTCTTCGTACTATGTTTTGTGTTGTGTTGTTTTCTCAATATTGAATTATAAGCGAGACACAAACATTGAATCTAATGCAAATTAGAGTGAAATAAAGACAGAAATTTTTGTCAACGATCGTCATAACACCTCGTAATTATAATTTGATTAGTAAAGCATGTTAAAAATGTGACGTTAATTTCGGATGCGTTCAGTCAGTAGATGCAAGTCGGATGCATTTTTAAAGCAATCTATCAAAGAGCAAGTGATTAACATTATTTATTCACGTTTGGGCGTAGCATATTTCTACTCAAAAGAAAATATAAACACAAGCTCTAGAGTTGAAAAATGTCATGAGCATTTTTGAGCATTTCTAAAAGTGTTCTACTTCGTGAAGAAATGCGTTTTGAATTCTTGGAAATTTTGTTTTTGAAAGAAATGAAGGGCTGTGAGTGAAAGTGACCAAGAGAATGTTGAGCGTAAAAAGCCCATCAAATATTCTTGACTTAAGGGATTTAAGAACGGCAAAGAATCTGAAAACGCGTTGTATTATCTAGCATTGAATTAAAATGTGCGATAAAATATCGGCGCCATTTCAATTTACATCAGTAAGTGGAGGGCGGTATATTCATATTGAAAAAGGTTCAAGGTTAACAATGAGGTACTGATCACAGCGTCCCCACTGAATCCATATAATAGATTCAAAGCACAAATGATATTGAGAACTGATATAATTAATGATAAACAAAATTTCCAAATCAAATAGGAAAATTTCATCAACATGTCGAACAATTCACAATGAACAAATACTTTGAGACTAGAAATTCCCGGCCTTATTCAATTCCAATTTTTCTCGTTGATCGTGTAGTCTCAAAATAATGGTTGTCCATGCTTAAATTTTACCGCAAATTCGGAAACAATTGTTCAAAGTAGATTTTCATGTGAAATTTAAAATTTCAGTGCGGTAACGTGCTGTTAATATCTTTAACCACTGTAACTCATGAACCGATCGATGAAATCTCGATATAAATCAAAATAAGATATTTAGAAGCATGCTTGAAAATTGTGGTTTTGCATAGAACTTTGGAAAGGCTAGACTCTAAAAACAGGTGGAATCTCGAATCATTCGCTGAATTGTCATCTCTGTCAATTGGGCGCGACATACAGAGAACATACCGTAATCGTAAACACGTCGCAAATGCAAATACATGAGCGATGCGCAAAGTCTTTGGTGTATAAAAATTCAAACACATACAAATGCAACGCAATGCCGTCAGGCAGAGGTTGAATTAACGCAGCAAAATATCTCGAGAGCAAAAATAAAAGTGCAAAAAGTATCAAACATCAAGTGTTGACCATTGTCACATATGACTATATATTTCAAAACCGGGCGGAAGTTTTCAATATCAATCAATTGTTATTTTTTGAAATGGCTCGTGTGCATGTGCATTGATGACAAACCAAAACTTCGTTGGTATACCATAGTTTTAGCATTTGCATTTGCATTTATTTATGTTTTACCAAAAAGTGATCTAATTGGTCCTTTAACCTGTTCCAGTATATCTATTACAATATTTACCCTTATTTGCGCTGGATTTTTTGTTCAAATATTTCCATGGTTCGACCAACCAATGCAGAAAAGTTTTTTTTCTAATCAACATGAAAAAAATTCAAATACAGCCAAGGTAATGTGTGTGTGTGTGTGTGTGTGTGTGTGTGTGTGTGTGTGTGTGTGTGTGTGTGTGTGTGTGTGTGTGTGTGTGTGTGTGTGTGTGTGTGTGTGTGTGTGTGTGTGTGTGTGTGTGTGTGTGTGTGTGCATTGAATGTATGCTTTGTAAAAGATTCAATGCGAATAATATGAACAATGAATACAGAAATAAAATTTTCCGCAAAATTTATGTTAATCGCGGAAAAAGTTTTCTGTTCTGAATTTGTAATGGCTATTTAGGTTTTCATTACACCCCAAAGTCAACCAGCGAAAATATAATAAACATGTTTCGGGTAATATGCAAGAGAGAGCGAGAGAGAGAGAGAGAGAGAGGGAGAGAGAGCGAGAGAGAGAGAGAGAGAGAGGGAGAGAGAAAAACGTTAAATAACAAACCACATACTAGCGCCAGCAGCACTGTATGTAGCTTCTGTATAGCGTTTGCGAAAACGACAAAGTGATAATAATAAAAAAAAATACACCCAATACAAAAATTAATTTAAGCACAAACATCTACCATACTGACTGACACACATATACAAATAAACACATATCGAAGCAGCAACGAATGAAAATGAGAATGATACTGAGGGTACGAACAAAAAAACAAGAGAATCACAACAAAAACGGCAGACACACATGGAGAGAGAATACCGAAACAAAATCACAACCATATACATCGTCATACCGAAGTAAATAAATTCCGGCTACTTTTTTCGCTACCCCTCTCACTCTCCCTTTGTCTTTATTTCTCTCTCTCTCTCTCTCTCTCTCTTTCATTCTTTCTTTCTTTCATTCTTTCTTTCATTCATTCTGCACATCATCACACACATATTTAAATTTATTTGCGCGTGCATAGTTTTTGCGATGGCATTTTTTTTTCTCGTGTTCTCATTTTTCTACACCAGTGAAATCAGAAATCCCATCTCTCGTAATTTGATGTGTACTTTTTTAATTAAGTAAAACTAAAATCAAAAAGTACAAAAAAAAGCGCCATGAAACACACGCTTACAAAAATGCAGTGAGAGGGGAGAAGATAAACAAACAAATAAAAGTAGAATAAAACGAACAGCAGCGAACGTTATGCTTATGAGTTGCCTTTTAAGTTAAAGCCAAAGAATATCAAGTGTGCACGAGAGTGTGTGTAAATGGATTGAGCTACAAGCATTCTATGTTGGTGATTTAATTGACGTTGAACCATTATATTATTCATTGCAACGTCTCTGACTGGTAAATTTATGTTTCAACTACTTTTGAACAGAAATCACTGCGCTCAGATTCATACACTCTTTAGATTCATTGATAGCAATTTAAGGGACATTTGATGGTTTGTCAAGGATTTTGGTGCTAGACTCTTAAGACTCTTCATCTCTTCACTGGTTTTGAATGCATGATGTGCAGCAACAACAACAAAAAATTGCATTATTGTGAAATTAAAATGCAATTGGCGTGCATTTCGGAGCATTGGATGTAACACCGTTTTCAGAAGCGTGGATCATTTTAAGCCAAATTACATAGCCAAATAGATCCGAAACAAATACATGCATTCTACCTACAAATATATGAAAACATATTGAACTATAGCTTGGTTGTTTGTTTACATTTACTTCAAAAGCCGTGTGCCGTGTATTGTCGTGCATTTCCGCAATTTTCCATTATTGTTTTAACACTTGCTAGAAAAAGTTAGTAGAATAATTATTTTTATACCGCAGAACATAAATTGAGAGGGAAAAAAGAAGAAATGTAGTTGTTGGTAAAGCAAAAAAAAAAAAAAACTAATATTAAACAGTTAACATTTAACTACAATTGTGCAATATAATCGTATACTACAATTTTAAAATACTTGTTATTGGCTTATTATTATTTTAATAATGTGTTTATTCACAATTTTATTGGTCTCTTTACCAAATGCAAAGGTGAAATATGGATATGCACTGTGCATTGTACAGTAGTTGTACTCTTGACTCTACTGTCGGGCAATTAATAAAGTAGAGACTGATAAGAGAGTGCGACGTGGAATAAGTGTTAATCCAAATGGATTTCTCGAAAATAGCATTGCTCATACCATTAATGGACCAGCAAATTTGGTGTTCGGTGAGGCTTTGGCGCCAAAATCCTTCCACACTGATGAGGAGGGGAAAAAACATGTTCATGCTCAATGTTCAATGCGTAATACTTATAATTCGAATAACAATTTCACCGGGATTCCAACAAGCAGCGAATAACGCAAAGAGATATATAAAATCGAAAAAGATAGTAATAGAGGCTTATGCATTTGTTCATATGATAAACAGCGCCATCTGAAGTGAAAGTGCCGTAAGAAGTCACTGTGGGAGCCTCGTGAAAAATGTTTTGCTTTTTTTTTTTTCATTGGAGTGTTGAAATCACTAGAAACGACGTCGAATATATGATGTTGAGATTTTCGAAATCAACCGCATCCATTTCAATATGCTCATTACTAAACAAGCAACGAATGAGCATAACCGTTTTTCTTTTGATTGTATCTGTTTTGATAGTGGTTTATTGCTTATATGTTATGCTTGGCATGTGAATGATGAAGTGAAGACGAAAATACAATGTCAAAGTGTGACGGAGAAGATGCCATTCGCTCAAGCTGATATAATCAGCCACAACCACAGCCACATAAAGGGGATGAAATTTCAACTGAAGAAATTGGTAAACTGGCGCTCATAATTCGCGCTTCATAAAATCTCTTGGATTTCGGATTTGATGTCAACCGAAGTAAACCAACTTGAAAAGATTTAAAATGTCGTGGATGTTGTATGAATATGATTCAATATGCGCTACCTACCCATATCTAATTCATCCCCCCCCACTTCATCATCAAATACATCGTACAGTTCATGGATGCATATTTTGATGCGTGTGAGTGTGATAATAGTTTTAAGATTCTCCACCACATTTTATTGTAAGAGGCATGGGCAAAAAGAAAGCAATCGCTGCGGATATGGAAATGAAACAATTGGCTTTGAGGGCAACAAGCAACAGAAAACATCGAGCAAGTATTAAAATCGCAGCAAGCCACTGATACTTTTTTATCAGACCGAAAAAATCAAGCACATAATGTTCGGGATCGTGCATAAGCAAGTCGAGTCTATCATTCAGCTGAATTTGGTTACACTGAACATATTCATTGAATCGGAATCTATCAAATATTTGTTCTTGGCACGTGCTCGGCTCAAATGCAGGCATATCATTTGGGATAGTTTAGTTTAATAATTCATTAATTCGTCTTATTCTTATCGGGAAGGGAATTCTTTTTGTAAATCTCGTTCTCATCATGCTTTTTTGTTTTGTTTTTATTTTTGGTTGTCTTAACACAAAGCAACGGTTGTTCTTTATTGTAATCATTTCGGGACATCTCAACTCCGGCACGCTACATGACAAGAATTTACTTGACTTTTTTTTCTTCTTCTTTCTGTTGTCGCCATCACCGCCGAAAATCACCATCGTCGTCGTCGTCGCAGTCATTGTCGTCATTGTTGAGTAAATATTTATATATTTGAAAACACAAGTCGAACATTGCATGAAATGTTTTTTAACACATTTCGCACAAAATCTGTTTTTGTTTCTGGTAATTTGTGAAAACGCTACTTTTTCATACTTACAGACACACATCTACATCTACATCCACATCCACATGCACTATGTAGCATTGTTTTCGGGATGGTGTTCATTAATTTACATGCGTGCAAAAACTAAAATGGGAAACTTTTCTAGTGTTACTGTGTTTTTCAACTTATTTGCGTGGAACGGTACAAATGTGTGCTGAGATGATATGTGGTGGAGGCGGGAGTTTCCATAGAAAATAGTATCGCATCAAAACAAACTGGTTTGAGGTTGAGTTAGAATTCAATTGCTGCTCCAACAGATAGAATGAGAGACAGAGAGAGCAAAGCGACCGGCTTTAATTAAACTATGCGCAATCGTGATACATGTGTACAATGCGATAATGGAATTTTGAATTTTTTGTGTGTGTTTTTTCTACGCTTTTTTTTAGTATGTTTTTAGAATGTTTTTATCAATTATGCAACAAACAACTAACATCTGTTGTTTTTTTTCGTCGTTCATTTTCTCGTCTTCCAGTGAAGTGCCAAATAAGGGATGTTTATGTAGACATGATTTCAAGTGACATGAAAGCGATCATTGTGAGACGGGTTGACGGCACAAATTCTGACCGGTGTATTGCTATGTTTTGATCCACCCAAAACATTTATGCAATTGTATTGAATTCGAACGGGAATAAAAAAAGGTGTTTGAAAAAAAAAAAAAACGAACATAGACGGCAAAAACAGCAAAAAAAAAATACGAGAGTTGAAAAATGTTATAGGTCGACGTTTTAAAGACTCTATCTGCTAAAAGCACTTAAAGTCTCGAATTTCATATGCTGAATGAGGATCTCAAGCGTCATGGCTCATAAGTTATGAGTGGGCGCATTTTGAAATGTTGCGCTTGTTTTTTTCACATCTTTTTTTTCAGTTTCCCCATAATTTTTTTTTTTTTAGTTCCCTTCTTTTCTTGCCTGCGTTGAATTCAGCAAGTCAACATGTAAGCGCGCACGCACATGAACGAAAATAAACAGAGATAAAAACAATAATAAAATTTTAATTCAGATTTTAGGTCCGGTTTCAATTCCACGGTCCTTGTGCCCCAGACTTTTTACTACGAATTGATTTCACATGCTCATTGTCCAAAAATCTAAGCGTATAATGAAAATACTTTGAAATGTATATTTCATTAAATTTTCTTTTCGTTTGTTGTTGTTGTTGTTGTTGTTGTTGTTGTTGATTTTGTCGTTGTTGCTGTGCATTTGTAAATTGCGTATTGTGTGTATGGATGTTTATGTATGAAACAAAGGTTCTTCTTCTTGATGGAGCTTTTGCCAAATGTTTTCTTGTCTTGTAATAATTTACAAATGGACGCAGAAAGGAAAATGAAAACAAAAACAAACTGTCAAATGCACGGAAACGAAAATAATTATGATAAACAAGAGAAGAGGGAGAAGAGAACAAGAGAGACACTGAAAAGAAGAAGAGCAAGAGAAATCAAAATATTCAGCATCTACAATCAAGAGTACTTTTATCCGACGTTTAACTCAGATTGGCCCAGATTTTTACTGTGTGCTAGTTAGACCACCGACACTAAAATGAACGGACTTGACTGAACGTGCTGCCATCAACTGAAAAAGAGGGAGCAAGAGATGGGCAATAGCATTGGGGATCCAAAATAATTCAATACCGCACAAAACAGTGCTCTATTTGAGCTCAATCTTCCGTTGTCGTTTTCTCAGGACTATCTCAACTGTAATTAATAGAAATAATTTATGGTTTATTCCTTATTTTCCGTTTTGTTTTATTGTTACTCTTTCCCTTTTTCTCTTATTCTCTCATTCTCTCTCTATCTCTCCCTGTATGCTTGTCGTTGGATGCATCGTGAATGCCGTTGCTATTGCCATTGCCGTGTCTTTAAGTTTAAATGTTTGTTTTTGTTTTTGTTTTTTTTTTGTTTTTTTTTTATTTTATTTTATTTTATTTTATTTCTCATCCTCACGGTATGAACTGAACATTGAATCCCGAAAGCGACACACGTACCCATCACACAATAGCGTTTGACGTAATTCGCCACTGGACTCGCTCGAAAGCGTGTATGTGTGTATGAATGAATGAAAGAAAGAAACAAAATTGAATTTGTTCGCTGCATTATCAAAACATAATGCACCAGTGCAAATAAATACGAAGTAAGTTGTGAGCCAAAATATTCCATTCGCCAATGGCGAAGACAAACAGGACTTTACAAATACTACGGATTCGAAGCGACGCGAATATCAGCGATGAAAAGAAGACTGAAGAACAACGGTGCAGTCAAAGACACCAAGATAGAAGCGAAAGCGAGAGGGACAACGAATGAGAAAATGTGAAGAAAAAACTGCATTAAACTAACATAAATAACATCAAGCAGATAATAACGCAAATACATATATTAATTTGATTTAATTTTCTTTTTGCTGCATTTATTTAAATTGGTGTGCATTCCGTTTTATTGTCTGAAACAACGATGATACCATCATACTTTTCAATCCGTTTGCTACTCGTTACCAGCATTTTTCTTCATTTTGCATCGATTTTGGCGGTCGGCCCCACCATTTGTGTCTACTTGTTTCTGTATGTGTTTTTGGGGGGCACTTTTCGTTTATTATGGAATCTCATGGTTATTTGGTATTAGCGATTGAGGTTCAGCTTAAACAGCCAATTGTTTTAAATAAAATGAACTGGTTAAGTAGTCCGTTAATGTCGCAAATAAGTAATTATATTGCTTGTGCTTATACCAAACAGGGGTGTGAAGGAGATTGGAGTTCTATCGGGCGCAAGCTTTTCATTACTACGCGAACCTTGGTAGCAACACTATCAGTATAAATATTTACATTTTCCAGCTGCTAAACTCCAATAAACCTGTGTCTACTCGTAACGGCTCCTATCTAAAACTGAGTAATAATTTGTCAATGCAATTCCTTCACTTTAAAGCGTTTAATTGGGATTTCTTTTCAGAGCTTATTTCATATAATCCGATTTACACGAATCATTTATGAATTACAATTGACAAACAATTGAAATGTAAAAACATTTTTAAAGATGCTATACATTGTTGGCCCGCCATCAAATAACAGAGTTTTTACAACAACAAAAAATAGCCTCAATAGCGAATGTCTCGTTGAAATATCTCTGTCCGTATTTACAAAGAAAAAAGAAAAAAAAAAAAACAAAATCGAAAACAATTCGCGCAACGAAACATTTGTTGCTAAAAGATTCATCCAAAAATAAGATGTACACCATTGTGAAAATATGCGCCTCATGAAGTTTCTTAAATTCACATTAAATGTATAAATTCGCGCACCACGTGAAATTTTTCGTCGGAGTAAAAGTGACACGACAAACGATGCAAAAATATGTGAATCCGTTTTGTGTTGTGCATATTATTTTATTGCTTTCATTTTGGCGCGCTGGCACTGCAGCATCATTGCTCGGTAGTAGCGAGTCGCTACATAGATTTGCGTTGTCACTTACATAAAATAATCTTAATATGATGTTGATTTAGCATGAATGCACACAATAATAATTATTATTATTAATCTTAATGCTCTGTGTTGTTGAGATCTCCTGCAACAAACCGATTTTGTATTAAAATGTTCGTTTTGTTTTCTTTGTCTCATTCTATTTTGTCCCCCCGTCATCTCGTAGTACATGTACACGCACACACACACACATTTTTGGAACTTGATGCTTTGAGAATTATTTTCAGTTGTCGCTTTTTTACAAGTGAAACGAGCACCGTCTTATTCATGCATCCAAGAATTCCTACAACTGCATTTTGTTGTTTTGCACATTTAAATTTCCTTCAAAAATGCAGCTCTTGTTCACTCTTTCTTTCTCTCTCTCTCTCTCTCTCTCTCTCTAGCTCTTTCTCTCTCCCCCCTCTGTTGTTCGCTTTCTATCTCTATCTGAACGTTTTTTTTTCTATTTCGTTTTAATTTTCTGCCAGTCTACGAAAGCAAACTTCTTTGAGAATTCAATCCGATGTTGAACAAATAAATTCGGTGCATCGTTGCGTATCCTCTACAATGGCATGTCCCTGAATTCGAAGCTCAAAGAGAGTCTCTCCATCTCAGTTTTCCTCATGCTTTCGCTGTGAGCTTTTCCAACCATCTCTATCTCTCTTCTAACACATTTATATGTTTGATATGAGCGTGCAACTGAATACTCGCATTGTTGTTCGTTTCGTTTCGATTCGTTTCGTTTCATTTTTGCTTTGGTATGTTGGAATATTTATGCGATTTTGCAAAGTCGGTTGTCCGTTTGAAAAACAAGACATTCAACAATGCGAATGAATCTAGTGCTCTATGAATGTTGAAGACAACAACAATAACACCAACAAAAATTATATATACAGAAAATTCCCAGAGAACAACAACAACAAAAAAATATGACAACGATTCGTAACTGAATCGTACAATTTTAATATTGCTTGTTATATGATTTCGTAAAATGTGAATGGCTCGAGATTTGTTCGGCGCTCAAGCGTTGCCTTTCAGCCATATCGTTTTAATGTGAGTGAGCTCTATCCACCCAAAATCCACCACCTTTAATCATTTCAGAGACCGTTGCATCAGCGCCAATTCACCACACAAAGCGTGTTCCATAAAGCAACGACACAAACCATCACAAAAGCTACCTACTACCAGTATTCAGTATATTGTATATACTTCAATACTATTCACATGAAACGATAACACTTGACTCAAATACATCGGTTTTTTTCGTTATCCTTCTTCGATACGAAAATATCGAATGTGAAGGCGCACACATAAACCCTATAATTACAAACTTATTCATTTTACATTGTGTTTATTTTTTTTTTATCAATTGAATTCAAAACGATTTTCACTGAGGCATCGAACCTAATGCATTATTTATGTGGAAAGTAATTGAATGGAAATTTTAGGTTTTGTTTAAAATGCAATTATACTATTGCAATATTGAAATTGATACATTTCAAGATTCGATTTAAAAATATATTTAGAATGAATCTTTTATTTTGTTGCCTGGTAATTGAAATGTATTGAAACTGATAAAAATCAGACTTGAATTAAGAGAGACTAAGGCAAACAGAATAACGAAAAGGTTCCAATGGTAATTTACAATTTACAATTGTTTTTTTTTGGGTGACAGTACATGTACGGCGCACAATGTGGACTTCTCCATGTGAAGCATTGTAAAGCTCCTAGTATTCGTGTAAAGTTGTACTGGTTTTTATCAGTTTGCATGAATGTAAATATTTTACCGCCAAATTTATGGATTGAATTTTGATATTTATATCGAATATGTAAAAATAGCAAATAAAAATTCTGTTTATGTACCCGATTTAACGGGTTCTTCAGTCATTTTAGAATTACGAATAGCGATACAAAAACAAAAACAAAAAAACCGAGCATCTAGTTTTTGTGGTGTTGTGGATTCCAAAATGTAGTGGAAAAAAGGAATAGAAAAGAGGCCTGAATAAAAATTCAAGCACAACGGAAAAATTGATGGGATGATTCAGCTGCTAATATTGTTGTGCTCACGAATCAATTTGTTCAAGTGAACTAAGTTTTGGAATTTTAAGCAATTGGAATTTGAATAGTGATAGCAGAACAATAAGTGTTTGTATTGGGATGTTTTTTGTGTGTGGTTTTTTTTCGAGTCGTCAAACATCGTCCGATGGTGCGTATACGAAGGATGTTATGCGAAGCGCTACCGAATTCGTCGACCGACTTGATTCGATTGAAATTCACCCCACTTTCCGGCCGATTGTCGAACGGTTACGATAACGTGCGCTCACTGATTCGCACCACACACAGAATGTGAATGGTACACGCTCATGTGACTAGCGGTAACCGAAACGGTGTTGATGGAAAATGATATTGGAATTTACGTGAAAACCGTATGGAAATGTTGTGACATGCGCAAATCAAATCAACAACAAAACGTTTGTAAAATGAAACCAACGTGTTCACTGAACACAGTTCATCCGTTCAATCCATCCAATCCATCCAATCGGAACCATTCAGTATGGTGTGTGTGGTGCGGTAACTCATTTTTCCTCCGAAGCACATTTCGAACATCTCAAAGGAATTTCACCGTTGATATTGCACGCTTAGAATGCTATCGCGTGTTCACGTTCACACACAGCGCTCTACTGCACAATATCATGCACAGTCATTGTTAGCGTGAGTAACAGTGGAATCCGGAGAGAGAGAGAGAGAGAGAAATCGCTTGTATCGTCAATAAACGCGTACTAACAAGCGCAACTCGGTTCGCATTATGTTTGCATTTGAGGCCGCTATTGTTATGCACTCTCTCCGTCTTCTCGTCCCCCTATTTCGGTGTCATTAAATATATGATTTTTCCCCAGCGTGCACTGATGCTTTCCAGTCAGGATGTATATGTAGGGTATACAATTTCGCTGTGTTTGACGAGAACGAGAACGAGAGAACGGCTTCGAGTAACGGCGTATTGCCAACAATACCGTACTGAGAGAGCACATTAATGTTTGTCTGTTGTGTTTTTCGGTATTCGTATACCCCCGCATGTATTCATCACATTGGCAACTTTATACAACGCGCTACCAATCCTTGTGGTTATGATTACACAAAGTCGGTATAATCCAGCCAAATGCCTACGTACGATGCGCCAAAATGTATTTGTTGCGCGTTTGCGATTCGACACTACTGTGTGTTATGCCACTTGCCACTCTTTGACTTTGGGCCACCTCGCTGCTGCTGCTACTGCTGCTGTCGCCGTTCCCGCCGTCATCGTTGCCGCCACCGCTGCTGTTGCTGCTGCTGCTGCTATACACACCGTACTCTATACTGTGCTGTACTCACTCGACCGAACTGTATTGTGTACCATTACCGAGAACCGAGAAAATTCAAAAGTTTCAAAATAAAATCAGTTAGAGCAGTGTCGCCTTACGGTTAGTACGTATTTTTTGAACAAGTGAGAAAATTTCGAATCCTTTTTATCTCTCTGTGTGTGCGCTCTTCAGCCAACAAAAAATCCATCTATAAATATATACATAGAAAAAAAACAACACATCGCTTAAATTTTGACACGAGAAAAAAACAAAACAAATCCAAATTATTGAGAAAACCGAAAACAAAGAAATACACATAAAGTTCCTGTACACTATTTAATTTAAAAAAAAAAGAAACAACAAAAAAACCTAGAAAACAAAACATACTCTTGATTTCGGAAAAACTGAACGCAATTTATTGCCACTTTATCCCTGTTTGCTTTCATTCACTTTCGAAACGGGAGACGGAAGCAAAAAGGCAAACAAATTTTTCTCAAAAGTGACGCAGAAAAAACACAAACTAACGCAATTATCAACGAAAGTCAGTTTTGTCGGCATAGAAGAAAGAACATACAAATCATAGCAGGCAGCAAACGATTCATTTTGCGTAATTTTTTGTTCTCGTCAAGTTCAAAAATATAAAAGCTGAATTAAAACGAACACGGAATTCGAAATAATACGAAGAGAGAAAAAAAAAACAGAAAATTCAGAAACGAACCAGCGAAATTTGAATCGGACTTTTCCCTTGTCCAGCTCAAAATTAAATACAATTCAACTCGTATTAATATTAACTTGAGGAATAAAATTTTTAACAAGCAAACCGACAACAGAACCATAAAAAGAGTGAGAGCAAGCTTCAACAGTATTCACAAGCTAAATCACCGTTTGTAGCACATCAGCAGATGTACAAGTATTTATGATTTTGTGAGCTACCGAACAAAAAGAACGGGCATCTCAAGCGCTACAGATCTTTCTTGTCAATGAAAACCGAAAATAAAACGTTATTCACTAGATAAACACTTTTCCGCGAAAGTTTTCACTTCCGATTGTAATCGGTGTACATTACATTCCGAATAAATTTTGCGTTCGTTACATTTGTTTCAGTTTTATTCGCTTTGTGTTGTACAAACAAAACAGTAAAAAAAAAAAACAAAGATTGAGCCAAAGAGCCAAATAAGACACTTTTAAGAACATTACATTTTCACATTTGTCAGCAAACGGGCGGGACAAAAACAAACCCTTTTCGCTAAGAATAAATACAGATGAATTGAATTGAGCTAATTGATTTCCGAATCCAAGCGAAAACAAAGCGTTACTTGAGACGAGAGATAAAAGCAAAAAAAGAACAAAATCACCCGAACACAAACCGACACGAACGAGGTAAAGATAGATAGAAAGATTCAGTGACGAACAAAGAGAGAGCAAAATATCCATACAAAAATCAGGACCGATCTAAAGGAATTGCTGATATTAGATCGAATTGTGCAAACAACGCAATTGAACACTGTTCAAAACAAACAAAAAAACTTCCATCGAACAAAAGAAAAACACAGTACTTTACTTTAAACAAATATCACTTTAATTGAACTGAGTGCATTCGCTTGTAGTTGCGATTTGATAGAGCAAGAAAGAAAAAAAAGCACAGGAGAACAAACGCAATAGTTCGTATAACTTGACTTTGTCAGTCGTTGTGGCTTTAAATACTTAGCAAAGTGATTTTGGGTGCAATAATAATAAATCGAGTGAAATTGTTGTTAAAAGAAAGAAAAAAGTCCAATCGTTTGGAAAGTGCATTAAAAAGTGTCTATTTGAATTTTCAAGCATTTTTGATCGATTAATAAGCGCTATCGAGGTCATCAGTCATCACCAATCGAACATTCAATGAATCTTTTGACAGTGTTTTGACGCAAAATGAATTAATTCACATGATAAACTAGTCATTGCAAGACATCATTAGATCGAAGGAATAAAGACAACTTATACAACAATTTACTGATCTGAATTACGATTTGTTATTTCACTCAGCCAAAAAAAAAAATACAAAACAAAACAAAACAAAAAAACTTGAGGAGCCAAAAAAGTAGAACACAAAAAGAAAAGTGAAAAGGATCAGCAGACAAATTAAAAATCATAAACACAAAGGTACCGAACGGAATCATTCAGGTACCCAGATTGTGCATTGACCGCAACACAGCTAAATAGTCAAAAGTACTAACAGGCTTACAGCTGTTGAAAAGCTACATTTGCAGTAGCTCACCCAAATTCGCTTGAGTGTGTGGAATCATAAAAATCGCGAAAATTGAATTCAATCGAAAGATGTTGGCCATGTCAACTTTAATGATGCCAGCACCAACAATGGCATGTGCTCCGCCGATCGCAGTTGGACCACATAAGCCGCCAGGTGAACAGCTGAATAGGATAAAAGCGATATTAGCTAAATATCAAGTGGTTCGGCTACTTTTTGAATCGAAACATATCGACAAAATAGTTCCAACCGATTGCAAATGAGCTTCGGATTTTTTCGTTTCAACCAATGGAACATGTACGGTATCGGCAAAAATCCTTGGACTTGGTCGATAAAACATTTTCTATCGCTGGGAACATATATTCAGTTAATTTCGATTCATGTTTCTAACGAAAGAACAATGTTTTTTCAGCTCTGCAAAGGATTAACATTTAAAGCCGTTAGTTTTCCATTCGATTTTTGGATATCCGAATCGTTATTTGCATGTGCCATTTATGTGTGGAACTGTTATGATTGAAATTTGAAACGATTCAAAATTTAGCCGAGCATCTCGAACCTTTAGCTAAATTAAAGAATTTTTCTTCTATTCTGCCCATTCACAGAAGCTAAATTGTTGGCTATACATCCAACACATGCTCAAACCACTCCACAGCATCAAATTCATGCCCAACAGCAACAGCCGCAACAATGTCAACAGCAGCAATTGAGCTCGAGTAACAAGCCAGGTAATTTTCAATCATTTTTGATTTGATAGATGTTTTTTTTTTTTTTTTAAACACATATATTCCCGAACAAAATTCTGAGTCGCGCACGAGAAATACGATGAAAAGAAATTTGGGAAAAACGGAACGTTTGTTGATAATCTTTTTTTTTTGTTTGGTTGTTGTTGCTTGTTTTTATAAATTGTGATTGTTATAATCATATCCATGAACTGAAAATGAAATAAAAGAGGTGTTGGAGTGTGGAGAAATGCACTCCAAATCAATTGTGACTGTGAAAAGTGTATTCCAATTTAATTCTTAAGTTGTATGTAAACACCAAATTCTAGGTACAAACGGTACAGTGTATACCATAAAACATGTTCAACCGATAAAACATAAAAATTAACTTAATTCTGACATAAATCAATTTCAATTCTCGACGAGTTTGATCGGAGACTCATTTTTGTTGGGTACAATGTTTCGTTTCACAGAAGTGTGAAAATGTTGTTGAGTCGCATGATTTCGATTAAAATAAAGTTATACAAATAAAAAAATAATAATGTTAAATTGCATGCAATCAACATTAGCAATTAACGTCAAATCAATGTGAAATATTTAAACGATAATGGTAAAATAAAATCGAATGACATATTTTAAAAGAAATAGTAAAAATGAAGTGAAAATTTCTCTTTATGTCTTCACTTGTACCACTTTATTCGCAACCAAATTGAAGAACATGATGCAAGACAATAACATTAGCAAATGCAGTAGTAAGTTTTGAAGAATACATAAAAAATGCAAAAGAAAATAGAAGATAGAGGAAACAAGTTAAGACTTTTCTTTACTCCCGCTCATTCGCTGTTGTTGTTGTTGTTTTTTTTTGAAACTTTTTCATGAACAAAATAAAATTCGAAGAATGTTTGGAATCTGTACTCCGTCTTTTGCTTAGAAATGCCTGCCAAATGGAAATATTTCTATTTTGGTTGGCTTTCTAGCAAAAAATGGTCAGCACAAAGTTTTGCACACACACACATCTTCTCTAACTCTCGCATCGCATAACAACAACACCAAAAACACCAAATCCGTATTGAAATCTTCTCCGCAACGTCGAAAATATTTTAAATATTCTATCAAACCCGTTCCTAAAATATTTTCCCTGAAATATTTTTATTTTAAAAAATAAATAAATGTAACCAAACATTCCAACGTGCACACACACACACACGCACACACACATGTGAATGCGAGTATGTATTTTAGCAATCCGATGTACAATGCGTTCGCTTCAACACACAAAATAATATGGTGTCTTTTGAAAAGATTAAAGAAGAGTGGCCATTCAGCAATGACAAAAAAAAAAACCGAAATCAAAGAAAATAAAATAAAATATTGAAGCAGAACAAAATGCAAAAAAAAACAGAGCGGCCGATAATCCGAGCAAATCGAGAGCGAATTTCTCAAACATGCAAACATCACTTTTTTCTATATTTCTCTCTCGCTCTCTGCTGTCTATTCTTCACATTACGAACACGTACCAAACTAATTTCATTTTACAGATCGATTAATTTACGGTGGTTGCTGATGTTGAAAAATCTTTGAAACCAGACGAATGCCCCGAAAATTCGATTCAATTCCGAAATATATATGTTTTTTTTTTCTCTTCTTTGCTTTACAACATTCTTCAGGAACAAAGTAAATGGCACTCAAAGCCCGTTTGAACGCCTTCTCAGCAGCTTTTCGGGCATTGAATCCAATCGTTCGTTATGGTTTAGTTCACTTTTCTTTGTTGTTGCCATTGCTGTGTGTGTTTGTGTGTGTGTGGTGTGTGAGTGTGAGTGAGTGTTTTTGCATGTATCCGTCGGTGTTCTGAGTGTCTGTGAATGTTCATGTTCATGTGATGCTATTCCATTTATTCGGCTCCTATTGTGATTCGGTATGGAGAAAGAATGCCAAAAGCAACGGAAGCAATGGGCAAAAAGTAGATCCAAACACAAAGGCCGATAGCAAGTGTCGAAAGTGTGGCTATGTGTGTATAGTATTTATGGTCGATAAAACGACGTTTTGTGTTTAAATCGATCTTACCGCAATTTTGCTCAAAGCATAACATCAAACTTACAATTACAGAAAGTAACTAAACAGCAATGAATAGAAAAACCCACAGCCCATTATTATGTGCAAGTATCAAGTGTGAACTATTTTCTTATCTGCTCTGACTATTGTTCACAGTCTCCTTTTTTGCCCCATTCGGTTTATTTTCACCACTTCTCTTTGTGTATGTGTGTGTATGCTGTGTATCTGTGTGCTGTGCACATGCGAGCGTTAGCCGTACATCTTCACAATTTCTCTGCATGTTTCGTGGCGGTTAGTTTTCCCACAAGCCTCCACAATTTAATTTCTTTACCCAGAATGTTAACACACAATTTTTCCTTTTGCTGAATTTAGTCAGCACATCCATACGGCACTTATCTCTTGTTCTCGTTGCTTTTGCAGTGGTCGAGCTGTTTGGCATGGCGAATGGAATATACACACATACAAATACACACACACACACACACACACACACACACACACACCGACACATACCAAACTTTCATGCTAACACACTATTCAACCGAAAAGTTACACCGACACAAATCGAAGAAACCAAAAAAAAAAGAAAAAAAAAACGTGGAATGGGCAAAAACCAAGACAATGGCATTTTTGGCCAATCTGAGTTGGAAGAAAAAGGTTCACGATTTTCGTTTCAGAGCTTCCTTCAATCAATACTTAGTTCACTCCACTACTCTTGCTGCGTTTTTTCTCTCTTGCTTTGGCTAAATGGTGTCTAAACGAAGCGTACCGATTTGAGATACGATACGCAAATATAATACGGTTAAATTGCACGGTTGTTTTTTTTTTGTTCGAAAAACGAAAAAAGCTCCGTAAAGTAGTTGATATGGGTGAGTGAGTGGGGGAGGCAGAGTGTATGCTATGTGAATGTATGAAACCATGGAATGCATGTACAAATGTACATATTCCACTGAAATAGGCAAACAGACATAAAGTTTTAGAAGAACATTTGTTTGTAATCAATTCGAAACCTTTAACAGCTTTCGGTATGCTTTCCAACAATGCACATACACGACGACGCACAGTCCAAAATACATAATGTATATAAATGTTTAGTGATGATGCTCGGTTACTAAAGTGCTCGTTCCCATTTTCATCGTCTTCGGTTTGGTTTGGTTGGGTTTGGTTTGGTTTGGTTTGTTTTTGCAGTCGGGTCTGGACTGCATTTGTTGCTATTGTTTGCTCCAGAAATAACACAATCACATTAACAATGACTGTGATCATGACGATTGCCTTTTGTAAAATCACGTTACACGTGTTTTTCACTTGTACACCTCATACACTCCCTGGCCCCATTCAGGCTTCGTTCCACCACACACTCACACAAAAACATATCCATATCCATCGTATCCACGAATAAAACGGTCGACAAGTATGTTAATTGGAAATTCATCTTGGATTTTATTCAATATCCTTCGTTTGATTTGCTAAACGACGTGTGTGTTTATTTTCAACAAGCTCACAGATGTTGAATAAAAAGAAAACAAAAAACCAAACTGCCAAACTTGAAATAATGAAATTGAAATTCTACTGCTATGCAAATGTTTGTCTTATAACATTTGATGGAATTCAATAACTAAATGATCTTTGCACAGAATGGCCAAATCGACAAATTAGACAAACTAGTTCGAAATATCAATGGACGTTACATACAAAAGTGCATTGAAATTAATGCAAAGATCAAAACATTCATCATTTCACAAGAACCAATAATGTTGTTATTTATCCAGTAATTCGATGGAATTGAGTTTCCAGTTCACTCTTTCGAAGAAATAATTGAAATCAGATTGTTTTTACGTATCCAAATGAGCATTCAAAAATTACATATTTCTCTCTTTTCAAAATATATTTCAACATTTGTGTGAAAAAAAAAATGCATAATGCTGTGTGTACTCAACACAAAATCACTGTAAACATAACACAACATGTCTGGTAAAAGTATTTTTCATTCATCGATAAAATTCATGTTGATGAGCGAACGGTTTTACATTTGCTAACAGATTTGCATAGTATCATAAAAATTCGTCGATACTCTCGGTTTCTCAATAAAAAACAAGCAACATCTATACTTAAAACATAAAATTGCATATATTTTCAGAATATTGAGAAAAATACTTGAGCTTCGAATTTCGTGAAACCCCTAGATTGAAATAAAAAAACGTTTTTGTCGTTGATATTTAGTTGTCTCGATGATATGAATACTGAATACCAATGAAACAATTTGCCTGGTATAAATTAAAGAAATGCTTTATTGAAATCAAATTTTGATTGCGTCGTAATCATCTCTTTGTAATGTTCGTAATACAAAACGGATTCACACGCAATTGCAATATAAGAAGAGAGAAAAAAACAAGGCATTCCACGAGTTTGAGAAGATGATTCAAATAAATTGAATTGCATTGGTGGCGTGCATGCACTGGATGAAATCATATACCAGTCGCAACGATTCATTCCACACCGAGCCTTCTTGCTATCACCACCAAACATCATCGCATTTACGCAATCAGCGTGAATGCACAATACATTGCAATAACACTGTGGAACAAAAACTAACTTTTTTTTTTGCCTAGAGTGCTCATAGTGCATGTCCGATAGCTGACACCAAATAACCCCAACAAGTCAACTGATTCAGAGAAATTTTTTTATCATGTCAAGATCGACCACTTTCCTGAAGGCAGTAAAGAGAATTAACTAAATTAAACTGTATGTAAAACCAAAATATTTTTAACCGTATGTAAAACCCAAAATTCTCTCTTCAGACCAATTGTTGATTTCGAACAATTGAGCATATTGATTCATTCGACGATGGAAAAAATTTGTTCCACAGTGTAATCTTTCATTGATTTCACATTGAACCAAAAGACAATTTTCGATTGTGGTAGAGTAATATATATACATTACGAATTACGATTCTGATTAAATACAACGATCCGGAGAATACTTTGCATGATGCAAGAGAGATAGAAAGAGAACGAGGAAGAAAGCGTTTTGTTATGTAGCAAATTGCATACATGCATATTGCATGGGATTTGATGCAATTTTCGCAATGGTATTTCGGCCACAAAAGCCAAGTTCAGTGCATCAGTGCGACCCATTATGAAATACCAGTTCAGTTTGCGAAAGTTTTGCGGTAACGTACTAAGAAAATATTTTTCATTTATTATTATTGCAGTAAATTCAATTGCAACAGAGTTCAGTGGTTCAAATATTCTCATTTTTCTATGGTGTATCCCTCGCCCAGTCGCTCTCACTCACTCTTCCACTCATTCAGTGCACATAAATTTTAAGTGTTAAAAACAGAAGGCAATTTATTCTCGTTGAAAAATGTTGGCTTGTGTGTGTGTGTGTTTTTTTTGCATCCTATATGTTACACAAGCACAAAGACTCTCTTTTCATCTATTTTTCCCTCCATGTAGTTCGAAATAAAACGAACAGTAAAAAAAAAAATGATCCAAAGCACAAAAAGCACTAAAAGCACAACAAAATTTCCATTTAAAATTGAAACCTCGAATAAAAAAAACAACTGGCTTCACTTTGTTCTCATTCTGTTTTGTTTCACTCACTCTCTCGGCAGATTGTTCTCTCTGTGATGTTTTTCTTTGTGTTGACAAATTCGCTGCAATAAAATGTCACATATCAGCAAAATAATTTTCCCCTTAATCGATTCCAATCGACAGTTGTAATATTTTCCGCTAAATTATTGTCTTTTACCGATGCCATGCACATTGCACACTCGCATACGGAATGAATACCCGGACGATGGCAAGATAGCAAAACAGCAAAAACAAATCACCACAACACACACACACATACACCGAATAAAATAATGCCCGTTCAATAAAATTGTGTGACATACGAACGAGAGACAGAGACTCAGAGAGAGAGAGAGAGAGAGAGAGAGAGAGAGAGAGAGAGAGAGAGAGAGAGAGAGAGAGGCAAATAAGAGTGTGTCAACAGCACCGAGAGCTCGGATGCGACAAGCGACGGCATAACCAAACAACACATTAAGAATATCCAAAGTATGGCAAAGTGTGCAAGAGAGAGAGAGAGAGAAAAAAAACACCAAAACATCAGCAACTACATGCTTCGACAGGAATATTGGGTGTGGTGAAAGAGAAGTGTAGAGAATGAGAGGCGAGAACAAGAGCAAAAAAGAACCATCAGCCAAGTGAATAAAAGAATGGAAGGCATAAAAAGAGTGCCACTTCGATCAGTGGAAATGTTTGAAAACCGTTGAAAAAAAAAACAACGAAAAATCAAACAATACAAAGAAATATTTGGCACGTGTTGTCTTTTGTCGTGCAAAATGTATGCTGCTCAATGTTCACAACACCGTGTTTTACTCGGCTCTCTCATCCTTTTTATTTACGTTTTCCTTTAAAGTTCTTTTTTTTATGCATTCATTCACTCATCCACTCGTTCGTTCGTTCGTTCGTTTGTTCGTTCATTTTTTGCTCTTTTGCTCTTTGCGTCCTGTTCTGGTGTTGGCAGTGGTGGTGTTCGAGAGTTTGATTTGATCAACGCGTATGGAACAAGTGGCAAACATATATATATATATATATATTTGTTTTGGTTCTCCATTGCATCGTAAATGTGTCTTCTATCTCCAGCACTAAAATGGGAAGACACTTCTTGGAATTTTTGTCCGTTTTGGTCTATGCTTAATCAAGGGCTTTTCGAGCCATCAACTCGTAAAAAATATTTAAATTTTCAACACAAAAGCGATTACACACTGGAGATAGCGGTGAACATTTAACGCAGCGCCAAACGAATAAAGTCCATTGAAATTGGTTTCAAATTCGATAAATTTGTCGAAAGATTTCCGTGATTATGTGATTCAAGTGTTCAACACATACCGTTGTGTGTTGCGACACTCTACAGAACCGTCAGTTCGGTGTGGTAACTGTGTAACTGTGAATATGGTTTCAACGGGCATATTGTTTGCAATGTGCCTTTTGACAAACGTTAATATGCAGTCACCGTTTTCCACAAAAGTAAAACCAACAAAATCTTGGTCTGAGATACAGTTCGTTGTCGTCATAGTCGTCATCGTTCGTCTTTATTCTTTATTTGATATTTTCCATTTTCCATTGAATATTTTCTCGTCCTCTTTACCCGAACACTCGCCATATCTCTGCTTGTTGGTGTCCCATTCCCATTCGTGTTGATCGTTTTCTCGTCGTTTTATCATCACTTAAGTCAACGAAATAAATTTTAGAAGTTCAGTTTGCAATCGAATATAATAAAAGCTGATGTGAGTATTTCAGTTTTTGTTTGTTTGTTGGTTTTTTTTTTCACTCGATGCTGTATTCTTGCTGCCGCTGTTGCTTTCCAAGCATCAAGCGTTACCAGTTTTTGATGTACTGAATGATATCAATATCAATGAATTGCAATCAATTCGCTAACAATAACATTGTGTAAGTAAATCCGTATTGTGTAGAAAATAAATCCCGATTCGATATCTACACAGCCCAAAATACACCACAAATGGTTACCACTTCAAAGTTCAAGACGGCCCACGGTTATATGAAATGAATCAAATGAAATAACGTGCATAACAAATGGCATCTGCCACTTTCAATCATTAGCATTCTTTGTTATCTTTGTCGCTTAGATGGTCTTGATTTTTTCTCACCAATCTATTCTGGGACGTATTTCAAAAACAATGCCCAATGCGAGATTTTCTAAAAAAAAAAAATGTTATCAATCAGAAACTTTATGCAAATAAGATATATGTAAAATGAAAGATACAAAATGAGAAATGTTCATAAATGTTCGCGGATTCCCGTGCACACTGTTTCACAGTCTTCGGTGTTAATGAATTATGGGTCTTGCAGATTGCACATTGCACAATCACCCACTATATCAGGCCAAAGCGATCGGCATTCTCGTACGTTTTTCAATAGCTAACATGTCGAGGCACACACACAGTGTCTATTGTAAAACCATAATTACAGTCCCGATTCACCTGAACTTATCCAATTATCCAATTAACATTTTTGCTGAAATCATGGAACCAACGCCATACGGTAGCTACACTAATGCAGAAGTCAAAACTTTATTTCATACATGTTGTTTATTCGCATAAATTAATCACATAACTTTTCGTGTGTCTGTGTGTATATGTAATTCGCCACTTTGAGCATAGAGTTTTCTTTGCTATGTGAAAACTGTATTTCTTGTGTAATTTCCAGAGACTACATCGAGCTAACGCTAATAGCAGAATCAATGGTTAGCGCCTAACGTTAGCGCCAAATCTGAATCTCGTTTGCGCGAACCCATCATTTCGGTATGCCATTTTGGGTTCGCGACAATATGCATACAGAAATGATGGGTTCGCATAAACGAGATTCACGTTAAGCGCTAACCATTAGTTCGGCCATTGGCGTTAGCTCGATGTAGTCTCTGATAATTTCTACATTGCATTGTTCAGAACATTTGGTTACTTCTTATTAACATTTATACAGAAAAACTGATTCAATTTTATCGTCACTGCTTTTTACACGGTCGATGCATTAATCGCAGCATGCAATTTTCTCATAGTTAAGTCCATCCCGTAGACTGAGTGCTGGTCTCTAAATCAGACGATAATAAACCAAATCCTTTACGACTGCTTGCGTTTATGAAATATTAATTTGTTTTATAGAAAACAGTTGACGTCCCCCTGTCTCACACACACAAAATACATATAATGTTTCATTGAAAATTCCTGCTCTGTTGAACATTTGTGTACGTGTGTGGTGTTCAGTACTTTGACTTTGGGTTTTTGCGGAAAGCACTCAAATTTTTGGGTAATGTAAGTCATTTTTAATATAAAAGAATGAAAGCAAAAAGAACGAAAGAAGAAAAAAAAAGTGAATCACAAAAAACAACAATGCCTATCGTATTTGATGTGATTTTTTCACTTCTCTCTCTTTTTGATAATATGATTAATTTTTTTTTTTGCTGATGTTACGTTTACTCTTTTGTGTAAAATGAGAAGAGGGAGAAAAATGCGGTGAAATTTGTGGAAATTAAAGAACAAGAAGAAGAAGAATGAGAAGAAAAAATACATAGCAAAAGTAATCAAAACATCAATGCGTGTAGATTTTTGTCAAGTCGCATAAAAAAAAGGAACGGTAATGAGAAAGCAAAAATTCAGAACAATGATGCACAAACACAAAGAGTGAGATAATGTAACTGACACACACACACACACACACAACGCCCGATCTTTTATTCTTAGATATGACCCAGGCATTAGCACGATGTACTTTATTTGCCAGAAACGATGACTATCAACTGAAATGAAAAAGCCTCGTGCACTTATTTTTTTTGTGGATTTGACAGCACTGCCAAAATAAAATGAGAGACGAAACAAAAAACTTGGGATTTAAAATGAAATATGAGAGACAACATCATAATTGTTCCTTTTTTCGTGCGTTTGCCAGACAAATTTATTTTAGATAAGCTAGATTTTTGCTTTGTTCTGCAGAGCTTTATAAACCAAATAACAACAGTTTAAAAATATTTGAAAAAAAAAAATATTATAAAATGCGAAAACTCGAAAGTATGTTCAGAGAACAGGAAATGGAACAGAAATCTGCGTAATGGTCTAGCAACACAATCTGTCACAATGTTTAGAAATATTTTTCGATAAAAAAATGTTCCGGTAAAATTTTCATATATTCGTATAGTCCAAGAAACAAAAAAGCAACACATTACCTGCTATCATAAACATTCGACGTATTCTGCACACGGATGCTCAAGACAATGGTATGCAAGGGAAACGAAGTAACTATTTTACATATTTATACGAATTATGTACATTCACCAAATTGAGAGCGAGATGTAGATGAGGAATAATGCACGGGTTGATCGGCACACATTTACTGTGCAAGGAATTTTGATAAAATGTATTATTTCCCTCGCATTGGTGTGTTCCCTTTGTTCTCATAACGAACCACAAAACTTGTTGTTTTTCTAGGTTCCTTCGCTCATTTACAGTGCACCCCCTTTTGTATCGAATTTTGTTATCCTCTCAACCAGAAATAGCTTGCATGAATATGCGTATTTTGTGTTCAAATGAAAAATCGAACGAAAACTCATTTACCGAAAATGTACGTGCATCATATGAAATTTATTCACACAGAAAAAAACAACAACAAAAACATATTATTAATTGATGCGATGGTTGCTGCACTCGACACGATTATTTTTCATCTCATTGATGAAAAAACGTTAACAATTTGAATTATGATTTAATAGAATGCCCACGTATATTTCATATAGTAGCTGATTTTCTAGGGTGGATAAAGTAAATATTGTTGGTGAAAGAAGCGATTAAAATAGAATTATTGTTGTCCTGTCCACGAGATTAATATGAAGCAACATGTACGAATGGAAAGGGACAAATATTTTGATCACGTTGTTATCCGGATAGTTTTTGTGTTTGATCAGAGTTTATACAATGCCTGAACTTTGGTGGTAAGCATGACCGATGAACCCGTACACTTAGTTGGTTATTCAGTGTGATTAGTTGGTTTCTAAAAATTCTGATTTGAAATACAACTCATAGAGAAAATTACATCAATTTCTTGCCACTATTTTTAATCTCTTCGAACGAATATTTACTTTGAAATATTTTAATTGTGTTCATCGGATCACGCACATACTTTCTTACATAAAAAAATGTTAAAAAGAATTGTTGGCAGAGTTGTAAACTGATTTCCTTTTTAATGGCCATTACAATGCTGAAACCATATGAAACATTTTGTTTGTCTTTTGACCATTTTCGATTACCATGACATGTATGCCCGATTTCACGCATATTCGTATTTTGCCTGTCGAAATTCAAATGCCGTATACAATATCATGGCATCATCTATGCAACTAAAGCATCAGCACGAAAACGGAGAGAAAAAAAAACTATCTTCCGCATGGCAACAGTGAAAAAACTACACGAAGAATTGAAATAAAACGAAACCTAAGTTGAAAATGGCTTTCAAAAGACTATATCATGGATTAAATGCTCGACCATTTCAGTTTGAATGCATGTTCAGTGCAAATTCGGCTACCGAACCAATTTTTTTTCGGTTCGATATTCCTTTCCTCCTTTTGTCTTTTTTGGATCGCTTTTACTTCATGATTTGGCATCATAATCTAAGAATCCTTTTTTTTTGTAGTGAAAGGTTTCGCTGTTTATGCTTCCGAAATGAACACAAAGATTTTTTTAAACAACTGAACGTATATTGGAAATAATAGATTCAATAGCGACATTTCCTCTTCCCCCCCATCGGATATTTATGTTTGTATGTGTGTGTGTGACCGCTTTAAGTAAGGAAAACAGAGATATTGACCGAAAAAAAAACGAACAGAAGTCAAGACCTAAAAAGGGTTAGTTCATATATTGTATCAGCTCTCCGTATATAAAATAACGCTTGTTATGTGCATCGGGAAAACATTTAATAAACTATTTAGTTTTAGTGAATGTTTTCCAATGTTTCAACTCGTATCATTCAGCCGGCTACTATCTATCGGTCTTTTCTCTGCTCTATTTTTTCGGGTCGATCTAAATTATATTGCACGATGTTCACGATTTTTATTGTCAGATGTGATTTCGTGGATAAACCGTTCAACAGATATCATCATTCTAATAGACCCTCATGGTATGATCCACATCATCACATGCACATGTCCCAAAAATATTGACCATGGTTTTACAGAAAAATGTACACGCATTCCCCGAGTGACTTTTCATTCGCAAGAGTTAGCACCTTGAAATAAAAATGCAATTGCATATTCAAAATGGACTGGTGCGGCCGAGACTTTTTGTTGCATTTTTCTTTTAAATGAGTTTTAATGATTTTCCTCGATAATGATTTTATGTTTTGAATCTCTCGCATATAAGTTTTTTCAACCCGCACCATGGGGAGCAAACTCCGCACCTCACTTCAGTAACCCGCAACATATAAATGCTGCTTTGCATGAGTTAAGTGCTTCTATCGCTGTCTCCCTCTTTCCCACATTCACACACATATTTTTTGTGTGTGTATGAAAGAAAAAATATTTCCGGTTCGTGTGATTTGTGGACCTATGTGGTGTTTATGTGAGTCTCAAACTTTTGGCTAACTTAATTTATTCAATCATTTGATAAGCAGAATATTTGAAATGCCTCGAGAACACCGTATTTCCGTGTTGAAATGTTTGGCGTATTTTATGGACGCTCATCGTTTTCACTCTCGGCGTCCTTCTCTCTCTCTCTCTTTCTCTTTCTCTTTCTCTCTCTCTCTCTCGCGCGCGCACACACACGCAAACCATTTGTGCTGTGTATATATATATACGTTAAAGCCAGAACTTCAATATGCTAAACCAGGAAACCATTTGGCTTATTGGATTGTTGTTCATTTTTCTCTTATTACCCCCTCCCCCCTCCCTCTCTCTTCCTCTCTCAGACAGTGTGTAGCAGAATCGGTGCTTATGCGCCTACCAACAAAAATAATCTCACCCATGAATTATGCATGTTTTTATGTGCAAATCAATACACAACCAGTATTTCCAAATACTGTTCCATTTCAATGAAATTGTTGACTTTTGCTCGTTTAACGTGTTCACTCACTTGGCCAACCGTACAAGTCAAATCGAAAATTTTACTCTTTCGATATGTTTTTTTCTCGTCCTTGTTTTTATTCACTACAGTTCGGTTCTTCTGATTTGCGTGCGCTTTTTCTCCCCCAAAAACGCTTATGAGAATACGTCAAACACACAAACTCTCACACACAAAACTCAACGCATCCATTCGACCACACAAATACACACATGCGTGCACGCATTGATTATTATCTAAATCGAATCAATTCGGAATTTGATATACATGATGCCCAGTGAATGACATGCCGAAATGCAAATGTAAAAACCATAATCGTCAGCAGAATTTCAACTAAAATCACATGCGCCAGCACTCACAAAAATCGACTGCCCCAAAAATGGTCTATTGAAATGGAACATTTACGTTTCGCACAAATTACTTCACTCCAAAATGACGGTTCCGAAACAGATCTCGTCTTCACCGTGTTTGCATGTGAGGAATAGTCTTCACATGAAATAAATCCAATGAAACGACCAACAGTCAAGCATTAACATTGGTATACCAAATTATAAGTTGAAGGTTTTATTTTACTCGGCAGTAAAGTGAGTTGACCATTTTTGAAGTATCGCTTCATCGCTCTATATTATGGGGCCAATAATACACGTCCATTACTTCATTTCTCCTTTTTGCTCACTTTTTCTCGTGTGTAACCCTGTGCCTGTGATTGTGCATTTCCTTGAGAATGGATTGCAACGCCAATCATAAAATTGTACAATTGCACAAATTTAAAATGTGCACGGCTTTTGTTTATCTAATGCCATGCCATAGCTCAGATTTACAGACAAGTACGCACAGTTTCATATTTTGAAAACCCAAAATAATTGAAATATGAGGCATGAAATATTCTAAATCACTTTGTGAAACGCAATAAATTCCCAGTCTCTGTCTCTTGTAACGACAATGGTCCGTAACAAACAATAAAAAAGTGAAGAGAGATAATACACACACAAAAAAAATGAATGGAATGTGAATAAAATTTAGCGTGTCAATTAAGTGCGCCACTAGTTTAATGCTGATACTGACACTGATGCTGACCCATATGTCAGAACGTATGATGTATAATGATTGCGTTATAATGTATTAGCCGTAGCAGTTTACCCTTATTGTTTGTGCTATTTTCATGTGTGTTGTCCGTTTCGATGTCCTTTTGTTTCATTGGCATTGCTATTGTTGCCTTTAAAGACGAGTGAGTGAACGGGAACTGGAACGGGGGTGAATCATGTGTGTGTGAGTGAATGGTGGCGAAATGATTCGTGAGCAAAAGCTCAGCAAATTGTTATTTTCATCAGCACGATATGGGTCCTCCATCTATGACAGCGAAAAAAAAAACAAATAAAAAGCATATTGTGTATTTGGTGAGAGATTATAAATAACCGCTCAGGGCCTATCATCTTAATTTAACGCTGTGCGGCCAATTAAAAGATTTACAGTTTTATTCTTGTTATCTAGTGCACTAGATTCTATTGTTGAATGTCTGCAAATATATTGGCGTGGATGTGTGTTAATGTCTGTGAGTGCGAGCAAGTATCATGAAACAGCATTAGCTACCATCTATATCGGCTAGCTCAAGTTTTACGCCATATATTTATCTTTTGTATAGCCGTATGCATGTGCTTTATGCCTATAAAGTGGTATTTCTTTGCTATCACTAAATTCACACATGCAGAGAGAGAGAGAGAGAGAGAGAGAGAGAGAGAAAGAGATAGAGAAACCGTAGCTGCTGCACGCATAACAAAACGAAAATTTATCTATTCGCTAAACTATTGAAAGAAATTGAAATCGTTTGGTTCCGTTGAAGTGGCGGGATTCAAGAGGTTTCCCTCTAATAGCATTCAATGTTTTATTTCATATGATGGGAAAAACATTTTGTTTTGACAGGCCAAACTGAAATGTAAGTCTGTGTGAATAGCTACAATAAGAATTCGATATGGAGCATTACACCAGCCGCAATTCGGGAATCCGGTTTTTACCAGGGGTGAACATCTTTCGCGGCCAAAATCGACATAGAAAAATGCGTTGCGAAACAAAAATCCGAAAAACATGTGTAGTAAATTGTGAAAATCATTTCACTTTATCTTTCCTTGGCATTCTCAATGAAAAAATGATTTATAGAACATGCGATTGTGAATTTGCTCCCAGTCTCCCCTCAGTTTTTAGTACGCTTGTTCACTGTTTTGTGTGGCAGAGCTTCTGAACTGATGGGAGAGAGATTAAAATTCATTAAAATAGACTCTCAAGACTGAATTACAGCCATTCAATTGGTTTCAAATGAAGCACTTTTCAACATCAGTGCCACTTCAGTAAACTTCTTTTTTTTTGCCTTTTGACACGCCACGCCAATTGATCATCGTGAAAAAAAATATTTTTTTTCATCCTATTTTTCTACTTTGCTGATATAAAACGACTATTTTTACTTGTGGTGCCATTACTGGTTCCACACATAACTTCATTTAAATGGGGCTGTTAATTTACAAACACTCAATCATATATTCAATCGCATCTAGAGGGAGAGTTTTCTCTAAACACTAGATGGAAAGCATCCAATATAAACGACAAATCCATCATCGAAATGCCAATCCAATTGATCCACGAAAATAACATCAAAATTCAACCGAAGAAATCTCGACTATTTTTTATAATTAATTCACTCATATATATTTTATGTATGAACTAAAAGTTGCACAGAACTAAAAGAGGTGGAAACATACATTTGCATCCATCCATTTATCTTTGTAGGAAAAAAAAAACCCTCAAAGCGAGCCTTGCCATCGTACTGTGATCGATGCACCATAAAAACACAAGTTGTGTTACACATTCAATTCTGACGCATTTTTAAACGGATCAACGAATCTGATCAGAGTTTGATGTTCTACTATATTTTGGGAATCTGTTACGAGTAGTTAATCCGTAAGGCTTCCCCACAGTGGAAGAAGAAAAAAAAAGGACAATCAAAAACATTAACATTTCATGATTCACGATTTGCGATAGGCTCCTTATCAATAACTGATCGTTTGCATGTGGAAAAGTATAATGAACACTCACACAATACGATCACACTTGACTGGCTATGAAGGGCTATGAAGGAAATTAAATAATAATAAATTATCTGTAGTAAATTAGCAATAAACGGTCCAATAGATTAGTTATTCAGACATAGATCGTATCAACGCGATTTTCCATTCATTTTTGGTAACATAATCGGCGCCTTATTTCTCCATTCATAAATGGATTTTTATGATATTCATCGCACTCATTTGCCCTGCATTAAAAATTGATACGATTTTTTTTGTTGTTATTGATTTGTACAAGGATAAAAAAACACAGTGGATATCAAATGTTCAGCAATAAACCTAAGTCCTTCGAATGCTAACGCATTTGCCATACTCCTTCATCCAAGTAATAGCTATTGATTTTATTGAAAGGAAATATTGCGTTTCATTCAATTAACAATAATATGGCTACATTCATTCCAATGCTCTATTCATTTGTTTCGATCATAAATATGTGATATTTTTCATATGAATCATAAATGTTTTACGCACACGTCATTTTCTGAGCGTCGTCCATTTTCCTCATTCACCTTGAGCGAAGTGTGGTGTCACAGCATTGTCGGATTATTGCATTAATGGATTGTTGTATTAGTCTGATTATCTTTAAAATCTCAATTAATTTATTTGTATTTAAATAATATTTCTGGCACGAACGTCCAGTGCATACGCAGCACACTAGGCAGCTAGATAGCTGCGCTCTTCCAGTACGGTTTTGTATAGCTAAAGCTATTCCCATACAAAGGCAAATGGCACTGCGAGCATACAATGCGGTTACTGTGTGTTGGTGTGTGTGTGTGTGTGTGTGTGTGTGTGTGTGTGTGTGTGTGTGTGTGTGTACTGTTTATAATACACATTTCACATGCGACCTCAATCCATAAGCAATTCAATCAAAGAGATTGGTTTTCGCAATAAATCGAATCATTGTTATCAATTTCACCATAATCAGCAATAATGTTATGCAGAGTTTAATTAAATTTATAGAACTTTCAATCGGCAACTTGGGCTCGTGTGTACACCCGTTCCAATTGACGCGCTCAAGATTAAGGTTTGCTATTTAATTTTCTAATAAAGCTTCGGATTTGCTTGCGCCCATAATATCGTTATCAAACATCGTAACGTGCGAAATATACTAGAGCTGGAACGGCGCTCGGTGCAGGGGAGCTTGAGGATAGAAGTATAATCATATTCCAATTTCCTTTGCACAAACACACACATGCACACATATAAGCGGACGCTTAGAGAAAGAGAAACCATTGTGTTGGTACAACAGAAAGAGCTTTCGATCATCGAACCGAATCAAAAACCGAACTCGAAATTGAGAATCGAAACTGAGCATTTCCATCAGTCATCGATTGTAACATAAAAAACATAAATCATCACTTTATAATGAAAAGAAAAATACAAACCATAAATCGGAAAATATGATGCGCCGCCACACGATGATAAGAAAAAATGAATGGTGCAATTAATTGCTCCGGAAATTTTTGTCGAAATCATTTCGTAAGTGAATTGAATCATGGTTTATTTATTCAAAAAGATAAACGGTATCGCGCGATACTTTTTTTCCCTTCACTCTCATCTCTTCGTCGCTTCACTCTTTTCTATTTGGTTTGTTATGGTTCAGTTCAGTTCAGTTCAATTCAGTTTTGAATGCCTATCACATCTTTTACTTTACGATGACTAGTGGGTTTGAATAGACACAAATTCACATTCAAATAATACACTTTTGTAGCGAATAGCTGTCAGCATTGCAACAAAGTCGTAAGTAGAATTGATTTTGATTAATTGCTTACTGAACAGCAAATCTCGCCCATAGATTTCGCACAAGTTAAATCGTGATTTGTCTTTTCGTACATGAATCCGAATGGGGGGGAATGAAACGGTAAAGAAATATGCATTTAGCATCTTACATCTGTCTGTGCGAAAGTGAGCGAGCAACCATTTCCATTCTGGAATGCTGTTTTTTTTTATGCTTCCCCGTTTTTCGTTTACCAATATTGATCGGATATGAAGTGTAAACGTATCTAACATTGGTTTAGTGAATGAATGGAGCACATTTTCTTAATGAATCCCAAATAAATATTCAACACAAATTGGTAGTGATTTGTCGATTAAATATTTACCGATTTGGTTTTTTTTCTCCACCTTGCGTTTTTTTTCAGCCAGAGAGAGCGAGAGTGAAAGAGAGTAGATGGAGAAAAAAAAACACGGATTCTTTGCTCATTTACCACATCAAAATGACCAGGCTTATATATTTGGTTCATCTCGATGGTCTGCTAAATTAAGTGGCTATAAGCCGTAACCATATCGAAATTATATAATTGCAAGTCGATATTTGAATTCTCACGTTCATACAGAGCATCTTTTTTTCTCTATATAATGCTGTATAATACTGTCAAACACTTGACTCGGGCCCACTTATGCAACGTGTTTAACGTCCTGAGCAAGCAAGCGAGTGTGTAAGTTTGAGAGAGATCGCCTGGACATCTCAGCATCATTAGCGCAGCGTAACCTGTATGGTTTACATCGTTTCCATTTCTTCTTTGCGAGATGAATGAGCAAAAAACCACATACGATTTCGTATAATTACATTACACACACTCACAAATGTTGTGAGCTGTTGACCGAATTTGTTCACTTTTTTGCCGGGCTCGGGACACCGGGTATGTGTGTGTGTGTGCATCTTTTTGTGTCCACCTTGGTGCTACCACCACTTCCCTTCACTTTTCGACCGTCTGTCTAAATAGAAAATCAAATAGTTGGGCGGTATGAAAACGTTTTATGCAGTGATGATGTGACCACAAAATGGCCACATAATAATTTTATACATTTTCTCCCATCCAAACCATCAATGTGTAATAACAATCACACGCATCACAACCATCAACTCAAATATAACGATGATATAGTTGAAAATGGCGTGATTGCAATGACTTTGCAAAAGTGGCTGGCCACTTTAACTTTTCGCTTTATCTCTCTCTCTCTCTCTCTCCTCTCTCCTTTCGCTCTCGTTTTCGTTTTCGTTTCTCTTTCTCTTTCTCTTTATTGTCAAGCTCACCATGTTTCTAATCACAATTACACTAATAATCAATAGATCAATAGCTCAATAGCCATAATTATTAAAGACAGAATTGTCCGATCTAGTTACGAGGCGTGATTTCACTAAAGAGCAGAGGTGCTTTCAATTCTGAACTACAAAAGTTCATAATCGCTTTGCCATGAGCACTTTGGCCGAGCTAACCAGCAAGCCAACTAACTAGCCAAATTATGAATGAGTTGAATGCAATCGCCCCCTCTTCTGAAATGCCAATAGTTCAAATACATATTCGACAATGTGCAAACTTCGATCGAGTTGATGCAATTGGTCGCAACCATTCGTTTAATCCAAAATCAACGCTGTTCGTTTCTCTTTGATGGACAAACTAAATTTCCTTTCCATTTCTCTCGTGTTCTCTTGTCTCTGTGAACATGTAATCAAAATGCAAGCAGAAAAATTTATTTTCAAGCTCGATTGGCTTAGATTGTTATTACTGTTATTTAGATTATTTAAATTAAGTGGTTACTGTGCAAAAATTGGCAACGAAAAATATTTTCACAGAATTTCTTTTAATTAAGAAATCATCGGGAAAGAGAGAAAGAGAAAGAGAGAGAATAAGCAAATAGCGCATACCAACAAACATACAAAGAATAAACCGCAGTTTCACAATTTTTCGTCGCATTTGAAATGGACGCAAATTGAATTGAATGTGGGATTGGGCAGAATAAAACACACCGAAAAGGAACGGGTACGACGAAACGAGAGAACAACAAAGAAAAAAAAACCATATAGAAGAAGAAAACAGTATCCGCGTTCGCTTTATCTTGTGTTTTGATTAGCGAATCATACTAAAAATAGAAATCCAGACGCAACTCTTTTGCCATAAGCCATGCACTGCGGTACAGCCCGAATTGCCATAGATCAACAAATAATTCATGGAAAAAAGTGAAGTTTTCTTCCAAAAACTTCTTAAATTAAATTTTATTTGCAAACATTAAAACATGCTGATTTCTGGCTCGATAAACCAAACAAATAAAAAAAATGGACAGTAGCTGTAAAGCATCCATCGGCAGCGGCACCAGCATCAGCACCAGCGAACAGCTTGAAACATCGTAAATATTGTGAGAGTGAGAGAGAGAGAGAGAGAGAAAGAGAGAGAGAGAGAGAGAGAAAGAGAGAGGAGAAAAAGCGCACACATACCCAAACGAAGTTAAAACCATGGACATTCTGTTAGCCTGTGTTCCATCGGTTTATCTAATCGACTGCGAATAGTAAAACTTGCTATAAATGCTGATACATAATCCATGAAGATCTGCTTCGAGTTATATAATCATGGCTTTACATCTATACATATTTATACATATAACATTGCCGTTTATTCGCATCGTAACGAGATTGAAAGAACCGAGCAGTAGCACAAAAAAAATGCTTTCGCATGTGAAATAACTAAAATGGTATTTTTGCTTGTTCAATAGACTCGATTATGCATTTTTTGGAGGCAGACAAAAAAAGTATACGATAAAAAGAGTTTTTACATACTACACAGTTATTTTTGCTCATTTCTTCCTTTGTACCGCTCTTTTTTTTGCCGTTGCTGCGTTGCTAATGCTGGTGCCGAACCACAGACACACTCATTCACTCACATGAGCACACAAAACTGGGCAAAGCGCATGAAGAAAGAGAAAGCACTAAAAACACACTGCTGTTTCAGTTTAAATGAACCATAACCAAATATTTCACATGATATACAACAACAACAACAACAAAAAACCCAGGGACCAAAAGAAATATTTGCCAGCTTTTTTTTATGCATGTGTTTGTGTGTGTGTGTGAATAACTTTTCCGCTACGGCGGAATTAATGATTGATGTGAATTGGGTATAAAATAGCAAAAAGCCAACAACAAAAGTGCGATTATCTGCCAAAAAATATTGCTCGATGTAAATGATTTCTACATATAAATGTCGCTGATGCTTGGATGTCCGGCTTTGAATTTACTACGTTGTTTTAGTCGGCCCTCTTCTCCATATCCATCTCCATCTCTATCACCATCTATGTCACACTTTGCCTTTTTCGGCCTTCACAGATTTGGGGACAAATCGGCTAGCACATAAAAGCTTTTCCAAATTCGCACCAGTTTCTCTCTCTCTCTCTCTCTCTCTCTCTCTCTCTATGTGTGTGTGTATGTGTGTTTGCTTGGTGAATTTCAACGCGCAGAAAATCTATTCGTTTCGTGTTAAATGAGTATTATGCTCGTTAGTTAGTTGACCACAAAGATCAATCACTAGTCGATCAGTCTAACCACACGGCCCATAGATTGTCAACATCACTATTGAATAAAGAAAAAAAATGTGCTGGCAAGATGTGTAGTGTATCCGTAGCCCACATTTTGCTGTTTACTTTTAGTGAAAATGTTTTCTGATTAAACTATCAAACATTCAGTCGAGCGAATGAAGCTCACAGCAAATGGAATAGCCCACAGGCGGTCTGTTGCTCTCATTGAAAGCTAATGAAATTAATTGATTTATTCTTTTAAACTCACTGAGCATGAGCACTGGTTGTCATCCATTCAATATGTTCATTTTTGTGCTGGTTTTTTTTTTTTATACTCGATGTAAGTGAAACGGCTCGATATCTCTACAAAAACCTCTCAGTGACCTACTTTCATGGGTGATGCAAAGCGAACATCTCTCAATTAGTGTATTTGTTCCTTAATTCACCATCAACGAATTTAAGCTTGTCGAATAATCAGTGAACGCAATAAATACGGTCGAAAAGCATAAACGAGCATTTCAGAGAGAAGAAATCATATTTTTTAAAGCATAGTTTCGTATGTTCAACAAATTCCCTCAAAAGATGTATGTGAAACGTAAGCAATAACTTACCATCACCCAAAATAATGTGGACAATTTTCAACATCGACATTATTCTTTATTTGTTGTTCGTTGTTCGTTGTTCGTTGTTCGTTGTTCGTTGTTCGTTGGATATACACAACATGCACATAGTTCGGATTCGATGATCGAGCATCGATTACACTATCTGAACTCACATTAACCACCAACTGATTTAACATAAAATCTGTTTGCTTGCAATAACAGAATAAAAGCATATGTACGAACCAGAAAGTAACTCGCTGAGAGCGGGGTGAAAATCGAGTGCTATTTTCACTTTAGCGCCCAGTTGGTTCACAGCACACGTACAAGCAAACGGAGGATGATCACACACACACAGGCACAAGAACGAAACATAGAAACACACACACACACACACACACAAACACACAATTATTGATTGGTGTATATTAAACCATTTGTTTTAAATTGTTTACTCTCATTTCCGTTTTCAATAACAATAATAATAATGATGATAATAATGTGAGTAGTAATAAATGTGCGCTTGGCACTTCACTGGTAAAGTGAAAATATCAATGGTTTCGTACCCATGATTATATTTAATTGTGTTCATCGATAAAGAAATAAATGCACGATATTTTTGTCAATGCCAACGTTCCATTCCGTCAAATACTAAAATGGTGTACACGTTACCCACACAATAACTCTTATTCATTTGATTTGATTTGAATTTTTTTGCATTCATCATCACGTGTTAATTCAAGTTTAAAAAAAAAACTTTGAGAGAAAACCCATGGCTTAGGATTGTCCGATTAAAATAGATTCTTACAATATGGTGAAATAGTGAATTGTATAGTTTGTTTAAAAAACCGTTTAAAATGGTCGAAACTTTTAGTGGCTAATACAGAAAAATATTTTGCCACTCAATCATATTGTCCCTTGTTAATCTATATGAAAGAACAAATAAAATACAATTTGACTCATGGAATATCGAATTGAATTTAATGAGAAAAATATTATTAAAATTAATGAAGTAACTAAATTTGAACGAAGGATTCATCGCTAAATCTGGGTGCTCTCCTCCTAGATTGAAATCCATGAAATTAATCGTTGAGTTGGTATAAAAGTGTTGGTGGTAGCTCATTCATGTCCAGTAACATGGAAAAGTGAGAATTTAAATTGTCTAACAAAGTCAGACAATTCAATAGCAGAATAATGACGGCGAAATTGTTCTCGGCCGAAAGGAAACGCGAGCGATGCAATCGCAAGAGAGTCAACACAGAACTTGAACTGGAACAATGAACCCACGAAAACCAAAACCGACACGACACGGTCTGTATCTACATCTCGATACTTGGTGTTTCTCATACCGAATCGAATCGAATCGAATAAGAATGAAAAAAAAACCAACCCACACATATTTATGTAATTCAACAATTCTCAGAAGGATCAAAGCAAAAATGTGCGTCTATATATATTCAAATTGAAACATATACATGCACAATGCACTTGGTCTGCAATGGTTATGTTGGGAAGGACAATAGAAGGACCATTTTTAAATATTTGTTCTAGAAAAATAAGTAATGCCAACAAACGTTGTGTTACTTGAATTTTATGACCGAATACGTTATAGGTGTTTCACTTAAAGTTCTAGCTAGGAAGGGTTCTAATCTTGCTCTTTTCACACCGAACGAGAAAGAAAAAATCACTCGGATAGCGAAAAACGAAGTGACGCATGATATCGAGGTTGGTTCGCCGAACTATTTTCATTGTAAATGTCACTGCTGTGAGTTGGTTTTGGTTGTTTGCTCTTTCTTTTATCAAAAGACGAAAAATACATACGCCCCGAACACCATATGCTTCGGAGTTTCGAAGCACCACAATTCAGGAAATTCCGTATGTGTGTGTGTTTTTGTGCACGCTCGACGATGCTTTACTTCGTACAACGTGAAAATCATATTTACTCAGAATGTAGACGAGCAGATGGCAAACATACACAAACTCCTTCGGTGTAGTCATCCGGGCCATAGTTTGGTAAAGTTAAAGGCGTATTCAATGCTCAATACTCATTGCTCATTGCTCATACCATTTACTTGCACGTGGGCAACAAATATTGTAAAATAGGGTGACAGGGCTTAAATATAAGCTTAACGGAATGGAATTGATCATAACCTTCATGAATTTGGCCTCGAATGGTTTAGAATCATCATCAATCAGCCGCCAAGATGCTCCTTGAAAATCCGTAAACGGTGAACAAGACTAAGAGAGAAGTTCTTTTAGGCACACCAGTGTTGACATCCGTCACTGAACCTCCCATGAAACATTTTCGATTACACATCATGTATAATAGTGGCCATTTGTTGTTGTATTATATTCTCTTACTTGTCACTTGACAGTCACACATTTATCTATGTTTAAACGAAGCCTTCTGAAATCATTTCAACTATTCTTTTCGATTCGTACTTCTTTTATATTTTCACTTCCATCTCTTGAAATTGTCAGTTTTTCATTTGTTTTCCATGTTTCATTCAGCGCCATTCGCTTATAATAAAGTGTGTGTGTGCGCGCTTACGTGTGGATTCGTGTGTTTGGAACAATTTCTTGTCATTTCTCAAAAAGATATAGAAAAGGCTTAGACTAGAAAATAACAATACGAAAAGTAGATGCAAGCGAATTTTGCGATTAGTTATATCAAATTGAGCATAGCTCGGGAAAATAGCTCGTCGATTCAATGAAAAATGTCCCATTTTTCGAAGCACACAAAATGAAAAAGTAAAAATTGAACAATGTGTTACTTACACTTTGTGCATTTGGTCCGTGTGTTCGTGTGTATATTAAAACGTATGAGTTAGATCAATTTGTTGTTATCCAACATTCAGCTAAACGAACAAATATTTGAGACACACGTACCAAAATATGTTAAAATTGAATTTGTCCATGCTCGACTCAATGCAGCAATTAATCAGAATAATTTATTCAATTTGAAGCGAAACATTGTTGTAATTGCAAAGACTTCCGGTATTTTCAACAATTGAACTGCTTTTTTCTATCGCTCTCTCTCTCTCACACACACACACACACACTCCTGTGATATATATATATATATAGGTAATGAAATAAATGCAAATTAGACACACATAGTGAAAAAAACATGACCTGATTTAGACAAAACAATTAGACATCCCTAGCTTTTTTACGAAGGAGATTTTGCTTGCAAATACAATAAAGCAACTGTAGCTATCAATTCTTGAATTTACATCGTTAAGTGTGTACACGTACACCGTACAGTGTACACGTTCACGATAATGAAATCGTACAAAGTTGAAATACACACAGTACTTTCAGGTGGTTAACATATCGGTGTTGAAATTATCTAACGCAACAACGATACCATTCTTTCCAACATCCACGACAAATTTAAACAATGCGCTTCGATTCAGCTTTTTTTTTAAAAGTACAGATCTTCAGCTATCTCGTCTGCATTGAAATGTTGATTTATATGTGCTTGAGCTCACATAAAACACACTTGAAATAACGCTTTAGTAATGCAGAATCAACTGAGAAGAGAGCCAACTAACGAACGAATAAACGAACACACACACACACACACACACACATATGAGACTACGGAACACTAACCGTCTTAAGTGTTTTAAGCTTTACATGCTGGTAACGATCTCACCCAAGTGCCTGCACTAGGTCAGTATATAATTGCTATTCAACAACTCAAATACGCATATGCATTTTTGCTCGAACGCAAAACTTAAACTCTATCACTAAGCAAGTGTATGCATGCATAGAAACATGGACGTTTCGTATTCGTTTCGCACTTGTGAATAAATAACTTGATTTCATCGAAAGAGTGAACGAGCGAAAGAGATAGAGAGAGAGGGTGAAAAGGAGAGAGAAAGAGAGAGAGAGAGAGGGATGGGAAGAATTTAACATGAAACGGCATTGTGCACCATTCACAGCACTTCTATATTTATTTTGTACGCTTAACTATATTTTTCTTCATAAATCATTGTGCCAAAATGTAAATGTATGCTATTTTAATTTTAATAACGCGCACACATACTGCAGATATATATATATATATATATATATGTATATTGTATATATATGTACTATATCAGCACACACCGTGACGGTTGTATTGCCACAATTGTTGTTGTTGTCGCCTGGATTGTTCATTGGCTAAATTTCCATTGGTTCATAGTATGGCGGTCACGTTACATTATTCGGAAGACGAAATACAACAACAACAAATAAAACAATGAAAATTACACCAACAAAACCCAATTGCGCAGGCAAAGAGAGAGAGAGAGAGAGAGAGAGAGAGAGAGAGAGAGAGAGAGAGAGAGAGAGAGAGAGAGAGTAAAAAAAAGGTTTGACCGAACTTAGAAAAGTGCACGCAAGCTCCAAAACAACAGTAAAACGATATGGCATCGAAATATACATATATGGATTAACATATCGAAGCGATAAGCGATAATAAATAGTAATTTTAGCTTTACAAACCTATTGTGCCGTGGAATGTGAATGCTGAGGGGGGGGGGGTGGATTTGCAACGATTTCTTTTAGACAAGAACCACTATTGCCACTATAAACTCTACAGAGAATTCATTTCTTATTATACAATGTTCTTTTCTTCCCACATGCAGTATGTGAAGTACCCCGCTAAATTCGACACCCCGATTTCACGTGGCATATCTTTGCTATTATATTAAAACGTTGAATGATAATTGGTATTTGTTTTTCAAAAAAAGGAACAAAAAAAAATCCACACACACTCACACACATATTGAGATTAGATAAAACAATTGTTCAATTATTTTCATTTGAACAACTGTTTCGAATACGTGACGCCTACATCTTATGTAGGTGAAACAAATACTCTTGAGCTCACAGAAATAAAAAAAAAAAAACTTTGTGTTACGGTTAATAGTCACCCTGCCATAATTACATATAATTGCTAATTTTTTTTTCTAGAATAATTTACTGAAAAATATTCGTTCACTGAAACACTTTGCATAAATAAGTTGCATTTAAACAACAGCAAATTCTATATGAAAAAAAAAACGCAGTTTTAGAAAGTGGCTGGATAAGTGGTAGTTCGCATGGCACATTAGATGCTAGTTGCGAAAAAAACCCAAACCGATTGGAATAAATTTACTCCAAATCTACATTGAATGACATAAAAGCCATGCATTGTGAATATTTTTGTATTTAATATTCCTTGGCTTGTGTAGTCTCAAAAGAAAAGGTCGCTACGAAGAAAAAACCAACAATCATGTATCTTGAAGTAGCATTTTATACTTTTCAAGCGGACTTAGTTGAAATTCGAGGATATAATTACTCTTGGGCTCAATTTCAATGTATGCACATCGCGCGGAGACTGAATTGTATGACTTTGTTTTTTAAATGATCCGAACACTCAACACTTTCAACGGGATGGCCATATTACCAGGTCTGTCACGATGAAAGCACAATGAGCAAATATATAAATTAGTTACCGCGATTTATTTATATATATATACATTGATAGTATACACAAAATGCATATATAAATATAAATATATATATATATTAACTCTGGAGAACATGCAACACGGAGCATAATCTTAATTCATTCAATGGCTCTTACGTACTGCAAACACGTATTTTCATTAAAATGTTAGGGCCGCGCGCGCGTTCGCTCACATACCAGCCAGCATAGTAGCTAACTGTGCTTAAGGGTCCACTGAACAATGGCAAAATGCTTTAAATGTTGCGCCTTAGTATATGGAAAAATTCCAATTATGATGATGATTTTTCCATATCATTATAACCTCTGTTTGCGGCTAAACATAAACATAGTTCACAATTCGCATTTTAGATCTACGCGAACAAAAAAGGGGGGTACGTACATCGTACATATGAGTCCCATTCAAACACACTTCGCGTGATAAACGCACTTCAAAATACATCGAGAAAAGAGTGGAGCCATAGCCAGCTGTTTGGCTGGTCGCAGTTGCAACGCTCACCGAACACAGTGCAGTTGACACGAATAGCAAGCGGCATAACTCTATCATCTAAAACGATACATACGTTACCCGACCATTTGAACAGTCGATTCCCCAGCCCCCGATATTCTACCGTTCAAAGTATAATAAAATAATTTGTTGTAATCTTTCGATGTTGTTGTTTTTTTTTTTATTCTTCTACTTTCCGATTACTTTGACGCCACTGTCAATAGAACACCGATAAGCAGCCTGGTGCCTTCGTTTCGTATGTAATTTCTACACATTGTGCATTCTCACGGCAACAAAATAGCAATTTTAACGTCGAATGAAATGTCCATAAGAATAAATTAGTGGGTATGCGATTGTGCGGCTAACGCGCTTCAACATTGCCATTGTTCAGTGTGATGTGTGCTATGCAGTGTTTAGTACTTCGTTGTACTGGCTCAATGACAACAAATACGGCATAATCTATCAGTCGAATCGGTGCTCTGATTCGATTCAATTGATTTTCAGTCACACTGTGTGAAATATAATTGCTCTTTTGCGTTTTTCCCTCTCTTTATCTCTACACTTTTACCGAATGGTATAATTATTTCGAACGTTTCATTCCGTGAATATAACTTGGGATATTTTCTGGATTTATGATTTTGAAGCCAGTTAACCGTTGTTTTTCTTTTGTTCCATCGATCTGTTGTCATTGCATTCCCTTTTTCAACATTTCAATCGATTGACGAACATTTGATTCGTGTTGCGCATTAAAAATAATGAAGTGTTGAACAGGAGACCAACCAAAAGAGTATTACGAAATCCAATCGCATGTTTGCTGTGCAATAAAATGCTTTACATTTTTCCCATCTACTTCTTTCGCTCAATTTCCAACATTCATGAATACGTACGATTCAAGCGACATTTATTACGTAAACTAAAAATTGTCGTTCAAGTTGTACATATTCGATTTTCAAGTGTTTTAACAAATATCTTGAACATTTCAACCAACATACCATTGCCACTCACCGCAAAAAAAAAAATCAAATAGCCACCTGATCCATGTATATGGGGAAGAAGAAAAAGTGTGCGCTTAGAATATCGTCAGAAGCAGAAAGAGCCACATGAACGTGTTGAAAGTCAATTGAGAACAAGGCGACATGCACACATAACACATGAACAGGCAAACGAAGACTCATGAATAATTCTATTTGTTATTCGTTTCTCTGTATATCTCTGTCTGTCTCTGTCTCTTTCTATATGTGCATAAAACATAAAATATAAAATAGTGAAATCAAAGTAAAAGCCTAATAAATAAATGCTATCGCCGTCAAAAGATGAGAATAAATAGCAATAATCACCACAAAACACCGATCCCCTTTCCATCAGCCTGTTAGCCATAAATCACATAAAAGTGATGATGATGCTATATGCATGAGTGTAAGTGGTGCTGTCGCCATCGTCGCCATCGCTGTCCATTTTCAACTGCATTGAATGTATGTGTGCAAAAGAGTGAAAGAAATTGAAAAAAAAAACATATCAAAAGAAGAGGAAACGGAGAGAAAAAGAGTGAGAGAAAGTGAGTTCATGACATTGGTCAACGACGTCGAAGAAAATTGTTATGATATTTCATTCTGTTGGGGCGCGTTGTTGCCTCTAAAATGGTTTTTCGCATTCTTATACTCATTCTTATTCCGATTTCGATTTCTCATGCTCTATACAATACCATATAGTCTCCAGTTGAGTTTGCTTTTCTGTGTTGTATAATGCTTGCCCCCAGCCGCTGATACCCGCTACTACTGTTCTACTGTTCCGTGCTAAAATGTTAAGTGTTGAAGAGTTCGAAACATTGGCGCGATTCAGTTCACTCTGTGGGCTCTTCTCCTCAATCTCTCCGCGCTCCGCGTGTTTTTTTTTTCAATTGCTCGGTTCCCTGTTTATTTCTATCTATGAGTTGAAGCTAAGTTGATGGCGTTTCCGTTTTGTTGAAATGCTTTGGCCGCATCTGTTCAAAAGGGAAAAAAAACATTTTTCGCGTTAACGCGCCACAACATAAAACATCATTTATGCCAGTGTGAGTTAAGTTGTTTCACTTTCGGAAAAATATTGATGGAAAATTACAGATATAGAGGCGCTTGCTCGTTTTTCTTCCTCTTCTTCAGTGTTTTTTTTTTCTATTAATAAAATTGTTTGAATAATGGTTTGGCATCGATCGAAGTGATATTGATAGATAAGAAGAGTGCAGAATGGAAAAAATCGAACTGCGAAGAATAAATGGAAGTAACCAATGCAATAAGAGAGAGAGAGATAAAGAGATAGAGAGAGAGAGAGAGAGAGAGAGAGAGAAGCAAAATGAACATGATCCATACTAGCTTCAAGAGCCTCTAGTCTAGAGACTATGTAAAATAAAATGTGGAAGGAGAAGGAACGGTTGTGTGGGGGATGATTTTGTAATGAAGAGGTTTGCTCTACTGCTTGAAAAATGGTGTTATGTTATGTTTTAAGTGATTCAAAGAAATGCTGAGTTTCAACGAGTCATCTAACTGCCCTTGTTTCACTCGCATTTCGTTTGAGGCGTAATTTTTGTTGGTGTTGTCAATTTTTTTTAGTGCGTTTACCCAGTCGATAACATATTCAAATTCATGGCACCTTCAATTTATTTTGAAAATTGAATCATACACATTCGTGAAATGTGATTTCGAATAAAGTTGCGTTAAAGGGATTCTACTTTTGAAATGAAATAAATGTGCAAGCACACTCGTTACTTCTTTATCGGGTGTGCTTTTTTTTTGTCATTTCATGTTATCAACTATCGTAACATATGCACATAAACATACTCGGTTAAGGGCATGTGTGTCTGGTGATGGAGCGACCATTTTGGATTCCTTGTATTCTTGTGTAGAAACAAAAAATGCGAATTGTGCTGAAGCGACTATTTTAAATGCTTCCGTTTCGATCAAACTCAGCCGTTAGTTTGACTTTTATTTTATTGGTTCACTTTTTAACCGGATAATTTTACAGCAGTCGAAAGAGTGAATGCGTAGTTGGTTCAGCACCCCCGACTACTTGTGAGTATGGATACTACGTTGATTAAGGTGTGCAATGGTTAGGCGAAAAAAAAATCTCTTCCTCTATCTCATGAACACACACACACGCACACACATTGAACGTTCGTGAACATTGTTTCGTATATGTTGAAACAAAGTTTTACAAACTCGTTTGCGTATTTCCCAACCGTATCATATGTTTGAAGCGCATTTACATGTTCAGACGTTCGTTTCATATCATCGACTGTGTGTACTTTGGCTGCGTACTTCATGATACTGAAACTGAGAAAAGCTCCTCCGCTGGGTTACAGATGTCTTCTCTCTCTCTCTCTCTCTCTCTCTCTCTCTCTCTCTCTCTCTCTCTCTCTCTCTCTCTCTCTCTCTCTCTCTCTCTCTCTTCCTCTTTGAGTGCTTTTTTCTTGATTTTGTTCACTCTGTGTGTTCCAATATAAAAAAAGTAAAACATACACATGTCATGTTTACTTTATTTTTTGCTGCTTTTTCTGTCACATTTTTATTTTATTTTTCTTCGAAGGAAAACCTTCTTTTTCTTGTGTGTCACAATATTCAATCGCTTCATTCTGTATGCGTATGTGTGTGTGTTCCAAGTCCACACGACCAATGCCGTGTACATGAAAAAAAAACTTGTAAGAAATTGAAATAATTTCTGCATTATTGAGCACATTTTTTTATTGTTGCTTTTTTTTATTTGAATTTCGCCCTGAATTTACCGCATATGCCAAATACGTGGTTGCACCTGTTAATGTCAGATCATGGTAATGTACGCATACACAATCAATATGAAAGGCAAAGTTGTTGCCACACATTGCTTTTTATTTCCTTCGCTTCTTACAAATTGTGTTGTGAACATTTGAAAGAAAGAAAAAAAAACAAGTGATGGAGAAAGAGGAAACTGTAAATAAGGAGTAATCAGAGTTTGGCAGCAGCCGAAAAAAAAGTTTAGTAGAAATGCCGTTCGTTGACTTCGCAATCAGCAACAATCCAATGAAAAATGTAAACAAAATGTTTGCGCCCACGAGTTAATATATCGATTGCTGTCATCATCGACGGAATGAAAACCAATTGCAATTTGTCCGTCGGAAAATTTGTCGGGGCAAAAATCTCTGAACAACAATTTCGTGTAATAATTTTACCAAAACATGTATATGTTTGACGATGATGAAATGCCCATGAGATAAATTGAAGCCAATCGATCGAACATTTAAATATTTAATTTCGATTTTCACTTGTTTACTTCTGCCAAAGGAAAGTAAATGTTTCGGTGAAAGGTTTTTTTTTCTTCATCTCAGCACGTCGAATGAACAACAAAAACTTTATCCGAAGTACAGATTTTACTTCGTTTTATTCTTGCATATTCGAACATCGAACATATGGACTTGAAATCAACATAAACGAACCGAAGTGACATCCAAAATATATGTTCCACGTCGGCGTTTGAGAAAATAGATCCATCAAACAGGCTTGTGATATGACTCATATCATATGAGCAAACAAAATTGCCGGGCAAGAAAAATTGAATGGTTTCTCCCATGGTGAGAAATAGAGCGAAAGATAGGGCGGGTGAGGGTGGTTGAATTTCAGCTATTTTAATCTCGTGCGTGTATTGTATATGCATACCCCTGGTCTCGTCCCCAACCTCACACTCCCGGTTGCTCTCTCTCCCTCTCTCTCTCTCTCTCTCTCGGGCTCTCTGTCTTCGTCACCATCGTGGATGCATGTAAATTGTGTATGCGAAATACCGTTTGATTATATGGCAGTTTGGCAACTAGTCGCTAGCAATAGCCGACAGCTACTCCTGAAATCATGATTATTGTATGATCAAGGATAGCAGGCATACTTGTGTATTTGGAATGCTTTGATATCACAATCTAACTATCAAACTATGGAATGTGTGCAACTATGCGGCTCTCTCTCTCTCTCACTCTCTTTTTCTGCTTGGTATGGTTCGGTTTGGTTTTAGTTTGGCCGTTGATAATACAGCGCCGTTGAATGCACATTCATGAACCTGCGAATATGTTCCCGAATACATGTCTCCGTGTAATTTGAAGCATATCGTTTGTCTTTCGTCAATGCTCTCGGCGTAAAAACTAGGGGAAAATTAACGTGGGTTTGAAATTGAAGATCGATTCAAATGCGTCCGTCACACATAAAAATGTTCAATCAATGTCCAAACCTACCCCTAGCAACCCAACCGATTCAATCTGACAATCACATCGGCTACGGAATGCCGGCAATAGTTACGGTGGCTATAACAAAGGCAATATTTATTAGATAGGTAGATTATGTTGTCAGCAATACACAAAATTGTGTATGCAGTGAGGTAAGTGCTGTATACGACCTTTATTGGAATTATGATGCTACGGCATTTGTTGTTGTTGCTTTTCGTTTGCTTGCCGACAAGCTCCGTCATCTTTGTTATTTTGTTATTTGGGCTGGTTTTGACCGTGCATTTTTATTCAGCACCTCCACTCACTCTCTCTCTCTCTCTCTCTCTCTCTCTCTCTCTCTCTCTCTGTGTGTGTGTGTCTCTTCCTTGCTCACACACAATCTCTTCCTCTTTATCGCTACATTTTGATTGTATTGCTGTTGTGGATATTGCCTTTTTTTTCTCAACATAAACTCCGTTCAAATTCCCATGAATGCCATCGGTCCCCGATATGCTTTTGTACAAAAACACATAAAACGAGCTAATATTTCAGGTGAATGATATGTTATATGAAAATATGCATCGACACATCACTTGCTCTATTTCTCGGGTATTGATATGTAATACCATAAATGCAACTACAATGTACCGAAAAACCGACGTGAACGAAACGCAAATTACAATTACATTATTGGCGCTGCTGACGATGCAATGCAAAAGATTTCATTCCTTTCCATAAAAAAAAACACACACACACACACCGTAGTGCCGGAGTGTTCACTCACTCACCCTCACATGCATACCATCCAAAGCGTTCTCCTATTCGAATTGTGATCACACTGGATTTACTGTTTTTATAACCATTATTACAATTTGAGTATAGAAAGGAAGAGGTATAGTTGGATGGAAAAAAGAATGTAAGTAGTACAATGTAGTTATATACTCATTTTTGCGACACATAAACACGAATATAACGCATTTTCATCAGTTTTTTTTTTGTGAATTGCTTGCATAATTCATGGATTTTTATTTGATTGTTCATTCTAATAATTTCACTCCATGCTTTCTAGTATGAACTTGTTTACCACCACGGTGGTCCATATGAAAACACTCGATTGAAAATATTGACAGAAATGTTTTCTTTACGTTCAAACCGAAATTGTTTTGTTGAAATGTATTTTAATTTTGTTGTGTTCCGGTGAAAATTTGAACAAGTTATAGTAACCAATTGTGGTTAAGATTCCCAACTTAGGAAATGCTTAATATGATAGCGAGTTGTCGATGATTGATGAACACACGTGTATATCGGACTGAAGTGTGTTGACGCATTATTAATTTGCTTGATACGATTTTTCATAAGTTATTTTGCAAGCTTTTTGTGTTATTTTCATAGCTATAAGTGTCTGGAACATGCAAGATAATGTTCAAACATTTTACTTGTACTTCAATGCGGCTTCATTCAAACAAGGCTACGGCCACGTTGTAAAGCTGATTCACACGTTCACCAGGTTTAATCATTATAAACTACTTATGCTGGTTCCATGTGCTCGGATTCTCGGACTTAGAAATAAGAGAATACTTGTACAAATCAAATGAAATGATACTATCAAAAATAGCTTAAACTCAATAAGTCTAACAAAATTATAATCGTTTAAGTCAGGAATGGCCGGCATTAGCTTACCGAAACGGTAAGAATATGAATATTCGCAAAGCAAGATCATGATTATAAATAACTACTCATTTTTAATACACATAAATTTTGCATTTAAAAAACAAATTTGTTCGCATTTAAATCTCAGATTTAATTTTTGTGCTTTATGAAGCTCAGATGTTTTTCTCGTTTCCACTAAAGTGACATCCAAATTTGATGAAAAAAAAAAAATAGAATTTTGTAAAACCACACAGAGAAAAATATGTTGGTGAATATTGTGGGCAACAAACAATATATCGTCGACTGTATTTAGAGTGTTGTTGACAATGTCGAACTCAGCTCATTTTATTTTCATTATATCTGTAGTTTTCGCTGTCATGGTGCTATTTTTTAGATGCTAAGGCCATTTGTATGCCATTCACCATACGCATATGAGATCCACTCGCATTCTCTTGTTGTCATCTCTCCTCTTCTCATCTATATATTTCCCATTGAATATGTAATTAAATTTGGACATTCACATAACAATAATGCTATTTACAAATACTTTGCAATTGAGACAGCACAACTGTAGTATGGGTTCGATAGGTGTATTTGTATATTAATTTTCTGTCTGTAAAATCAATGGCAACTTTGACACTCACTCTACATACAACAGACTCGCAACATTAAAATAGAAAACAACAACAATAGCAACAACAACAAGAACAAAGAGACCGAGGGAGTAACAGTGATTGACTATGGGAAAATAACGAGTATTGGGCCTGGGTGATAGAGACAAATTTTAGCAAACTGGATCGCATCATAATAAATTCAATTACAATAATAAAGTTTGAATTACAGCTTGATTGCCACATTTCCATTAACACTGAACGAGAGAGAGGGAGAGAGAAAGGATGCATCAAAATACTGTGGCAAAACGAAAGCAAATACAATGAGTATACAAGCCAGCGACTGCATCAGAATTTCTATGTTGACAAAATTGTTGATAAACAACAATGCAATGGCCAAGTCCGAATGAGAGAATAGATAAAAGAGAAAGAGAGGATAATGTACATGTACAATGTACATCGAATACACATACGTGCTATCGACAGAATTTTATAAAAGCTTCGTTCTCTTAATCCACTATAAAACTTTAAAATCTCGCCTCGACAAAATATTGAGATACAAATATAATGAAATTGTTTTGTTGATGATGCCATTGCTTTGATTGGATATTGATGCAGAATGACACAATTCGTTTGATAAATTATAGCACAACAATAACAACATACATATATAAAATATATATATATATAGGGGTAAGTGGGGCAAATCGAGACATTCAATAAAATGATACGACATGTAGTTTAAACTGTTGAACTGCTTTGGCTTTGTTGCTAATATACTCAGATGATATATACAATATTTAAAATGTGAAAACCTAAAGAAAACCGTCTCACTCTGCCCCACTCTCCCCTATATAACAATAAAACATACAAAAAATCAGCCTACGTGAAATCCATTCGATGGTCAGGCATAAATGCGCATTGAGTATGCAAGCGGTCTTTGAAGCCCGAATAATTAGTTCATTCGTTCGTTCGTTTTTCAATTGCTTTTATTCAATTTCTTCATCAACGTGAATGCACGATCCCAACTGTTGACGGACTTGCCGCCATTTCTATGAAATAGAAAAAAAAAACTAAATGCCGTTGAATCAAATGTCATGGAGGAGCCAAAAACTGAGAATACTATGGGCACGGGCATTATTAATGATCGTTAAATTACGTTGTAAAATGAAGAATGAGTTGAACGTGAATGGCAAACTTGAGAACAGTGGGGATGTCATGTACAAGAAACATGATAAAATGAAAATTTGTTACCATTTTTCTAATCGAAAACAAGAACGTGGTTCCGATTTGGTTGTTGTTCCTGTTTGTTTTCTCGTTCAATTTTCTGTATATGCAATGATTTTCTATTTGGTGTCATTGTCTCCATCACATCGGGAACAAGATTGAGGAAGAGATGATTCCATTGGTTTGCACCCTACAGGGATGTTTTTTTTGTGTGGCTTTTCATCCATTTTTCCATATTTGGTATGGTTTTAAGCTGTCGTCCATATTATATCCGAACGTGTATAGAATTCAGAGTAAACCTACATCGATTTTTCACATCCTACCCCCCGCCCCCTCCCCCCAAATGTATCTATGCGATACTATTTTATGCTCAATGCTCTTGTGTGTGCATGTGTTTATTTGCTGTACGCATAGGAAATAATTAATGTTATTTACATGACTTTTCTCAAATACGAGTAAAAATTTGTGCAAAATATTGATTTAATAGATTTGGTCGCGTGAGTTTTTTTTGTGTGCTCATTCTGCGAAATCATTGTATTCCCGTTGCACACACACAATTTTTCAATTTTTTCCTCCATATGATTTAAAGCTATTAAATCATACAAGCTTAAATGGAGCTCCATAATCGTTCACTAGCTAAAACGAAAAAGAGAGAAACATGTACACAATAAATTGGTTTGGTGTTATTCTTTTTATAGTTATTTTTGTTGATGATGTTGATGATGTTGATGTTGGTGCTGTTGCTGCTGTTTTTGATTCGTATGTAAATTTTTCGTCTCGATGAAAGCGAGCAAAACAAAATAAAAAGTGTGCGCGCGAGAGAATTTCGAAAGTTTTTCGAACAAATAACGCGCCATCGTATTCGCGAATACACACAAACACACACACACGCACACACTTTCACATATATATTATTATATATATATAATATTAATTAAAACCACCGATCGCATATTTACTGATGCGTATATAAATATTTTGTTGCAGTGCAGTTGTTTCCATTCCACACATTCATCAATTTACAAACACAACAGGGTGCATGAGAGCATGTACAAAACCGAACACATTTACATTTTAATATTCTGAATTATTTTCATGCAACCCAACTTCATGATTTATGTCGTGAATCATTTCTTTTATGGGCGAATAGCAACAACAACAATAAAAAGAAATAGGAAAGTTTCAACACCGACTAGTTTATGAATATAATGCATGAGAACAAGCGAAAGAATGGAAAATGGCAGGAAAAGAAAGCAGCAAATAGATTATAACGTATGCGCTGATACACACGTAAGAAGTAATAAAAAATCAATGTATGACATGGTGAAACAAATGGGCTGTATGTATGCAGAAGGAGGAAGATAGAAGATAGAGAGGGAAATAGAGGGAATGAAAAAAAAATACCGGGCACAAAGTATAACAACGACAAAAGTTTGTAAGAAAATGTTGAAAATTGATTTTCTCGCTCTCTCTCTATCTCTCTCTCTCTCTCTCTGTGTGTGTGTGTGTTTATTTATTTCTTCATTCGTCCCTGTCGCACCCCGTATCGCTTCGTTCGTTCTTGGCTGTTTTTCTGAAAATACCAGCGCTAAAGTAAACAATCAAACAACTACCAATCGTTTCCGCAGTTTAACCACATACATTCAGTGCCAAAGTAGTCGCGAAGAATGATTTCGTGAGAATTTTCGATGTTAACGGAAAATATGAGGAAGTTTTTTTTTTTTATTTCGGCGTGGTATTTTTATTTTATTTTCTTGGGAAAAATAACCAAGAGCTTGCTGAAAATCTGGCTCGTTCGTTTCATTTCGTTTCGCCATTTTTTCCGCCATGTATTTAAGGGGTGCGGGACGCATATTGAACCACCAAAAAATGTAAAATTCTATGCAAAAATTGCACAACCCAAAAGTACTAAATTCTTTTTTATGGTTCATTAGCTGTATAAAATTGGTCCATAAAACGCTAATAAATCAAATCGAAAAAACATTATCTACAAATCTCTGTTGAATAGAGTGAAAATCGCGGCAAGATCGGCTTCGATTTCTCTTTTTTCAACCACTTTTCATGCTCAACAGAAAAGTATAAAACAACTCAAATGCCAGAGAAAAAAAAACACAAACAAGAAAGAAAAACTTTTTCTATTTCATCGAACAAGAACCATCAATCAGCCAACTGCAATTCCATTCAAGTAGCTGCATATACACTCGCATTCATATGCATATACTCACGCACATACGCATAGTACAACATAGGCACTCACCCCCCCCCCCCCCTCTCTCTCTCTCCCAAGCCAACAACGCTGATTCGGTCAATTTATTCATAATCCAGTACGTTGAAAATGATATTAACCCTTTTTCACATCCATTGAACCTTATACTAAACGATGATAAAATAAATGAAGAACATCTTAAAATTATTCATTAGTACCTTAATGAAAAGATTGGGTGTTTGTGTCGAATATTCCGTCTCACTCTCTTGCACCTACCCATCTAATGGTGAAATTAAATATTCATAACGTTTCAGTAAATTGTTCATGCATGATTCGGTTCGATTGTGTGGAATCCATACCAAGAAGCGAAACCAAACATACATCTCCGCACTTCGTTGCGCCCATTCGAAAACTATTTCCCATGTGATTATATGACAAGAGGGGGAGAGGGGCATGGAAGTAATTCCGAGATGCACCTAATGGTTTCTACTCTGTTCGTTTTGCTTAAGAGCTTCCATTAATTTCAGTGACGGTTGATGATTTTCGGCTAAGATTTTGGCTACTCTCCTTACACATGTATATTTTATTACTTTGATTTTTTTTTTATCTCAAGCGTATTGCGCGCTCTCCGACTTCCAAAAAGTTGTGACCTTCCATCATGCGAATTAATGACTATTGACTATACAAAATCAATTCTACGCCGGAAAACTGTTCATGATATTGAACTTTGATTCTATTCCCATTATCTTTGTGAAATGCACTCATTTTCTCCCTTTCATTGGTCCTTCTTTTAATACGCATTTGCTTCGAAGTTCTTATCAATCCAACATCCAACTGAAACGTTTCTCTAACACGGTTTGATTTTTTGATTCCGAAGCGGAACAACAACAAAGACTCTCGAATGGCTTTCGAGTTGGACAAAAAAGAAAGGACACTAAAAGTATACAACACATTTGTGAATGCAAAATTTACGATAAATATAAATTAAAGAGAGAAAGAGAGAGAGAGACAAAGAAAAGGAGAAAGAAAGAGAGATAAAGAATGTTGCGGGCTGCAGGTTGAAGTGGTTGCCTTTTGATTCGACAACGGATGATGTAGTCCAAAACCAATAAGTTTGCTATTAACTTCTTAGCTCAAGTTGACCGTTAGTAATTCCATAATCAAATGAAACTAAACCAAATGAAATGGAACGGATCGTACATCTGTGTTCGACATCAAGCTATCGCCTTTACCTCTTCATTCATTGATATCAAACTTCTTGTTTTTTTTTGTTCTGCTCAGTCTGTGTGAGCTGCTGTTGTTTTTGTTGTTGTTGTTATACTTTCGTCGCTTTTTGCTCGATTTTTATCTATCGGAAACTAATAAAAGAAAAGTTTAATTGAATTTTACCTTCAAAACGAAATTTTTCTGTTTATTCTTCTGCCACTGATAATGCTTTCTCATTCTCGTCGTGTTGCTACAGTTGCTGTAACATGCTATTATGTGCCTTTTCCTTTCCCATTTTGCCATCGTCTTCGATTCCTTCTTGCCAAGCCTTTTCAAGTAGCTGTAATTCAATTTATATGTCAGTGATGTGTGCGATTCAATAAAACGACTTTTTCTGTTGTGTCTGTTGATGAGATGCCGAGTAGCTGATGTTTGTCGTTGGTGTGTGTGGGTGTGTGTTCAGTACGCGACATTGTGTGTGTGCTTGTACAAAATTCATGGGCCAAGGTAACTAACATGACATCGGCTTTATCTCATCCATAGTATTTTGGATGTGATGTTCAGGTTCAGTTGTTATTCAAGACAAAACTCAAGTAATAGTTTGAGAGACAGGAAAGACACGTGCAACATATGTATTCGTTAATTTTTTTTTTCTTTCGTGCCTCCATTCGTTCATTTTCTGTGATGTGCCCTTTTCTCGTGCACTAGCTGTTGTGCAATCAAGAGCAAAAAAAAAAAAAAAAAATGCCACGAGCAAGGGAGGAAAATAAACGAGAAAAAAAGAAACACATTTGAAATTCTCCAATGAATTGATTCGTTTTCGATGTGTATGATTGATAAAGGCAAGAAAAGAAATACCTCCGCTGTGAGCTATAAATGCCCATTGAATCAAAAACGGAACTCATAACTAAACAATGTGTCCGAAGCAAAGGCGGGGGCCAAGGGGTAGATCACTGTAAGAAACTAGTTGGAAATTACATTTCAAATTCGGAAATTACTTTGCAATTACTTTTCAAAATTGAATTTATATATTTTTATACATTTGAACAAAAGCTGTTAAAACGTCAAGTGAATGTCTGGTCATATATAGTGGTGGGGTTCGGAACTACACCAAATCATAAATCCGTGAAATATCCACATTATACGCAATTTTATGCAGAAATATGAAATATATGGCAAAACTGCCGTATAAACATACGTATAAACAACAAATTGAGTTAACCGTTCTGAACGATGTGCGCACAGCTTCTCAAGCAAAATCCGATGCGAAGAAGAATTGTTCCTTTCTTCCTTTCTTCTTGATCGTTTTCGCTTCGTAGCTGTGAGTTTATGTGCGCACAGCTTTTGAGTCAACATAAACTCAAGTGTTTGTGAGTAAGCTTTCACTGTTATTCATTCGGTTGGTGTGCTGTATGCTGCAGAACTGAGCTGTTGTGCCCCTTGGTAGAGCACATTGAACGAAACATAGATGGATATCGAAAATCTCATATGTGTGTGTGTCAATGTTGTTGCGTTTGCAGTAACTTTCAATGTTATCACCATCGGTTCTTATCACCTTGGACCTAAGAGCACAATGCCATCAAATACATTAAATACTTGAATCTGTTGTGATTTCACAATTGTTGCTCTACATTGATCTATCGCATCGCAGATGAACACAAGAGATACGGAACGAGAGCTATTCAATTGAACAAAACAAAAAATGTGTATTTTTTCTGACATTTCCATCATACATTTTTACATGGTTTTTTTTTCCTCCATTGCCCATTCCACTTGCCCACTCACACTCACTCCTTTGGGTTTGCTCGGCTTTCAAACCATTTATTAAATTTACTGATACTTAACGCATAGTTCCTATTGTAATTATTATTGCTCTTGCTGTTGTGCTCGATTGCAATTATTATCCATGTAAAAGAGGGCGAACGGAAGTTGAGGAGAGCAAAAGCGGTTTTCACATTTATGTGTTTATTGCATGTTGTATCTCATCAGCCATTGAACATGCACACGTAATCACATATGAGTCGGCGGCTGTGTGTTGGTACTGAAGAGCACTGTGCTCTTGCATTTCATTTCCATTTTCATTCTCTCTCCGCTCTCTCTCTCTCTCTACCCTGTTTTCATCCATTGCGAGGCTTTTTCTTCCACATTGAAGAGGATCATACTATGTGTAATAGGTGATAAAATGCCTGCAAAACTTTTTGTAAGTACATGCACTTGCTTTTGTTGTTACCAGCTTGTTTATGTTTATATTTATGTAATTTTTTAAGTGCCCGACTCTCAAACACATGATGAGTGTGCCTTGGCTGAGTAGTACCGGAATGGTTTATGGTGGATTGCATGACAGCGTAAGTAATGTGTTGTACAACCATGCATGCACCTTCATCGTCGTCGTCGTCATGGTTGTTGTTGTTGTCGCTGTCTCACTTCCTCGGTCGATTCACAACCATCAAGTGATTCGCAATGGAATGTTAATAACTCCACTAATATTTTTCCGATCACGTTTCGCTTTCAGATTGAATGCGAATGTGATAATATTTTACTCGTCTAGCTCTAGACTCCGATCTGGTTTTGTTCTGTGCTCACTCTGAGACATCAGGCGTGAGCTACTGCATTCCATATCAATGAGACCGGAGAGATGAATGCAACCAGTTAAAATTCAAATCTTTCGACATTTGACGAAACGGAAGAAAAAAAAAATGAAAATTACAAATGAAAATCGGGCCACAAAAACCGAGCATCAAACACTCAAACATCGGTCAAATGCTGACGTTTCAATGGTATTGGCTGTGTAAAGTGTACACACTGTACACTGTACAACTATAGCAGCAACACCATGCAGCCAACAAATAAATATAGACAATGAATAGCTTACCGTTAGTTTTAGTTTTACATGGCCAAGCCACCACCACTTTTTTGCCGTCGTCTCATTCCCGTTCCTCTGTTCATGTATCATTTTCAACATTTTTAACATGCTCTTCGCTCTTGCTCCTGTATTGCATCCGTTGTGTGTATCAAAGTGTGAATGAAGCAACCGGTACAGTTGCACAGAAAAATTGCGATTCAGTTCAGGCACAGTTTGCAGTTCAATTTTCCCTATTTGCTGAAACCACTTAAAAGTATTAAACACAAGAGCAAAGCACTTCACCATTTTCAAGAGTTTATTCTATTTAACGTTATTTATTTATTTTATAGCTGTCTGCATTTGCTTTCGCCTTTTACCTTTGAATTGACGCTTATATTGTGCAGATCCTGTCTGGTGTCTCTTGTGCTCTCTTCTCTGTTCACTCTCTATTTTCATTCCCTCTTTCACTTGCATCGCTTCGCTGACTTTTAGGTGAACACACTCACATATTCCAAAATGGGAACACACACAGTGGAGGGTGAAAGAGGAATAATTGCATTTAGTGGCGCTTCATTGGGATAACAGCGGGTATCCAATGCAAATTTAAAGCCAGTCATTATCTCAGTTGTCAAACTCTTGGAACAATTCCGGATTCTTTAAGACAATACGAATTAACAAATAGATTGTAGTCTCTCTCTCTTTCTCTCTCTCTCTCTCTCTCTTGTTCTTCTACGAACGATTTTCTTTTACCCTCACAAAGCAGAAGCAAATTGTATTCGAAACCGACTCAGAATCTCAATCCAAATGTAAACTGCACGTAAACGAAACGTGAAAATGGACATGAAAATTGAAAATGTGTTCGATTTTGAAATTAAACTGTGTTCTACGCTTGTTTCTCTATATCTTGCTTCTCTCATTTTGCAGTTTTTCTAATTCTTTTGTTTTTGTGGTGTTTCTCGTTTTGAATGTGTGTGGATGCGTTTCTTTCGTTGCCGTTGTTGAGAGTGTTGGTTGTTCTGTTTTTGTTTTGTCAGCTTAATGAATGCCATCTTTTGTTGTGTACAGCATTACACTTCGTGCATTTAATATAGCCACTGTTCGAATTAATATACACCCGTGTGTTTTAGTTCAATTTATTTATGTTGGAATTCGTTTCTTCGTTGTTGCTATGGCCTGATTCAGCGTATTTCAGGTTCATTTCTCGATTTAGTTGTTTTTTCCCCGAAATGACTTTGATATTGATAGTATCGATGTAGTCCATCTTGTCTGAAATGAAAACGAAACGGAATTGAACGGAACCGAAGAATTGCATTACAACTTGAGCTGGATTGAAATGCGCTTTCAATCGAAAATTTCACTACTCATTGCCCATTTTCGAAATGGCCATTGCAAAACGAAATTTTTTCTCTTAAAACATATTCCTCACTCAAGTGCAAACGATTTTAAGGAGCGATCCACGATTGAGACATTGATAAAAATTGAAAAGTATTGGAAAACACTGAACAGTATTGACAATCATTAAAAATTAAATTTCAATGGTAAACACCCCAATGCCCAAAAACCCAATAGAAGTGGGCACGGGTCTCATTGTGCACACTCTGGACACAAAATGTGCACAATAAATACACATTAATTCATGAAAAATAATACACAATTGTGCACAAGTTCACATCGTTCACACCTATGAATGGTTCTTTTTGCCTGGATGTGCACATAAGATGTGCATACTCTTGGTGCAAATTAAGTGATGCAAATTCGTACATGCGCTTCATACAAAAAATTGATGCATTTTGCGTATTGGGATCCCTTGAACGATTGTGGCTGATTTTCTGCTGTTGCCCCGATTTGTTTTTTTTTTTTTAAATATTTTTGTGCTGGGATATTTGAATGTTTCTAAGAGTCTGATGTTTCAACATTCAAGGCATTTTTCATTTTCTCCTAATCAAATCGTGCAGCCACCAATTCATCGAAAATTTAAAAGTGAAATTTTCGTTTACACGTAGTGACATCTACCATGGCCAAAATGCTATTATGTCCATCTAGTTCAGAGCTGAAGCTTCATTTGTAAAACAAAAAAAAGATTTCAATATCGTTTTTTAACCTATTTTGCGCACAAAATGATTTGTTTTACAGAAGTTAAATTAAAATAAAACTGTTATATTATTTTGATTTTCTGAATTCGTGCGTTTGCTACAATCATGCGTAATTATGATACGCACAAGCAGACTGCATCACTTTGATCTGTGGCACGACTCATTATCACCTTTTACGAAATTTAAAGGTGAAAGATTGTTAGAAGCAACAGAAATCGGTCACATAATCGCACAAATCAGCACATTTCACGTACAGAACCCAGAAGTCGTAAATTGCAATGAAACCAAAACACAAACTTATGGTTTTATATTGCGCCCGTGTTGTTTGCTCTATTTTTGCCAATTCATGGTAGAAACAAATGAAGCGTAATCATGAAACGTAAAATGTAGAGATGGATTTTATACGTGGAAACAAAATGCACACAGTGCAGCACTGTTCAATGAACTGTGCTTATTTGCTCATGCTCTCGCAAGATGTCGAAATGTCGAAATCGAATATATTTGGTACACAAACGGCTATTGCAATACGCACTTTTCACGAACTGTGTGATAACGATTGAAATCTGTTACAAATGTCCATTTTGGGAAGCTCAAGCTCAAGCTCATGCTCTCGCTTATTCGCTTTCAATGAATGAAACAACTCAGCCTGTGCAATACAGTGTGCACTGATTCCGGATCTCGTTCAGTTCCGATTCGGTTCGATTACAATTCTTGGCATTTGCAGAAATTCAATGAAATGTTTTGAAAAATCCTCGCTTTGACATTAAGTCAAATTGAATTTTCGTTTATTTTGTACAAGATATTTTAAAGACATTTTGCTGCTTCTGTTGCTTATTAGATGTGTTATTTTGTATTTGTGTGTGCGTGTGTGTTTGTTTTGCTGCTGCTTCCTTTATTTTGCACTTTTCATTTTGAATTTGGTGTTCATTTTGGGCAAAAATGAAACTCAGGGCATTCATTTTTCTTGTTGATTGTTCTATTTCCTCGTCCATATATGTATATGGGTAAAAGTGTGTGTGTGTGTGTGTGTTTTTTGTTTTTGTGTGTCCCACACGCCCCGTTCAAGTTAGTTTTTAAGACTAAGACGTATGTGTCTATTATTTTCAGTCGTTTTCCTTTTGTGATCCACTTCGTGATTTTTTACGTCTTACTTTTTTTGTATTTCATCCGCAAAATGACTTGTTTCAACTTCAGTGTTTTACCATTGTTTTATTTCTTCGACTGATTCTATTCCTAATTCCACTTGATTTGGGGCAAGGCTTTATATTCCGTTTGTTTTTATGTGCATCAGATGAATCATGGCTGTCGAATAGTATACACACACGTATAATACCAATGGTGAAGGTAATTCGGAGGCGAATCAAGTGAAACGAGTAGCGAACAAACGAATCGAAATGTGTGGATACGAATATACTTCGATGATCCGAAATCCGAATGTTCAAAAACTTGATGTAAAATCCGGCACGGTGTGTGCACAGAGAGTGCACATGGACGTTTTTTTTTCTGTTGGCTTTTCAACGCTTTGAGAATTCAGCATTTGCACTTGTGAAGTGTTAATGCATTTCATAAAACAAACTCAAGCACCAATAGCACATTCGTGTACAGTACAGTTCAGGATTGTGTGTGGGTGAACCAACAATGGCCAGAGAACACTAATTTTCTTAAAATTCAATTGCTAATGCCGATATTGTGTAGCAACGTCTCCATCTACTCAAGGGTAATCTTTCGATTTATGCCTGCTCTCATTCGCTCATATCGTATTTTTGCCATTCTCTCTCTTTCGTTCACATATGGAATTTTCTCGTTCAGATTATACGTTGTATTTTGTTTTGCTTTTATCATGTTTTTCTTTCTCTGCACGACTGTGTGATTGGGTGGTGCTTTTTATTTTATATCTTGTTTAGCCATCAATATATCGAACCAATTGAATGGTAAAGGACGTACCGTACATATAGCAGCCACTGAACGCTGGCACGAAAGAAAGAAACTATAGACTTGGTACAATTTATGAACGTATTTCACACCAGTTTTAATGTAAGAACAAAAGAAAAAAGAGTATGTCGGTGTGTTGAAAGATGAAAGAGAGAAAGAGCGATAGAAGGGGAGAGAGAGAGAGAGGCAGCGGAAAAAATGTGAGATATTCAGTACCCGAAGACCTTTTACTCGTCCCGCTCATTTTGATCAGCACAACGATACCGTTCCAATAAACATACATATTTACCACGCGTATCGTACAACGGCGAACTGCACATTTATCATATCAGAATATTACAGGCAATGACTCTCCGAAACGAAGTGGAAAATCTGCGCAACATACACACAAGCACCCACATGAAAAGAGAATATCTTATGGATGAGAATCTTCATCGTTACCTTAGGTTCCCAGTTATATTTTCAGCGGTCAGAATATTTGCTGGCGATTTTGTTGTTTTTTTCCTCCTGTGGTTTGTATGTGTATGCGTGTATGTGTGTGTTTTGAATGGATGATCATAGATTTTTCGCATTTCCACGTTATCGCTCTCTAATTCTTTTCCTTTTCAAATCTCTTATTTGTTGTTCCTGACATTTTGTTTTCCTTGTACCTCTTTAACTCCCGTTTTCATTCAATGCTCACATTTTTATTTTTCCAAATAATTTTCTCTGTCTCATCATTTCGTATACATTATACGACTAATGCATCTACTGTTATTAAATTCCAATGATTTGCTCTTTTATTGTCTCAATAAATCAGTCGTGTGTAAGAATTTTATTTCGGATAGAAAAATACAAACCAGGAACTTCGAACGAAAAATGAAATTTGCATCGACTAAAAGATAGACAGTCAACAGTTCAGTCATTCATTCGGTATGAGATATTTGTGAAACGAATCCAGCCAATATCTAATAGTCAGCATCTAGCTTCCAACCAGCTTCAGTAAACATGTTGTATTTGGACCATGACGGTATAACCATTTACTTTGGCAGCGGCATGAGAAAAAAAAACAACTTGAAGCGCCGTTACCAAAGAAAATTCCGACAAATGTATACAAATCGCATCGAACACCGAAATGCTGTACAAATGCACCGAAAAATCATCTTTCCAAATGGATGTTAAGAAGGCCACGCCGAGCTGTTCAATTCTAGCAAAGAAAATGTCCGAAGTGGAAGAGCTAATATAAAATTTGAAGTGAAACCCACTAAAGTTGTTTTGTTGGTAGTAAGAGGAAGAGAGCATATATTTGGAACAGCTAGCAAAATAATGACAGCAGAAAGAAAGGCATGAAAATTGCCAGACCGGCAGACCCCGAAGCCATTTGCTACCCGGCTGACTGGATGGTTGCTTGATTTGGTGGTGATGTTGGTGCTGCTGGTTGTGTTCGCCATGCATAGAAATTCACAGCATTCAAGAGGCAAGTATATGTATTTAAGTTTCTGCTACTAAATCCTGATATCATATCGGTACAGCGGTCCGAAGAAGTATAATAAATCGTATTCATATTCACACTGGCAATCACAGACATAAATGCAGTCTGTTTGTGTGTTCGCGCTATTCACAATGAAGCCAACGAACGGCGCTACGGCGCTCTAAGTGAAAATGTGGAGTAATAGAAACCGAATCAGAAACAGAAACAACGACCACACTGGAAGTAAAATACACACAAAGGCTGCGAAGTGCATCATTTTCCATTTGGATTTATTTGACTGTGTAAAAGTGTGTCTGTGTGTGTGTGTGTCGAGAGCGTGTGGTTCTTTCATTTTCATTTCCTTTATATGCTTTTCATTTTTCGTTCATTGTGTTGTGTGAATCGAATGAAATATATGCAGTTCATTAAAAAAATTACTCGTTCGCCGAATTTCGACTCTTTTGCTCCATTTTCGGCAACAACAGCACCACCACCAACAGTTCAAGCGCTCTATTTTCGGCTGCAATCGACACAATGGAGTCGACAAAGCGGCTAAAGAAGTGGAGCACACCAAAACTGATTTCGAAAAATTGAAATAAAATGAGCGACCAGAATAAGAAAACTGAAATTATGGGAGTAACGCGCGAGTTGATTCTTTTGCCATTTTTTTTTTGGTAATCTCCTTCTCTGTTTTTGTCTGCTACTTGGTTTTGTGTGCCGATGCTATTGATTGTGAACGCGATGTACATAGCCAGGGCACATGCACTCTCCGCACAAATAGATTATTCCACTGCTGTTATCCCATTCTGATCTATTTTATTGTTGTTATTATTGCTTTTGTCGCAAAGTTTTTTTTTCAGTGTCTCCGTTATCCTGTTTTTTAATTCATTGTTTCGAAAAAAAAAATTCACACACTCACAATATAGGAGTGAGCGAGAAAGCAAACGAGAGAGAGAGAGAGAGCGAGACTGAGTAAGCGAATGAGAGAGGAAGTTAATGAAAAAAAAACACTCTCCTCTTCTTCTTGTTGGCTTTCCATTGTAATTCAAATGTGTGTGCTGTACATGCGAATTCGAATATGACCATTCTGCGGCTCGATAGTCCACAAATGAGCAAACCAAATACAAATAAAATAAACTAAAATGCAGGAATAGAAAGAGCAAGAGAGAGAGAGAGAGAGAGAGAGAGAGAGAGAGAGAGAGAGAGAAAGAGAGACCGAAAAGCGGCCAAATGAGATGAAATACCACAAAAAAGCATTACGCTTTTTTGCGTCTTTCGTTCAATAATATATCTAATTCAGTGTTCGCTAGTCAACAATCGAGCAGAAACAATTCCACTCGGTTGTCCGCCTTTCATTTCTCTCGCTAGTCTCATTCAATATTCCCAACGGTTGTTTATCGTTGGAACGGTGGATTGTTGTTGTTCTTGTTGTTAATGCTGCTACTGCTGCTTACCGTGGCAGTTTGTTGCTATTGTTGTTGTTGTCGGTTATTTGGAATTCTCTTGGTCCCTCTGTGCTGCTGCTGCTATTCTTAATGCACACGATTTTTTTGTTTCCATTTCGGCTTCGCACTGATGCGGACGGCATCAAGAACGGGAGCAGTTGAAATTATTGAATTTATTGGCCAAATATTTTGAAGATAAATTTATTGACTTTATTTCCATTCAAGTAGTACGTGGCCATGGGCGACTGCTTCCCATTCCGCCTTGGTTGATTTCAAGCAAACGTGAATGTGACAAACCAAGTGTAAATGTATGTGTGGCGTGGCGTGGCCCACCCTCCTATTCCAATGCCAATTTCGTTTAGCTGAAGATTCTTCTACACTTGAGAGCCAAATCCTATACACAAACACACATACACATACTAAAAAGAAGCAGAAGACGACATGGCTAAACAATAAAAATAAAAATAAAAACGAGCGAGTGAGAAAGGGAGATGAAATGGGAAAGAAAAATAAATAAAATACGTCGGAAAAAGGACGAAACGGAAAATGAATTGAAAATTGATTTTTCATTTTCGTTTTTATTGAAAGATAAATGGGGCTTGTTTTATTTTTATGAAGAAAAAAAAAGTGCTGTACGTTACACGGGAAGAGAAGAGAATTCGACTTAAGGCATTAGTGCATAATGTTCGATGACTTCTCGGCCGATATTAAAACATGAACAACATCTTTGTTTCATTTGTTTGGCACATAAATCAAATCAATTTTATTAGAAAAGGTGTTTAGTTAGCTAATGTGATAGCGCCTGTCTAGACTCCCACACCATTTGATGTTTCATGTAAACACAGTGTGAAATAAAAATTAATGTGTATGCTTTTGAAAACTGAGTGCTGTATGAGTAGTCTTTTTTTTTATGTGAGTAAGCGATAGGCGAACAACTAATATAGACCATCCAAACCATTGATAAAAATGGTGCTAACAGATAAGCTTTGAAACGATCGATTCCGTTTTAACGTAGAATTAACATGAAAAATGTTTGCCGTAACTTTTCCCAAACCACAAAGAGAAAAAGCTAGAAAACGCGTTTTTGCCCAATTGGCGGTGACGCTTTCGATTTTTTTTAGATGAATACATCGAACATTTCATGACTATGCTCAATTTTTGTCAAACATATTTCAAATGCATTCGTACTGTGGAATATGGTTTGAATTGAACGCTAGATTGAACGATGGATACAACTGACGGTATGCTGGAGGTATAATAAATCAGAAACATTATATTTTCCGGTCTGTGGGTAAAAATGATCCACCAAAAGCTCATGCACCTTATCGACACAATATATAATGTTGATGCAACGATTGCATGCTTCTTAATGTGGGAAATGACGTAAAATATATATTTCTTGTGTGCACTTCTTGTGTATCAAGCTATTGCTCTGCTCTGCTCGGTTTTACTTAATTTAACGAAAATGCTTATTAAAATTTATTTAAAATAAATTTAGTTCAAACATTTTCAATTGCATAGAGTTAAAACGAACTCATCGATCAACACCCCAAAACAATCGTTGTGATCATCTTTAATGTGGTAGTCCATCTTTTTTTAAGCACAAAATTTTAAATAAAACCAAATTTTATATTGAATTTGAAATTTAAATTTAGTTCATTTGTCTCCCCGATCAAGAGCACCGATGTGAACTCACAAACACCATCGGAATATCCAATTTGGATTCATCTCAGTTTTTGCGAGTAACAAAATGTGAATTCCTCATTGTAAACGCGTTCGTTGTTCTGTGAACAATTTGATGAAAAGCATCTCCAACATTTCTGATCGAACAGATCCTTCAATACACAGCAACTCTACGCATAAATATTGTAATGTATCATTAGATTTATGTATAATATATGGAAACCATACTGGAGTCCGTATTGAAAAAATTTGGTTTACCCGTTTGGTATTCTGGGGATTCTTCAGACCGTAGTATTGGTGGTAAAAGCATAAATTTCCAACTTGCACCAATTATATGGGTTGAAGCTTAACATTTATACCGAACTGGAATAAACTAATACCTGCATACACATACCTCCAGTCTAGCCTCCAGTATAGAGTATTCCCGTATTTTATACACAATTCAAATATTTTTCATACATCATTCGAACAGTTTCCATGCTCATGTTGGTGTCTAGAAAAATTGTGTTCTTATTCGGTTAGTTTCGTCTGTTCGATGAACGGACGGACGAACGAACAGTTCGTGTTTCTGCACAGCCTTAGAAAGAGTAAATGAGAGCGTCTTCTTTTTTCTATCAATATTTTCTTCGTCCTTTCCACTGTTCGACGCTGTTCCTCTAATTTTTTTTATGTTCATGTTCGGTTTTTTGTTGCCGCTCATGTATAGATCATGCGAAGTATTATATTTCCGTTTTGCAATGTACATACTTAACCGTGCCATAAATTTCAATATTCCTATGCTCAGCTGGTCGCTCCTAGTATTCCGGTGTGCTTTATGGATTTTTAGCATTTTTATATGTGCAACATGCTTTTATTTTTGGTTCTATTTCATCTGTTTCCATCGTGTATACGTGTGTGTGTGTGTGTGTGTGTGTGTGTTTGTTCGAGCGATAGAGAAAGAGAGAGAGGGAGAGGAAGAGAAAGAGAGAGAGAGTCTGTGGCAACAATATTCTAACCCGGGATTCGATCTTAATTCGCGTTTATGCAGCGCTCACTTCTTCACAATGCTACTCTTTTTCTCGGTCCCGGTTGCACTTTTTTCGAATTCTCGTCCTCTTTTCCCCAATCTCTCACTCTCCCTCCTCCTTCCTTTGTCCTTCTCTCCTCGCCTCATTTCATCATCGTCGTGTTTTTTGTTGTTGTTGTTGCTGGCATTTGAATGCAGCTTGCATCTGCATTGTGAAATCTATACAATTTCACTTATATTAATAGGGTATGATGATCTGGTGTGAAGAACAAAAATGAGAAACCATAGTTCAGTTTCGGAGCAATTTCAGTTCGTTCGGTGTTCGGTGTTCGATGCTCGGTATCTCCATGTGTATCTATTTATACACGTACGCTACATTGTGCATAGAATACTGAAACTAATACACATTTACACATATACCAATTGCCGCTGATGCTGCTGGTGCTACTGGTGCTGCTGGTTTTACACACAAAACCCGCGCTGATATTTAACACATACGACCGAAATATGAATATATGACAATCGTTTTCTCAGTGCACATTTTTCATTATTCAAATCCACACCATTATTCCATTTCTCTGCCGTATGATACGATGTACTCTGTGCTATCGCCATTGCTATTGCTATAGGTTTGGTATAGATTTACGTGGCTTCAGTTGCCCTTCTCTTCACTCTATAATACACCGTGCGATATTCGGTCTTTCGTTCACTCACCGCCACATTTTACATGCAGGTTTTTGTCGTATAAATCTGTTTACCTTCAACTTCTCCTATGGTTTTGATATGTGAATCCCCATTCAAAGCCTTAGCATTTGCTCTCATTTCATATTCGTTGTCTCTCTGCCTATATTCTGTATGCGTCGCGTTCCTTTCTCTCACACTTTGTCTCTGTCTCTGTCTCCCATCAGCAAGCATTTTTGGTGTGCTAAGATTTTTTCGTGTTTTTTTTTTAAGAATTCATATTGTTATTTTTATTCATTCAATGCAACGACAGTATTTTCCATTTTTCAAACAAATCTGTCCGTGTTGAGCATGAACAAAACTACCATTCGAAAAACAAAACAAATGAAAGTGAATGAGAAAGAGTTGGTGAATCACACCGCGCGTTCGCATAGCAATTGGAAATCATTCTTTTTTTTTCGGGGGGAAGAAAAACGTCGACCAACAACAACAGCGTAAACAACTGAAAAGATCTTGCACAAGTTGCGCGCACGGCTTTTCAGTCAATCAAACATAATTTCACCATCAGCAATTACGTTTGTGAAATACTTGCTCGATGAGTCAAATCAAATGGGAATTCATGAGTTCTCGTCTCTCTGCTTCGCTCTCTCTCTCTCTCTCTCGCGTCGACGTTCATCGAATTCATTATGTGATTGGGATGCATTTTCATTTTCACTGTGGTTCATGTTACAATGTGTTCGTGACAGTGAATCTTCTCGCATGATTTAGTTTTCTGTGTGCTCATCCTCTGTGTCCTCAAACACCACCCCTCCATCCCCTCCCCCCTCCGGTATTGCTCGTTCATCAGCTTCAGTTCATCTTGTTCTTTGTTCAATGTGTTGGAAATTGATACACAACTGTCTTTTGAACGATGCAGATCGCATACCGAATAAGCAGTAATGAAACTCAAGAGCTTGTGCAATATGAGCATTTCGCGAATTAAGCTTACAGATTGCAGACGACAACATTATCGTTATTAACGTTAATAGGATATTTCGATTACACAGAACGAAAGAGGGTGATAGAAAAGGAGAACTAGAACCATATTGCAATCGTCAGCTATCTTTTGACGTCAATTCAAATAAAAATAAACGCCTCTTTTTCGGTTCAGTTTCATTTTCTCACAGACGTTCACAACGACTACTTGCCTCTGTACTACAAATCTAGCACCACCAGCTGCAAAAGTATTTCTACACCGAAACCAGAAATTCCGAAATACATTGGCAAACATTGGTATTAGCTGACGAAGAACAATAAATGATTACATTTTACATGAGTTTATCACATAAATTCAAGCAAAAGAGAAATTACCACAGATGTTGTTATCTCCTTTGGACTTTATACAAATGGCTATTCATTGGCTAGTTCAATTTTCGCAAGTTTTGCACCGAAAAGCATGGTCTGATTTGAGCCACAGCCTATATAATTCCTGTGAGCTGTAGGTATCGTTCAAACTAAAATAGCATTTATGACTTTTTTTTTCACTCCTGAAAATATTTCCACTGCCCAGGTGTTTAAATTGAATTAATTTCGAAATC